>JACEFO010001695.1:0-1200000 GCA_015342445.1 Digitaria exilis | reverse complement strand
CGTGATCTTTGTGCCATTGGTGAACTTCTTCCGTGATCTACTATAGTTATGTACTACTCTCTACGTTATAAATTATAAGTTATTTTGGCATATTTAGATATTTAGCTGTTAGTATGTTTCTAGATATAGTGTATATAAGTACATAACAAAACCTATGCATTTAGAAAAGCAAAAATGACCGTGGAGAGAATATAAGAAATAATAGTGTGTCTTTCATTGGTCATTAGTTTTTACAGAAAGAAAACTGTTTTCAGATTTTTTTTTCTATGGTCCTACATTTTAATAGTTTTGGCATCTAAACCCTTTAAACTTTATAATTACTTATAGCTATACACCTGGAACGATGTCCAGTTCATATCTTTACGGTTCTAGCTCCGTTCAACTTTTGTAACAGTTTAGCATGCTTTAATGCTTTGTTTGTTCTGTAAATAGGATGATTGATGTACTATATGTAGTTATCTTTCTTTGCTTGATTGTTGTATGGTTGCCTGGGATACTTGGGACGAGTAGGAGAGAGGAGTGAACTTTCAAAAAGAATTTGGTCATGTTCTTATGGAAGAATGTGGATGTAATATTTGTCTCTAGGAACTCTAAAAGGAGAAAGTGTAGATTACCCCTCTAAACTCTTACAGAAGAGTAGATTACCCCCTTGTACTCTTAAATCATGTACTTTTAACCTTAAACTCTCTAAACAGTGAAGATTACCCTCACAAGGCCTTAAGACCGATTTTGTTCTATGGTGTTTCCTGGGACTCACACTACCTGAGCACTTCAGGATAGCGTAGGTTTCTTTGTTCTTGATATCGTCATATACAAATAATAAGGATACAAGAACTTTGGGATCATGTACGCTTCCAATTGCGAGATAAAACTTAGATGAGATTTAGTTGTCCGCCAAAATCACAAGTTTCATGCTCTTCATAATTTATGACTGCGCATCTGTTGCCACTAAAAATTAGTAAGGTGCATACAGTTGTTCGATAGTGACTAGTGAGGGAGGGCGAAGTGTATCACAATAAATTATTAGGAATGGATATAAATCAATTCGATTACCGTCTTCGTGAGGAAAATCAAGATTAAAAACTACTCCATTCCTTCATTTCCTTGAAGAGTAACATTGAACCAATCTTAAGGCCTTAGGGGATAATCTCCACTATTTGGAGAGTTTAAGGTTAAATGTACACGATTTAGGAGTATAAGGTGTTAATCTACTCTTTGGTAACAGTTGAGGGTGGGGGTAATGTACACTTTTTCCAATTAAAAATGATAGATATGTAATGAGTAAGTAGAAGGAAATGTATATAAGTAAAATTTATATGGATTTCCTAACAAACATGAACAGATCGATTGCGTGTAATAAAATACAACAGCAGAAATAAAAGAAAAAATAGGTGAGTTTCAAATTAATATAAAAGAAAGACTCTGGTGGTGGAGAATAATTTATAAATTCCAGGAAATTCGAAAAATGTTTCAAGGGGGAGAAATTTTGAAGATCTGTTATCAAGAATTGCTGCACCTAAATTGGCAAATCGGTCATGTGGGACCGAGTTAGAAGCTGGTTGAGTGATCGCACACCTCTCATGGTCGGCAGCCGACAACTGGTAGCATGCTTAATTGTCTGTGAACTGGATTGTTTGAACAAATAAGCAAGATGTAGCATACCAAGAAAACTATCTCCTCTAATCTCTACAGTTCTCCTCACAATGAATCTAGAAAAGCTAAAACGGCCTATAATGTGAAATGGAGGGACTGTATATTATTTACGTTCTTGTTACTAATTGGATCTCAGGTCGGCACACCGACTGATTTCCATTTATGACCCGAATTTTCTCAGAATTATAGAAACAACAGAGAGAAATGTTCTAAAAGCGCCAGGTGTCATCCGTGCCGACAGTGGCCTTCACATCAACCATAGATTGTAGGCATGGCTTTCGGCCGCTGCTTTAAGGCGACACAGGACGGATGAACCTCGTCACTCAACTGTGCAACCTTTTACTTTGCTGTTCCCGGCAGTTCTACGAGTAGGATCGGAAGTCATCCTCACCATGCCGGTGCAAATCTGAATGAAGCAAATAAACGAAAACGTCCAGCCAGTCCTTTAGGGACGACTTTCAGAGAAAATCTAAAATGGTTTATTTCTAAGGTGCATCTGTCGACCACGTAAGAAAGATTGCGTTGGAAAGATCTGTGCCCCATCCATGGGACACACCCTTTTTCTTGTACCCATAACACTAGCTAGAAGCTGCTTTGGAGAGGATATATGCGCCCAACTCGATCTCTGAAGATGGGCATGGTCCCTTCGTCTTTTGGGCACGAGAACCCCCGGGGATAACCCATCTTTCTTTTGCTGATGGCGAAACGTAACGCAACTGTTTTGTACTGTACATCATATATCCAATGATCCGACACCGGATGTGCTAGCTCTGGGCTATATTTTTCTACCGATCGATCACCAATGGCCCAGCGTCGATGGTCGCGTATTGGCCTCTCGTTTCGCTCTGACGCAATTCGCCCTGCTGGAGGAATATGCTGGGATTGAATAGCCGATATGTGTCGTCTCCTCGATTTTGTCCTGCAATGACATATGAAAACTACAGTTTGTATATTTTGATCAGATCGAGTCCTCTGCACTTTGCAGGGAAGATCAGTATAGAGAGTCGCCAGCTCGACCTTCTTGAGCCAACTGAAAACAAACACTTTGATATGAACAACCCTTGCTCTAAAATCATTCAGAGGCTGTAACTATCAGAAGCGTTCAATTTTCAACCTTCTTCTCGTCTCGTCACTGGCCTCTGTTGGCATTGACGAAGAGCTCAAAAGTGAACGATTTTGACATTGTCTGGCTACAGATCAGTGAATGGATGCAGAGTTAGTTGATGAAAAGCAAACTAAAATGATAGGTTGGAAAGTGGATCTTTTTTTTCTCTATCTCTATCTCTCTCCCTCTCTTTTGAGAGACAAGAAAAATGGATTTTTCCAGAACTCTTTCAATCAATGCCCCGATAGCCCCTATGGATGTGGTCCTTAAGCTTCTTTTTGTTCAAAGGCATATATCAGTGCCGGACTGCTTGTTACCACAAAGCACGTAGAGTACTGGGATGATATCGGGTCGAACTACTGAGACTCTTTCAAAAGGCAACAATGTAACAAAAAAAAAAAATCTAACCCCCGTAGCGGATTCAGTACATAAACCGTACCATTTCTCTATCTTTTAATATAACAATACGCAGCTCTCTTACATGTTTGAGAAAAGAAAGAGTTACTTTAGATTGAGACTTCACGAACTGTGATCAGAGATGATAACCGATCCAATGGTTACAGTTCAGAGTAGGTCAACACCAGATAAAAAGACGGCTGGCTTGAGCAAATACATTATTACATTAAGCACACGACATGGTCCCATTGAGTTCGATTGGTATCTCCCTCCTTCCAAGTCTAAGCGTCAACCTGACCAAGTTGAGTAGGTGACCCTTTATTAAAAAAAAAACAGTAGGTGACAACCAGAGTTGGGTTGAAAGTATAAGTTGTTTGAAATGACAGGCTAAAGTATGATATTTTTGTGATTCATAAAGAGATTTTTGTGATTTTTCAAAAAACCTATGACATTTGCTGTACCCTGCCATTTTATTCTCTGGAGAACCTATACACACAAAAAAAAGCTCCACAACAACATATTCAAGAAACACAGATGACGAATAAACCAATATGGAAACAAGAAGAAAAGGAGTATGCTGGCCCCAAAAGATGAAAACCATCTAAAATACCCTGTGGCGCCATATACAGCGTGTTTGGAAGTAATGCGATGTGAGATATTTCATCATTGTCACAATACATCCTCTCACTTCATTAGCTACAATCTTTGTTTGTTCCCAATGCGGCAATGCTAACCCCACTATACAGTAATGGCCTCAATGCCCCGTTGTTCCTGCAGTTAGATATTGACTAGGTTTGGATGTGCCACCTCTG
Organism: Digitaria exilis; assembly: GCA_015342445.1. Taxonomy (NCBI): domain Eukaryota; kingdom Viridiplantae; phylum Streptophyta; class Magnoliopsida; order Poales; family Poaceae; genus Digitaria; species Digitaria exilis. The sequence continues at coordinate 1,196,034 of JACEFO010001695.1, read as the reverse complement.
AAAAACCCTGCAAATCAAACTACATCAGAGTAAGACAAATGATGCAGAAAGGGCACATTGATTCAAATGAATGTTGAGAAAAAAAACGTATTAAATAAGTTATAAACAGATCATATTACTTCACAAAATAATGGGACAGATAACTCTTATCAGAACAACTATAGTCTACAAGAGCAAAGTTCTAACACATTTTGGAAAGATGTTGTAACAGAGGGTTATAACAAAGAGAAATTTTATTATCCTCCCCTTTTTTAAAAAAATAAAGAGTGAAAGGAAGCCATGGCATACATTATATTTTAAATTAGTATTTGTGTTCCAAATACTTACACCAAATGCGAAATGAGTGCTATCTACTTCTGCTGATGTACAGCCTCATCTGTAGTCTTCCTCTGAAGTTGTTAAGTGAAAAGGTAAGCAGCAGACACAAAAAAAAAGTACTAGAAGCAACAGACGAAAATAGAGAATTTGTGCTTTAGGGTTATTTTCAACAGCATAAAGACAGATTGAGGCAGAATCAACATACCTCATATGCAGTATCTCTCCGGACTTTCCTAGTCGGGTTCCTCATGGTGACAATTTCTTCAGCTGTTGTTGGATGAACACCAACAGTGGAATCAAAATTTTGCTTCGTCAATCCAGCCTTGACAGCAATTGCAATACCCTGTGTAAATAATGTACACCAATACTGAATTAACTAAAGAATGAATATGAAGACTTGAATCAATACAAAATAAAACCACACACATGCCTGAATAATCTCAGGTGCATCTTCACCACACATGTGAACTCCAAGGACTTTGTTTGTTTTAGAACACACAATAACCTTCATAAACATGCGATCAGGTAGACCAGAAAGAGTGGCCCTGAGAGGTTTGAAATTTGATGTGTAGACATCAATATCTCCATATGTTTCAATAGCCTGCAAGAATATGGTTTTACTCAAAATTAATCATAAACTGCCAAAAAGACATTATGGATTCAAATTATACAAGTGTGAATTCCATTACCATCTCTTCAGTAAGACCAACTAGTCCAATTGGCGGTTGAGAAAACACAGCAGATGGCACAGCGCTGTTAAAATGCACAAAGTAGAAATTTATTACAAAATTTACAACAGAAGTTTTGTATGACTGTCATTCAAGGGCATGTGGGGTTTCAAGAAGTATGTATTATCTTTGTATACAAACAAACCTGTAATCTGGTTTGGTGGGTTCATTGCCAAAAATGGTCCTTGCTATTGCCCCAGCTTCCATTAATGCAACTGGAGTCAGGTTCAGCCTATTAGTGACATCTCCCACAGCCCAAATTGAATCAACTGAGGTCCGAGAATATTCATCAACCTACAATGACAAATTTATTCAACAAATTCCAAATTTCATTTTATGATGATCAACGGTAAAGTTTAGGTCCATACAGGATGCACAAATTGCCTCATTACACTGCATACATACCACAATAGCACCATGCTCGTCCATTTTGACCCCAATATCTTCCAGTCCCAAATTCTAGAAACAGACAGTTGGCATCAAGGCACATGCATAGAAAAGCTACATGTATACCAAGAAGTGATTAAGGGAAGTGGAAATGACGTGATAAAATGATATTAACCTTTGTGTTTGGCTTTCGACCTGTTGCAAACATAACATGTGAGAACCCATTGATTGTTTCCTTGTTTGTCTTCAGAGATAGCGAGCCATTATCTGATTTAGTTACTGCTTGAGGGGTTTGTTCTATGTGAAAGTTGACACCCCTTAAAGACATCTGTTCGGCAACAAAATCCCTGACCTAAAAATCCACAGGCAGTTAGGATATAACTCAGTGCATAGAAGTTTAACATATAACCCCATTTTAAGAACAATATCCAAGTTTTTCATCTTATGGATTTCTCACCTCCTCATCAAAGCCTCTCAGTACATTGTTTTGTCGAATAAAAACATGAACATCACTCTTCAAACCATTGAAAATGCCAGCAAACTCCAAAGCAATATATCCACCTCCTACTATTGCAATCTTCTCAGGCCTGGAAGGCAAATCCAATGCTGCATCAGAATCAATGACATGCTCTATCCCTGGGATGTTTGGCTTGGATGGTCGGCCACCAACAGCTACAAGTATGTTCTTGGCAGTGTAAAGCTTGCCATCCACACTAACAGTATGTGGGTCAACAATCTGCATAATTGAAACAGATTCTGCATCAATGCCCCCAATCCTAGATGAATTCTTTCAACAGAAGTTATGCACACAAACTTAATCTGGTTAAAAACATTGCCCGACCTTTCCACGTCCCTCAATCATAGTAACACCTGAATTCTTCAGTGTATTTGTCTGAATTCCCACAAGTCGCTGCAACTCTAAATTCTTGTTGGTTATTAGAGTTGTCCAATCATGCTTTGGATCAGTCTCATACATCCACCCAAAACCACGGCTCTCTTCAAACTCATGGGAATACTTGGATGCATACACCAACAGTTTCTTCGGAACACAACCACGAAGCACACATCTGACGCACAAATAAATTAACTTCTTGGATGAAAACTATCAACACCAAAGCGACTTGAAAAGAGTTGTAAGACCAATCGATTAAAATACGATTATGAACATTGCTTGAAAAACAGCTACTATGGGGGCCCATTTTCAAAGAGGGAAATGAAACCAAATATCTAGTAAAAATTCAATCAGGAGGACACTACTTGCAGTCATCCTGTAACTCAGAACTCCATAGCAGTAATCAATCCTCCACTGCAGCTAATAAAACACACTCTCTCTGTCACCTATACACCTGGCATTGATAACTGATGTACAAAATTTGACTCCAGCAAATAGTTAAATACGCATTCTCCATTTTGCTTCGTAGCATACAGCTAGAATATATCTAAACACAACGACATTATGATGTCAACATCTTCTGAAGACATGCATAGGTACTGAAGGTACTAAACAAGTCTCACATTCATAGTGATCAGCCGATCATTGATCAGGATGTGCAGAAAAGAACATAGGGACAGCATTGTGCTCAAATTGCGTTATGCAATCATTTCCATTTTGATCCTAAAATAACGATAGAAAGCAACTCATTCATGAAGCCTATTCTATTGAGCACAAACGCATGAGGAACGGCAATTGACATTTGACAACCATTCGCAGTGAGAACAAATGAACAGTATACTGATCACAAAGTGGGAGAGGGGCGTCGGCTTACGTGCCGCCGACGCCGCCGAGGGCGTCGGACGCGACGGTAGCGAATGGCATCTCGCACACGGCGGCGCGGGCGCCGTAGAGCGCCGAGGCGGCGCGCGACGCCCGCATGCCCCCGCTCCCCGCGCCGATGGTGAAGAGGTCGTAGTCGTACTCCCTCTCGGCCGAGACGGGAGCGGCGCCGTTGCTCCCTCCAGAGGCCGAGACGGAGAGCGCGCAGCGGAGGTGGGCGTGGCACGGGGACGCGGCGGCGAGCGGGAGAGGAGGGTGGCGGCGGCCGCGGCGAGAGGCGTGGAGGAGGAGCTGGTGGCGCTGCGGGACGGCGCGGGCTAGGCTACGGACCGCCGCCGCGGCGGCGGAGGAAGAGGCGGGTGGGAGCGTCGCCGCCGCCATGGGATGATGGGTGGTCCGGTCGCCGCCGGCGTGTGGGCAGGCGAAATCAAACCGAAATGCTCTCGTCGCCCGAGGCCCCGCTTTTTGCAGCTTCGAGGCGCGGCGCCTGAGGCCCACCAGTGGAAGAAGGCGACTGCTTTGCTAGTTTGCTTCGGTGAGGCGTGAGGTGGCATCCAGCGCCAGTGCGCCACGCGTGTTTGACGGTATGCTTCCTCAATTGGGACACGTACTTTACTCTTGGAAGGCGTATCCAATGTTGGCAGGCCGAAAGCCCCGCCCAATTTCGGGGCAACCAGCGCGGCGGAAGCTAGTGACGAGATGGGCTACAAAGGCCGATCACGGAAGATTTCCCGTTACCGCACTAGCATTTCGGCCCATATAAACTTTTATGATGCCTCCTAAATCACTCCTTTTAAATATTCTTGTACCGTGACACCGTGTGGCTAACAGTTATGAAACTTCTTAAGCACGTCAGAAATTCAGCGAAAATAATGAGAACCATTTTTCACACTGTATGACAAAGCTGTTGTGAAACTTCTGAAGTATCTTTGTGCTTATGCTTATAAAGCTGTAATCCCCCTTGCCATAGAGGAAACGAAAAGGCGCAGCCTGACCAAACTATAATCCCCCTGTTTTTTTTGGAGCTATACATCTAGCTCTGGCTTCACCTGACAAGGGTAACGTAGATATGCTATGCTAGTATAGCAAGAAGCCAAAACATAAACCGAGGTACCAAAACATAACAGGTTAATGGAGCTGGATGTATACCAAACGCCCCCGTGACGAACCTTCCGAGGACATGTTTAAGAACCCCAATTTGATGCCATACTCGATGTTTTAGAGGGGACGAGTTCATCCACCAATGTTTCCAGGATAGTCTATCCTGAATACAAAGATAACTCACTTTGGAGACCCCTGCGTCCTCTGGTTCCTCAACCAAACATGAATCACAAAGTCGATCTACCACCACGTCTGTAGCCAGAAACCAAACACATACCTACAAAATCTTGATCCGTCATGTCTGCACCCAGAGATGTCAACACACAGGCACCACTAGCACAGTAGGCAACAGCATGGAGCAGCCATGCAGAAACCACCGGGCAGGGCACAGATTATTCTCTGCTCCCACACACCAACCACAAAATCAACACAGTTACACAGGCTAGCAGGTAATCAGATATTGGTAAAAGGCCTTTTTCAGTTCAGGACACGTAGAAGAAGGGCAAAGGAAGCTGCCATCTATGGCAAAGATTCAAGCCGTGATCCACTGATGCTTAGCTCCTAAGGCTGTAGCTGCTCCATGCAGCAACAACCTAAGCGCAAGAGAATCATAGGCTGGAATGGAATATTTTAGTCCTGCCTACATAGTTGTGCAAATCATGCAGAAAGCCAGAATAGTGTAAGCCGCTTTATAAAGTACTTGCAGCTTATAAATTGGTCCCAGACCACCGAAAGAAGCTACTGCCCCAGATGTCAAGCACACTAGTACACATCACCAAAACACAACAGGCAGCACGAGGCACCACATGGGGGATCGGATCACCACAGCAGTTGACACTTTGGACACAGTTAACTTTTTCCATAACACAACCTTGCAACCAGAACATTACACAATCACCCACATTAACAAAGCGAGAGCATCAAGTAAAAGGGAGGGAAGAATAGCTATTTTGATAGGTATCACCGGTGCTCTTCCAAGAACAAGAGCCAGTGAGTTCATCCGCGATTGGCAGGTGAACGATTTGCAGGAGCAGTCGATGGGCACGTGCAGGATAAGATCCGCAGCTTACTTGGAAGGGCTGTCACGAGGGATTGGGAAGGCTGCTGAAAAAGGGCAGGTCCTAGTAGTGCCTAGGTCTGGGGGGCAAACAGTGGCAGCGTATAGCCATAGAGCACGATCCACTCCCTTTGCTGTGAGGACTGCTCCCTTCTGATGCGCATCATGCCTTTTCGTGTCATCAGCATACCTGATTCCATCCAGCAATGGTAATATCTCCGCCTGCAAGAACCAACACAGCAATGTGACATCTATGGAGCATGGACAGTGATGGCAAGAAATGCTACAACCAAATAGAAACCATTTATCATGCTGAAATGCACATAACTGAGGTCATGTACATTGAACAAACGGGAACAAAACATTTATCTCTTGAAGAAAATTTGGTGTTTTTGTATCATCTATGATCGATTTGGACAAATGATTCAGGATCCAAAGTGGCCATGAAATCAGATGTAAAGATAAACAAAAACTATCTATCTATGGGCAGTAACTTGAAGATTATATAATCATATCCATGATCAATTTGGATAAACGAGTGAGGACCACAGTTGCATCGATTCAGATGCAATGCAAGGATAAAAAAAAAACCTAGTGCAGAGATCTGCAGACTTCTGCTGGCAGAAAGCCAGAAAGGAGGTAACAGTCAAAAAAGGCTCCATATTAGGTTGGACTGAAACAGGACAGCCCAGAAGGAAAATCTATTGTATCACTGTGCAGATAGACCAAGACACTAAAAGGACCTAAAACATGTGCAAGTGCCATCCAGTGTACCTGTACAACAGAGTTTCTGGCTACTGTTGAACAATCTACAATGTCTATATAATAGAATCAACCTGAGCCCAAGTTAGGAGAGCTACAGCCTTACTCCACCTCTGTTAACTACACCACAGCAAGCTTATTGGGGAACCCATGTAGTGACCTCATCTTGTACTATACAAATGACCAAGTCAACCAGGTTTGCACACTAGATCATCACATTCTTGATATACCTCCTGTGTTGTCTATTCATTTTGTAATATGAACAATACGTGTATGCACCAGGCATCACTTGGTTACATCAATGTATCTTTTCTGGCTATTTTTTTGTTTATTTCTCAACACTAAATATAGCCAACGGATGCACAATAGGCACCATGCAAAAACAGCACTTTGTTACATGCCAGCCCTGATACAATGTGAATATGATGATAATTCAGGAATACATGATAGGGGTATATACATGATGATGCATCAATCAATAGCATAACTACAACTACAGCCCACACCCACACAAAACCAATCACAATACAAAAGCATGAAAAGTTATCACACTAGTGTTTGTGATATTATTGCAAGATTTAACTTAGCAGATCTGACTTTAAGGGAAATTTGAAAGTTATATCATGGAACATGTTAATCTCAGATCAGTTTTGGCCGCCTGCATTCTTAACAGGTACTGGAGCATGGAGGTTAAATTCAGGCAATGGTACACAAGGGTAAACTAACACAGAGAGCAGTTTCTTTTAAAGAAAAGAAAAGGGAAAAGAAACTGAAAATAAGAACGGCATACAATTTCTACATTGTACATTCATTCGCACAAATGAGCACACGAACATGCAGTAGCTTTAGAGTAATCTAATTTTGGTGTTCTGATTGGTTCGATTTCATTATTACCTTGGCAAAAGTGAGAAATGCAGAGGAACTCAAAAGGTAAGATTTTGATCGCACAAATCTCAAAAATGATGATCTTCATGAAGATCCTTTATTCATTGAATTATTCAACATGTACTAGATGAACAAAATGTCTTGGTGTTTGACAATGCAGGAAACATGTATTTGGGACTAGGCATCGCCTTATAAGATTACACAACAATTACTAATATTACAAGGTGTACCATGGGATAACCTTTGAAATTTGCAGGTAGTAGGCACACAACTATTCATGGTTGGCAAAGAAGTACCATAAATTTGTACATCCTTAGGTCAATTGCTTGGCCATTTATTAACTTCCAACAGCACTGTGGTAAGATTTAAGGTCCATATAAAGTCTCAAACATCTATATAGCAGTTCTTAATGAGTATTGGAAAAGATTTACCACCTTCTCCTTCAAGTTCATGGGTGAAACAGGCAGATCATAAGACGAGTCAGATTTTGTTTTTATTTAATACATCTAAATATTAAAATGGACACTTAATTTGGTTCATGAGACTGACAGAAGTGAAGGGTGATTATTTTTTATTTGATACATAAATTAAAGAAACATATAAATCTGCATCATGCCTGAAATGTTACCAGTATAGAAGTGATTTGGATGTCTGTTTGCAATATTTGAGAGGAAATCACCATTAGACTAAGTTAAATTGCCAATCAAGCCCTCGTTTTGAAGTAAGTTGGCCTGACTAGAGCCAGCTGGACACAAACTAAAAGTAGGTTTCATTGAGTGAACTGCTTAGGGATGACTGTTTCAATTGTCCAGCTAAAAATAAAGGCACAGTGAGATTAACAATACCATTCGGCATTCGCTGTCTAAATAGAAGAAAACCAAATGTCAGAGCTTTTCCAAATCCATAGTAAATATCAGTGAGCTCCCAAAAATGCTTTATATTTCTAGCTTCATTGTGTATTTTTGTGCAGATATCAATGCCATACCAGAGATGAAACTCCCTTCGGCCAAGTTGTGATAATTATACACAGAAACCTCAAATAGTGAAGGAAAAAGAGGGGGAGAGGGGAGTGTTTGCGCTAGCTACACTTACCGAAATACTCCACAATGAGTATGAGACACCACTGCATCCTATGACTTACTAAAACTAAAACTAAAGATGGTGGGTTCTACAAATACCTTGGCTGTTCCAATGGTAATAATGAGATCTTTGTGTAGCAACATATTTGGTATAAATATTGCAGCCATAACTAGACCCTGCAAATGGTCAAAATGATACTGTTTAGGCAAATGCGGTAAACTGAAAGCCAGATGGGCCATGTACAAATGCTATATATTGTTTCTGGAAGCAATCATATAAGATGTCATATAAAGAGGAGAACAAAAAAATGAACTCACCAATGCTGAAATTCAGGATGAAAATGGTCAGGATGGCTAAATGCAATCTACCAAGAGACTATAACTACGCAAGAGATGCTACAAGGTGTATGAAACTATAGTATTATTATTTGGGCTCTTGCATGATCTCCGAGAGGTCAAGCCTTTCAGACCTCAAGGATCTGAAACCAACACTTATATAGGAAACAAGCAAGCTTTAGAATCCAGTAGTAGCTTATAGAGCCCCACCGATATGAAACAATGACGACACCAACATTATTAGTGGAGTTGGTTTACACGTATGCATTTAATGTGGACCTATCCAAAGAAATGGACATCACAGAGCTTAACAAGCAAATACTATTGTTTAAGAAAGCATACAAATGGATGGAGATAGATGCAATTCATCAGTCATAAAGACACCAGGAGGAAATATGATGATTGAAAATTCCAGTAAGAACACACACAAGTCAGTGCAAAGCAGGTGAAAGTTGTTGAGCTGGTAGGTGCTGGTTGATTATATCAGAGCATAACTGGGACTGATATAATTTGAAATTTGGAGGATATTTTTAGCTGGTGGCATATATATAACTATAACAACTAAAGAAAAATAGCTGAAATGAGTACCATGACATAAGCCACAACATATCACAGCTGTCTTGCACACATTCTTCATTTCTTTGCACAATACACTGGGTTAACACCAATGGCCATGGATTGCTGGAACCTTCTGGACATCTGTCTGGTATTAAGAGGTTCATGGTCATGCTATCATACATTAATATTCTAACACAACAAAAAATACATCAATTGAAGATATGCATTTGAATACAGATCAAGAAATCGTCCACAAAAAAGTGCACAAAATTATGTTGTATGCAGTCCAGAGAAGTTTTGGTTCAAGGAAACACAGATATGAAATCTATGGAACATAAATGCACCAGGGTCTATAGGCATGTATCATCAAACTAAGGGATTTTCATTTACTTATGCTGCTTAGATGTCATAATGTACATGATACCTCTTATTACGGACTAAGTCAATGACGAAGCACTATTAATAAAGAATATCATAGCATAGCATATCTAGAACCTAGTTAGCAAAAAATGAAATGAACCGAAACGAATGCAATGCCAATGCATAATAAGACACTCCTCCACCCAATAAAAAAAATACCAACAGACTATGGCCAGCATCGGAGAATATGCATAGGTGTCACGTCCCAGCAGACCCAGCTGGTCCAGCCTGCCGAACAGGTCCAGGCGCCGGTACCAGTGCCTATACTCACGTATCATCGCCGGCGGCGTAATCATAGTGGCTAGGGTTTTCATATTTTGTTATTCAATTATTTCCATAGAGTTGTACTCCGGGATATAATATTCCTAGAACAGTTTGAGTTGAACTCAAGCAGGGAATTATATTGATTGCCGGCCTCAAGGGCCATCCCCAAATTCCATCTACTCTCTGCGCCTCCTTCCTCCTTCGCGACCAAACCAATAGGTCCATGTCCAATCTTTCATGGACCCCCAACATTACAACTAACACTGATTCATTTACCTAATCCTCAAAGTCGGATGGCAAATGAGCGACAATTTTAATATGCATGCGGTCATGTGGACAGAGCAGCATATAAACAAATCTGAGGATCATCACAGAATCTGGAATTCTGATCAACTTATTCCTAATGGCGTACATGTACAATGCAAAAATACAGTGCTTCACCTATTACTTTAGTAGTTAAGCGCAATATTGCACAAACACATTGTGCACTTATAAGGAGTATTCCCGATTTCCCCACATTTATGCTCATTAAGCAATAGTTCCCCAGTGCTTCCCACATTTGCGAATCATAGCTTAAGTGAATAAGTTGTCGCCATTTATTGTTTGTCTGGATTTGATCCTAAAGTGATCTGGTTATTCCAGCCTGCCACACTCTGTTTCGACATTCTAGTCTAGCACAAACCCGAACTCAGATATGGCATTCCCTACACCAAATAAATAAACCAAGAATGACCTGCTCAGTACAAGCAAGCAGCTCATGGAGATGAAAAAACAATAGAAACGTTGACCATCATCAAAATCTATTCACTGCTGGAAAACATATCAAAAGCTTGGTAACAGTGGCTGTCAAGCATAATAACTGTCTGCATCTTTTGCAGGTCCGCTATGCTGCCCGCAACCAAATGGCACCACTAATAGAATGACTAAGACCCTTATAGGAGAATATGAACCTTGCCAAACCTAGGTAGTCTATTTAAATTTGCTCAATCTTTCATGGACCCCAACATCACAACTAACACAGATTAAGCGATTCATTTACCTAATCCCCTGAGCAGAGTGACAAATGACCTACAACTTTTATGTGCTTTAAATAAAGTAACACTTCTATAAACAAATTTGAGGAAGCATTCATGAGCATTTCATAATCTCAATCAACATTTTGATGCTGCACCAATATACAGTTACAAAAATGAGGATTGCATCCATATTTTACTAGTGCAATATCCAGGAAACACAAACACATTGGACACTTCCAAAGCTCAGTATAAGGAATACTCCACACAGTTCAATAGTGTCCTACTGTCCTATGTACTCCTTACTATGCTTCAGTAATAAGCTGTCACCATCACATTTACCATTTTGCAATTCCAGAATGGCAAAAACTCAAATACAGAGCGACAACAATGAACTAAACAAGGAATTAACATCCTCTGCACTAGCAACCAACAGAGCTGCCTGAGCAGTACTATCTTAAAATCGATTCGAACATACAATATATGTGATAAAAACAGCTGTCATGCCATTTGTTTCAAGTGAAATAAGAGCATGATTTACATTTTACAGCTCGACTCTCCCCATAACCAAATGCCTCCCCCTTGCCCTCGTCATAAACAACATGCTAAGGTCCTGTTCGAACCAAACCTGGACACGCACCAGAGCTCCCTCGGCATAAACAAAATGGCTGGACAAACCAAACTTTGACACGCACCAGAGCTCTCAATTTCGGAAGCAAGCCATGCAGCATTTCCCCTAGTATCACAGGCACACGCAAGCGCAGACCAGCGGGATCTCACTCACCAAATCTGCGATCTGATGACATCGCCGCCCCAACAGCACCACGGACCACCGCCTAGGAAGCGCCAAACAACCGCATTAGAAAAACCATTGCTGGAACGGAACCGCAGCGCCGACCCCGACACCGGGAGGAGAGCGCCAGGGAGCTGGCGGATCGACCGACCTGTAGGGGCTCAAGGCGCCGTGCCGGACGCCGCATGGCGAAGGCGAGGAGGAGAAATTGGGGGAGGCGGACACGGAGCGGCGAAACCCTAACCCCCAGCAACGCGGCGCCGGGAACACACAGACAGCTGTGTGCGGTAGCAGCAATGCGAGGGAGAGAGCGGAGCAGGGGCGTCGCTACCTTCCGCGTCTAGTTCCGCGATTCCCGCGCGAAAAGCCAGACAAAATTACGTTTTTACAGCATTTCCAGCCGGGTCCAGACTATATCGACGAGTTCAAAAAATAATTTATGAGTTTCTAACTGCAGTGGGGTGATTAAATTTAGAGGATCTCAATTTTTTAAGGTTTTGGATCATAATTTGAGATCTCCTTAAAATAGGGACTCAATTAGAGGCCCGGATGGAGATATTTTCTCAATTCAGAGACTAAAACAAAGGATAGAGACTCATTTGAGGGTCCGGCTGGAGATGCTCTTAGCCCGCATGGCCAGGGCCTCCCCTCGAGCAGAGGGCGCTGCGCATAGCTGCTCTCACATACTCCCTCTGTGAAAAAAAGAGTAAATTGCACCCACCATACAATAACTTGTGATTTTGTATCATTTTGGTTCAACAAGTAGCAAAACGTGCAAATGAATACATAAACTTGTTAAACGTATGTATATATGGTCACATATACTCTATATAGACATATTTTTTCACCATGACACCTAACATGGATGGTTTTATGCATGTAACACATATTTTTCTCACCCTTCACATCTATATATATAATAAATATGTATACAACCTTATATTCCATTGAAATGTGAAAAGATGAAAAAAAAATAACGGTATCACCAAGACACTAATTAAACTGTCTTTTTTCTTTCTAAATCCAACTTAGAATTATGTGCATTTAATATATATATATATACGAAGTCCTAAATCAATTTTTATAATTCTTCTCATTTTATATAGTTGATTGACTGAACAAGATCAAACTTAAAATTAGTATTAGGATTATTAATTTTTTAAACAATTTGATGCCTATGGTAACATGGTTCCTTTAAATCTACTGTATATCTGTCACAAAATTTTAAAAAGGCATAAAACTGTCCACGTTACATCTCATGGTGCATCTACATGCAGTACATGTGACCGTATATGCACGCATTTAACAAGTTTATGTATCCATTTGCATGTTTTGCTACTTGTTGGACCAAAATGGTACAATCCCACAAAGTTGTTGTATGGTGGATGTAATTTATAAAAAAAAAGAGTTTGCCGTGTTTGTTTCTCAAATTACTTTTTTTTCTTGGACTCAGGGAGTAATTAATAAAAAAATTCTCACATAACTAATAAAAAAACTTAACTTTTTTAGAAAGATCATTAAAAACCTAACTATGAAGGGATGATTTGGATCTAGAGGCTAAAGTTTGGTACTTGTCACATAGATAGAAACTTCTAACGCTAATTAAAAGAACCAAATATAAGTTAATTATAAAACTAATTATAGAAGCTAAAGAGGTAATAAACTTATTACGGTGTTAGGAACTTGAGGTTCCGTTCCCTGCAATTATTATCGGCCATTGATTTTGAAAGGAAACACTTTTTTTAAAAAAATCGAGGATATCATCAGCTAAATAACTAGGCATTGATCAGCTCTGGCTGGCATGCCGAGGAGATCGCCGACGTTCACGTACATAGTACACACAGTGAGTTATTCAATCCGGCAAAACACATCCGATCCTACTAGTACTATCCATTGGCTATCTGCACCTACGTTTGTCACCTGGCATCTAAGGCTGTCCGCAGTCGTCGTACTCTAATTTCATTCCCAAAAGAATATTTCTATTTTAGTCATCGAGATCCCGTACTTTATCCCAACTTCTCCTGCAGTGGTCAATTGATCATACCCTATATCTCATGGCAACGTATTCTATTCTATGGGAACTCAATTCCCGTGAGAACTACGAGAACTCAAATATGGGCCGTATAATTTTCATCCAAGGGTAGCGCGTAGGGAGAGGTGGGAGGGGAGATTTGTAAAATTACCACCTCCTTAATTATACTTTTGTAAATCCCCCTCACACCTTCCCCTTAGATGAAGATCATGCGGCCCAGATTTGAGTTCTCATGGTTCTCATTGGAACTCAGTTCTCATGCCATATGTTCCCATATCTCATACTCTATACCAACTAATCTATATTTTATTCAACCATCTCAACTACTATCTCCCCTCTTCTCACTTTTTCTTTCCTTTTCCTTTTTATCTCTTCCATTCTGTTTCTTTCTTCTTCTTTTTTCTTCTCTCTTTTTAACCTTTTTTCCTTTTTTTTTTCCTCTCTCTATTTTGCGATAGTAACGATATATATCTAACTTTGTGATACATATCCAAATTTCCCCTTCTTCTTTTATTTCCCCAACTGACGCCTTCTCTAGATATTTCCTACCTCTTCTTCTCTCGCTCTCTCTCGGACTCTCGCTCTCTCTCGGACTCTCGCGTTCTCTCCGCCTCTCTTTTGCGCGGAGGCCGTCCTCGGAGATGGTGGCGGAGTCTTCCACGACCGGATCGAGCGGCCCGAGCAGATCGAGCTCCAGGACCTCCGGGAGCGTCTTCCACCTGCGGCCTCCTCCTCCTCGTGTCGCGTCACCCCCTTTGCAGGCCTCTGCGGCAGCTGCCAGGCCTCTGCGCCTCCTCCTCTCTCTCGGCTCGCGGGGCAGCCGACATGCAGGCCCAGGCGCTTCATGCGGCAGCGGCGGCGCTCGGAGGTCCCGCGGGGTCGATGATTTTTTTTTCTTCCAATCGATGTTTTTTTGCTTCCAATCGATGTTTTTTTTCTTCCAATCGATGTTTTTTTTGCTTCCAATCGATGTTTTTTTTCTTCCAATCGAGAATTTGTGCCTCTCTATCCCGGTGGTTGGGAGCGCGGGTGCGTGGGCCCACCACGCGCCACTTCCCCAATAGCGCGCTGCTGGGACGACGCTGCATTTGGCGCTCGGGCGGCGGTGCGCTACGATGCCGTCCCGAGTAGCGCACCCCGCTGTGTGGGAAAAAAAAGCTAAGCGTGCTGCATCTGGGGATACGGGGAACAGCCTAACAGTTGTGGTTTGATGTCACACAACAAAGGCTCGCGACACAAGCACTTGTGGCATAGGGTTCACGAGCAAGGCTTCTTCAGAGGGGGGGGGGGGGCATTTGAAAAGCACCTTTCGATGGCCCATCAATTTTAAGTTGAATGACTGATGTTACCCTTCGAACTAATTTTAGGGTAAGTTATGGACCCACTAATTTTAGATATTGGTCCACTGTTTAGGATCCTTCTTTTTTACTTTTAGCTTAAAAAATCTCAAGAGATAAATGTCTAATGATTTGCATTGTTCTATCTTGTTATCAAGTTACTACATGTTGTTGTTGATGAATAAACAGGAAAACTCAGAGAACATGATCTGAATTTGTCTTGTTTTTAACACATTATTACCTAAATACATGTGTTGAATTTCATATATGAAAACCGGAAGAATTGCTGAGACCAAAATGTTTGAGTCGCATTGTTATTAAAGCATTGTTGCCTAGATAAATGCATTGAGTTGCATATATGAAATAAAAAGAAACATCTAGATACACTGGGCTGCGTTTATGAAATTATAAGTGTTGGGGAGGCGCCCCTTGGAATCGTATTTTCTATTTTTGCAGGAGAGACTGAAAGAGGTTAGAACGAAGAAGACAAATGAGAAGTTATTTCGAAGAGGTTAAAGTTGCGGGTGAAGTTAGAGAAGTCAAGACGAAGCTGACTAACGCGAAGCTAAGTCGAAGAGATTAAAGCCTTTTTGAGCAGGACCGAAGAAGTCAAGGCAAAGAGGACGATAATACGAGGCTGGTCGTGAGACACGGAGATGCTAAAACGAATTAATCGTCTACGACGAGGTTAAGATGAAGGTTGGCGGGAAGCAACGGTCGTCTAAAAACTAGAATGTGTATAGGATTTCTGGCGGGAAGCAACGGTCTTGTAAATGTACGAGGTTAACCCCTATAAATAGCAGGTCAACAGTAACTGTAGAGGACAATTTTTGAAGGAACGAAAAAGAAGTCAACTGCGACTTTCTTACTATTTGTAATACAAGAAAAACTGTGTTACAACAGTTGGCGTCGTCCGCGTGTTAGGATCGAAATCAAAACTCACGATGCCACCAAAGAAAAAGCGAAGGTCAGATGATCCACAGACCTCCAAAGCTCATGTAAATGAAAGAGAAAACGATGAACGACAAGTTGCACCAGAGCCAGTCACTACCAATGATAACCAAAATCGAGAAGAAACTAGCCTCGAACAACTCTTACAAGAAATCGAGAGGCTTAAGCAAGAAAAAGAAGCCCTGTTGAAAGAAACAGAGAACCAGAGAAACGAAACCGAGAAAAAACGAAAAATTGCAGAGGCCAAGAACGAGCTCCAGAGACTCCAAAGCGAGCTCAATGCGAGCAAAGAAACTGTTCAAGAGCCCGAGAGAGAACACAACACCGAGACAACAAATTACAACACGGGTTTCAGAAGCTTCGACTCGAATTCACCATTATCTCCAGGCCTTCAAAATGCACCATGGCCAACTTCGTACAAGCCCATCACCTTGCCCAAGTACAATGGTACTTGTGATCCCAGGCAGTTTCTGATGAGCTACGAAGTTGCGGTAGCTTCCGCAGGAGGAAACGAGCTAGTTCTCGCAAAATCATTCATCATAGCTTGCGAAGGACCGGCTCTCACATGGTTCACGAGACTAAGCCCAGGATCAATTTTCAGCTGGGAACAACTCAAAGCCAAAGTACTTCAAAACTTCCAAGGATTCAATAGACAACTGTTAACCTCGGGAGATTTATTCGCATGCAGACAGGAGGAAAGAGAGCCATTAGCTCAATATTTCAAACGTTTCATTCAATTAAAGGCCCAAACAGATGATATCCCAGATTCAATAGCAATTGATGCATGCATTCACGGGTTGGGACCAGGGCCATGCGCATCAGAATTTGTCAAAAACAAACCAAGGAATCTCCATGAACTATTCCACGAGATGGAAAAATTTTGCAGATCAGACGACGATCACAGGAGAAGAATCAACGAAAGAGCCATGCTCAGAAAAGCAAACGGAAACTATAAGCAGCCCACATACGAAAAGCAGAACTACAACAGACCAACCCAAGTTTTTCGCATAGGAAACGTGAGTGGCCAACATAATAACGAATCAAATGCAGCGAAGCAAAACTTCAACTCCTCATCCACACGAGGAAGAGGCGGACGAGGCAGAGGCCGTGGAAGAGGTCGAGGTCAACAAGACAACCAATCGCGATCTTGGTTCTGTCAATTCCATGGCGAAAACCCAGATCACAGTACAGGAAGATGTCCCATAACCATCAGGGTAAAGCAAGAAATGAACCAAAACAACAGTCAAGGTCGCGCAGTCCAAACAAATTCTTGGCAGTGCACCACCCATAACACGCCGAATCCGCAGCTACAACTCCCGACGAATTCAGAATCCTTTTCAACATACCATCAGCCTCATTTGGCTTGGCATCAAACCCAGTCCGAATCAAATCAACAAGCGCACAGCTCAATCCAATCCACCGCAGCAAGAAAAGACGAAACTGTAATGCAAGCAGCTCCAGCACCGAATTCAACACCCGCCAAGGGTCCCATTCCCTCTCGCGGAATGATTCTGCCCATAGCAGGAGGATCTTCAGTTGATTTCGAAAGCAAAAGACAAAGAAAAGACTACTTCAGAAGAGTGCACGCAATACTACCAAATGGCCCAGTAATAAAAACCCATTGGTCGCATGTTCCAATAACCTTTACTGAGCAAGATCTCAAACTCCAGTGTTATCCTCACACTGATGCCATGGTCATCGAAACAAATGTGGCGGGCTGGGAGCTGACAAAGATACTGATAGACAATGGCAGTTCAGCCGATATTATCTTCGCTAGTGCTTTTGATCAAATGAATATCAGCAGAAGTTTGTTACAACCATCAGAAACTCCACTCATTGGTTTCGGAGGAAAAAGAATCCGGGCCTTAGGAAAAATCGAATTACCGGTAACTTTGGGGGACCTCAGCAATCCCAGAACGGAACGAATCACTTTCGACGTAGTTGACATGTACTACCCTTACAACGCAATCTTCGGAAGAGGTTTTCTCAACACGTTCGAAGCTATTGTACGACAGGCATATCTCTGTATGAAACTCCCAGCATCAAATGGAGTAATCACAGTATTTGGAAACCAGCAAGTCGCAAGGGACATCGAACAAGGAATTACCCCAGGCGAGAAAAACGTCAACCTCTTGCAGACAGAAACGAAACAAACAAGCAATAAAGTTCAAACAGAATCGATCAAAAAGACACCAACGCAACCCAGAGTGGAAAAAGTAAAAGAAGCTATTCAAGCACAAGACACCAGGCGAGTCTCTCTCGATCCAGGAGTCGAAGGCAGAGAGGTCACGATCGGAGCAGACCTTACCCCTCAAGAAGAGGAGGAATTGATAACTTTCCTAAGAAAGAATAAGGATGTCTTTGCATGGACAGCTGCAGACCTAAAGGGTGTCAGCAGAACCATAATCGAGCATAGCCTCAACATAAACCCGAAGACAAAGCCAAGAAAACAAAAATTGAGAAAAATGTCGGATGAGAAGATAGAGGGAATAAAATCCGAAGTTGAAAGGCTACTGAAAGCAAAAGTCATCAGGGAAGTGCAATACCCAGAATGGCTGGCAAATACTGTCCCAGTGAAGAAGAAAAACGGAAAATGGAGGATGTGCATTGACTTCACAACACTAAACAAGCATTGCCCAAAAGATGATTTTCCTCTGCCAAGAATTGATAGCGTCGTTGATGACGCAGCCAACAGCGAGATTCTATCCTTGCTAGATTGCTTTTCAGGGTATCACCAAGTTTGGATGAAACAAGAGGATGAGGAGAAGACAAGCTTCATAACACCTTTCGGAACTTTTTGTTTCGTCAGAATGTCAGAAGGGCTGAGAAACGCAGGGTCAACTTTCTCAAGAATGACCAAAAAAGTCTTCAACTCACAAATTGATAGAAACATGTTAGCTTATGTGGATGACCTCGTCGTAAAAAGCACCAAAAGAACGGATCACATCAAATATCTCGAGGAAACCTTCAACAATCTAAGAATGTCAAACTTGAGCTTAAATCCAGAAAAATGCGTCTTTGGAGTAACCAAAGGAAAAGTCTTGGGATGCCTTGTAACATCAAAGGGAATCGAGGCCAACCCAGACAAGGTACAAGCCTTGGCATCCATGGAGGAGCTAAAAACGGTTAAGGAAGTGCAACAATTGACAGGCAGAATTGCAGCTCTAAACAGATTCGTACCAAGAGCAGCTGAACGAAGCCTTCCTTTCTTCAAAACTCTCAGACATGCGCAGAAATTCAACTGGGGCGAAGAACAATCGAAAGCATTCAGAGAACTAAAGCAGTACCTCGCGACAATGATCAAACTATCACCACCAGCACAAGGAAAAGACCTTCTCCTTTACCTCGCAGTATCAGAGTCAGCAGTAAGCGCGGCAATAGTACAAGAAACCGAAATCGAAGATATTCTGAAGCAATTGCCAGCCTACTTCGTTTCTGAAGCATTATCTGGAGCCAAGAAGTCATACTCTGAACTCGAAAAAATTGCATACGCATTGCTTATGGCATCAAGAAAACTCAGGCATTATTTCGAAGCTCACAAAATTACAGTCGTCACCAATAAACCTCTAGCCGAGTTATTTGCAAACAGAGAAGCTTCGAATAGGATCAGCAAATGGTCCGCAGAGCTATCTGGATTCAATATCGAATTCGTAAGACGAAATGCAATCAAATCCCAGGTATTGGCTGACTTCGTAGCAGACTGGACCTCTCCAAAGCATGAAAATTTAGACGAAGACGAAAAACAATGGACAGTCTATTGTGATGGAGCATATTGTAACAAAGGAGCAGCGATCTCTGCAATACTGGTTTCACCAGGCGGAATCAAAACAAGATTCGCTACACGATTGGAATTCATCAACCAAGAGATTCAAGTCACAAATAACGTAGCAGAATACGAAGCACTCCTGCTTGGGCTACGAAAAATGAAATCACTAGGCAAACAAAGGTTCATTGTGAAGACAGACTCGAAAATAGCAAGGGACCACATCGAAAAGGATAGCGAAGCTAGAAAACCAGAACTAATCGATTACCTCGAAGAGGTCAGAGAAATGGAGAAACACTTCAAAGGATTCACGGTAGAGCACATCCACAGAAACGACAACAACGAAGCTGATGACTTAGCCAAGAAAGCAGCAAAGAAGGAAGAACTACCTGAGGACGTAATTTACGAGGTCATGACCATCCCCTCAATCAGAAAGCAGCATCTAGCACACATTTGCTGGGAAGATTGGAGAGCACCAATCATGGCATACTTACAAAACAATTTCACACCCTGTTCAGCAAGCGAAGCCAAGAGAATACCAGCAAGAGCAAAAGGGTATCAGATAATACAAGGAGAGTTGTACAAAAAGGGGATATCAGCACCATGGCTAAAATGCATCGCAAAAGAACAAGGAATAGCGATACTAAAAAGTATACACGAAGGGATATGCGGAACACATATTGGCCCAAGAGCCCTCGCAGCAAAAGCAGTCAGGCAAGGAATGTTTTGGCCAACAATGATAAAAGATGCAGACGAAGTAGCAAAGAAATGCGAAGCATGTCAAAAGAACGCAAGCAATCAAAAGATTCCATGCTCACTGTTGCAGCTCATCACACCTTCTTGGCCATTGCAAAGATGGGGAATAGACTTGGTAGGGCCTCTCCCAACAGCTCAAGGAAACTGCAGATTCGCAGTAGTTGCCGTGGAATATTTCACAAAGTGGATCGAAGCAAAAGCCCTAGCATCGATAACCTCGCATACAATACAAAAGTTCTTCTGGCATAACATCATTTGCAGATTCGGGGTACCAAAAGAAATAACAGTGGACAATGGAAAGCAATTCGACAGCGAAACATTCAGAGATTTTTGCATGACAATGGGAACCAAAGTGAAGTACGCATCCGTTTATCATCCGCAATCAAACGGCGCAGTTGAAAGAGCCAACGACATCATTTTTTCAGCTATAAGGAAGATGCTCTTCGACCACAAAAAGGGAAAATGGATTGACGATTTGCCAATCGTAGTATGGTCACATAATACCACAGAATCCAGAGCAACCAAGTTCACTCCTTTCATACTGCTATACGGAACTGAAGCAATGGTTCCAGAAGAAATCAAGGCCAAAACACTAAGGGTAACACTTAGTAATGACGAAGGTGAAAAAGAAATGGTGGAAAAGGATCTAATCGAAGTCGACCGACTTGTTGCTTCACATAACCTCGAATCATATCAAAGGCAAACACGAAAGTGGCGTGACCCAAAGGCGAAGATAAGAGAGATCAGAGTTGGGGACCTGGTAATCAAAAGAAAGCATAACGCAGAAAACCTATCCAAATTCGAGGAAAAATGGGAAGGACCATACATTGTCATCAAAAGCTCGAGGCCAGGGTCTTATCATCTGTCCACCGAAAATGGAGAAGAATTACCTCACTCATTGAACGTAGAGCAACTTCGCAAGTACTATAACTAGAATCGGAACAAATAAAGCTGTACAGTTTTTTCCAAGTTTCAGTTCTCTTTGTAAAGGTCAACTTCGTAAATATGCGGAGCTATAAGCACAAATACGAAGTACCTCTTTTCTCTTTTTCTTTCATCACAAAAGGTCGTACTCTTTTCCTCACATAAGGGGCTCCAGGAAACTGGAGGTGAGGTTTTTAATGAGGCGAACCTATGTAAATCTCTCCAAAAATCGATAAAGGAGATTCCCCTAAAAGCACTTGAGCAAAAAATTCAACGAGGTTGAAATATAACCTCGCAAAAAGAAGACCTCGAGCAAGATAGCTCGAGGCCGAGGTTGAAAATTAGCCTCGCAAAAGAAGACCTCAAGCAAGATAGCTCGAGGCCGTGGTTGAAAAATAGCCTCGCAAAAGAAGACCTCGAGCAAGATAGCTCGAGGCCGAGGTTGAAAAATAAACCTCGCAAAAGAAGACCTCGAGTAAAATAGCTCGAGGCCGAGGTTGGAAATATAACCTCGCAATAGAAGACCTCGAGCAAGATAGCTCGAGGCCGAGGTTGAAAAATAACCTCGCAAAAAGAATACCTCGAGCAAAATAGCTCGAGGCCGAGGATGGAAATATAACCTCGAAAAAAGAAGATCTCGAGCAAAATAACTCGAGGACGAGGTTGAAATATAACTTCGCAAAAATAAGACCTCGAACAAAATAGTTCGAGGCCGAGGTTGGAGATATTACCCTCGCTAAAAATCTCGAAAAAAATTGTCTAAGAAAGAGGTTAGAAACAAAACCTCGCAAGAAGACCTACAGTCTAGATCAAATCAGAGGAACGAAAAAAGCAACAGAGTTGCCCTATTTCGAAAGTAAAACAAGAGAACGTAATCTTTCAGATTCGTTGCTCGAAGTAAGAAGTAATGAATAAACGCAAAGGGGCTATCGAGGGAGGGGACTCCTTTTTCAAAGGCTAAAAAGAGAAGCCCCCACTTGCATTTATTCAAAAACAAGCCTTCACCAAGCGACGGGCAAATTAAAAATGAATCGCCTAACTTGTACTTTTCAAAAAGGACACGAGGTTAGGTGAAATCATAATTTCACCGAGGGTCCAAAGACCACTATAAAAGGGAAGGGCGGAGACGAGCCTTGGCAAGAAAAAGAGCAAAGCAAATGAAAAAGAAAAATTTTCCCTAGAAATGAGAGGCAGCAGGAATCAAAGGAACGCTCGACGGCATGATCTGGCCAGCCTAAAGACCAACAACACCGCAGGGCCCATAGATGCTTCGTACAGCAACGTCCTCTCAAGTTGTGCGATCATGGAGAAGAGCGCATCCGCTCCAAGGTTTTCTCGAGTTAACAAGGGAATTAGAAGCCAATATATGGAGAAAAGTACATCCGCTTCAAGGCTTTCTCGAGTTAACAAGGGAACTAGAGGCCAAAGAATATTTAAGCGTTTTCTATAGTGAAAACGAGGCTAAAGATCATGACCTTATAGAATCAAGATGATGTATAAACAATTTCAAGAAAAAAGAAATTGTACGAGTCCGACGCATGCACTTCGAAACAAAAACCGAAGATAATTACGAGGTTAATACAGACAAAATTACGAACAATTTCAATGTTTAAGTCGCTCTGAAGTTCACAAACATCGCTCATGATTTATAACAAGTTTTTTTTACATAAATCAACTTCGACTCGTGATTAGATTTCTCCTTCCTCTTGGGAAGATTTAGTTTCGTCTTCATCACGAGGCGAATCCAAAGCATCATCCTCTTCTTCCTCGTCCTCTTCCTCTTTTCCCTCTTCGGCTTCTGCATCCTCAGTTTCTTCCTGGTGAAGAAACAAAGCAAAAGACTTAGAATTTTCGACAATAATAAAAGAGAAGAAGAAGCAAAGTTATACAGAGAAAGTTTTTTACCTTCGAAGAGGAGTCCTTAGCCATATCTCGCCCATAGGCGTTCCAGAAGTCTCGCAAGAAACGATGTTTCATAGTTTCGACTTCTTTTGAACAAGGCAAGGACAGATCTCCGAAGTCAGCAAAGCGAAATCCAGGGCCAGAAACCCGAAGGAGCAGTTCCTTATCTTCTTTCTCGAGGAATCTGCCGAGGCCATCGGTGCAGGTGAGTGTGAAGTTGTCGCCAGCAATAGAAAACACGTCCCCGAGACCAGCAAATTCTTCTTCAATCCAAGATAAGAAGTTATCAATGTTTAAGTCCATCGGAAGAGCATAAGGAGTGGCTCCGAACTGCTTAAGCGAGCTAGAATACGAATCAAAAATTCGTTTTATCTTCTCAGCGTCAAGAGTCTTGGACGAAGCTAGAGAATCTTCGGTTTCCTTCAACTTAAGCTCGAGGGAAGACACTTTAGTCTTAGCTTCTTTCGCAGCATCGGACTCGCGAACCACGGCATCACGAAGGTTCTCAATCACAGTCAGGTTCTCGTCATAGTCCTTCTGCAAGGCTTTATATTTTCTATCTGTTGTGTCCCATTTGTCCTCGAGCTTAGTCAAATCTTTGTGAAGTTTGTCGTTGACATCCCGAAGCCTCTCATTCTCTTTCTCCAAGAAACGAAGTCGATCAACAGCGGTTTTGGACTTTGAAGCACAAACCGCGTTGATCAGCTTAACCTAAGGAAGCGAATCGAAAACAAAAACGTAAGACAAATATAAAGAAAGGAAGAGACGAGGATAAAATAGTAAGAAGCAAGCACGAACCTTGCGCGCTGTGGAGACGCTCAAGCGAGATAGCTCTTCAAAGCTAAGATTTTCCAAAGATGTTTTATAACCTATAAAAACGAAGACAAAATATAAGAATCAAAAACGAAACTAAACATGAAGTGATGATAGAAATTTTTTCTTTCTCACCTCGCATCTCATCAGTATCTTCATCAAGATCAACAAAAGAAGAAGCAGCCAAGTCTTGAGGGAGCTTCGTAGATGTTTCCTCAGGGATCTTTTTACCCTCGACATCCACAATCTCGACCTAAAAATATCAAGCAAAGTAAGCAAAAACAATAAAAGAAATTTAGTGGTCAAGTATAGTACAACTAAAGTTTCTGACCTCGTGCTCAGCTTCGGCTTTCTTATCTTCTTCAACATTCACACCCTCGACGGCTGGTTCTGTGGAATACAAGCCGAAGTTATGCTCTAAGAGCTCAAGGAAGGTTGGATCGAATTCTCTTGGAGATTTCGAAGCAACACTCGATATTGAACCTGCGAGGCTCATTCTAGCACCGGGGCATTTCATGAAAGGAACAAACAAACCTTCACCCGAAGCAGCAGAAGTGCCTGCCAAATCCTTCATGAACCCCGACGTGCCGAGGTCATCGCCAACAACGCCAGCAATCCCTAGAAGTCCACAAGCTGCTTCAATAGTTTCTTTCTCTTTCTCAGCTTCAGCTTCGGCTTCAGGACTTTCAAGGAGTGACAAATCTACCTTTCGAGTCAGTCGAGGTTTCTTGTTAGGTGCTGAGGCAGACTGTTGCACACAAGCAGTTTTCCTTTTCTGAGCCTCGAGCAACTTTGTCTTCGTCTGGGGAGCATCTTGACTCGAAGATATTAGAACCTTTGATGAAGTCTTTTTGTATCTTCGTGATACACCAGCTTGCTCGGACCCAATATTTCCAACAGGTTTCATGCGTTTCTGAGGTTTGGAGGGCTTTAATCTATCCCCATATTTAATGCCCATCTCCAACCATGGCCGATTCAAACGGCTGGGTTTCTCGAAGAGGTCAATCATTGACTTCTTCTCCTTCTCTGTAAGAGGGCCAATCAAAGCTTTGGCGGCCCATTCAACCTTAGAGATCACATCATCTTCGGACACATCTACAGGTTTCGTAAGTCCGAAGATAACAAAAGTAGTAGGCAAATCGAATCCAGGTATTTGCCTCTCCTCAACTCTGAAGGGTTTCCAATCATTCCCTAAAGGCCAGATCTCGGCAGCCAGAAACTCTTCAACCACATCACGGCCTGTTAGTCGCCGAGTAGCATGGATAAAGCAGCGACTGTTTTTCTTAAAAGCTTCGGATTTTTTGTCGAAGTCAATCACAGTGGACACTTCGACATTGCCAAGGGGGCCAGCAAAAGGATAGGTGATCTCGTTGGAACCTGAGGAGGCGAGGCCAACTTTGACATAGAACCACGACTTCGGCCAGTTCACATCCCAACGGTTCCGTTGTGCGTAGGTGAAGTCAACTTTTGTGATCTTCAGAGCAGCGCTACGTCGGCGCGAAGTAAAAGTCGCAACTCCAAATTGCCCAATATGCTCTTCTCCACCTTCTTCCAAAAAAATTGACCTCTTTTGAAGATGAAGCTCGTTGAAACGACCAAAAGTGTCGAGGTCAATTTCTCCACCAAATGTCTTAACACCCCAGAAAAATTTCGATAGTTGAACAAAGGAGTTGGGTGTCAACTGATGAAGCTTGACATTGAAACGGTCCAGAATCTGAGGAAGCATCAGATCGCAGGGAAAACGAAGTCCTGTAGTAAAGAATTCGGAAAACACTACAGCTTCTTCGAGTTGAGGATCAGGAGTAGTTTCGTTTCCAGGAGCACGGCCAACACCTTCAGGAAAATATCCATTCTGTACATAAGAAGAAATCTTCCCCGCGGTAACAGAAGATCGACCGAAATGAAGGGTCTTAGGAGCCGACTCTCCGACGAGATCATTGACATTAGCCTCGACTCCTTCCAAATCCTCACTTCCTGGGTTAGAACCCAGGGGACTGTTCTCTCTTTCGGCATCAGGGGTTGGAACAGCAGCAGACGTGACTTGAGCCATTTCTGAAACTAATAATGAAAAACAATAAAAAACACAACGAAACAAGAAACGAAGACAAAGATTCTTCAAAAACTAACCTCTTTCTAACAGCAATGCACTTCAAAAGCCTCAACAGAAAGCAACAATTAGGCAAAGTGAAGACACTAGCGCGAGGTCAGAATCGAGAGCTAAAGCAGAGCGAAGACAATTGCACGAGGTCAAAGGCGAAAGCGAAGGTAATTTTCAGGGGGGGTAACCTCTATTATTTATAGGCGCGGTAAGTTCCGAAGTTCGCGCTGTGAAAAGGCGCCAAAGTAACCGCCAAATTAATCCAAGGGGACTCCTTTTGGATTTCGTCCCAGGAGTTCGAGGGATGAATTGTAACAAACTCGAATCCAAGGACGAAGGGGCTACTGTTGGGGAGGCGCCCCTTGGAATCGTATTTTCTATTTTTGCAGGAGAGACTGAAAGAGGTTAGAACGAAGAAGACAAATGAGAAGTTATTTCGAAGAGGTTAAAGTTGCGGGTGAAGTTAGAGAAGTTAGGACGAAGCTGACTAACGCGAAGCTAAGTCGAAGAGATTAAAGCCTTTTTGAGCAGGACCGAAGAAGTCAAGGCAAAGAGGACGATAATACGAGGCTGGTCGTGAGACACGGAGATGCTAAAACGAATTAATCGTCTACGACGAGGTTAAGATGAAGGTTGGCGGGAAGCAACGGTCGTCTAAAAACTAGAATGTGTATAGGATTTCTGGCGGGAAGCAACGGTCTTGTAAATGTACGAGGTTAACCCCTATAAATAGCAGGTCAACAGTAACTGTAGAGGACAATTTTTGAAGGAACGAAAAAGAAGTCAACTGCGACTTTCTTACTGTTTGTAATACAAGAAAAACTGTGTTACAACAATAAGAATTGTCTAGATAAATGCACATAATTGCCTAGTTCACCTTCCTCCCACCTCGCTGGAAAGACTTCCCTCCTTTGGCGTCCAGCAACAAAAACTATCAGTCCATAACAAACAATCCGTCCTGCCCAAATCCCATCCACAAGATCGAGCTAGCTTGCGAGTGCAAGCCTAAGGAGTTCCCTGTTCCTGGGCGTAACAGGCTTCTATGTTGCCTCCGCAAAAGCATACACGCCCTGCACCTCCCGCTCTTCATCCACGTCCCTGCCGTCGCCGTCCTCCCACTCTCCACCCTCACCACCATCCACATCGCCATATCCCAAGCCCTCCTCGCCCACATCGACTCTGACCACACCACCCTCGACTCCTCCCGCCCTAGGCACCGATGTCTAGCGCGGCAATGCCACTTCATCTCCCGCCTCGCTTCCATGTGGCTCGCGCTCCTTCGCGTCAAGTATGCCTACTTCCTCTCGGGTTCGTGCACCGAGTCTACTTCAAGCTGCCTCTAGGGTCTACGCCGCTCATAGGAGTCAAGCCGAGCCGTGCACGGCCCGCCGGGTTCGGTCCCGTGGGCAAGAGCAACCACCTCCTCTTCACCTTCGGGTCTACGTCCGCCACCAGCCCTCTCGTGTACTGCCATCGTATCCTCGGGTGAAATAGGAGAGAATAGAGAAAGGAACCCTAGAGAGAGTAGGGGGAAGAGGGGAGGAGAGGACGGAGCTGCGAAAATAAAGGAGTTCCAGATAATGTGGAAATGAGGTGTCTGGTTGGATCTCAAAGCCTGCCGTTTCGGTGAATGGAATTACGGCTGATTGAAAAAAAAGTCATTACCTATAGATAAATTATCCAAAAAGTATAAATAGATGAAATACACCATGGGTGGATGAAATAAAAAGTAAAGGATGCTGTCATCGTGTATGTTGGATCATCATCCCATCGAACGCCACAACCGCCAAAAATTCCTGGCCCGGTGCATTGGCCGTGGGTGGCACAAGCCCAACGAGGCGACGAAACGACGAGTCGGCACTTGTCAGCGGCTGTAGCCCCTAGGGATGAAAACGATAGGAAACGATTGAAAATATCCAGTATCATTTCCTACCATATTTTTTTTACTCGGAAACGATAACGATACCAGGAAAATCGGTACATCGGAAATGGAACAATCCATCGAAAATATATCGGTATCTGTCGATATCAGAAACTCAAATAGAAAATTCTGTAGACATGAATACACATATACACGACAAGCCCGCGATCACAAGTTCACAAATCACAGTCAAAGCAAGTAATAAACAATCCTACCTACTAATGTTACTAGTGCCACTTAGTAGTTCACAAACCAGAACAATAAATAATGTGAGTTGCATCTCATATGTTACAACTCACAGCTTAGTGGCTTGAATTGTTCGATTTGCAGCCAACGAGCTCAAAGGTTATAGCAGCTAAAAGCAACGAGCTCAAAGGTTATAGCAGCTAACAAATAAATTCAAGGACAGTACAATAAAAAATAACAAATCAATATTTACTTTAAGGCCATGTTCAGATTTCCAACTATTCACTATTCATTCCAACTTTTCACTATTCATTCCAACTTTTCACTATTCCTCCCTCACAAAACACGTTTTCCAGCGAATGCTACAGTGTTTTTCTTATGCTACAGTGTTTTTTCCTACTATCTAAACACACCCTAAAATCATTTGCACATGGGCTGAAAAATAGGCCCTAGCAGTCAGGCTGTACTTCGTTTCATTATTTTGCTTGGAGCAATGATTCCACCGAGAAAGCCTTTCATCCTCATCCCGTTCAGAGCCCATTTTCTCCTCTGTCTCTCAGCCGTCATCGCACAAGTGCTCTCCTCTATCTCTCATTCCCTCTACGGTCCAGGCACTTCCGCTCAGGCCAGGCGCCTCGCCTGAGCCATCTACGCAGCGCCATCGGCAACGCCGGGTCCTGGCAGCAAGTGTCGGGCGCATGGCTGCTACTCGTTCAGTCCATGATTCAAAGAGGGGGCAGCGGGTACCTGTTGGCCGCTGGCCTCAACCCAACGCCTGGCCTGCTTGCGACGGTGAGCGGCGAGTTGGCGTTAAATATAGGATATGCGAAAAGCACCTGTCGTCTGCAGGGCTAAAACGATACTCGTGACAAAAATCAGGGGTCCACCGTTAAATATAGGATATGCGAAAAGACCCCCCATCCAACCAATGGTGGTGGTTTTGACCACGGCCTTGGTCACCTGCGCCAAATTCCGCTGCCGCTCCTCCATTGCGGCCGCAAATTTACTCCTCGTCTCGGCGGCCTCTCCTTCTCGCGCCCGTGCTCCGCCCCGCGGACTGCTGCTGCGGCGCAGGTCAGAAGAACTGCTTCTTTTTTCTTCCCCCTCTCTGCATACTTGCGTTCTCAGATTGATTTTTGTTTCATTCAGCCGTTATTGGTCTGGTAGCAGCCCGCTTTTGCGACTGCAATATCAGTCATTTTCTTTAAACCTTAAACACTATCGGCTGTGTTAGCATGCGAGGTTGTAGGCTTATACAAATGGCAGCGGCCGCGTGAAATTGTTGTGGTTTTCTTGTTTGATTTCTGCTGACGGGAGCTATCAGGATAATTTGTAAAAAACTTGATAAATGCTTATGGAGTTTACGTATTTGACGAATTGGTATCTGCTTTTTTACTATTTAGTTTCCTGCTTTGCTTCAGCCAGTGGTTCCTGTTTAGTGGATACAACATGCATACTGAATCTTGCGCGTGATTGTTGTAATGGTCGTGCTGAGACAATGACTTCTATGATACAGGAACAAGTCCTGTATGATAATATACAATATTTGAGCAGTCGCTGAAGAATTTTTATTGATAAGCCTGCTTGACTTATCTGGATTACCTACTCAGTTTCATCATGTGGCTGATGCAGATCTAATCTCTTTGAATAACAGAATTGGCAAGGTCTCATTGTGCTCGATAGCTATGGCTGCTACACAAGCTTCAGAAGCAGCGGCTGACAAAGGTTTGCCTTTGGGGATGGATGAAGCCATGGTTGATGAGTATGCCTCCCAGTCAAAGTTGCTGCAAGAATTCGTTAAGATCCCCAGTTTTGGCAAGGCTTGGATCTTCAATTCCAAGGATGGTATGCACTGTTGTTTCTACCCCTTATGTTTTATGAAATTGGGGTTCCTTATTGTTTCTTTTTGGGGTCTGCAGAAAACACATCCAAAGCAATGGTTTCAATCGGCCAATCTGATCTTTTGGCAAATAAGAGGAGAAAATTCCTTTTAAACTCTCACATTTCAAAGACTGCCTCAAAGTCAGTCCATTTCCAGTGGTCTCCCTTTCCTACTGAAATAAGTGGAGTGTCAGCAGTAATTCCATCGCCTTCTGGAGAAAAACTTCTTCTAGTACGCAGTTCTGAGGATGATTCCCCTACAAAACTAGAGATTTGGGGGCCATGCCAATTAGAGAATGAGATACATATTGCAAAATCTGTTCATGGATCACTCTATACTGATGAATGGTAAATTCCCCAGTCCTTTTCATTTCTTTTTTGGGTAGAGTAAAGAGAGGGAGGGAGTTATATGCCCTTCTTTGCTTTAAATTTGGTTTGTCCTAAATGCTGATTTGATGCAGGTTTGAAGGGATATCATGGAACCAGGAAGAGACTTTTATAGCTTATGTTGCTGAGGAGCCTCCTCAACCAAAGCCAGTTTTCAATGATCATGGATTCCAGAAAGAAGGTTCATCCGAGAAGGACTGCAAGAGCTGGAAGGGACAAGGGGATTGGGAGGAAACCTGGGGAGAAACCTATTCAAAGAAAAGGATACCTGCACTCTTTGTTGTCAACATATCCAGGTCTGTTTTTGGCCACCTTGAAGAGATAGTTTACAAATATCTTGTTTTTATGAGGAATAATATGCTTCTTGCAGTGGTGAGGTTCGACCTGTGAAGGGAATACCTAGATCATTAAGTGTTGGCCAAGTGATTTGGGCCCCATCATCTTCATATGGCTTGGTTTTTGTTGCATGGTCATCTGAAAATGGTTTCCAAGCGACTCCAAGGAAGCTTGGTATTAAATATTGCTACAACAGACCTTGTGCTCTGTATGCTGCTCCTGATCCTTTCAGAGAAGAAGCTGGGAAACCATCAACGGAGTAAGAATATCGGTCCCTTAACCCCAATATGATTTTGGAAACATGTTATTTTAGTAATATATGCTTTTTTCTGCATTAATCCAAATCATAAAGTGAAAACATTCTGAACATATGTATACAACGTGTCCCATAAGGTATATGTTGTTTTATTTCTGATGTCATCTTTCCATTATTGGCATAGGGGCTATAAGGGCGAAACTACAAGTATGATCAAATTAACATCAGACTTGAGCAGTGCCTTTTTCCCACGGTTCAGGTAGGAATATTTCAGTTTTGTTCAATTCTACTCTTTGGCTTTCTCTAGCCATCTCAACTTGATATATCTGGAGAGACTTCTAAACTTTATTTTTTTGGTTAATATACATTTAATTATGGCTACCATTTTGTATTAGGTTTGTTTACAGTGTCATCTGCCATGGTTACTGGTTGGAATGATAAACCTATTTGTTCCGCTCTTTGTCACAAACTGTTTGACTATTCATATTGTCTGGTGTAGTAGTTTTTTGTGCTCTAAAAAAATATCCTTAACTGAAACTATCAGAACCTACCTTTTTGGTTTAAATTGAAAGCTAAGAGGTTTACTATTTCCCTCATTTTTAAGACCCTGGAAGCAGTAGTGAATCTCACCCCTCTCTGCGTGGCCTAGGTTTTTCTGTACATTTATACCATAAGAAATTGTGTCCTGATTATATTGCGTTTTTTATGCATACCAATTAACACTAAATGCGAAATAATGAATGTCTTTATTTGATAGTCCGGATGGGAAGTATCTTGTGTTCATCTCAGCGAAGAGTGCTGTAGATAGTGGATCACACAATGCCACAAATTCAATGCATAGAATCGAGTGGCCTGCAGATGGAAAGCTTGCTGGGAGCCTTGATGTTGCTGATGTGGTATGGGACCATTTTTTTAACTATGACTTTCATGTATTGCTCATTGATACATCACTTCACTTTTGAGTAAGGACTACTGGATGTGGACTTGTATTGGGCTCATTCAAGTGGCTGGATTCAACATTCCTTGAAATATGATAACTAAAGAGCAAAATATGGGTCTAGTCTAAATAATGCCTTCTTTCTGTGGGCACTGGGCACTATCTAGGATAAATTATCCATATATTGTCTCATATGTTATGCTTTATATTTGTAATTTAATATTTTTTTGAGAAAATGTTACCAATTATGTAGGTGCCCATTGTGATGTGCCCCAAAGATAACTGTTTCCCTGGGCTTTACTGCTTAGGCTTGCTAAGGGATCCATGGCTCACTGATGGGCGGACTATGATTTTATCCTCTTTTTGGGGCAGTAGGGAAGTAATACTTTCTGTAAATGTCGCGAGGTGATTGCAAACATCTGTTTGTCCTCTCATAGACTGACATATGTTATGGTTATTTAGTTGTACATTTAATTTTTGCAGCTGTGAAGTTCTACGAGTTAGTCCCCAGGATTCAGATTATTCATGGAATGTTCTTGCACTCGACAAGGATAACATTCTTGCAGGTAGCCCCATTACTTGTATATGATTACGGAATAATTACATACTTTTGTCAGTTCGTGTGATAACAGTTCATGTTTGTCTGCTTTTTCCATCTTTTCCAGTTTCTAGCAGCCTTATTACACTCCCTCAAATATACTACGGAATCAAGGTTTCTCAGACTGAAAACCCTTGGGAGTGGCAGGAAGTTTCAACTCCCTTTCCAAAGCCATCTGATGAGGTTTTGCTAAAAAAAGCACTGAATTAATTTTATTCTGAAAAAAAAAATCATTTATGATGTAGTGAGAATTTAATAAGTTGTGATGTATTTCTGACAGATAAGCTCCATATTAGCAGAGCATAAGTTCAGCATACTCAAAATCCCAATTAACAATCCTACGGACAAACTTGCAAATGGTACGAGAACAACTCAATCATACTTATTCTTCTTACAGATTTTTATTAGCAGCATCTATTTCTAATTGTATTTTTCTTTATGAAATTGTTAGTTTTGTTCTTTATATATGAACTAATTCAGTATTTGTCCTCTGTCATGGACATTATTCAAATGGCCTTGAACCCAAGCAGCCCAACCTCCCGATAGGCAAGCCGGACTACCAGGGATAGAAGGGGACTAAACCCTATTAAACTGATATTCCTCTTGCTTGATTAAAAGAGATAGAATCCCATCCTTAAATAAATGGGGGCGACTTGACTTCTAAGAAACCAATCTCTAAAATTAACAAATGTAATCTTACCTCTAAATAACAAATCTAATCCTAGGGCTGCCATGAAACAGCAACGTATGAACAGTGTGCTTGCCCTATAATTAGGTTGGGGCTGCTCCAACAGGCTCTGTTACTTTAATTTGTAAATTTATAAATATTTAACTTACAATTTGGTCAACATGTATATGTTCATTTGTCACAGAAAAGTATTTGTACGTGGTTATAGTTTTGTAGTCATTTACAAAAATATATATTGTAAAAGGCATTCACTGTCAATTCAACATATTGTAAAAGTTATTCACTGTCAATTCAATTTTGGAGACCACGCCAAGTCAAAAGGGCACCTTCAGAAATCAGTGGAGAGTAGTATACTTGTGATAGAATGTATTTTTATTTTTTAGTAACAAATCAAAGCAGGCAGGCATGTCCAAAACGAATTTACATAAAGCTTACAGCTCATGATAGTGCACTGCCGTACTCCACTTGGTCGTGATGGCTATTTTTGAAATATATTTATAGGAGCTCTACCACTATTATTGAAATGATTTGATACTCTTCACCAATTTATTCAAAGAATTTCTGCAGAATTTTAATAATATGGTTTCTCTTTCTCTCCAAATATTATTTTATCTGTTCAGGGGCTAAGCTGCCTTTTGAAGCTATGTTTGTGTCGCATAAGGGTTCTGCAAGTTATCCAACAGTTGTTGTTCTTCATGGTGGACCACACTCAGTTTACCCATCAAGTTTTTCCAAATCTTTGGCTTTTCTTTTTTCACAGGGATATAATCTTCTTGTTGTGAACTACAGGTGAATCTTTCTTGTGTTCTAAATGATGAATATTTGTCTGTTCTAGATGCTGAATAAATTACATTATCCCTTTTCTGAATTAATATTTCTATGGGACATGCACCCTTTTTGACACTAACATGCATATGTGATTTTCGGTTGCTTAGGGGTTCATTAGGCTTTGGGGAAGAAGCACTGCAATCCCTTCCTGGAAGTGTTGGTTCTCAGGTGCAATATAAATGTTTTTTTTTGTTTTTAAAGATCATTCTTGCAAAATGAAAAAATTACCATGAACCATGTACCTTCTGTGCAAACATACAAACAGGATGTCAATGATGTATTGACGGCTTTGGAACTTGTTATAAAGAGAGGACTAATAGATCCATCTAGAGTCGCCGTAGTTGGAGGTTCACATGGAGGTTTCTTGACCACTCATTTGATCGGCCAGGTTCTTTGATTGCCCTTATTCTATGTATTCTTTGATTATGCAGTTCCTATTGTGATTAGTGTTCATATCTATGATCAAGATGATTATTATACTTTGGAGTTAGAACATCCGTGACTTAGATGTAATGCCTAGCTTTGAAACCGTATTGAAAAGTTATAATTTTGAAAGAAATATTGTAAAGAAGCATCCATGGTGACCAAGCTGGGCACGAATAATGATAATTTTGAAGGGCTTCTAGCATAACAGTTAGATAACTTGAGTAGCACCTAGTTAGTTGGGGTTTGACTCCCATGTGGGAGCGAATTAAGTGGTATATTTGGTAGTTTAGACATATGTATCGTAGACTGCCATGTGTATGGGGTTGCCTTACCCCCCAAGTCTTGTACTCTCATATATATCGGCCGAGGCCTCAATGCAATATAATCATCCATTAGACACAATCTCATTATTCTACATGGTATCACGAGTTTAGGTTTAGATCCTAGGCCACAAACCCTAATCTTCCGCTGTCCCCCGTCGCGCCCCTGCTCTTCACGTGCCGCCGGTCGTCCCCCACGGCACGGTTACTGCGCGCCCCCTCGACGGCCTTCTAGCGCACCCCCGGGGATATCACTCATGTCGATCTCCGTCGGGGGCCGCGCCCTCCTCGATTTTGGCGGCAGATCTCGTTAATCCGTCGCCCCCATAGGTGTCCAACAAACAGCAGATCGCCATGTACCTCGCCACCCGCCATGGAAGCCATCGCCAACGACCTCGACTCACGCTGTCATGGTGGCAGAGGGTCTTCATCAGGTGCTCGTGTGCTTCCCAGCGCTGCCGTGGTGGCAGCAGGGGATCCCCGAGGCACCTCAATCCCCGTCGTCGATGGGCTCCCTGGCGGCCCCTCCGTCTTCGCCTCGTTCCGATCCTCCTCGTCACTGCTGCTCCTCTCGATGGGATCCTCCGCTGCCGTAGTTCCTGGTGGGGAGCTGATGGCCCGACGGGATCCGCCTGCCGCCGCTCCTGGCAGGGATCCGCCTGCCGCCGCTGCTCTGGGCGGGGTCCACTGCCGCCTGGCGGGGAGCCGCCATCTTCTGGATCGGCCAAATCCGCCGCCGCCCTAGAGGGACTCGCCTCCTCCACGACGGGATCCGCCAGCCCCACCACCGCGGCCTCCCTGGCTGAATCCGCTCCGCCCTCCACCTCGCCTCCTGCCGGTCCACCCCTACCCTCTTCTTTCTGTCTCTCAGTTTGGTTCGTGACCGTCTTCTGGTCTGTGACCTGCTGACCGAGAGGAAAGAGGGTGAGGGCAACCCTCTGGCTAGGTACACCCTGAGGTCCTACACGAGATGCTGTTGCATGTCTTTTTCTTTTTGTTCGATCACTGATCGAGATTGCGTCGCCACCGCCCATCGTACCTGTGCCACTACCTCGACGTCGGCATTGACTTCACCGGCATCTTCCTCGTCTTCGACTGTGCGGCATGGCTACATGGACGACACCCACTCCAGGCCACGTCAGTCGCACGTCGACCCTCGCCGGCTCGTCTTCGCCTTCACTCCGATCGGGACGCCTCCATCGACTTCGTCCACTGTCATCTCGCCTCGCGCATCCTTGGTCTGATAAGCCGACGAGCATGACCCACCCGGCTCCCGTGACGTCCGTCCACGTAATGCGCTTCCCCGAGCATGGAGGGCTGCCGATGTTTCACCTCTTCGAGCAGCAATGGCGCCAGCCGGGGTCTTCTCCGCCGTTGCTTCTTCACCGCCGACGACCTCATCGTCGACTACGTCGATGCGCCTGTGCGCATGGTCTTCACCAAGTTGTTCAGATTTCTTCGTCGTCTCCTTCGAGCACCGCCGCTGCGTCGCCTGGATCGTCCGGCCTTGCGCTGGAACATCCGGGTTCTCCTCGCTTCGTCCTGCACAAACGTCGCCAGCGTCGTCGCCACCTCTACTCCAAGCAACACCAGGTGTCGGCATCTTCTACCCCGCCGTTCTCAAGCGCCTGCGACAGTTGTGGAGGCTTTCTCAGCTGCTCCCCCCCCCAGGCGACGACGTCTGGTTTTGCATCCTTCCTTGCACGTCCGGTATTGGCAACACCGGTGCGTGCCCATCGTCCCCGACGCGTTTTCGGGCCTAGCAAACCCGGGCATGTGTCGCCCGATGGCCTGACTGCATCGACTTCGGCATTGCTCCCTCTACGACTGCCTCGACGCGTCGCCATCTTCGTCTCTGGCGTCCTCCTCATCACGCCACCACCATGGCGCCTCCTAGTGCGCCCGCGGCTTCATGTGCGGCTTCCTCGTCTTTGGCAACCTCGACAGCTCTACGTCGACCATAGCTATCCTATGCACGGCATCATCGACCAACCATGGCTACTCTCCCTCTAGCTCGGCTACCTCGACATCGGCACAAAGGGCTACCATCCGCATGAGTTACTCGCCGGTTTTCTCTCCAGTCGCAGCATTCGCACCACCGATGCTATGACTTCGGGGGGATGTTAGTTCGTTGGCTTCTGCTTTTGGCTTCTTCTCCAGTCTCAACGTCTGCAGTGCTCCCGCTGTGACTGCGGGGGAGTTTTAGAGTATATTTGGTAGTTTAGATATATGTATCGTAGACTGCCATGTGTATCCGGTGGGGTTGCCTTACCCCCCAAGTCTTGTACTCTCATATATATCGGCCGAGGCCTCAATGCAATACAATCATCCATTAGACACAATCCCATTATTCTACAGGATGGATTAATAAAAAAATGTCCCTTGCTGTGCAAACTACCTTCAGCTACTGGTGTGGGGACTGGGGAGCGCCGCCTGGGTGAGCAAGGTTTGGGATCTTTTCTAGAACCAGAATTGGTTTTATTTTTTTTGTGGGGATGGTCTTTCCCCCATGTTCTATTTTTTTTTATCATTTAACTCTGTCATTGGCAGTGGCTGTGTGGCCATGCAAAACCCCTGCTGTTGGAATATTTCTCCTAAGTAAACACTGAGCTTCACTTCTTATATCATAATGGTATCAAAAACACTAAATTGACCTGCCCCCCCCCCCCTGAATTGTGTCAAAGCCCTGGCACTGCTCTGATGTATGCCGGTATTAAGAAAACCAGAGCATGACTGTCTTGCTACTAAATCTTTAAGAGTTGAGTATTGATGTTTGCATATTGTTTCCTTGCCAAAAAGACAGAAATTAGTACTACCTTCAAGGATTGTGTTTAGTACTACCTATGATATAAAGAGCTCAAGACCATAGACATTTACATTACATGAGATGATTTATTCGCATTGTTAACCTGTACAAATTTAATTGACTGCAGGCTCCAGATACATTTGTTGCAGCAGCTGCTCGAAACCCAGTGTGTAACTTATCGTTGATGGTGTGTACCACTGACATCCCTGATTGGTGCTTTGTTGAGATTTATGGAAGAGAAGGGAAAAAGTACTTCTCAGAGTCTCCTTCAGTAGATGATCTTTGTCAATTCCACCAGAAGTCACCAATATCACATATTTCAAAGGTATATGTGGATTCTACTTTTTTATGCAAGAACAGTTTCTTATAGCTATGCTTGATAGAACAGTAGAGGTCCCATATGCAAATGGATGATACTCTGGATGCTATGAGTAATCATTTGCTTACCGTATCAATCTGCAGGTCAAAACACCTACACTCTTTCTTCTTGGAGCTCAAGATCTCAGGGTTCCTGTTTCTAATGGCCTGCAGGTATCTCATGCTTCTGTACTTATGTATGGGTGAAAGAAAGTCTCTTTCATGTTTCCATCTTGTCAAAATATTTATCAGAGGGATTTGTTTAACTGTTTTTTTCCTTGGCACATGCAGAGGAATAAAATAATGGCTTAGGTTATAGGGTTCCTATTACTTGGACAATGAGGGCTTTTTTTTATCCTCTTGTGTTGT
Organism: Digitaria exilis; assembly: GCA_015342445.1. Classification (NCBI taxonomy): domain Eukaryota; kingdom Viridiplantae; phylum Streptophyta; class Magnoliopsida; order Poales; family Poaceae; genus Digitaria; species Digitaria exilis. The sequence goes on along the minus strand of JACEFO010001695.1, from coordinate 1,157,687 downwards.
TTAGCTATATAAGCTGCTTGTATAGTTCCATTTGGCATTCCCCCCCCCCCCCCGCCCCCCCCCCCGTATATGCTCTGCTTTGTGCTTATCTCTTGCTTCAAACTTTGCAGTATGCTAGGGCTTTGAAGGAGAGGGGAATTGAATCCAAAACAATTGTCTTCCCAGAAGATATCCATGGAATCGACAAGTTAGTGACTTTTTAGTCGTAATTTCTACTCCATGATTACCGCACAGATGTCTTACAAGTTGCATCATCTGATGTCTAACTAAATCACTCCCTCCATGGTGCAGGCCTCAGTCGGATTTCGAAAGCTTCCTTAACATTGGGGTTTGGTTCAAGAAGCACATGAGCAAATAAACATTAGTGCTCATCTATTACAATCATGATGTACTTTTTTATTGGCACTAAATGCTTGTAATTGGGTCAAAGCATGTGACAGCATGGTTCACTAGCACAATCTCATGTTGCCAGGATGGAATAATTCTTTATAACAGAGAAGATCGTGTCTGTTTAGCGTGGGTTCTGGAGTACAAAACTTCAAATACCTAATTCAGATAAGCTTCTAATAGCTAAAACAAATTATGCCGATCTGTTTATATGAAAAAGCGGTTGCTTTTGAATTACACTGAGAATTTGATGACGCAGCTCACTGAACTGCTGCTGATACTAAAGACTATTGCAAATGGACTTCTAGCCTAGTGGTTAGGAGCTCCGGCTGCACCTCCTAGGTCCCAGGTTCGATTCCCAGTGGGGTCGAATTATGGCCTGGGTTAAAAAATCCCCTCGCCTCTCCGTAATCCCAAAGCACGGGTTAAGGCCCAGCCCAGTCGCAGGTAACGCTGCTAAGCGCCGGCCCGACTCTCACATGGAACATGTGGTCCTCGTGTAAAGAACGAAGAGGGGTTCGAGGGTGTCTCAGCCAGTGTGAGAAGGTTTTCTTCTAGTAATGAAACGCTTCGGCGGTGGTCTTACCCCCGCAGGTCGATACTAAAGACTATTGGAAAATGGCGTAATCACCTGTACTTGTCAACATATAAATGTCTAAGTAAGATTGCAATCAAAGTCTCATAAGTATTAACTCCAAGTTACCTTTATTAATCCTCGAGTTTTCACTTTCTAGCAACATGATGTATTCAAGTTTAACACGTTACTAGCTGAAGTTGCACCAATAATGTGAAGGAAAGGACAAGAAGAAGTTGGAAGGGGATCTGTCATCTTCTGCATTCCTTCGAAAGGGCGGGTGCAGATCTGACAATGCCTTGTTGTTCGATTCCTTTCGTCTTTACTCTGGTGTTGGCACATCACATGGTCATTAAGCTGGATACCTTTTGGATATATTTTAATTTAAACAGTATCTTAAGACCTTGGCGACAAGCTGGCACAAAATTAACAAACTTTGGTGCCTTATGATCAAATGCTGTGTTTGAGGGGATCGTTTCAAAAGGGACTGCTGGACTCAACTACTCCCATGGTGTTGCTAGTTCGCTGCATAAGCACTCTGCCTTTACTCTCTCTCTCTCTCTCTCTCTCTCTCTCTCCCGAAAGGCTGCTAAGAACTCTTGTGAGTGTTTTGATCTTGTGGACTACTTTAATTTTGTCATTAAAGAGTTTCTTCCTTCTGTACTTGGCTTGACCCACTCATCTGTTTGATCTAGTTCAAGATGACTTCATGCCTGCTAACGTTTCGTCTAGGGAGTAGAATTAGTTTATCTCCAGGCTCAGCTAACTTCTGTACTCAGAGTTGAGCACTTGAGCGCTTGATAGAGTTGTCCATACAGTGCATGCACAGATGCACCCTCATGTATTGACAGCATAATTTACTTGAGCCCTCCTGCACCATGCACAACATATTTGTCTTTGCGAAATTGCAGATTTAACTCAGCCTTTTAAATTGTGTCCCTCCTCCAGTTATAAAAGTGTTCAAGTCTTGAAGAGAATTCACTCAGAATGGATGTGACGACATCTGAAGAATATGCTTCCCAATCCAAGTTACTGCAAGAATTCATGAACTTCCCAAGCATTGACAATGCTTGGGTTCTCAAAACCAACAACAGTATGATCACGATCTTCTCATTATACTCTCTTTGTCCATAATCATCATATTCTTCTTGAAATTCATATCAAACTAGCATAAAAGGGTGCTTCCTTTTTTTTACTGCAGAAGGCATATCCACAGCAATGTTCTCTATTAGCCAGCCAGACCTATTGGCAAACAACACGAGAAAATACGCTATGTATTCTCATATTATAAGAGGTGGTACCAACTCTCTCGATTTCCAATGGTCACCTTTCCCCATTGAAATGACTGGAGTGTCAGTCACTGTCCCATCCCCTTCGGGATCAAAGCTTCTTGTAGTGCGAAATGGAGAGAAAGATTGCCCCACTAAGCTTGAAATTGTTGTTCAATCACATTTGGAGAAGGAGATACATGTAGGCCAGTCTATGCATGGTCCACTTTATACTGATGAATGGTGAGGAAAAACTGAAATTAAAACCTATTGATTGAATTTACATATGATTTTCTTTCCATTATTACAGTGACATGATAGAACGACACTGTCCTATTTCTGCAGGTTTCATGGTATTTCCTGGAATCAAGAAGAGACCTTGATAGCATACATTGCTGAAGCTCCACCCCAACCAAGACCAGTTTTCAGTGATTCTGGATATAGGAAGAAAGATTCTTCTGAGGAAGACTGTAATACCTGGAAAGGACGAGGGGATTGGGAGGAAGACTGGGGTGAGAGATACTCAAAAAAAGGGAGACCCTCACTGTTTGTTCTTGACATTGCCAGGTCTGTCCCCTGCCCATCAGATGTATATGCTACTCCCTAGATCCGCAGTACAACTTATTAAGCCTAAGACTCATTGTTGTGTGTTGCTGTATGCAGTGGAGAAGTGCGAGCAGCTGAAGGCATTGCAACATCATTGAGTGTCGGCCAAGTTGTTTGGGCTCCACCATCTTCAAGTGGCCGTCAAAAGTATTTAGTTTTCGTTGGTTGGCTAGAGCACAACGGGTTTCAGAATACTGCTAGAAAGCTAGGTATCAAGTACTGCTCCAACAGACCATGTGCTCTTTATGCGATTGCTAGCCCTTACGAAAGACATGATGATGCCATTAAACCAGCTAGGTAAGTACCCACATTAGGATCACAAATCTGTAGTTTATGCTTTGTACAGTTGAAGAGTCTTCTATTCAGGTATTACTTCCATGTCTCCGATGGAAAAGAAAGAGAATACCTCCTTTGACTCTGTCCTTGCCAGTAGTTCTGTAGTTGGTATCATCATCAGGTAGTGTTGGTTGTATATAATAAATAATTTTCCTGTCCAGTGATGGTAAAACAGACTCTGCTGCAGCAGCACTCAACTTAACAGCAAGCATTAGCAGTGCTTTCTTTCCACGGTTCAGGTATGCTGGTATTAGTTAGTATTTATGCACGTTTTGATATTGGAGCCTGTAACCTTCTCTGAAAGCACGAATTGTTGTGAACAGCCGTGATGGAAAAATCCTAGCCTTCATATCTGCAAAACAGGCTGTAAATAGTGGAGCACATAATGCAACGGATTCTTTGCATAAGATCAACTGGCCTTCTGATTGGAATATGGATAAACAACTTACTGTTACTGAAGTGGTATGCCCATCTGTTAATCTTGATTTGTTTTTTGTGGTGTTCTGCAGCGTATTCAGCTTTTGAACTGTTCCAGGTGCCTATTGTAATGTGCCCTGAAGATGGTTGTTTTCCTGGTCTTTACTGTTCGTCCATTCTGTCAAATCCTTGGCTTTCTGATGGATGCACCATGATACTATCAACTGCTTGGAGAAGTACCGAAGTGATATTATCAATAGATGTTCTGAGGTAAATCAAAGGTTGCTAGCATATTCTTGTTCTAGAACTTAAAAGATCACTTTGATATTTTTATTTTATCTCATTGTGCAGTGGCAAAGTAACAAGAATTGCTCCAGAAAACTCACTTTACTCATGCAGTGCTCTTGCAATAGATGGTGACAATGTTCTTGCTGGTAATTGTAGTTGTAAACTAGTATTAAACTCATGCAGCAATTTGTTCTAATATTGAAACATTGTGTGTTTCTCATGTGTTCGCCGTATAGTGTCAAGTAGTCCCATCGACCCTCCTCGCATCAGGTATGGACGGGCGACACAGGAGGGTCAAGCACACAGATGGACTTGGGATGAAGTTGGTGGCCCATTGATCGGAGCCGGCAGTAAGGTCAGCTTTCAATTGATGTTAACTTTGTGATGTGCATATACGCTGTTGTCTCCATAAATTCTCATCTCTCACAATGCCTTCTGCTGCAGGTTAAGTCCTTGTTATCGCATCACAGTGTCACAATACTTAAAATTCCTGTTGCTAATCCCTCTGAGGACCTCTCTGATGGTATGATCCTGAAACTAGAATGTTGTATGCGCTGTGATATTTTTATCCAGGTAGCATTTTCCTGTTCTGTAGGTGGCAAACTTCCATTTGAGGCCATTTTTGTGTCCTGCAAGGATAGTTCACGCAGTCCAACTGTTGTAATCCTTCATGGTGGCCCACACTCGGTGTCTGTGTCAAGCTATGTGAAATCATCAGCATTTCTTGCTTCACTTGGATTCAACCTGCTAATTGTAAATTATCGGTATGGTTCTTTGAAACTTTCCCGTGCCTTTTAGCTATGCATTTCATCATCTCAGGGCTACCTGAAAACAGAGGCACCCCGGGTTTTGGTGAGGAGGCTTTACAATCGCTTCCTGGAAAAGTTGGATCTCAGGCACGTACTCCAGCTTCTTGGATTCAGTGCCTTTGTTCATGATTTTGGCCCCAAGTTTCTAACCTACCTTAAGCAGGACGTCCAAGACTGTCTTACAGCCATAGATTACGTCATCAGTGAAAAGCTAATAGATGCGTCTAAAGTAGCTGTTGTTGGGATTTCACATGGTGGATTCTTGACAACTCATCTTATTGGTCAGGTTAGCATCCTAATCGATTTCAGACTCATTGCAGTAGACACTTGTACTATTTTCTGTTCTTGTTGACTGGTGTAGTTTGCAATGTGGATGCAGGCTCCAGATAGATTTGTTGTGGGAGCTGCTAGGAATCCTGTGTGCAACCTGTCACTGATGGTTGGCACCAGTGACATCCCAGACTGGTGCTACATGGTGGCCTGCGGAACTGAAGCGAAGCAATATGCCTCTGAATCCCCTTCACCTGACCATCTTAACCTCTTCTATCAGAAATCGCCAATTGCCCATATCTCAAAAGTATGCATTCCTGTCCCAATTCTCAGGTCTGTAGCTGGATCATTCTTGCTGATATGTTTCATGGAACTTTACGTAGGTCAAAGCGCCGCTTCTTATGCTTCTTGGAGGAGCTGATCTTCGAGTACCAGTTTCTAATGGCCTACAGGTACATCCACCGTACATGAACATCTGTTAAGATTTGCTTCAGCAGTTCTATTCTAACTCGTTGACGAGCAAATTCTCATATTCGTTGATGCCGCTTGGTTACCTGTGTTGATTTCTGATGATATCAGTACGCAAGGGCCCTGAGAGAAAGAGGTGGCGAGGTCAAAATTATGATGTTCCCAGAGGACATACACGAAATCATCATGTAAGCTAGCTAATGAAACCAAGCTAATTTCTGTTCTTCCACCTCATCGTGAGACGTTTTTAACCATACTGTTCCCCTTTTGATTTGGTGTGCTATCCCTTCCCCTTTTGATTTGGTGTGCTATCCCTCTGCAGACCGCGGTCTGATTTCGAAAGCTTCCTCAACATTGGAGTATGGTTCAAGAAATACCTGAAATAGGTCGTACAACGCAGCAGTGCTCATTCTATTTGTGAAGGCCTAAGAAGTCAAAAAAAGCTGATTCGTACCAGCCAGCCTCACACGAGTTGATGCTCCAGCTCCTTTTTAGATTTGATATGTAAAAATCTGATGAACTAATCCTCTGCTTCATTCAAATACTTGTAAATACTTTTGTTTCTTGATTTCGACATTTTTTACTCTGTTCTTTTCCGGTCATTAGGAGGTAAACAATTATGACCAAGTTATTGCTCTGGAAAATGAAGAATCGATGTTGACCTAATGATGTTTGACACGGGTAATTGTATGGATAAAATTAATCAGTAGACCTCCCCCCCCCCCCCCCCCAGGTTAGCCCCAATATGTAAAATCATGGTTGATCTACTTGTTACAATCACGAGAACATGCTAAGCTAAAAGTTCATCACTGTACGTTGCAATAAGCGAGGCAACGAATACAACAGATACAAAACAATATTACAACAAGCTAATGCGTCTGGTGAACCAGCGCCAGCTTAGCTCTTGGTAGAGGCTTGTGCAAGCTGCGATGCAATTTTTCCCGAAAAGAAATTCTCAAGCCTGCATGACCAAATGGAACAAAATCAATACAGTTACATGCCAAGCTCGAAAAAACAAGATGTAGGATTTTCCAGCCCACCTGCCATCTAGCGTCAAATAATATCACGCAGATCTAAGCTGAATCTATATCATTTACATTGTAGGATGGCATGGTTGATTATATTAGGTCGCATAATATGAACATGCTAAAACAGTCAACTAGAAACTCTCCGAAAGATGTTAGCAACTCAACTACCAACTTACTGGTATACAAAGAACTCACCGCGTGGCACATTTGTAATAGATAGTATCAGGAGAGTTATAGGTTCTTGCATTGTTGAACATTCTCTTCATGTCGGCAACAAACATCTCTACGGTCACATAATACTGCTCTGACTCGACTCTTCTCGACATTGTCTTCAAATCTGCAGATATGCACGTGTTTTAAACAGTTGCTCATTTAAATATCATGCAGCTTTGCTTGCCAAAGGCAGGATAAGAGAGGAACTATAGCACATGCAGTTCAAACCCACCAATAGGATCTTTGATGATGTCATAATAGTCCGGAACATCACGTGAATCCACAGGTTCTTTGAATGGCCAAGCATCAGGGTGTTCATTCATACCCTGCAAAATGAGAAATCCATACTAGAATTAACAATTGTATCGTATCTGACATCTTTTTTGTCTGAGATCTCTCTCAGATTATACAAGCAGAAATAAGCTCTTTTTTCCAGATTGACCATATTGCATAAATCTATGGTTGGCAAATCAAGGCAAACGTATACAGTTTATTCAATGCAGCCAATAGTATGAGCTACTATGCAAATTGCACCATCTGCTATGATTTGTGCAGATAAAAGACTTACCTTCAACAATATCCGCATAAGGCTAGTAAGCTGTTGTCTGTAAGTATTATAGTCTGGGGAGAACGCTGAACGTGATTTAGAATGGCCCCACTGATCAGGTGTCCACCCAGCTTCCCCTGCATCACATTAATGGCTCAGATCAGACTTGCATCGTTACTAAATCAACAGGAAAGGCAGAGCTAGTCACTAACATTGGACAGTTTTTTCTTGAAAAAATAGAAGCTATTGTATGTTTAACAGTCAATGGTATGAAGTAATGAACTCCTGCGATGTTATTTGTTTGAATTTATCAAAACAAACCAGCACTAATGAATTCAGATGTCTGGAACACCATTTGAATATATCAGCTCCAGACAATTCAACATGCAGTAAGTTTACAAAATTGGGACTTAACAAATTAAGCATATTTGAACTAACAGATTAAGCATACAGCATCCAAGTTCGTCCCAACTATAAAACCTGACCTTAGAGTGCGAAACAAGCTTGCATAGAATGGCGACTTACTCAGACCAGGGATGTCTTCTGGTTTCATCAGTCTTCTTGGAATACCGGCTTCTTTCTACAAAGAATGAAATATAATTCTTGAACCTGTTTGACTGATCTGACTAACCAAAAGTCTGCCTAGCAGGGAAAGGCACATCATCCAAAACATAAGTAATACCTTACTATAAATTCCTTCTATTCTCTAGCACAAACCTGATGAGAACAAAAGGATAACCTTCCCAGAAGTTGATATTACCTCATAAGCATGGTGCAGGCAAGCCAAATTCACAACAAGGCTTACCTGCATTTATTTATTTCTAGGAAATACTTCATTTGGAGATGATAAACAAAATTCTTCCTACAAGTCATTCTCATTCCCTCTATGTAGAGGAAACAGCTACTAAATCTCTATGTACCTAGCACCCTAGCAGCTTGCCCCTCCAGTTCCTCCAAAGCACAAACATAGAGAGCTATTTAGATGAAAAACACCCCCAAAATAGTACCAGACTGTAAGGAAAAAAAGTTAACCTTCTGAAAATCAATTCCTGAATAAACAATATGGCAGTTAGAAAGCTCTCTGATCTTCTCATCAATGGCCTGCACAGGAGTAATACAGTTAACTGTAAAAAAATGTAATGTGTTGTAAATCGTGAACTGGCTGCATCATGTTGATGTTTAGTGCAAGCCTTTAGCCAGTTACTTTACCTGCCTTTGACGCCGAATCATTGTCGCCAGGTCAACATATGGCAGCTTTGGGTCAATTTTACACTCCATCAAAATTCCTCCATCATAGTCTTTAATGTATCTGGAACCAGCAAACAGTTCAGCTCGTCATTGGCTAGGTAAACCGCAAAATTGAACTTTGATCACATGGAACAATTCAATTGAAGAAAAAGGCATGGCGCATGACAGGCTTACCCGTGCCATCTTTCTTTGTCCAATGTGATCTCCTTTGTGAAACCCTATATATTGACAATAAGAAAGTTAGAGAACAAGCCAATATTTTCTTTTGCCATACAATTTTTCACCAAGTACAAAAGCAATGATGTGGACACTATACCTAAGAGAATTAATCTTATACCTGATGAAGAAACCACTCACACACAATAGAGATGCTTAAATACAAATTTAATGTAATGATTATCAGAATTTGGGCACAATGCTTAATGCACAGAATCTTCAATCCAAGTCATCAATGCTTGCCAACTTCTAAAGCGTCCAGATGTATTTTGAATTTTATCTATTTTTTGAGGTTAAGGTGTACTACGTCATACTTGTCGCGTTTCAGAATTTTTTCAGTTAATAACATGCACAATCAATAAATTTAAAGAAATTGATTATATAAAAGTAAAATTTCAAGCAGCTATACCTGCTTGACAAAATAGCCAACAGCATTGTTATCTGCATAGGTTAAGAAATGTGTGAGCCCATCAGCGTCTCGTGCATGTTGCTTCAAATGATTCATTAATCTTGTTCCATAGCCCTTCACTTGCTCATCAGCTGTAATAGCACAAAACGCTATTTCTCCAAACCTCTGGCTAAGATTTCAAAAAGGAAAAGTTTAGTTTTTTAATGCAATTAGGACATTATCTTATGCATAAAAAATGTTTGTAACAAAGTGGACAACATTAACAATAGGAAAAAAAATGCAGCATAAGCAAAAGCATACATGATACAAGCAAACTGGTGTCAGGTGCATTTGCTTTTCAATTGTAAAGAATTGTTGGATCTTTAAATTGAAAAGAGAAATAGCATATATGAAATCTGAAGCATTGACTATTAACCACAACTATTATGCAATATCAACATAACAAATGCTAGCACCAAAGTGGAAGCATTACCTTGCATAAGGGCGATAAGTAATGCCTCCCACCACAATGTTGTTCCGGATAACCATCATAGACTTGTGAGTTCTGAAACACAACACACAAAGTTACTACCACTGAATAAACTTTAACCCTGGAAAAAGCCACAAAGCTTACATGTGTAAATTTAAAACCACAGGCACATTACATTGGGCATTACCTATCCATGACAAGGCGCACAATATATTCTTTGGGCATATTAGGAAGCTGCCGTGCAAATATATTCTTCAAACCTACCAACCTGGGAAGGCACAGGCAATCAATAAAAACTAGTGGTGTGCTGGCAAAGCCAAACAGAGCTGAGAGCTCTGAGAAGTTATACACACCATATCATGTGTTCATCGACACCATCATTAGAATAACAGAGAAATTTCAGTCTTCCCGAGTCTTCCTGCAGAAAAAATTCAACTGTCTCAGCCACATTCCAATCCATATTATCAGAGGGCACGCGAATGAAAATAAAGTAACAAAAAAATTGAAGGAAGACTTGACCTCTCGCTTGAGGCCCTCCTCGCGGGCGCTGTACGCGCCGCTGGTCTGGAGGTTATCAGTGAACAGCCCCTTGGGGTCCTCCTTGCCGTCGCCGGAGGCCACAGAGCCGGGCTCGGGCTTGGGCCCCGCCCCCGCCGCCGCGGCAGCAGCAGCGGCAGCGGCGGACACGGATGAGGAATCCGGCTTCGGAGGCCGGCCGGAGGCGGAGCCCCCACCCGGCGCGCCGTCGAGGCGTGCGGCAGTGAAGGTGTGGAGCGAATCGTCGTCATCGTCATCGGAGTGGGAGGAGGATGGTGATGAAGGGCGGGAGGGAGAGGAGGGGGCCGTGGAGGGGGACGACGGCGCGGTCGTGTCTTCATCCTCGTCGGCGGTGGCGTCGGAGAGCGACGACGGCGGGAGCTTCCTTTTGCGGTGGGAGGCCCCGCCGCCAGACGTGGCGCCGGAGTGGGGCGGTGACGGCGCCGCGAGGCCGTCCATGCTGGGGAGGGAAGATCGTTTCGGAGGATTAGGGTTTTTTGGTGGAGATCTGGGAGCAGTAAGCTCCGAAGCTTTCCGCGCGCTGTTCGTGTCGTGGCGATGGCGACGGGCGAGAAAGAAAAGAAAATTACTGTTTTTCTATGGGTACCATTACAATTTCAGAACTTAATACTCCAATTCACTTATTTTGAACCACGTCATCCTAATTTTAAGTTTCGCCGAATCATGCCATTTTCTACGGTTTGATACTCATGACCCTACCTGCAGATTTTATTATTTTCGTGTAGACCAAAATACACCTTCTACACCTCTCTCTGTTCACTCACTATTTTTTTGGGCCCACATGTCATCATCTACTTCTTCCTTTCTTCCAACAACCTTTCTCTCACTCTTCCCACCCATCGTCGCCGCTGTCTGCACTCCACGTTGAGGAGGCCACGCTGGCCTACAACCAGGTCATCAACCGCCTCCGCTGCGACGTTGTCGGCGAAATCGAGGAACAACTGTTGGGCAACGGCACGGGCGCTGAGGTGGAGGATGTGCGGGTCGTAGCGGAGCCTCACAAGACGTCGCTAGAGGGGAAGGAGAGGCGACACTTGCTACCCCCGATGACGCTACGGGCATCCGAGGCGCTGGTCCTACGCCCGGAGCGCCATGGCGACCGTCTCATCCTTATCGAGGTGCCACTAGTTCATGCTTGTCGCTGACCACGGCTGCATTAGCACTCGAGAATCTAATTGTTTGGTGCTCATTGCTGGCCTTGGCAGAGTTGGTGCTTTGAAGAATCTTATGCCCATCGCCGCCGACGTCCTTGTCGTGTTCATGGCCATTCATTTGAGGGTACTCGTAGAAGGGGCATCATGTGTGGAGAGCAGTTGCCAATCCATGGATGCAGGCTTCGTGGGTGTCGAGCCATTGATTCGAAAGATCGAGATGAAGGTGGTCTACAACGGGGGAGGGGGGAGCTGAGCAGGCATCAGAGTCCTCCGTCTTGCAATTGGCCGACGTATGCAATGATTGATGGCATTAAGTGCTCATCTGTCTCGTTGATGTAGGTGCTCACAGCGGTGCTGGCGGAGATGGGAAGCAGTGGCAGCGACGGTGTGCGGCGGCGACAGTAGGTGGGAAGAGAGAGCGAGGTTGGTTGAAGAAAGGAAGAAGAAGATGACAGCTGAGCCCCAAAGATCAGTGAATGAATTGGCTCTCTCTTTTAAGGTCATTTTTTCCTCCCAAGCTAAGCACAAATGGGCCAGCGGGGCCTTTTTCGTTGTGTCTTTGCCAGCGGATAATAGTGGAGGATGTCCTATCATTCCTACTCCCTTAAACAAGGGCCCAACTCTGATATGAAATGATGAATCCTGCCCAGGTCAGGTTGATCGAGGCCCAGTAAATTAAGTTTACTCGGACCACAATAGTTCTTAGGCACACCCACTTGCGAAATGCTCAATCTCCCTTAAAGATTAGTCTAACAGGGAAGGGTGGATCTCCCTATTAAGGTGGTTTCCTCCTCCCAAGCTAAGCAATGTAGGATTATTCACAGGCTCACAAGGCCGCCGCCCGATTACAACTGGGCCATTTTTTGCGTCTTTGCCAGCGGTTAATAGTGGAGGATTTCTTGATCAACCGGTCCATACCAGAGCATTACAATCATTTCTAGCCATAACGACCAACTGATTCGATGGCGTCACGCATGACCCACCGAATCAATCGATGACGGCTGAACATAGGCTAACAATACACTACTAGAACCCCCTAGATACATTTTATTTGTAACGCCACTTTAAAGCGTTTCTACATTGGGTTATACATATGTATATTGATACGGTTTTAGAAACGAGACAACGTGAGACAATATTTATTATGCTTTCAACGTCATAAGGTATGTAAAGACGTTTAATGACACACTTTCAAAATCATATCAATTTACTGCGGTGTTACACATTCTTCTAATCATTGCTATCATCTAGATACATCGTAAAACACAACAACTAATTGTACATATGGACCTAAAGACGCTTCTTGACATGATACTTCAAATGTATCAAATTGATACATTGTAGACATGCTTTTGATTGTGTGTACGTGGTACACACGATTGAAAGTGCATCAAGGGCATCAAAAAAAATGTTTCTTAGGCATATAAATATGTTATTTGGCATGATACATAAAATATATTGCACATGACTCATAACTAAAATAACTTGATTAGCATAGTGGTTTAGACATTTGGTTTGGACACCTAGATGGATTCTCAGACTACCCATGTATTTTTACATTTTGTTTAGTTTTTACCACATAGTTAAGCGTTATTATACTGTGTAACTACATCAATAGGCACGACTTACATATGTGTCCATTCAAATGTATCATTTTGTTTACATATGCATCTAACCTGTCTAGAAACCATCTTTCTTTACTTTGATATGCTAAACTAATTTATATCTACAAAGCCTGACACGGTGCATACAAAGACGCTTCTAACACGCTTAATGAAAGCGTACCTACATAGCTATAGATACGAAATAAAGCATATCTAGCTCTAAATATAGCATAGCTACAAGGGGGTTTTCTAGTAGTTGTAACCTTCTAGGACATCGACTGATTCAATGCTATCTACTGACAGCCACCAAATGGATCGATTCCGCTAATCACTTCTCAAAGTGATCAGGGCACCGACTGATTTGGTGACTTTCACTAGGCACCACCAAATTAGTCGGACCTTACTGAATTGCTCTGAATTCAAACTTCTCAAAGGCCAAAATTCACCCAATTCAAATTCTTTGGGTTCCCAACCTTCATCAAGCCTTCATCTGAGCTACCTAGTACTGGAATTTCACAGGTGCGCACCACACCTAAACTCTAGGATTCCTAGAGCAAGCCACCAATCCTTAGCCCCCCTTTTAGTACGACCAAAAGAAAACAATGACCTAAAACACTCTAACTGCCTCTCATCATCCAAAAGACACTTATAACTAGCTTATCCTTAATCTTCGAGCATATCTTTTGCACCAATACAATCATTTCATCATGATGGGAGCCAATTATACCATGAAAGCCCATCATTGTACTAACTTAAGAATTGCCGCTGCAAAACACACGTTAGTTGCAATGATTATATCTTCATTAATCACCAAAACCAATTGAGGGGCATAGATGCTCTTTTAGTTAGCCTAAATGGCAAACGCTAAACAATCAATCTCATATCATTTAGCTATTTCTTTGGGCTAAACAACCATTTAAAAACAACTAAATGACTATTAAACTAGCTAAATGCCTGATTAAACGGACACGGCTAGGCACCGAGTAGTGTTTACACGACGTGTAAATGAGCTACACGGCCATGTAGGCGAACAATGCTTTTGCCACAAGGTTCATTTCTGAATGAGCTATGGATGTGCATCGTTTTACATTTTTTGAATAGTTGCAAGTAAGGGTTTTAAGGGCTTTCATGTTTTCAACGAGAAAGTGGTTTGCACACAATATTTTTCCTTTTCCCACGGCACTGCCAATAGCTTCACCCCGCAAGCAAAGCAAAAAGCAACAACTTACATTGTGATGGTGAAGCCTAAAAATATAGCTCTTCAGGCTACTTTCCATCCCAACCATGTGCTTCCTATCCTTGTCCTCAGCGTCATGCATGGTGGCCAGTCGTTGTGCCTTATTGTCAACAGGTGGAACTGTCATTGGAAGGTTATATAAGGAAGCCTCCACCCCATTCAGGAATACACATCAAGGAGCTCTCTTCCTCTCACATATAACTTTATAGAGGAGGTTAGTTGTTGGTACTTGGGAGTAAGAGTCGAATGGAGCTTTGTCTCGGGGTTCTGGAGTATTTGGAGTTCTGGTAAAACACTTTCATCTTTTCCTTTTTTGAATATTTTAATCAATTTATCTTCTCTATTTTTTGAGTTAGCTTTGCTTTTTGCATTTATCTCCTCTTATTATCCAAGTTGGCTTGTGTGCAGCATAGTTCTTTCTCTAGTCTAGTCTTCGAGTTTACTTAGCTTGTTAGGTAAAAACCTTATGGGTTTTCTTGCCTGGACTAGGGGGGTGGGTGGGGGTCAACTTAGTTCCCTAGGTTGAGGGGGATTTTTCTTGAATGCCTTAAGAGCAATCTTAGTACTGATTGCAGACGTAGTGTTTGGCTTAGTGTTAGCTAGAAAGTGTGTTGATGGTTGAGTGGTAAGTGGCATATGGTGACAACCCTATCTGAAATCTACCACATTTGGGTGCTTTCATAACTTTGGTTGCAGGTGTTTGTTGGACCCCTTCTCATCCAACGATCCTTCCGCTTACAGCCATCAAAGCAAGCTTTGATTTCCCGATAACTAGTTAGAGTCAAGATATAAGTTAGCAAGGCTCTCTCGTTTAGTTTAGAAGTGCCTTAGGAATCTTTCTTGCTTGTTGTTCTCTAAGGGTAAGCCATAAGTGTCATTGGCCTTCCAAGGCCTTTTATCTCAACCACAGACTATCCATTATCCTACCCCCTTAATTATCTACAATAAGTTAGTTGGTTGATAGTGCTAAAAATGTAGTTAATTCAATTCATCAATATTCTTTATCATAGTGCTTCCCCGTGCAAATTTATGATACCCTAAAATACTTCAAGGTGAAGTGCTACATCATCTATGCATTTGACAAATAATTATTTTTATTCAGCATAAGAAGCAGGAATAGGCATCTCTAGCGCATTACTAGGAATACAAACGTTGTAGGTAAGAGACACCAGCAGACTGCTCTCATGGGCCAAGAATAACAGCTAGCACTGATTTTTTTTTTGGGGGGGGGGGCGGGGTTGGACCCCCTCTCAGTTTTCCCATTGCATAATTTCTAGACCTCATGTTCATAATTAAGAGAAAAGACCATAAAAGAATAAGGAATAATTTCTCCAAAAAATTCCAAAATTGGTTAAGCCCACAAAATAAGTCTACAAAAACTATCGTCAACATATAAAAGATTGGGCATTCACCAAAGCCCGTCTTCCTCCATGCATTGAGGAATTCAAGGTTACATGCCTTCATATGTATCAGACTTTTGTTGAATATACATAAATGGTGTATATGTTGTATGTATTATGTATCCTTTGTCGTCATACATGTAACATACACAGTAGGTAGTTGGGTTCATCTATATGTTTTTCTCCAAATCATTGCTTTACTTCATGAGTCTTTCACCTATATGCCATTATAAAAAAGATTCAAATTACCTACATACCATTGAAATTTTAGAAAGATTCTCTTTACCATCATGAAAAAGTTTCTTTTACCTGCATGACACTTCCATCAATTTTACCTAAAATGGTCAATCATCTTTTCTGCAGGCCCACACATGAGCCTATTTTCCGCCTTCCACTCGATTCTTATTGGGGGCTTAATTGTAGAAACGCCAGCCCTCGACCCCTGGCGTAGGTAGCTGTGACATCCCAGGATTTTTGCACATGATTAAAGCCATATGTGGCTTAAGGAAAGAAAAGGCATAAAGGAGAAATTTGAGTAAACGTTGACCAAAGTCAAAATTTGGCTGAAAATTTAATATAAATTTGAAAAGAGAAATTCAAATATTCAAATGTGACCTATGAAAGGTATTGAAATGAAACTTGAGACAAAAATAGACTTGGAAGCATCTCAATTAAAAGGAATTGATAAAAAGAAAGAAGTTACTATTCACCATCTGAAAACAAACAATTTAGAGTTAATTCAATTTCAGATTTTCATAATAAACAACCAACTTCGGTGTCAATTTGATAACAAACTAATGGCTGCAAGATGTTAATCAAAGTACACTAGACAACTTTGTGGTTTGGGTCAGCTCAAGATTTTGTTTGAATCTAGGAGAAAAATAGATGTAAAAATCGAATCAGCTAAAGTTTCAGCAAAATCAGAGTTTAAAAGGCTGAGATGTTCAGATTTAAATTGGGGCCAAACCGTTAAGATTTTGATGGGAGTCCAAAAAGGAGAAATGAAATTCAAGTCTAGACAAAGAACTTTTGTATTTCGATCCAGGTCAAGTACTATACAAAATTTGGAAGTAATTTCCGTTTGAAATTTCGGCTGAAGCTAGGGTTTCAAAAAGGACGGACATTTTGAACTGAATCGGGTTCAGAGTTCTAATTCGAGCAAACAGTTGGAAATTTGGGCAAAGTGCAAAAACAGAAAGTGAAATTGAAGTGTTAACCTGCAACTTCACTTTTGGAATCAAAGAGAGTTTGAATGTGAACTTGGAAGTAATTTGAGAAATCAAATTTCCATGTCTAAAAATGGGGAAAACTTGCGCCGACCTTAGAACTCCAAAATCCGGATCAAATTGAGTTTGAATCATTTGGGTGCCCATAGGAAAGTTTTAGTGCTAGGATTACTCTACAAGTTCTATGTTTGGAGTTTGATGTGTTGAGAAGAAGATTTGGATGAATTTTGGCCCGCAATGTCGGTTCCCGAGCTCGGTTGAGAGCTATGGTGGTTCGACATCGGTGGCGGAGGCTGTAACCTCAGCCACGCGTCACCGTCGCGCGAGGCCAGCGTCGAGGAAGTCAAACAGAAGGTGGTGATGTTCTCTGGTGGTTTGCCATCGATAAATAGTTTCGCACCAGCTTTAAACGATTATTTTTCCTTTCTTTTGCTCTTCCGCCTTCTTCTCGGCCGCCAGCGGAGTTCACCATCGCGCGCCGCCATCCAACCACCCCAGCTCGATTCCTTCCACTCATCTCTCTGCCACGATCTCCTCTACCTCCTCGACCAATCCTCGTTGAGTTTTGTCCACCGCAGAGCTCCCAAATCGTAATCTTCCTCGCTTTCGATGAGCCGCCGCCACCATGGCCGCAGTCGCACGTGGCTAGGCTTGCTCCAGCCATCTCAGTCCGAGATAAAGGGTGAGCTAGCTTCCTCTTGGTCCACTGGTGCTCATAGGCTAGGTTGGGTCGAGAGTTTCACCGTGGTTTGGCCTACCGGTGAGGCCTTGCCTTGCGCCACCGCTGTGCTGCCGCTGGCCATCTTTTGTGCAGCAACCGGAGGGCGAGATAGGGGGAGTAGGCGCGTGGGGTGTTGGGGATCCTGTTGGTGGTGCTCGCGTCGCCATGAAGGCTCATTGCCGGCGAGGAGGCGCCGGTCATGCCAGCGGGCAGGCGGTCAGCGCCACCCTTTGTTTAAAAAAGAGGGTGGGACTGGGGGGAGAAGAAAAGGAAGTTGAGGGGGTTTTCTGCAAAATGTTCTTTTAGGTTTTGGATACTAGATTTAAATTCGGCTTTTCACTAGATAATTCATAGAAAATCATACAATTGTCCAAAATTCATGAAAATAATTGTGGGGGTCATGGATTAGGGGCCCACTGTCAGAACGCCGGCTAACGGCGCATGGACGAGGTAGGGCCCTAGAAACAAAGGGAAGCAGTGTCAGACCCGTTCGGTAGGAAGAACTCCGTCTCACCCGACCTACCGAGGGCCCAGGAGAGCAGGGAGTCGGGCAAGTCCGTCTCGACCGACCCCCGACCCTCCAGTCGACCAGGGGGGTGAAGGGGTCGGGCATGTCCACCACGCCCGACCCTTGACCCTTCGAGTCGGGAAGGTAGACCCCCCCGGGGGGTCCCGTTTGTCTTTAAGCGCGCGCAGTAGAAAGGGGAGGGGGATTCCCGAAGACCGCCCAAGTCAAACCTGGCTTGTGAAGGAGAAGGCGTGCGGCCTACGCCTTCTCCCGACCGACACCCGACATCACCTGCCCGCCTGCCAACTGATAAAGCTGATATGCAGCACCGCGCTTAGGAAAAGGTAGCTGCATGCGTGCCGCTGCGCTAGCGGCCAAGAAGGAAGCTACCGCGAAGCTGCCGGAGGGAAGGTGAAGGACACGCGGCGGTCGAGGAAGGGGTCGTCGGTAGCGTACTAGGCCGACAACGCGCAACCGTCGGGGGTGTCTGACCCTCGGGGGTAATTAGGTAAAACGATGTTGTAAGGCCATCCTCCTCTTGCGCTATAAAAGAGGAGGACGCTCCCCCTGCGAGGGGATCCGATCTTTTGGACTCTCGATCTCTAGAGCACTTAGTCCTCTACACACACACAATACCCACACAAGGCTTGAACCAGCCTTCGTTGTAACCCACCACCAAGAGAGCAATACAGTCTGTCTCCCGTCGCACTGGACATAGGGATTACTCCTAAACCAGTATAAACCCTTTGTCTTGCGTCTCTTGAACCATTCTCCACCAGGACGTGCGTGTTCTGTGATCGACACTCACCGGCGTGGGGTACCCCGTGTACCACCCGCCGATAGTTGGCGCACCAGGTAGGGGCCTGCGCACGTCCGCGTCTTCATCGACATCTGGTGCGAGATGGCTGGTTTCGGTGACTATCCGTTCATGCTGGGCGCGACCATCTGATTCGGAAGTCTCGAGTTCCTCGTGAACGAGATGCCGGATGCTCGCGGTGGCATCCTTCGCCTCGTTCTCGTCGACCACTCTGGCTGCCCGGCCACCGGCGTGGGACAAGTCCCCCAGGGTGGTCCGGCGGTGTCCTCAGCTGCGGCGGAGGCTACTATGGCTACTCCAGCCGTGAGTGTCGTTTCTCGGAGCTCCATCACCGCGTCGAGGGTGGGGCGCGAGCGGATCGTGGACCGCCATGGCGGGAGCGACGACTCAGCCCAAGCGCTTCGAGCAAGGCGTTCGGGTTCGCCTTCGTCATGCGGCTCCAAAAGCCAAATGATCAAGAAGGAGGACGTAAACTCACGAAAAGGCGAGGCGTCAACCTTCCCTTTTGGTTTGGGGAACGCGCCACTAACTTTCTTTGATCTGGTGCAACGTCAGACATGGAAAGGCCTCGAAAGAGCACGCCCCAGGGTGCGCCTTCTGAGGTATGAAGGCATCCTAGGGAGCTACGTCGACCCGTGCGCCATGGCCACCCCATGCGAGCCTGGACAGGAGAAAGATTTGGAGGTGCATCTTCCCCCAAGAGGGGGTAAGCGTTGTCCCATGCAAGAGTGTTTCACCGTGGTTCCCCCAAACGACTTAACGAACGGGGCGAACGGGGCTGGAACCCGCTAACTCCGGAGCAGATCGCGGCGAAGCAACAAGAGCTGGAGGACATGTGGCTTGCCATCGAGATAGAGCAAGCTCAGCTCAACGCAAACATGGAGCCTTCTGCTCGGGCGCGAGCCCACGAGGTGGGCTAGAGGATCGAGACTAACGCTGATGGCTACCCTCTCTTCGACCGCGCGAGCCAGTGCATCGCCGCGGCGACGCTGCTCAGCCGGCAGTTAGCCCAGCCGTCCACCCCGGAGGAGCACCGAATCCAGAATGGGCTGAAGTCGTTCCTTGAGCGCGTTGCGGTGCGACAGGCGGCGAGCTCCGCGGGAAGAAGACGGATCTCCGAGGGCGGGGCCGGGAACTCGCGATCTCCCAGCCCCGTCGACCGGAGGAAACCGGCTGAAGGCTCACGGTGGGACGCCCCGAATCCGGACGCCGCAAAGGTCCAAGACCGACTGAATCCAGATCGTGACGTGCCACACACCATTGAGGCTCGACGCCGGGATAAGTCAGAAGAGCCGGAGGATCGTGTCCCACGTATCAGGCACCGCCGGCGCGAGGTGCATGTCGAGGTAGAAGAGGATTGGGATTCGAATTCCGACTCTGATTGCCCCGGCCCAACCGCCTTCTCCCATGAGATTCGTACCGTGGCAATTTCCCCGCGGTTCCGTCTCCCCACAAACTTCAGCAAGTACGACGGGGAGACAGATCCTTCGGTCTTGCTGGATGACTTCCGGCTTGCGTGCTGGGCGGGGGGAGCTTTCGATGACAAAGTCATCATACGCAACCTCCCCTTGTACTTGGCGGAGCCTGCCCGAGCGTGGCTCGAGCGATTGCCAAGTGGAAAGATCCGTAATTGGGCGGATCTGAGGAGTATCTTCGTCGAGAACTTTCAGGGCACCTACGTGCGCCCAGGCAAGGTCTGGGACCTCAAGAGGTGCAAGAAGAGGCATGGGAAACCCTGCGAGAGTACCTACGATGGTTCTCCCGGCAGTACAACAACCTCCCCGACGCCACCAATGCTGACGCCATTGCTGCGTTGATGGGAGGTACCAAGAACCGACCCTTGGTTAACCGGATCAGTAGGGAGTGCCCGAAGACGATCAAGGAAGTCCTTAACATGGCCGCCGAAGAAGCACAGGGAGGGGAGGCCGTTCTGGCGTATTTTCTCGAGGATGGGGGGAAAAAGAAGGGCAAGGAGACAACCGACGAGGCCGGGCCGTCCGGCCATCATGAGAAGAAGAAGAAGAAGAGAAGAGAAAGAAGGGTCGAGTTTGTCGCTATGGCAGACCCAAAGCCCTCTCGACCCCAAGGCAGGGCACTCTAGGGTCAGAGACGAGACGACCGACCCCAGGGACAACGACCCAACGAGGGGCAAACCCCTGACTACTTCGAGCAGTTGCTCGAGGGTCCGTGCCCAAACCACGCGACCCCCGTCAAGCATAAATACCGCGAGTGCGGACTCATGAGGAAGTTCCTCATGGGCAGGCTGGATGGGGTCAGCCTGACCCCCCAACCACAGGGGAAGGGGACGGCGACCGACTCGTTCCCTGAACCCGACGAGTGCCTCATGATCTTCGGTGGCCCAGAAGCACAGGCGTCGAAGCGGCGTACCAAGCTGATGGAGCGCGACGTGTTCGCGGTTCATCCCACCAACTAGAAGTTCCTCCGGTGGTCCGAGGCTGCGATCACCTTCGACCGGTCTGACCACCCGAAGTACGTCCCGCATCCGGGAAAGCTTCCACTAGTGGTGGCCCTGATAATCGGAAGGAAGCGCGTCTACAAGGTATTGATGGATGGAGGGAGTGGCCTCAACATCCTATACGCGAGTACGCTGGACACACTGGGCGTCCCACGATCCCACGTGCGACCCGAGCGGGCTCCTTTCTACGGTGTAGTCCTGGGGAAAGAGGCCATTCCGTTGGGGCAGATCACCCTCCCAGTCACCTTCGGAGATCTGGAGAATTTCCGTACCGAGACACTCTGCTTCGAGGTGGTGAATTTCGACGGCTCCTACCACGCCATCCTGGGAAGGCCATGCTACGCGAAGTTCATGGCCGTCCCGAATTACGTCTACCTCAAGCTCAAGATGCCGAGACCCAATGGCGTCATCGTCGTAGGCACATCCCCGCAGGTAGCATACGAGTGCAATAAGGAGAGCTGCGCACTTGCAGCAGCGCTCGTTGCGTCTCGCCATCTCGCCAAGGCTAGGGCGGCCGTGGAGGCCTCTAAGGAACTCGCTGTCTCCCAAGGGGCGATCGACGTCATGGCGGCAATGGTTTCTGTCCCAGGGGGCCAGGAAGCGCATGACGGCCAGAGTGATGACGACCCCGCAAGCAAGAAGGCGATGCTCGAGCTGGAGGCCGAGAGGCAGTTCCAACCATCAAGCGACATCAAGAAGGTGCTCCTCGATCCCCAAGGGACCGGGAGCAAGACGGTCATCATTTCCTCCTCCCTTACAGAGAAATAGGAAAGTGCGCTCGTCGACTGCCTCCGGGCGAACATCGGCATGTTCGCATGGGTTCCCGCAGACATGCCGGGAATTCCCCGGGAAGTCGCCGAGTATTCCCTGGACATCCGCAAAGGCGCGAAGCCTGTCAAGCAGCCCACAAGACGCTGCAACGAGTTCAAGCGAAAGATCATCGTTGAAGAAGTAGCTAAGTTACTAGATGTAGGGTTCATTAGGGAGGTTTGCTACCCAGAGTGGTTAGCAAATCCTGTACTCGTCGAGAAAAAGAATGGGAAATGGAGAATGTGTGTCGATTACACTAGTCTCAATAAAGCTTGCAAAAAGTTTCCCTATTGCCTCCCTCGCATCGATCAGGTCGTACACTCCACGTCGGGGTGCGAAGCCCTGTGTTTTCTTGATGCCTATTCTGGGTACCACCATATTGCGCTCAAAGAATCCGACCAATTGGCCACTTCCTTCCTGACCCCGTGCGGTGTATTCTGTTATACCACGATGGCCTTCAGGCTAAAGAACGCAGGTGCAACGTTTCAGCGCTGCATGAACCAGTGCTTAAAGGACCTCGTTGGGCGAACCGTCGAGGTCTATGTGGATGACATCATAGTCAAGTCCAAGCAAGCCGACAACCTAGTCCAAAACATGGAAGCCACGTTCGATCGCTTGCGGGCGAACCGCGTCAAGCTTAACCCAGAGAAATGTGTGTTCGGGGTCTCGAAGGGCCTCCTCCTGGGATTTGTTGTCTCCGCTAGAGGCATCGAGGCGAACCCCAAGAAGATAGCAGCCATTGCCAATATGGGGCCGATCAGCTCTGTCAAGGACGTTCAGAAACTAACAGGCTGCCTTGCGGCGTTGGGATGATTTGTGGCATGCTTGGGTGAGCGAGGGCTTCCCCTCTACAAGCTTTTGAAGAGGGCAGGCCACTTTGAATGGACCGCGAAGGCCCAGCAGGCATTGGACCAGCTCAAGCACATGCTCATCAAGCCACCCATCCTGGTACCTCCACGCGAGGGGGAGCGTTTGCTCTTGTACGTGTCGGCGACCACGCAGGTAGAGCGCGAAGAGGAAGGACATGCCCTGAAGGTCCAACACCAGTCTACTACATCAGCGAGGTGTTGACTGAGTCGAAGACGCACTACCTCCACATCCAGAAGATGATCTACGCCATCCTCATCGCCAAGCGTAAGCTCAGACATTACTTCGACGCCCATCATGTCACCGTCGTGACTGAGCATGCGTTAGGAGAGGTGATCAACAACAGGGAAGTGAAAGGGAGAATTGCCAAGTGGTCCCTTGAGCTTATGGGCTATGACATCTCCTAAGCACCAAGGTCAGCAATCCAATCTCAGGTACTTGCGGATTTCGTTGCTGAGTGGACGGAAACCCAGCTCCCCCCCCCCCCCGGCGCTGGCTGACCTCGAGTTCTGGGTCCTCCACTTCGATGGAGCTCAGAACCGAACCGGGTCAGGGGTCGGGGTCGTCTTCATTTCCCCTATGCGGGTGATGATGCGTTACGCCATACGGCTACACTTCCCCACGTCAAACAACATGGCAGAGTACGAAGCTCTGCTCGCCGGCCTACGGATTGCCAAGGAGCTCGACATCCACAGGCTGGAGGCTCGTGGTGACTCTCAGCTTGTGGTGGATCAGGTCAATGGCAACGCCAAGTGCCACAATCCGTGACAGCGCATAGAGCGTAGAGCGCAAGAGAAGTTCAAGGGCTTGGGCTTCGTCCACCTTCGGTGGGAGTACAACAAGGTGGCCGATGAGCTCGCCAAGCTTGCATCCTGGCGACAGCTTGTTCCATCTGGAGTATTTGCGGATGACCAACATCACCCGTCGGTGAATTTCAGCGATGAAGCACCTTCCTTGGGGTCGGGCCCGGAGCAGTTGCTCAGACCCGATGGAACTCTCGACCCAACGAGGGTAGTAGCGACCATCATGTCCGACCCCGATGAAGGGCCAGACCTCGAGGAAGAACAACCCTTGGAAGACCCACTCGAGCCAGAGGGAGATTGGTGCACCCTATTCTTAAGTTGGCTCGTCGATGGAGCCCTCCCTGCTGGACGGACGGAGGCCTGGTGCCTCATCCGAAGGGCCAAGTCGTACAGGATAATCGAAGGTAACCTGTACTGCCAGGGCCATAATGGTGTCCTCCAATGCTGCATTCTCAACAGAGAAGGGAGATCGTTGCTGAGGGACATACACAGGGGAGTGTGTGGCCATCACGCGACGCCACGGTCATTGGTAGGGTCTGCCTTCCGGCAAGGATTTTACTGGCCCACGGCCGTCGCAGATGCCGAGCGAATCGTGCGAACTTGCGAAGGCTGTCAATTCTACGGCAATAAGACGCATTTACCAGCCCAAGCGCTTCAGACCATACCCATCACCTGGCCATTCGTGGTTTGGGGGTTGGACATGGTCGGATCATTGCCAAGAGCGCCCGGAGGCTACACCCACATGTTTGTCGCCGTAGACAAATTCACAAAATGGATTGAGGCACGCCCTCTAACGGAGATCACATCAGGGCAAGCGGTTCGTTTTTTCCGTGACATCCTGTGTAGGTTCGGTGTACCTAATACCATTATCACCGATAATGGGACCCAGTTCAAAGGGAAGAAGTTCACCCGTTTCTGCGACAACTATGGGATCGAGGTGGCATGGGCAGTGGTCGCTCACCCACGTACAAATGGGCAGGTTGAGCGCGCCAACGGCATGATCCTGCAAGGGTTGAAGCCGCGAATATTCAACCGATTGGTCAAGCGCATTCACAAGCTTGGCGCTAAGTGGGTGGAGGAGTTGCCCTCTGTCCTGTGGAGTCTGCGGACGACTCCGACCCGCGGCATGAGCTTCTCCCCGTTCTACATGGTCTATGGTTCCGAGGCGATCCTTCCGACGGACATAGACTATGGCTCCCCAAGGGTTCAGGCCTTTGATGAGGAAACAAACGCGGCCAATCTCGAGGACGCTGCAGACCAGTTAGAGGAAGCAGGAGAGGTGGCAGTGGCGCATTCGGCCAAGTATCAGCAAGGCTTGAGGCGCTACCACGCGCAACGGGTGTGAGGCCGCGCGTTCCAGGAAGGCGACTTGGTCTTGAGAATAGCCCAGGATCGTCGTGGCTTCACTAAGCTTTCACCTCCTTGGGAAGGCCCCTACACCGTAGTACGGGTCCTACGCCCGGGCTCTTATAAGCTGGTAATGCCAGATGGAACCCACATATTCAATGTCTGGAACATCGAGCAGCTGCGGCGCTTCTACCCATGACTGCCCGTGGAGGGGGGAGCGGGTACGACCCCAATTCACCCGACCCCGCGGAGGGGTCGGCTGCAAATCTATACCTTAGCAACACGAGAGGTTTGATGAGGACCCTCGTAAGAAAAAGGCCCAACAGGCCGAAGCCGAAATTGGGCCGGGGTTGAACACAGTCCAGCCCTTTCCTTTTATGGGAAGCCTCCGACGGCAGGTAGCACCCATTTTTAGTACCACATCGCCGGCGGAAGGAGAAGCCGCACAATTTAAAAGCGGTTTCACCACGGGCGAACCATTCGGCGATAATGCCCCGGAGACAGAGGCTACCATCCAGCCACCGGAGCCCATGTCTCCGGGGGCACTATTGCCGACGCTAAAAGTTTCGAAGCTACAATAACCGTGAGCTCCTGGTCGTGACATGTCCCCACGCCAGCCGCAAGCTTACGGCGCTGCGTCAACTCCTCGTCGCACGATAGAAGACCCGACAGGGGGGAGCGCGAAAGCCCTCCCCCTGGCTTCCAACCAGCCAGATAAGTGAACTCTCTACGCTTTCATCTTTTTCGATTTAGTTCATTACCATTTTCGTTTGAGCTTGCCATTTGCCAGCCGGCCCTGTGATTCTAAGGGAACCCTGGTGCCGCTAAAAGGGGTAGGCAGGGACGTTTGGCGCAGCTGCGTTGCGACGGCCTACGCCCCCGCGGCTATGGATCGCACAGTTGCCGAGCCAAATGGCCGACCCTGCCAACGTACCCAAACGCATATAGCCGGGCCGAGGAACCCCCTCAAAATGAATCAGGTCGATAATGTGCAGAAGCGTTGCTAACAACGCAGCGCAGATCGGAGATACTAACTATGTTTTGGGGACCTGTTGGGTCTGTCTTTTTGCAGGGGGTCAGCGGCCGGGTGTGGGGCTGCGCCCAACCACGGTGAGGGAAACTACACACGGAGGCTCGGGGGGCTCGAACATAACTTGGCCAACAAACCGCCTGATACCCGGATCCACCAGGAGTGCGAGGCTCGGATCCAAATCAGATGGTTTTACAGGCTCAAAGATTCAACCCACTGAAGTCACCTCACAACCAAGCCTAAAGGCTCGGGGGCTCGACACAACCATCGGGTTTGCCTTGCACGCCTCACAGCCAAGCCTAAAGGCTCGGGGGCTCGGCACAACCATCGGGTTTGCCTTGCACGCTTCACAGCCAAGCCTAAAGGCTCGGGGGCTCGGCACAACCATCGGGTTTGCCTTGTCCATCCAACGGCCAAAGCTTAAGGGCTCGAAGGCCTGATCGATAACCAAGGATCATCAAAGAAACAAAGGTAACCCCACAAAGACCGTCTCAAGTGGCGTCTCCCAACCAGCCCGTGAAGAAGCTGAAAGGTAGATCCCACTCGGGGGCTGGCAGGGGTATAACCACGAGAAAACAGATAAAAGCCCACGCGTACGGGGCCAAAAAAGTGAAAGATGACGAAAAAAGAAGGAAAATAAGCTAAGTATTACAAAAATATTCGGAAGCATGGTAGTCCCGTCGATGCGGAACCCCCCAGAAGTTCAATCCCTCTACGAGAGGGCACGACAATAGTTTAAAGTTTTAATCCCTCCACACGAGGGCACGACAGTAGCAAGAGTGGGGATATCTTCACAGGGCATGATCGGGGTCGGCGCCGTCCACCGGGTTGCCCTCCGCGTCAGTCGTGGGCGCCAGGCTGTTGGCAAATTGCTCAGCAGGCACCCTGACTTCTTCGGCCATGGCATCCAGGGCCTCCGAGGTGAAGTCGTTGGGGAAGCCGGCGGCCATCCCGTCGAAGCGGATCCTGTCGTAGTGGGAGCGCACCAACGTGAAGGCCTCTTGAACGTCGCGCACCAGCGACTGCTTGGCGAGAGCTCCGACGCGCGTATGGACTTGGTCGAGCTCTGCCGGGAGACGCGCTGGATCGCCACTCATCGGCACCTCGAGAGCGTCCAGCATCGAGACAGCCACGACGCGTAGCTCTCCGCAGCACTCCGCCGCCCGGTGGAGGTCCCCGGGGAGCCGCTCGATGTCCTCGGACAGAGGGAACCCAAGCCACAACAGGACTGCCCCCGCCGCGTCGCGCAACATCCTGAAGCGCGACAGCAGCATGGTTTGGTGGGTGATCCCGTCAGCCACGCGAAACTTGAGCGCTGCTAGGGAACAAAACCATGGTTAGGCCATGGGCGAACCTGCAGAAAGGGAGGTTGAACAAGCGAGAAGAAATGAGCGGGGACATACCGTCGATCTCCGATTCCTTCTCCTCCAGAGACTTGTGCACTGTAGACAGGGCGGCCTCCAGGACCCCGATCCATTCGGTGGACGACTACCTCAGTGCGAAGGTTGGCGACAAACTGGCCTAGCTGGGCGCTCGCCTCCTCGGCGTCCTCCTTCGCAGCCACCGCCTGGTTGCGCTCCGCCTGGGCGTCGATGCACGCCCGGGCCGCTGTAGCCCTTTCCTCCCTCAAGGTATTGAGCTCGGCCTGGAACCCTGAAAGGCCGGCGTCGGAGATCATCTACGGACCAAGGCAAGCACTAGAAGAGAGAAAGAATTGTGAAGTAGGGCATACCACTGCGAACGTTGGCGGCGCTGGTACCGGAGGCTGCCGAGCTCGGACTGTAGCGCGGCTAGCTCCTCCTAGTGAGACGAGGCCTGATTGACCAGCTCCCGCTCTAGCTCCAAGATGCGGTGGGTGCTGCCTGCGGCCTCATCCCTCGAAGTGTTGGCGACGTCCCACGCACGACGGGCCTGGTTGATGGCCTCCTGCTCGATGCTCCAGGTCCGGGAGAGCGCCATCAACATTGACTGCGTCGACCATTGAATTAGGTCAAAGATCCGATGAGGACAGGCTCAGAAGGCGATCGTAAAGCCAAGCGGAAACGAGTAGAAGAGATAGACCACATACCCGGCTGGAGGGGATCACCACGGTGCGGAGCGTCAAGGCCATTTGCAGGAGCGTCACGGGGAAGGTGGCCATCTACTGGAGGCTCTCTAGCCAAGCGTCGATCTGCATGACGTGTTTAGGATCGACCGCCGGCTCACCCTAGGCAGGTGGGGCGATCCCATGGTTGTCGCCCGACCCCGAGGCTTCCGCCAACGAGGCGGAAGACGGCGGCGCCAAGACTGGCACCAGCGTGAGGGCCGACGAGGCCGCGGGAGGCTCTGACTCGGAGCGCGCGCGCCCCCGCCTCGCCGAAGAGATCCACCACGGACCATCGGCTCGCCTCCACGCCCTCCCTAGGCTTCGCCGTGGGCGGCTCCGTGGCGGACGGTGCGACAGGATTCACAAGGGGCGCCTCCCCGGGAGCACCCATTACCACAACCCCGGTGGGCGTCCTAGCAGCCGGGAGGGCTCTGTGACGCTCACCGTGGCACTCGCCCCCGGCTCACCACCCGCGACGGCCACCACGGAAGCCTCGACGTCCATCACCTGTTCCGCCGCACCCGCGGCCTCCCCGGCCACGGGAGAGGTGGCCAGCACGTACGTAACTCCCGTCCCGGCGGCTCGGACGGCCGGGGGAGAAGGGACTGGCGGGGGTGAGGCGGCGGCCATCTGGGCAGGCTCCGCGCCTCTCGGAGCGGACGAAGAACCCTCGAGGGAGGGAGGTAGTGCTGACCCCTCGGCTCTGGCCGGGCCCGGGTCGGCTTGCCGAGGCTCGGCGGGCGTCCTTTGCTCCGAGGAGTCAGGGACGACCGCGGGCGACGCGTCTCGACGGAGACGCTTCACCGGAGCCGAGCCGGGGTCCGACCCCCAGCCGATCCGACTGCATGCATGGCGACATTGGTAAAAACACTAACGACATGGGAAATAAAAAGGAAAGCGAAGCAGTGAGAGGATCTAAGGCGAACCTGCTTGACGCGCCGGGGTGGCGAACCTCCAGCTGCATCGGTCTGGAGGACGAGCGCGAGCGGGATGCCACGGCAGGCGGGACGCCTGGAGGTGGAGAAGGTAGCTCCTCCACGACGATGGGCGCCGACAGGAATTCCCCATGCGCCACAAAGGTCTCCACGGTGCAATCCCCCAGTAGAGGGGAGTGACCCCTGAGGTTCTCCTCCTCATCGCACGAGGAGGCCAGATCCGATCCGACCTCCTCCCCCAAGCGCTCCCTACGCTCCCTCTCGCGCCTCCGCTCCTGCGTGCGGAGACGACGCGTGGTGTCGTCCCTCTTGCGTTTCCAGTCGGCCTCCCCGGCCTCCCGGTTCTTCCGCCGGGTCTCATTCCGGGCGGCCACCTCCTCGGGCAGGATTCCCTCGAAACGAGGAGACCCCCAGGAGCCTCTTGAGATTGTAGGATGGGGATATCAATTGGGCACACGAAAAAGAGAAGAAAAGAAAAGAAAAAGACCAAGAATGAGCAACTTACGAGGTCCACGGCCCCAGACCGGGGAGCATCAGTGGCTGGCCTGGGGTGGGGGATCACCATGGAGGCAGCTCGAGAGGAGTCGACGAGCTCCGCGAGCCGAGCCCGTATCTCGTCCTCTAAAGGGAAGACCCGCGACACGAGGCTGGAGCGGAGCTCAGCTTCGGAGGTTGTGGGGAGCATCTTGAACAGGCGCAGCCGCCTGGCCATGAGCGGGGCGACGCGGCGTCGGTGGAAGGCCTCTGCGATGCCAATGCCGGTGAGGCCACAGGACCGGAGCTTGGCGAGGCAGTCGAGGTGCGGCTTCAGCTTCTTGCGATCGGCGGCCTCAGGGCCATACTGCCAATGCGCCGGCTCCTTCGTCGGCTGTGAGCTCGTGGGGTCAAACGGAGGAAGGGCGGCCCCAGAGTGGTTTTTTAGGTAGAACCACCCCTTGTTCCAATCTTTGTTGGAGCCACGGAGCTCCGAGCGCGGAAACATGTCCACGCGGGACTGCTTCGCTTGCAGCGAGCAGTATCCTCATGGGGCCAAGATCCTATGCGGGCGGACAAGCGCCGCCTTGAAGAAAAGGAGGAAGAGGTTGAAGTCTGGGTCGATGCCTAGGTAGCCCTCGCACAAGGCCACGAAGTTGGCCATCTGCTGGACCCCGTTCGGGGCGAGGGCGTGGAGCTCCACACCGAAGTGGTGGAGCACTTCACGAACGAAGCGGTGAGCTGGCATGGTGAAGCCACAGACGTGGTACGCCATGAAGCTCACCATGTACCCCGCCTGCGGCGACGGAGTCTTGTGGGTAGGAGGCGGTGAGATCCACTCCTCGTCGGAGGTGCGCGAGGGCTACCTGGGGCCCACGAGAGACGAGGACTCGAGAGCAGGGATGGATGCACTCGAGCGCGCCCATGGGCGAAGCTGTGCGGATGACGAAGAACCCCTGGCGGCCATGTCGACGATGGTGGGCTTGAAGGGAGACGAGGCAGAAGATTTGGGTTGCGAAGACAACGAGGAGCGAGCGAAGCAAAGAGATGAAAGCGGCAACGGGGAACGAGGAGCGTGCTCCGTTACGCCGCCGTCCTCTTATATATGGGCGGCTGGGTGGCGGGCGGCCGTATTGAGGGGGCGCACGACCGTTCACCCTGAGCCCTCGATCCAGATCCGACGGCTCCAAGCACACCCGACATGCGCGCGTGGCACGAGGCGGCGGATTAGGGCATTAACCCACCTCCACGTCCGCATGCCTCGCCGGGCCCACCACGACCGCGATGTTAAATCTAGAGCCTGACCGCCGCGTCACGTCATACTCGATGAGAGGGTCTGTTCCCATCAACAGCGGGATAGGCCGCCACGATCCATGGGCCCCGCCGGATCCCCGCGACTAGCCCGGGTAAAACAAAAAGGATATGGGCCAACTCACGAGGTGCGTGGGTGGCCTGACATCATAGTCAGAAGAAAGGAAAACTAGAAACCGGGGGGTCGGAACGGGATCCCCCGGGTTGACTCTTCGCGAAGAGGGTCGGGACCCCAGTAATACGATGGGCACCGGGATTTACCACCAGAACGGTATCCAGGTCGCGCCCTTAAAATTCCAGGGGTCGTCCAAAGTTAGCAAGGAATGAAGAAGAAGAAGCTTCCCTTAAAAATCCTTCCCCCATGGAACAGGTATGACCTCACACACGAGTCCTTGACTCCTCTGCAAGGTCGGGGGCTACTGTGGGGGTCATGGATTAGGGGGCCCACTGTCAGAATGCCGGCTAACGGCGCATGGACAAGGTAGGGCCCTAGAAACGAAGGGAAGCAGTGTCAGACCCGTTCGGTCGGAAGAACTCCGTCTCACCCGACCTACCGAAGGCCCGGGAGAGCGGGGAGTCGGGCAAGTCCGTCTCGCCCGACCCCCGACCCTCTAGCCGACCAGGGGGTGAAGGTGTCGGGCATGTCCGCCACGCCCGACCCTTGACCCTTCGAGTCGGGAAGGTAGACCCCCGCGGGGGGTCCAGTTTGTCTTTATGCGCGCGTAGTAGAAAGAGGAGGGGGATTCCCGAAGACCCCCCCAAGTCAAACCTGGCTTGTGAAGGAGAAGGCGTGCGGCCTACGCCTTCTCCCGACCGACACCCGACATCACCTGCCCGCCTGCCAACTGATAAAGCTGATCTGCAGCACCGCGCTTGGGAAAAGGTAGCTGCATGCGTGCCGTTGCGCTAGCGGCAAAGAAGGAAGCTACCGCGAAGCTGCCGGAGGGAAGGTGAAGGACATGCGGCGGTCGAGGAAGGGGTCGTCGGTAGCGCACTAGGCCAACAACGCGCAACCGTCGGGGGTGTCTGACCCTCGGGGGTAATTAGGTAAAACGATGTTGTAAGGCCGTCCTCCTCTTGCGCTATAAAAGAGGAGGACGCTCCCCCTGCGAGGGGATCCGATCTTTTGGACTCTCGATCTCTAGAGCACTTAGTCCCCTACACGCACACTATACCCACACAAGGCTTGAACCGGCCTTCGTTGTAACCCGCCACCAAGAGAGCAATACAGTCTGTCTCCCGTTGCACTGGACATAGGGATTACTCCCGAACCAGTATAACCCTTTGTCTTGCGTCTCTTGAACCATTCTCCACCAGGACGTGCGTGTTCTGTGATCGACACTCGCCGGCGTGGGGTACCCCGTGTACCACCCGCCGACAATAATGTTGTTAATCTTGCTTTAAGTTCTGTTATCCATTAAAAATGTTAAATAATTAAGTGTAGGTAATTAATTAAAAACCTTTATTTAGATTAGTTATTAAATAATTGCTTAATAATTACTAAAAATGCTTAAATTTTGAAGAATCCTTTAACATTTATAAATTAATTATAAATTGGTTTATTTATTTATTTAAATGCTTATTCCATTTAGAAAGTAATATTAAATCATTTTGAATCAATTAAAAATTATTTAGGGCGAGTCTTATTAAAAGAAAATTTTAGGCTTGTCTTTTAAAATTTTGGGGTAGCTTGAGTTGGCTTGCAACTTTATGGAGAAGGGAAAGTTGCATAGCTTCTTTGAAAAGTGTAGCATATTATATCTCACTGACTTGCATTAAGTTTAGCATCTGAAGTTCCAGAGTGCGAGTTCGTTGAACTCTCGGAGGATCAGCGATAGTACATGGAAGTGATCGTTGTCGCTCCAGAATCGCAGGAGTTTGCTGAAGGCTCTAATTTGTTTGTGATCCCAGGCAATCCCCGATGCATACATTCCTATTGTTTATGAATGGATAGGAGGATTAAGATGGATCTTAATCCTATAATGTTGCTCACATTGGTGAATGGATTAAGGAGTTGACATGGTTTAACTGATGATCAAGTGATTTTACCTTGTTGCTTTCTGGGTATGGGACCAGCAAACTCGATTAGGCTGATTGGCTCATAGATTGGAAATATTGCTTACCCGTGCTTGTTGGGTTGGAGAAAGTCGGGGACGTAGCCTGCAACTCACGGGGTGGTCGTCAGATGTGGGACCCACGTGGGGGTGCGTTCCCGGGTTCGAGTAAGGATATTTCCGGTCTTTGGTTCAACCAACTGAAAGATTGCGGCGCACAGTCGGTACAACTGTGCATAGCTAGGAACTAGGTATCCCCTGCAGGGTGTAAAATGGTCCGGATCGCCACAATTCTTGGTTATGAATGCACTTGATCAGCTGCTAAGCTCCGTAGTAAGACAAGTGGAATGAGATGACATGTGATTCAGTATGCTGGATGAAGCTATGTATCACTTGTTTGCAAAAGCTTTTATAACCTAGATGGTTAAGTAATAACTTAACTGGAAGTAAAACTTGAAAGATAAGGTCCAAAGAATTAGTAAGCTTTTAGCAAATGAGTTGAGTCAGCCAAACTACTCAAAAGCTTTGCATACCCCTTGAGTTTTTTTTGTAAGGCAGGTAAGTCTTGCCGACTACCTTCGTACTCAGGGCATCTTCCTTATTGTTTTTAAGAAGCCACTTCCAAAGTGGACGAGAAGGAGGTCCCGAAGGCCTACATCATCGTGGTCCCGGTGATTCTAGGGTTAGCCAGAATTTGTATAATAGAACTTTCCCCACTGATTTGTATTGAACTCTTAGTATGGCTTGACATGCATTTAAGGTTACTTCAAACTTGGTTTATATTATCTCGTACCTTGATATGTTATGTAAAAATGGTAATGCTTGTTGTATTTTCCTTACCGAAAACGATCCTGTAGTATGACAAAGATAATAGTATAATGTGGATTATCGAGGAGTCCTTGGGACACTCGACAGTTCACCGGTTTAAACTGTTTGAAGTGCGTTCAATCTCCTGTATCGGATGTTATGACGCACTTGAGCCAGTTTAAATTGGGTGGTACCTCCACAACAGCGTCCGGCGAGATGTAGATGTTGTGAACAACGTTTCTGTCTATTTATTGAATCATAATTATGACCAATATAAAAGTTGTACATATTGATAAGTTATACAACTTTGCAGTTTAAAACTTTTTAATTTGAATTCATTTAGGACCTATAAATGTGCTTGAAAATAGTCTTTGACATGTGTTTTTACAAATACACTCGATTTTTGCTGAGTGCCAAAAGGAAAAAATACTAGAAAAAAATAGTCTTCGCCAAGTGTTTTTAAAAATACGCTTGGCAAAAGAGATTATTTGCCGAGTGGCGATAGAATACACTTCGCAAACTGTCGGTGTCCTTAGTGAAGCTCGCACTAGCTACCGAAGCGCTGTGCTTCTGTTCTGATTTCTAAGGGCTGGTTTATTACGTGGATGGCGGCGATGTAGAGCTCCCGGCTGCACCTGGATCCTCATCAGGGACTCGAGGCTGCGCAGTGCCACCACCGTCTGGCGGCGCATGGCCTGCTCCGCGGATCAGCACCTGCAGCCGCACCAGACCCTTTGGCGCGCAGCGTCCGACGAGCCTGCGTTCAGAAACTGACCACCGTCAGCTGGTGTCAACATTTAATTGTTCATTCATAGTGCATATATTTCACCGAGAAAGTTTTGCTACAGGATCGCGTTCGAAATTGCATTTGCTGGAAAGCTACGAGATTGCACTGACGAGACATGCACATACCAGGTACCCAGGTATGCCAATTGGATCGCGACGACGGCAGCCTGTTCCTGCTCCTGCCCTGGAGGCGGGGACGCGGTCTGCTGGCTAGTGCCGCGGTGGCGAGGACGAGGCCTCGCCGTGCTTGCTCTGTTCATCCTCCGCCTGCCTGATTTGGAGCTGGTGTGTGGGCACCGGAAGCGCGAATGACGATTGGTGCGTCCTCAGCTTCCCCCGGCAACCAGAGCTTGTTCTTCGCCTTCTGCACAGCGTAGGAATCGGTAAATCGGTCCATCATCCGCCATTGCTATGAACACTGATCGACAAGCTTGCTTTTTTTCTCGATCAAAAGAAAAACGTTCCGCAGCGCCGAGGTGCACCTGCTGCCCGTGACGGGCGAGGACGACGATGGGCGCTGCGGGGGGCGTGGGCTGGAGTTTTTACGATACCCTCCTATAGGAAATGAGAGGACAGAATGCTAGAGGGAAGACGTCCGATAGGAAAAACGAAAATCGGACGCCTCTACTTCCTACGCCTGCGTTCCCGTGAAGCCGCGGCCGCGCTCCTTCTTCCTTCGTTCTCTTCCTCCTCTACGAGCACCCCACTGTTAACAAGCTATCCCCACCTCCTAAGGGTTCCGAGATTACCGAGGCCACTTGCACACCGCCGGTTTAGAGGGAGGGCCGATGATAGTAGGCCAGCCTGACGAAGGAGGTGGGCGTGGGGACAACAAGGTAGGTGGTGGGGGATGACAGTTGGGCTAACATCAGGGCAGGTAGACGGAGGCAGTGGTGGAATAGGCCGACGTGGACAGGCGAGGGTCTGACGGACCTTAGGTCAGCGTGCGAAAGGAGCGGCGGGAGACTGTGCGGTAGGTGGCGGGTGGATGGCGGTGGGCGAATGGCGACAGACAACAGAAATGAGCGAACGAGAGACGACGACGCCAGGCGGGGGCAGAGGCGACAGTGCAAAAGGTGGCAGGAGGGGCTGGTGACGTGGCCAATGCGAGCGAGCTAGGGTTCGGTGGACCCTAGCCCGATGCGAAGGTTGGTGGCCGCACTACTGCACAAATCATTTGTAATAACCCTGCCCTTCTTTCAGTAATAACGGATACCCAACAAAACTTCATTATAGTGCATCGTTGCTGATGTCATCGGTGGTAGCGTCATTGCTATGACTACTACAATAACGGGCAACCATGACGTCATCATCGCAGCCGTTATTAGAAATGGATGGTTCATAATAATAACAGACAACGCTAACATCTTCATTGTCCATTATTACAAATACTATTTTTAATAATGGTATCACCGCGGATATAATCATGGGTTGTTATTACAAATACCATCTTTAATAACGGCTACGGCTGATGTCATCATCGTCCGTTGTTAAAAATCAAGGCTATGGCTAAGTTTAGAGGTGATGTCACTCGCCCATTACTAAAAATGCAGAAACGAGAGGTGACGTCATGCGTTCTGTTGACGGTGAATAATTCCAATTGACCGTCAACATCTCGGGAGTACATGAAGGTTTTGCATAAGGTTCCATGTATATTTTACTTTAAACTAATAAGTTCCACAAGTTTTGTACAAGTTGTAAGTGTAGGGACGAAATGTCTGAAAACCAGAGAAAAGCGGGCCAGAGCCCGACCGTCCGGCCGCCCACCTCGGACTCCCTGCCACGTCTTCGATCCACGTGCAAGAAACACAAATTCAAGCCATCTTAGACGGGAGGTTGAGGTCGGTTCATCCGACGAACCCCGGAAGGCCTTGACACGGATCGAGGGGCCCGCCTATCGGTCCACACTGACTCCGAGTCAGCAACGGCCAACACAACCGTCACCAAGGCGCGATCCAGAGCGTTCACGAGCAAAGGTGGTGGATCGGACGTCAGAGGGCGGCCGACCCTAGCCCGAGGCGGTTTCGGCCCAGCTTCGGATGGCGGTTACTACAGTCGGTTACCATCCCAACTGACCTAGCCATTGCTATAAAAGGAGAACCCCCGGTTCAGTCCTCTACACACACTTCAAGGAGCTCATTTTCCATTTCACTTTTCCAGTTTTAGAGTTAGGATTAGAGTTGGGACTCGAGTCGAGCTTCTGCTCTGAGGTTCTGGAGTTCTCGGAGTTCTGGTAAAGCTCTTGTATCTTTTCCTTTACTTTGAATATTTATCAATATAGTTTTATCTTCTTTATCTTTTGAGTTAAGCCTGAGTTATTTACCGCTTTTCTTTTATGTTCAAGTCCTTGTGGCTTAGTAGCAGTGTAACTTCCTTATACATTAGTTTAGAGTTTATCTTGTCTATCGGGTTTCTTCCTTACGAGTTTTCTCGCCCGGACTAGAGTGCTCAAGTTAGTATTCTAGGTTGAGGGGGATTTCTCTTGAAGGCCTCGAGAGAAATCCTAGTCTCGAGTGCAGGCGTGGTGCCTGGCTTGATTCTAGCTAGAAAGTGAATTACACCCCACGGTACCGTTGTGGTAGGCGGCAGGTGGTGACAGTCCTGTCCGTCCCTCGTAGTCCACCACGTTCGGATGTTCTCATAACAGTAGTTGCTGGCTGTCGTTGGATCCCCCTCTCATCCCTTTCTGATATCCTTCCCACTGGCCGTCGAAGTAAGTTCTGGTCTCCCGATAACAATTAGTATTCTAGGGTAATGCTAGGGTGTGCTTGCTTAAAAGGTTAGAAGTGTCATTTAGAATCGAGTTGCCCTATCTTCCCAAAACTTTATCCTTTTCCTTTCTCTTAGAGTCTCCTATGTCGCTGGTCGTTCGCGACCTTCTATCGCCTTGTCTTCCCGACTCACCAGTATCGATCAAGCTTTGCTTGGTCACCCTTATCGGTTAACCCATTTACCCCCACTAGAGATAGTGTGTGATATTACTAGAAGGACTTATCGTTCATTCAATCAACATACTTTGCCATTGCTTCACTGAGGAAATTCACGATACCCTGGAATACTCCAAGGTGAAATGCTACATCAGGCTATTCTCTGCGCTTGTAGAATATAATTCTTGAGCCTAAGATATACCGTCACGCATTCCTAACGTCATCTAACAAGTGACGCTAAGGAGTGCCAACAAGCATTTCTGGCGCCGTTGCCGGGGAAGCAATTGGCTAAAGATATTATTGAATTATTTGGTAGGCTTTGTAGTCTTATCACCGCTAACTTTAGCGGGCTTACACTTGCTCTGTTTTGTCTTTGTGATATCTGCAGAGCAGTGCATGACCGGTTTCGACCTAACATCAAAGTTTGATCCAAATCCAAAGCGTATCAGAAGGGTTGTGAGACGCCGAGTCGTCCCACCGTAGAAAGTCATCAGCAACCCAAGTTTCTCAGCTCCACCAACACCACCACCTATCATGGCTGGTTCCGTTCCCGCCAAGACGCTCCATCAGTATTCTGCCCCGTCATGCAGCAGCTTCCCGGGGCTGAATGACAAGCAGCCGTAGGGAGAGATTGAGCTGAAGACTGGCCTGGTGAACATGGTTCAAGCAAGCCCGTTCTGTGGTAAAGCATCTGAGGATGCCAACGCCCACTTGCAGCATTTTCTGGAAGTGAGCAGTACAATCAATCCTAAAGGATCTATGATGGACAAAATTCACCTCCGCCTCTTTCCTTTCTCACTGCCGGGGAAGGCGAAGGCGTGGTTTTATGCAAACAGTGAGTCTTTCAAGGGCAACTGGGAGACGTGCTCCAATGCATTTCTCACCAAGTACTTTCCGGTGGGCAAAACCAATAATCTCCGTGGAAAGATATCCAGCTTCCAGCAGCTCAACGATGAGACCATTCCGGAAGCTTGGGACCGTATGCAAGATTATATTGCATAATGTCCACACCACGGCATGGAGCAGTGGCTGATCATTCAGAACTTCTTCCGTGGCCTGAATGAAAGATCCCAAGAGCATGTTGATGCAGCAGCAGGAGGAGCTTTCCTCTCATTAGATGTCGCACGAGCAAGGTCGCTCATAGAGAAGATCGCCGCCAACCAGAGTTGGAAGTACGATAGGCAGACACATGCCAAGGGAGTCCACCAGATTGACTCCGTTGATATGCTGGCTGCCAAGATGGACCATCTGATGAAGAGATTCGACTCTCCTAACCAGGAGATGTTGCAAATTGCTGATTCACGGATCACATGCAAGACATGTGGCAATTCCGGGCACTTAGGCAACACATGCCCGACGACTGCTGAGGACGTACACTTCGTGGGGAGTAACCCAAATAATTCTGGATTTCGTCCTCAGCAAGGTTGAAACTCCAAGCCCAAACTCCCCTTCGGTCAACAGCAAGGTATGAATTTTGGCAATAATTTTCAGCCTTCCTTGAAAGATATTTGGTATGGCCAGAAGCAAATTAATGATCGCATTAGTAAGAAATTCCTTGCTAGTGATAAAATTATGGAGAATATGGCCACACGAATAGAAGGTTTTAATTCTGCCTTAATGAACAAGCTGAGCTTCAATCGCATGATTGAAACTCAAGTCGCTCAGCTGGCTGCATCTTGTCCTAAACCCAATCATGGGAAATTGCCCGGGCAACCGGAGACTCCTATTAAGGAGAATGTTAGTGCGGTGACTACGCGGGCTGGAAAGTCCACGCAGGATCCACCATATCCACAGGGTGCAGGTACTCGGCGGAACACCGCCAACACTAGTGAGCCAGAAGACAAAGAGGAGGAAGCCGAACCAACCAGACCTCACTAGGAGGAGGCCGATGAAGTCCCTGTGGCTTCTGGAGACTACCACGACACGACTGCCTTACCGTTCCCAGAACGGAAAAGGAAGCCAGTGGCCGACGAGAAATTTGGAAGGTTCGTCAGGTAATCAAGAAGTTATATGTCAACATACCGCTTTTTGATGTTATACAGGTATCCACGTATGTCAAGTATGTGAAGGAAATTCTCGGCAACAAGAGGACCTTACCAACCGAGGTAGTCAAGCTTACAGAAGAGTGTAGTGCTGCTATACTCAACCCCCTCCCGGAGAAGAAGAAAGACCCCGGATATCCCACTATCGCCTGTTCGATAGGGACACAGACCTTTCAGCAAGCTCTCTGCGACTTGGGAGCCAGCGTTAGCGTCATGCCTAAGGTAGTGTATGACAAACTCAACCATCATTCTCTTGTTCCC
Organism: Digitaria exilis; assembly: GCA_015342445.1. Lineage (NCBI taxonomy): Eukaryota > Viridiplantae > Streptophyta > Magnoliopsida > Poales > Poaceae > Digitaria > Digitaria exilis. The sequence continues at coordinate 1,117,893 of JACEFO010001695.1, read as the reverse complement.
ACTACCATGTGTTTGCAGCTAGCGGATCAATCGATTCGCTACCCATCGGGCATTGCGGAGGATATTCCGGTGAAAATCTGGAACTTTTTCGTTCCTGTCGACTTCGTTGTCCTTGACATGGAGGTCGACGCCAAGACACCTCTCATCCTTGGGAGGTCGTTCTTGAGTACCGCCAAGGCAAACATAGATGTTGGAGCCGGAGAAATCCAGCTCATTATCAATGGGTGCAAGGAAAGGTTTGCTTTCAAACCGAAAGTGGAACGCTGCGAACAAGTCAACAAGATCGAGCTGAAAGACGAGGTAAAGCAAGGTAAACCATCTACCATGACCATTGACGCCCTTGTAGTAGCTCTCGAAGCATTGAAGCTTCAAGAGATCAAGCGACACAATTACATCAACGCCAAGCGAAGAATCCACCGTAAGAAGGCTTTGGATGAAGATCTCAAGAAGGTCGAGAAGGCTTCGCTAACCAGGATGGTTTGGTGGAAGAAAGTGTCAAGCGACGCCACACTACCGCAAGGTAAGGATAGTCTAGCTCAGGACACGAAACCCGAGCCCTCGCCATAGGCACTGGTATGTATCTTCACCCGCATCTGCATTTGCATATAGGATAGTTTATTTTCCTTTATTCTTTTCTATTTAATCATGAAATATTCAATTTCCAATTTTTTTCACCACATCATTTTCTTCCACCATCACTTTATTTCTTTCCTCCATCATGCATTTTAAAAAAAAATTTGGACGAAACCCTTGGCCGGCCGGCCATACCACGGCCAGCCGGCCCCACCTCTCATCCAAACAGCCACCTCCTTCTGTGGCCGGCACGTTAACGTGACAGTCCACCCACCAGCAGAGGACGCGCAGTAGTAGTGCTAGCACAGGGCCGGGCGGCCCCACCACCGGCCGGCCGGCTCCCCCTGGCCGTTGCCATCGCGTCGCCACCCACCACTAGCTCTAGCTGCTGAACACCTGCGCTTAGGCCGCCGACGTGGCCGCGCCGCCACCGCTCACCGGCCGGACGGCCGGGCCCATGGCCGGCCGGCCGGCCTGCCCCCTGACCACCACTATAAAACCCGCCGCCCAGAGCCTTCACTCGCCGCACCACTTCACCTGCGAGCTGAAGTTCCTTTCTTTCTTTTTCCCTTTCCCGGTGTTCTAGCTCGTGTTTGCTCAATCTAGTTGCTAGCGATTAGCGGTTAAGCTTAGGAAGTGATCCCCTTCCTAAGAACATCTAATAAAATCACTAGTGATTAGGCTACGTTTGTTTGATCACTAGTACTAGAAACATTTCCCTTTTCACCAAAGTTGGCACGAAACGAGAACGATTGTGGAGGGTAATTCCCCACAAAAACGACTGACCCACTAACTTGACATATTCCTTCGGGTATTTTGTGGAGACTAATCTTTTGCAGGACATCATGTTGGGAAGAATGACTGACTCCGCAAAGGTTGCAGCACGGAAGATGAGTAGGAGGAATTCGCGTCGCTCCCGCGACCCGAAATCATCCAGGCACTCTATGTCCGTGGACTCATCCCATTGTGAGAGCATCTCCAACAACTTATTTAAACGACCATGCATAGGTAAAAATAAAAGAAAAACGCCAAAAATAGTATCCAACAGAATAGGCAAAGCCGTCAGGTAACTTTCCCCTTCTCCTTCCCGTGAATGCCGGTAGGCATTTTTGCCGCACCTCCGTCATTCGCCATCGCGGATCCTCCGCTGATTCCCGCGTGAGCGTTGCCCTCCCGCGCCCCAATTTTGCCGCTCCCGCGCGCCAATTTCAGCTCTGCGCGCCGCCCCGTCCACAAAAGGCCGAGCCGCCACCCGCCAGCAGTCTGCCATTGCCTCCTCTCGGCGCTCCTGCTTCCGCGTAGTTGCGCCGCCACCGCCTCCTCTCGCAGCTCCCGCGTCGCCATTGGCTCCTCTCGCCGCTCCCTCGCCGTTGCGTCGGTGCTGCCCGAGTCGCCATGTACGGGACGCCGCGCCCTGCCGTCAACGCCCAGTCGCGCCGCATCTGCCCCCTTCGGCCGCCGACGCCTGTCCCGAGCCATGACGCCTTCCCGGCGGCACCACTCCCATGCCCTGGCGCCTTCCCAGCGGTGCCACTCTCACGGCCTACCCACCTCGCGCCGGCGCCGCTCCCGCACCCTGCCCTCCACACGCCGGCGACGCTCATCTCCACGCCACCAGAACATGGATTTGGATTTCCTCCAGCAACCTTCGATGGTCGGACAACTGAGGATGGGCTGAATGATGAGCACGTCGAAGAGGATGATGGCTCCAATGGTGAGAATTGCATACTTGATCCACTGAATGCTTAATCCTTGTTGCTCCCATGTACCTAATGCTTGGAATTGCAAATTTCTCTAGACTGAAATCATGGGTAAATAATCTTAGCTTGATATTTGTATTAGGATATTTTTTTGGCATCACACATTACTGATGGAACAAACCATTCATGAATTTCTCTGTTCAGATGAACCTGTTAGGCATAGTCGACAAAAAATTCAGAAATGATGGATAACTAATTGTTGCAGTAGTTGGGCCTTTTTTATGTAATCTGTACAAGCCTTGCTAGACAAGAAGTGCAAGTGTTTAAAGTGGTACTTTTGCAAGCATAATTCAGTAGGTAGCATTTTTTTATTCCAATTATTTATATATCCATGAATTTAGATGGTCACTGAACTTTCAGAGTTTTCAGCTCGTGCATACCTTGTAGTTTATAGCTTCAATCATTTGGTTCTGATTTTTTAAAAATTATATGATAGGTGCTACGCCATCAGGGTATTTCACTAACCTCCTAGCCAATGATGTTCAGTCATCTCAAATCGCTGCACATCATAGTGATCCAATCAACAATGAAGCTTCTGCAGCTACCAAGTGTTCTCAGGGTAGGACCAGAAATTTCAGTAATCAGGAGGACATACTTCTTGTGTTCGAGTCAACTCGTACTGAAGTTTGATTAATTAATCGTTGGTCCACTATACTACGTGAAGTGAATAAATTTTGTGGATGTCTAACTAGGATACAAGGTCTGAACCAGAGTGGTTCCAGAATTGATGATAAGGTATATAAATTATTGTTTTAGGTTTAATCATATGGCTCACTATACCTATTCATGTAAATTTTGGCTTCAATTGTGCAGATTGCAAATGCATGTACCATGTACAAGGCGGAAGACAAGAAGAATAGGAAGTTTTCCTTGATGCATTGCTGGATCATCCTGAAGGACAAGCCCAAGTAGATTGAAAGGCGGAAGGATCTTGGGTGTGCCCAAAAATCAAGCAACAAGAAACAGAAGACAATGCCGGATTCTAAGTCCCACATCAATGGAACCTACTGCCCCTAATGCTGGTGGTTCTGATGCTCAGCCATCAGGTGGAAGACCAGATGGAAAGAAGGAGAAAGAGAAGCTCAAGCAGGGTAGAACCATGGTGGCGGTGGAACATCTAATGGCAATCAAGAGAGAAGCCGACCTTGAAAAAGAGTTGAAGAAAGAAGAGAGGTGCAAGAGAGCCCTTGACCTGCAGGAGGAAAGGATCAAATTGGAGTGGGAAAAGTTTGAGTTCCAGAAGCGTCAAGCTGAGAAGGAAGAAGAGGAGAGAATTCTTGGTTTGGACTTGACCGCAATGAACTACAAACAACAACAATATTATGAAGAGCGACAAAATGAAATTCTTGCAAGACGTTGCAATATATAGTTTTGTTTAGCTGTGTCGGTCATTTACAAGTCATTTTCTTGGTCTTGCTGTGTCAGTCATGAAACTGTCCTTTTATTGGGCTTTCTGTGTCGGTCATGTAACATGATGTTTTTTTTTCATATATGAATCAGTTCAAAGTTTGTTTTCAGATCAGTGATATATGAGAATTTACTACTGGCCAGTGATTGCCGCTGCTGCCAGTTTGGTGAGCATTGGCTCTGTTGCCTGTGAAACTCGCTGTCTATGATCATTCTTCCTGCCTGTGATCAGTCATGATGCCTACGAAGTTTCTTTGCAAGCCAATTGATTCACAAACTGAGTTTCTGAATCAAAGGTAGTGCTGGAAGGAGATAACCTGGCTCTAATTTCAATGCTGCGATCGGATACTGGTAGAAGGAGTCTGATAGCAGGGCTTTGGTAACAAATTAGAGAGATGATGTCTTTGTTTGAGAGCTGTGTTTTGTCACATGTAAACCGAGAAGCGAATGAGGCTGCCCACATCTATGCGAGCATGCACTTTAGTTCTCCGCATAGAACCTGGATGGACAAATTCCCAACAAATAATATAAATTTCAGAAATAAATATTGCATAACAAAAGTATCATTCTCTCGACTAATTATTAAATGGAGTACACAAAAGTATCATCCCCTCGACTAATTATTAAATGGAGTACACAAAAGTATCATCCCCTCGACTAATTTATTAAATGGAGTACACAAAAGTATCATCCTCTCGACTAAGCAACATTAATTAATATTGTATAAATCTCCATGCATTTGCCACAAGTGCTCGATCAGGTCTGCCTGAAGCTGAGTGTGGGTTTCCTTGTTCTTGATCTTCAAGTAATTTTGAATGAAACTATCAACCTCAGGAGCCGAATTATGTGAAACTGTCACCCTCTCTCCCATGTCTTCGTAATTGCATATGTATTGCCCCATATCATCGAACTTGTAATCATGGTCATCCCGCTCATCTTCAACAATCATGTTATGCATTATGATGCAAGTCATCATTATATTATGGAGTGTGTCATCCCACAAACGAGCCGCCCCGCGAACAATAGCAAAGCGAGATTGTAGAACTCCAAATGCCCTTTCAACATCCTTTCGACATGCTTCTTGTGCCTTTGCAAAATATTTTTTTCTTATTACCTTGTGGCTCTGGAATGGTCTTAACAAAAGTTGCCCATGACGGATATATGCCATCTGCTAGATAGTAACCCATTGAATAATCATGCCCATTTATGTTGTATTTAACTTGTGGACCTTGCCCCTCAGCAAGCCTTGCAAATATAGGAGATCTTTGAAGCACATTTATGTCATTATGTGAACCAGGCATGCCGAAGAACGCATGCCATATCCACAGATCTTTAGATGCAACTGCTTCGAGTATAATTGTAGGCTCTTTTTTATGTCCCTTATACATCCCGTGCCATGCAGTAGGACAATTTTTCCAGGACCAGTGCATACAATCTATGGACCCAAGCATACCAGGAAATCCTCTGCCCGCTCCAATCGCAAGTAACCTAGCGGTATCCTGTTCATTAGGCATTCTCATGTACTCCGGTCCAAAAACCTCAACAACAGCTACTACAAACTTCCTCAGAGTTTCTAGAGAGGTACTCTCACCAATACGAATGTACTCTTCCAAAGCATCAGCAGGTACTCCATAAGCTAACATACGAAAAGCCGCAACAACCTTCTGCAGACAAGATAGTCCTAGCACTCCGGCTGCGTTCCTCTTCTGCACAAAATAGTCGTCATGTTCCTCAACGGCCTTCATTATGCGAAGAAATAGTGGTCGCCTCATCCGAAACCTGTGTCACGATGCAATAAAAAAATTTAGCAATAATATAATAGGTGTGTCATGATAATTATATACAAATTATATAAACTATGCGAACCTCCGTCTAAAATGCTTTGCTTTGAACGTAGGGTTCTCTGAGAAATAGTCTTTGTAAAGGAGACCATGGTATAGTAGTCTGTCACGATCCACTATCTCATGTCCATCAACGGAGCCAATTCGACCCGGATGATTAACTGAATCCTCAATTATCATGGCCGCGGCCCAATAAAATGTATCATCATCATCATCCGAAGAGGAATCAAACACTTTGTTCATTACAAATTGATTGAATTCATCGTCCGACGCCATACAAAGAAAACTGATTTCACAACAATTTAATTAACCAGTGTACACGGAATCATTAGCAATCATTAGCTGGGGTCTCGTTCACGTACCTTGTGAGCTCACGTCCAGGCCAAAATGATCTCGTTCCGTAGTAAGACAAGTGGAATGAGATGACATGTGATTCAGTATGCTGGATGAAGCTATGTATCACTTGTTTGCAAAAGCTTTTATAACCTAGATGGTTAAGTAATAACTTAACTGGAAGTAAAACTTGAAAGATAAGGTCCAAAGAATTAGTAAGCTTTTAGCAAATGAGTTGAGTCAGCCAAACTACTCAAAAGCTTTGCATACCCCTTGAGTTTTTTTTGTAAGGCAGGTAAGTCTTGCCGACTACCTTCGTACTCAGGGCATCTTCCTTATTGTTTTTAAGAAGCCACTTCCAAAGTGGACGAGAAGGAGGTCCCGAAGGCCTACATCATCGTGGTCCCGGTGATTCTAGGGTTAGCCAGAATTTGTATAATAGAACTTTCCCCACTGATTTGTATTGAACTCTTAGTATGGCTTGACATGCATTTAAGGTTACTTCAAACTTGGTTTATATTATCTCGTACCTTGATATGTTATGTAAAAATGGTAATGCTTGTTGTATTTTCCTTACCGAAAACGATCCTGTAGTATGACAAAGATAATAGTATAATGTGGATTATCGAGGAGTCCTTGGGACACTCGACAGTTCACCGGTTTAAACTGTTTGAAGTGCGTTCAATCTCCTGTATCGGATGTTATGACGCACTTGAGCCAGTTTAAATTGGGTGGTACCTCCACAACAGCGTCCGGCGAGATGTAGATGTTGTGAACAACGTTTCTGTCTATTTATTGAATCATAATTATGACCAATATAAAAGTTGTACATATTGATAAGTTATACAACTTTGCAGTTTAAAACTTTTTAATTTGAATTCATTTAGGACCTATAAATGTGCTTGAAAATAGTCTTTGACATGTGTTTTTACAAATACACTCGATTTTTGCTGAGTGCCAAAAGGAAAAAATACTAGAAAAAAATAGTCTTCGCCAAGTGTTTTTAAAAATACGCTTGGCAAAAGAGATTATTTGCCGAGTGGCGATAGAATACACTTCGCAAACTGTCGGTGTCCTTAGTGAAGCTCGCACTAGCTACCGAAGCGCTGTGCTTCTGTTCTGATTTCTAAGGGCTGGTTTATTACGTGGATGGCGGCGATGTAGAGCTCCCGGCTGCACCTGGATCCTCATCAGGGACTCGAGGCTGCGCAGTGCCACCACCGTCTGGCGGCGCATGGCCTGCTCCGCGGATCAGCACCTGCAGCCGCACCAGACCCTTTGGCGCGCAGCGTCCGACGAGCCTGCGTTCAGAAACTGACCACCGTCAGCTGGTGTCAACATTTAATTGTTCATTCATAGTGCATATATTTCACCGAGAAAGTTTTGCTACAGGATCGCGTTCGAAATTGCATTTGCTGGAAAGCTACGAGATTGCACTGACGAGACATGCACATACCAGGTACCCAGGTATGCCAATTGGATCGCGACGACGGCAGCCTGTTCCTGCTCCTGCCCTGGAGGCGGGGACGCGGTCTGCTGGCTAGTGCCGCGGTGGCGAGGACGAGGCCTCGCCGTGCTTGCTCTGTTCATCCTCCGCCTGCCTGATTTGGAGCTGGTGTGTGGGCACCGGAAGCGCGAATGACGATTGGTGCGTCCTCAGCTTCCCCCGGCAACCAGAGCTTGTTCTTCGCCTTCTGCACAGCGTAGGAATCGGTAAATCGGTCCATCATCCGCCATTGCTATGAACACTGATCGACAAGCTTGCTTTTTTTCTCGATCAAAAGAAAAACGTTCCGCAGCGCCGAGGTGCACCTGCTGCCCGTGACGGGCGAGGACGACGATGGGCGCTGCGGGGGGCGTGGGCTGGAGTTTTTACGATACCCTCCTATAGGAAATGAGAGGACAGAATGCTAGAGGGAAGACGTCCGATAGGAAAAACGAAAATCGGACGCCTCTACTTCCTACGCCTGCGTTCCCGTGAAGCCGCGGCCGCGCTCCTTCTTCCTTCGTTCTCTTCCTCCTCTACGAGCACCCCACTGTTAACAAGCTATCCCCACCTCCTAAGGGTTCCGAGATTACCGAGGCCACTTGCACACCGCCGGTTTAGAGGGAGGGCCGATGATAGTAGGCCAGCCTGACGAAGGAGGTGGGCGTGGGGACAACAAGGTAGGTGGTGGGGGATGACAGTTGGGCTAACATCAGGGCAGGTAGACGGAGGCAGTGGTGGAATAGGCCGACGTGGACAGGCGAGGGTCTGACGGACCTTAGGTCAGCGTGCGAAAGGAGCGGCGGGAGACTGTGCGGTAGGTGGCGGGTGGATGGCGGTGGGCGAATGGCGACAGACAACAGAAATGAGCGAACGAGAGACGACGACGCCAGGCGGGGGCAGAGGCGACAGTGCAAAAGGTGGCAGGAGGGGCTGGTGACGTGGCCAATGCGAGCGAGCTAGGGTTCGGTGGACCCTAGCCCGATGCGAAGGTTGGTGGCCGCACTACTGCACAAATCATTTGTAATAACCCTGCCCTTCTTTCAGTAATAACGGATACCCAACAAAACTTCATTATAGTGCATCGTTGCTGATGTCATCGGTGGTAGCGTCATTGCTATGACTACTACAATAACGGGCAACCATGACGTCATCATCGCAGCCGTTATTAGAAATGGATGGTTCATAATAATAACAGACAACGCTAACATCTTCATTGTCCATTATTACAAATACTATTTTTAATAATGGTATCACCGCGGATATAATCATGGGTTGTTATTACAAATACCATCTTTAATAACGGCTACGGCTGATGTCATCATCGTCCGTTGTTAAAAATCAAGGCTATGGCTAAGTTTAGAGGTGATGTCACTCGCCCATTACTAAAAATGCAGAAACGAGAGGTGACGTCATGCGTTCTGTTGACGGTGAATAATTCCAATTGACCGTCAACATCTCGGGAGTACATGAAGGTTTTGCATAAGGTTCCATGTATATTTTACTTTAAACTAATAAGTTCCACAAGTTTTGTACAAGTTGTAAGTGTAGGGACGAAATGTCTGAAAACCAGAGAAAAGCGGGCCAGAGCCCGACCGTCCGGCCGCCCACCTCGGACTCCCTGCCACGTCTTCGATCCACGTGCAAGAAACACAAATTCAAGCCATCTTAGACGGGAGGTTGAGGTCGGTTCATCCGACGAACCCCGGAAGGCCTTGACACGGATCGAGGGGCCCGCCTATCGGTCCACACTGACTCCGAGTCAGCAACGGCCAACACAACCGTCACCAAGGCGCGATCCAGAGCGTTCACGAGCAAAGGTGGTGGATCGGACGTCAGAGGGCGGCCGACCCTAGCCCGAGGCGGTTTCGGCCCAGCTTCGGATGGCGGTTACTACAGTCGGTTACCATCCCAACTGACCTAGCCATTGCTATAAAAGGAGAACCCCCGGTTCAGTCCTCTACACACACTTCAAGGAGCTCATTTTCCATTTCACTTTTCCAGTTTTAGAGTTAGGATTAGAGTTGGGACTCGAGTCGAGCTTCTGCTCTGAGGTTCTGGAGTTCTCGGAGTTCTGGTAAAGCTCTTGTATCTTTTCCTTTACTTTGAATATTTATCAATATAGTTTTATCTTCTTTATCTTTTGAGTTAAGCCTGAGTTATTTACCGCTTTTCTTTTATGTTCAAGTCCTTGTGGCTTAGTAGCAGTGTAACTTCCTTATACATTAGTTTAGAGTTTATCTTGTCTATCGGGTTTCTTCCTTACGAGTTTTCTCGCCCGGACTAGAGTGCTCAAGTTAGTATTCTAGGTTGAGGGGGATTTCTCTTGAAGGCCTCGAGAGAAATCCTAGTCTCGAGTGCAGGCGTGGTGCCTGGCTTGATTCTAGCTAGAAAGTGAATTACACCCCACGGTACCGTTGTGGTAGGCGGCAGGTGGTGACAGTCCTGTCCGTCCCTCGTAGTCCACCACGTTCGGATGTTCTCATAACAGTAGTTGCTGGCTGTCGTTGGATCCCCCTCTCATCCCTTTCTGATATCCTTCCCACTGGCCGTCGAAGTAAGTTCTGGTCTCCCGATAACAATTAGTATTCTAGGGTAATGCTAGGGTGTGCTTGCTTAAAAGGTTAGAAGTGTCATTTAGAATCGAGTTGCCCTATCTTCCCAAAACTTTATCCTTTTCCTTTCTCTTAGAGTCTCCTATGTCGCTGGTCGTTCGCGACCTTCTATCGCCTTGTCTTCCCGACTCACCAGTATCGATCAAGCTTTGCTTGGTCACCCTTATCGGTTAACCCATTTACCCCCACTAGAGATAGTGTGTGATATTACTAGAAGGACTTATCGTTCATTCAATCAACATACTTTGCCATTGCTTCACTGAGGAAATTCACGATACCCTGGAATACTCCAAGGTGAAATGCTACATCAGGCTATTCTCTGCGCTTGTAGAATATAATTCTTGAGCCTAAGATATACCGTCACGCATTCCTAACGTCATCTAACAAGTGACGCTAAGGAGTGCCAACAAGCATTTCTGGCGCCGTTGCCGGGGAAGCAATTGGCTAAAGATATTATTGAATTATTTGGTAGGCTTTGTAGTCTTATCACCGCTAACTTTAGCGGGCTTACACTTGCTCTGTTTTGTCTTTGTGATATCTGCAGAGCAGTGCATGACCGGTTTCGACCTAACATCAAAGTTTGATCCAAATCCAAAGCGTATCAGAAGGGTTGTGAGACGCCGAGTCGTCCCACCGTAGAAAGTCATCAGCAACCCAAGTTTCTCAGCTCCACCAACACCACCACCTATCATGGCTGGTTCCGTTCCCGCCAAGACGCTCCATCAGTATTCTGCCCCGTCATGCAGCAGCTTCCCGGGGCTGAATGACAAGCAGCCGTAGGGAGAGATTGAGCTGAAGACTGGCCTGGTGAACATGGTTCAAGCAAGCCCGTTCTGTGGTAAAGCATCTGAGGATGCCAACGCCCACTTGCAGCATTTTCTGGAAGTGAGCAGTACAATCAATCCTAAAGGATCTATGATGGACAAAATTCACCTCCGCCTCTTTCCTTTCTCACTGCCGGGGAAGGCGAAGGCGTGGTTTTATGCAAACAGTGAGTCTTTCAAGGGCAACTGGGAGACGTGCTCCAATGCATTTCTCACCAAGTACTTTCCGGTGGGCAAAACCAATAATCTCCGTGGAAAGATATCCAGCTTCCAGCAGCTCAACGATGAGACCATTCCGGAAGCTTGGGACCGTATGCAAGATTATATTGCATAATGTCCACACCACGGCATGGAGCAGTGGCTGATCATTCAGAACTTCTTCCGTGGCCTGAATGAAAGATCCCAAGAGCATGTTGATGCAGCAGCAGGAGGAGCTTTCCTCTCATTAGATGTCGCACGAGCAAGGTCGCTCATAGAGAAGATCGCCGCCAACCAGAGTTGGAAGTACGATAGGCAGACACATGCCAAGGGAGTCCACCAGATTGACTCCGTTGATATGCTGGCTGCCAAGATGGACCATCTGATGAAGAGATTCGACTCTCCTAACCAGGAGATGTTGCAAATTGCTGATTCACGGATCACATGCAAGACATGTGGCAATTCCGGGCACTTAGGCAACACATGCCCGACGACTGCTGAGGACGTACACTTCGTGGGGAGTAACCCAAATAATTCTGGATTTCGTCCTCAGCAAGGTTGAAACTCCAAGCCCAAACTCCCCTTCGGTCAACAGCAAGGTATGAATTTTGGCAATAATTTTCAGCCTTCCTTGAAAGATATTTGGTATGGCCAGAAGCAAATTAATGATCGCATTAGTAAGAAATTCCTTGCTAGTGATAAAATTATGGAGAATATGGCCACACGAATAGAAGGTTTTAATTCTGCCTTAATGAACAAGCTGAGCTTCAATCGCATGATTGAAACTCAAGTCGCTCAGCTGGCTGCATCTTGTCCTAAACCCAATCATGGGAAATTGCCCGGGCAACCGGAGACTCCTATTAAGGAGAATGTTAGTGCGGTGACTACGCGGGCTGGAAAGTCCACGCAGGATCCACCATATCCACAGGGTGCAGGTACTCGGCGGAACACCGCCAACACTAGTGAGCCAGAAGACAAAGAGGAGGAAGCCGAACCAACCAGACCTCACTAGGAGGAGGCCGATGAAGTCCCTGTGGCTTCTGGAGACTACCACGACACGACTGCCTTACCGTTCCCAGAACGGAAAAGGAAGCCAGTGGCCGACGAGAAATTTGGAAGGTTCGTCAGGTAATCAAGAAGTTATATGTCAACATACCGCTTTTTGATGTTATACAGGTATCCACGTATGTCAAGTATGTGAAGGAAATTCTCGGCAACAAGAGGACCTTACCAACCGAGGTAGTCAAGCTTACAGAAGAGTGTAGTGCTGCTATACTCAACCCCCTCCCGGAGAAGAAGAAAGACCCCGGATATCCCACTATCGCCTGTTCGATAGGGACACAGACCTTTCAGCAAGCTCTCTGCGACTTGGGAGCCAGCGTTAGCGTCATGCCTAAGGTAGTGTATGACAAACTCAACCATCATTCTCTTGTTCCCACTACCATGTGTTTGCAGCTAGCGGATCAATCGATTCGCTACCCATCGGGCATTGCGGAGGATATTCCGGTGAAAATCTGGAACTTTTTCGTTCCTGTCGACTTCGTTGTCCTTGACATGGAGGTCGACGCCAAGACACCTCTCATCCTTGGGAGGTCGTTCTTGAGTACCGCCAAGGCAAACATAGATGTTGGAGCCGGAGAAATCCAGCTCATTATCAATGGGTGCAAGGAAAGGTTTGCTTTCAAACCGAAAGTGGAACGCTGCGAACAAGTCAACAAGATCGAGCTGAAAGACGAGGTAAAGCAAGGTAAACCATCTACCATGACCATTGACGCCCTTGTAGTAGCTCTCGAAGCATTGAAGCTTCAAGAGATCAAGCGACACAATTACATCAACGCCAAGCGAAGAATCCACCGTAAGAAGGCTTTGGATGAAGATCTCAAGAAGGTCGAGAAGGCTTCGCTAACCAGGATGGTTTGGTGGAAGAAAGTGTCAAGCGACGCCACACTACCGCAAGGTAAGGATAGTCTAGCTCAGGACACGAAACCCGAGCCCTCGCCATAGGCACTGGTATGTATCTTCACCCGCATCTGCATTTGCATATAGGATAGTTTATTTTCCTTTATTCTTTTCTATTTAATCATGAAATATTCAATTTCCAATTTTTTTCACCACATCATTTTCTTCCACCATCACTTTATTTCTTTCCTCCATCATGCATTTTAAAAAAAAATTTGGACGAAACCCTTGGCCGGCCGGCCATACCACGGCCAGCCGGCCCCACCTCTCATCCAAACAGCCACCTCCTTCTGTGGCCGGCACGTTAACGTGACAGTCCACCCACCAGCAGAGGACGCGCAGTAGTAGTGCTAGCACAGGGCCGGGCGGCCCCACCACCGGCCGGCCGGCTCCCCCTGGCCGTTGCCATCGCGTCGCCACCCACCACTAGCTCTAGCTGCTGAACACCTGCGCTTAGGCCGCCGACGTGGCCGCGCCGCCACCGCTCACCGGCCGGACGGCCGGGCCCATGGCCGGCCGGCCGGCCTGCCCCCTGACCACCACTATAAAACCCGCCGCCCAGAGCCTTCACTCGCCGCACCACTTCACCTGCGAGCTGAAGTTCCTTTCTTTCTTTTTCCCTTTCCCGGTGTTCTAGCTCGTGTTTGCTCAATCTAGTTGCTAGCGATTAGCGGTTAAGCTTAGGAAGTGATCCCCTTCCTAAGAACATCTAATAAAATCACTAGTGATTAGGCTACGTTTGTTTGATCACTAGTACTAGAAACATTTCCCTTTTCACCAAAGTTGGCACGAAACGAGAACGATTGTGGAGGGTAATTCCCCACAAAAACGACTGACCCACTAACTTGACATATTCCTTCGGGTATTTTGTGGAGACTAATCTTTTGCAGGACATCATGTTGGGAAGAATGACTGACTCCGCAAAGGTTGCAGCACGGAAGATGAGTAGGAGGAATTCGCGTCGCTCCCGCGACCCGAAATCATCCAGGCACTCTATGTCCGTGGACTCATCCCATTGTGAGAGCATCTCCAACAACTTATTTAAACGACCATGCATAGGTAAAAATAAAAGAAAAACGCCAAAAATAGTATCCAACAGAATAGGCAAAGCCGTCAGGTAACTTTCCCCTTCTCCTTCCCGTGAATGCCGGTAGGCATTTTTGCCGCACCTCCGTCATTCGCCATCGCGGATCCTCCGCTGATTCCCGCGTGAGCGTTGCCCTCCCGCGCCCCAATTTTGCCGCTCCCGCGCGCCAATTTCAGCTCTGCGCGCCGCCCCGTCCACAAAAGGCCGAGCCGCCACCCGCCAGCAGTCTGCCATTGCCTCCTCTCGGCGCTCCTGCTTCCGCGTAGTTGCGCCGCCACCGCCTCCTCTCGCAGCTCCCGCGTCGCCATTGGCTCCTCTCGCCGCTCCCTCGCCGTTGCGTCGGTGCTGCCCGAGTCGCCATGTACGGGACGCCGCGCCCTGCCGTCAACGCCCAGTCGCGCCGCATCTGCCCCCTTCGGCCGCCGACGCCTGTCCCGAGCCATGACGCCTTCCCGGCGGCACCACTCCCATGCCCTGGCGCCTTCCCAGCGGTGCCACTCTCACGGCCTACCCACCTCGCGCCGGCGCCGCTCCCGCACCCTGCCCTCCACACGCCGGCGACGCTCATCTCCACGCCACCAGAACATGGATTTGGATTTCCTCCAGCAACCTTCGATGGTCGGACAACTGAGGATGGGCTGAATGATGAGCACGTCGAAGAGGATGATGGCTCCAATGGTGAGAATTGCATACTTGATCCACTGAATGCTTAATCCTTGTTGCTCCCATGTACCTAATGCTTGGAATTGCAAATTTCTCTAGACTGAAATCATGGGTAAATAATCTTAGCTTGATATTTGTATTAGGATATTTTTTTGGCATCACACATTACTGATGGAACAAACCATTCATGAATTTCTCTGTTCAGATGAACCTGTTAGGCATAGTCGACAAAAAATTCAGAAATGATGGATAACTAATTGTTGCAGTAGTTGGGCCTTTTTTATGTAATCTGTACAAGCCTTGCTAGACAAGAAGTGCAAGTGTTTAAAGTGGTACTTTTGCAAGCATAATTCAGTAGGTAGCATTTTTTTATTCCAATTATTTATATATCCATGAATTTAGATGGTCACTGAACTTTCAGAGTTTTCAGCTCGTGCATACCTTGTAGTTTATAGCTTCAATCATTTGGTTCTGATTTTTTAAAAATTATATGATAGGTGCTACGCCATCAGGGTATTTCACTAACCTCCTAGCCAATGATGTTCAGTCATCTCAAATCGCTGCACATCATAGTGATCCAATCAACAATGAAGCTTCTGCAGCTACCAAGTGTTCTCAGGGTAGGACCAGAAATTTCAGTAATCAGGAGGACATACTTCTTGTGTTCGAGTCAACTCGTACTGAAGTTTGATTAATTAATCGTTGGTCCACTATACTACGTGAAGTGAATAAATTTTGTGGATGTCTAACTAGGATACAAGGTCTGAACCAGAGTGGTTCCAGAATTGATGATAAGGTATATAAATTATTGTTTTAGGTTTAATCATATGGCTCACTATACCTATTCATGTAAATTTTGGCTTCAATTGTGCAGATTGCAAATGCATGTACCATGTACAAGGCGGAAGACAAGAAGAATAGGAAGTTTTCCTTGATGCATTGCTGGATCATCCTGAAGGACAAGCCCAAGTAGATTGAAAGGCGGAAGGATCTTGGGTGTGCCCAAAAATCAAGCAACAAGAAACAGAAGACAATGCCGGATTCTAAGTCCCACATCAATGGAACCTACTGCCCCTAATGCTGGTGGTTCTGATGCTCAGCCATCAGGTGGAAGACCAGATGGAAAGAAGGAGAAAGAGAAGCTCAAGCAGGGTAGAACCATGGTGGCGGTGGAACATCTAATGGCAATCAAGAGAGAAGCCGACCTTGAAAAAGAGTTGAAGAAAGAAGAGAGGTGCAAGAGAGCCCTTGACCTGCAGGAGGAAAGGATCAAATTGGAGTGGGAAAAGTTTGAGTTCCAGAAGCGTCAAGCTGAGAAGGAAGAAGAGGAGAGAATTCTTGGTTTGGACTTGACCGCAATGAACTACAAACAACAACAATATTATGAAGAGCGACAAAATGAAATTCTTGCAAGACGTTGCAATATATAGTTTTGTTTAGCTGTGTCGGTCATTTACAAGTCATTTTCTTGGTCTTGCTGTGTCAGTCATGAAACTGTCCTTTTATTGGGCTTTCTGTGTCGGTCATGTAACATGATGTTTTTTTTTCATATATGAATCAGTTCAAAGTTTGTTTTCAGATCAGTGATATATGAGAATTTACTACTGGCCAGTGATTGCCGCTGCTGCCAGTTTGGTGAGCATTGGCTCTGTTGCCTGTGAAACTCGCTGTCTATGATCATTCTTCCTGCCTGTGATCAGTCATGATGCCTACGAAGTTTCTTTGCAAGCCAATTGATTCACAAACTGAGTTTCTGAATCAAAGGTAGTGCTGGAAGGAGATAACCTGGCTCTAATTTCAATGCTGCGATCGGATACTGGTAGAAGGAGTCTGATAGCAGGGCTTTGGTAACAAATTAGAGAGATGATGTCTTTGTTTGAGAGCTGTGTTTTGTCACATGTAAACCGAGAAGCGAATGAGGCTGCCCACATCTATGCGAGCATGCACTTTAGTTCTCCGCATAGAACCTGGATGGACAAATTCCCAACAAATAATATAAATTTCAGAAATAAATATTGCATAACAAAAGTATCATTCTCTCGACTAATTATTAAATGGAGTACACAAAAGTATCATCCCCTCGACTAATTATTAAATGGAGTACACAAAAGTATCATCCCCTCGACTAATTTATTAAATGGAGTACACAAAAGTATCATCCTCTCGACTAAGCAACATTAATTAATATTGTATAAATCTCCATGCATTTGCCACAAGTGCTCGATCAGGTCTGCCTGAAGCTGAGTGTGGGTTTCCTTGTTCTTGATCTTCAAGTAATTTTGAATGAAACTATCAACCTCAGGAGCCGAATTATGTGAAACTGTCACCCTCTCTCCCATGTCTTCGTAATTGCATATGTATTGCCCCATATCATCGAACTTGTAATCATGGTCATCCCGCTCATCTTCAACAATCATGTTATGCATTATGATGCAAGTCATCATTATATTATGGAGTGTGTCATCCCACAAACGAGCCGCCCCGCGAACAATAGCAAAGCGAGATTGTAGAACTCCAAATGCCCTTTCAACATCCTTTCGACATGCTTCTTGTGCCTTTGCAAAATATTTTTTTCTTATTACCTTGTGGCTCTGGAATGGTCTTAACAAAAGTTGCCCATGACGGATATATGCCATCTGCTAGATAGTAACCCATTGAATAATCATGCCCATTTATGTTGTATTTAACTTGTGGACCTTGCCCCTCAGCAAGCCTTGCAAATATAGGAGATCTTTGAAGCACATTTATGTCATTATGTGAACCAGGCATGCCGAAGAACGCATGCCATATCCACAGATCTTTAGATGCAACTGCTTCGAGTATAATTGTAGGCTCTTTTTTATGTCCCTTATACATCCCGTGCCATGCAGTAGGACAATTTTTCCAGGACCAGTGCATACAATCTATGGACCCAAGCATACCAGGAAATCCTCTGCCCGCTCCAATCGCAAGTAACCTAGCGGTATCCTGTTCATTAGGCATTCTCATGTACTCCGGTCCAAAAACCTCAACAACAGCTACTACAAACTTCCTCAGAGTTTCTAGAGAGGTACTCTCACCAATACGAATGTACTCTTCCAAAGCATCAGCAGGTACTCCATAAGCTAACATACGAAAAGCCGCAACAACCTTCTGCAGACAAGATAGTCCTAGCACTCCGGCTGCGTTCCTCTTCTGCACAAAATAGTCGTCATGTTCCTCAACGGCCTTCATTATGCGAAGAAATAGTGGTCGCCTCATCCGAAACCTGTGTCACGATGCAATAAAAAAATTTAGCAATAATATAATAGGTGTGTCATGATAATTATATACAAATTATATAAACTATGCGAACCTCCGTCTAAAATGCTTTGCTTTGAACGTAGGGTTCTCTGAGAAATAGTCTTTGTAAAGGAGACCATGGTATAGTAGTCTGTCACGATCCACTATCTCATGTCCATCAACGGAGCCAATTCGACCCGGATGATTAACTGAATCCTCAATTATCATGGCCGCGGCCCAATAAAATGTATCATCATCATCATCCGAAGAGGAATCAAACACTTTGTTCATTACAAATTGATTGAATTCATCGTCCGACGCCATACAAAGAAAACTGATTTCACAACAATTTAATTAACCAGTGTACACGGAATCATTAGCAATCATTAGCTGGGGTCTCGTTCACGTACCTTGTGAGCTCACGTCCAGGCCAAAATGATCTCGTAGCGTTCGACGGATAGCATATGCAAACGATCGCAGTGCTGCATGTACTCAAAGCGACAACGAGCGGCCAGCGTGGACGACTCAAAGCGAATACCAGCGGCCGGCGTGGACGACTCAAAGCGACGACGAGCGGCCGGCGTGGACGGGACCGCGACTGCGGCGTGGACGGGATCGCGATCGCGGCGTGGATGCGTTTGTGATCGATCTCTGAAAAAAATATGGCTGACGTGGACTCTTTGAATTATGGATATCAAGATATACACATGCTGTTGGTTTCCAAACTTTTTTTAGGTACTTTCCATGTTATACATAATGTGTAAAAGCTTATATTTAGCTAATAGAATAACTATTGGAGATGCTCTGAGGAGTCACAAGGGGATGATTCCCCTATGGTGCACAGGCAGCCCCTTCGCATTCGCATCTTGACCCGGATCGATCAGATTGTGGTCAAGAACGAGTACGAAAGGAGTGCCTTGGACTTGCTCCAGAAGCGAACGTACACCCACTTCAAGTGCTTCGAGCCCTCATTCTTGTTCAAGACGGGACTCGGCCGTGACATGGAGCGAGCATTCAAGCATGCCGGCTGGACCAACCTCTACAACATCTCTGAGCAAGATTCATACCTCCTAACCATGGAATTCTTGATGACCCTTTCTATTGAGTCGAATGACAATGAAACGTCCATCAGTTTTCGATTCTTTAATGAGGAGTTTATCCTGTCTGCTCGCCAGTTTAGTCAAGCACTTGGTTTTCATGCTAAATGCTTCACTAAGCCCAGCATTTTAGCTATTGATCATAAATATGAGAAAATGTCTTGGTGGGACGCCATTTGCACTGATCCTTATAGTGTTAAAAACAGTATCAGCTCCATCCATAATCCCACTCTTTGATTTCTGGCAAAATGGCTTGCCATGGTAATCCACACACGCTCTGAGCTTCGTCTTTATTTGACTTATGACTTGCAATGCCTCTATGCCTTTGCTAAAAAGATTAAGTACTCCCCCGTCTTGAGCATGCTCACACATTGGCAGAGTTTAATAACCACTCAGACTCCCATAGACATCACTTCTTTGGTGACATGTGTTGCCAACTATGTCGGGGTCTTGAACAATGCACAGTTGACTTACCTGCCAATGACGGAGGAGTACCAAACTGTTATTGGTTTAGAGCATTTCGTTCAGGGTCATCTTCTGCGAGAGAGACCAATAGGGTCTCTGTTTATGTGCTATCAAGGATACGAGGAAGAGGTCGAGCTTCCCTGCCCGACTCTTGCCCTCTATTCTGTCAAGAGACTAACCTTGCAGATGCAAAAGAAAGAGCGGGCATGGCGCAGTGTTACCACACGCAGGCAATCAAGCTGCGCTGCTATAGCGGAAGTTGTGGAGGAGGAACCAAGGGAGATGCCACCACCAAACACGGACACTGTAGGTTTGAACTTCGAGCAGACCTACGACCACTTCAACCAATTAGACCCGAGTTCATTTGTAGGAGACCCCAACTACGGGTATGGGTACCACTACATAGGAGCATCAAGCTCCCAGGGGCCGCAGGTCGGACCATCCGCCTCAGCCCGGTATGACTACGAGAACCCGATCATTCAGGAGATCTCGCAGCTCAATGCCAGGATGGAGGCCATGAACCTTGAGCAGCAGAGGATGAACGAGGTGATCGCCCACAACACCTCGCTTACTCAGGAGAACTGGGGCATGACTGTGTCGACACAACATGATGTGTTGTCCCTGTACCAGTACTTCGACCTCGACAACCCAAACCCAGATCAGCAGTACTACTGAGCTTCAGCGAAGCTTGTGGGAGGCGTCACGCAAAGGTAAGTCGTCCCGTGGAGGTATGTTCTTGTCAGTCTCACCGTTTGAGTTTATCGTTACCATGCTTGCTTTAGTTGAATAAAAAGGATTTCGTCTCTAATAATAATAATAATAATAATAATAAAACTTAGTATGAATAAAAATGGGAGAAAGCAATCTGTTATATGAAGTAAGGTATACATGGAGAGTTATGCATCACCCTCATTTGGAAATGATGAATAGTTGCTCTGTTTATACCTTGCACATCCCCTTTACATAACCTGTTACTCCCCTAGTATTTGAGTTTGTTGGCATATGACTGTTCGTCACGGTTATCATTGTGGAGGCATGAGCTCTTAATTTCTATGCCTAAGTTGTTGGGAGTACTGATATGGTCATAACTAGAGAATGAATGCATGCTTGATAGGAAACCACTCGGGAGTTTTTGAAAATTTATCATGGTATGTTATCCCCGATGTTACATGTCCCATCTGGAGTCAAATTAGTATACATGCTCTAGCCACCATAAGCTACTTTGAGTTATTGTGAGCTTAGTCGAATTGTGTGTCCGCTTGAAGAAAGTTCTTGTCATCTGTGGTCTTTCTCCTTAGCGTATCCATTGTCTGCTAGCCTCAATAAACATCTGGCTTGTCGACTACCTACTCTGGGTAACGATATCCACATTCGCCAGATGATCTCCCCAACTAGCCAAAAATCTCCACAGTGTACCTATCCATCATTCTGGTCAAAATGCCAAACATCCATGTCAAAAGATACTCATGAAATTCTGTTCAAAAAGAGAGATTGGACTTCCTTCCATAAAAAAAAGAAAAAAAGAGAGAGAAGTACTAGTCAAGTACTCAAAAGAAGGAGGAATAATCCAAGTCTCAGCTATAAAAGAGTATTACAAAAGAGGCAAAAAGACCAAAAGCTTTCGATGTGTGAGTGCATTCTCTTCCTCTCCCCAGAAAGTTTAAATTCCAAAGACCAGAATTTGATCAAGTTCTACTTCTTGCGAACCACTTTTTGACTTCGCAACAAAGGTAACCAAGGTAAGCTCTCTCCTATCTCCATTCCTACAACTCCATATAAGCAGTAGATAGGAAGATAAAAGGGTGACTATTGACCTTGGTGAGATTCATATACACTTTTTGAGTGACTTGAGAGCATCATCGGGGAAAACCAACCATGTTTTGCGGAAATCTATATCCCCGAGTTGGAACCAAACAGCTGCAGGAAAACTCTATCGATGACCGTTCAGACTTTCAACCGCCCAAGGCTAAGAAGAAATGAGCGGGAAAGCCCCACATGTGGCCAAGATATGAATATGTTAATGCCTACTTATTTAAATACCAATGGACTAGAGTGGTGGTTTATGCAAAGGGTATTTGCAAAGCACGAACATTGACACAACTCCTGATCCACCGAGCCTGAGACTCGGCTTTGCTCGAGGACGAGCAAAGAGATAAGCTTGGGGGTGAGTTGACGGTGAATAATTCCAATTGACCATCAACATCTCGGGAGTAAATGAAGATTTTGCATAAGGTTCCATGTATATTTTACTTTAAACTAACAAGTTCCACAAGTTTTGTACAAGTTGTAAGTGCAGGGACGAAATGTCAGAAAACCGGAGAAAACCGGGCCAGAGGCCGACCGTCCGGCCACCCACCTCGACCTCCCTGCCACGTCTTCGATCCACGTGCAAGAAACACAGATTCAAGCCATCTTAGACGGGAGATTGAGGTCGGTTCATCCGACGGACCCCGGAAGGCCTTGACACGGATCGAGGGGCCTGTCTGTCGGTCCAAACCAACTCCGAGTCAGCAACGGCCAACACAACCGTCACCAGGGCGCAATCCAGAGCGTTCATGAGCAAAGGCGGTGGATCGGACACCAGAGGGCAGCCGGTCGACCGGCCCAGCACCGAGGCGGTTTCGGCACAGCTTCGGATGGCGGTTACTACAGTCGGTTACCATCCCAACCGACCTAGCCATCGCTATAAAAGGAGACCACCCGGCTCAGTCCTCTACACACACTTCAAGGAGCTCTTCTTCCATTTCACTTTTCCATTTTTAGAGTTAGGATTAGAGTTGGGAGTAGGGTCGAGTTGAGCTTCTGCTCAAAGGTTCTGGAGTTCTCGGAGTTCTGGTAAAGCTCTTGTATCTTTTCCTTTACTTTGAATATTTATCAATATAGTTTTATCTTCTTTATCTTTTGAGTTAAGCCTGAGTTATTTACCGCTTTCCTTTTAGATTCAAGTCCTTGTGGCTTAGTAGCGGTGTAACTTCCTTATAGATTAGTTTAGAGTTTATCTTGTCTATCGGGTTTCTTCCTTACGGGTTTTCTCGGCCGGACTAGAGTGCTCAAGTCAGTATTCTAGGTCGAGGGGGATTTCTCTCGAAGGCCTCGATAGAAATCCTAGTCTCGAGTGCAGGCGTGGTGCCTGGCTTGATTCTAGCTAGAAAATGTGTTACACCCCACGGTACCATTGTGGTAAGCGGCAGGTGGTGAGAATCATGTCTGTCCCTCGTAGTCCATCACGTTCGGGTGTTCTCATAACAGTAGTTGCGGGCTGCCGTTGGATCCCACTCCCATCCCTTTCTGAGATCCTTCTCACTGGCCGTCGAAGTAAGTTCTGGTCTCCCGATAACTAGGTAGTATGCTAGGCTAAGACTAGGGTGTGTTTGCTTAAAAGGTTAGAAGTGTCATTAGGAATCGATTTGCCCTGTCTTCCCAAAACTTTACCCTTTTCCTTTCTCTTAGAGTCTCTTGTGTCGCTGGTCGTTCGCGACCTTCTATCGGCATGTCTTCCCGACTCGTCAGTATCGATCAAGCTTTGCTTGGTCAGCCTTATCGGTTAACCCATTTACCCCCACTAGAGATAGTGTGTGATATTACTAGAAAGACTTACCATTCATTCAATCAATATACTTTGCCATTGCTTCCCTGAGGAAATTCACGATACCCTGGAATACTAAGGTGCAATGCTACATCGGGATATTCTGTGCGCTTGCAAAATATAATTCTAGAGCCTAAGATATACCGTCACTCATTCCTAACGTCATCTAACAAGTGACGCTAAGGAGTGCCAACACGTTCACTATTACAAACCATTTTCAATAAAGGTGAGACGCTAACATCACTATGTCCGTTAAAAATCATGCACTAGATTTATCAAATTTAAAATGTGAATTTTTTGAAATAACCTCGGATGGAGAAAGTTAGAAAATAAGAGTTGTCTCTTTTGGGCCCACCTGTCATCTTCCTTCATGCGCGCGCAAGCGCTTCGTCTTCCCTGCTCTGCGCGGCAACCGCTTCGTCTTCCCCACTCGGCAACCGCTTCATCTTCCGCCGTTGCCACTTCCCCACTATCCTCTATAAAACCCAGAGCGCACTTCTCCTCTACCGTGCTTCCCCATCCTCCGCGCTCAACAACTTCTTCGTCCTCTGCACATTGCGCTCCGGATCCGCCTCGTCTCGATCGATCGCCATGGCGCCATGGACCGAAAGGGGAGGAAGCGCGCAGCACCGGCAAGTTCCCCTGTTCGCATCTCCTCGTCGGTAAGTTTGGAGCCCTCCCTGTTCTTGTTTAATGTTCTAATCCCTAAACACCATTGTTCCGATCTGTTACTGTACAGAGCTCTAGGTGTGGATCTCGTTCTCCGTCGCCGAAGCACCGCCGTGACGACCCTGCGGCCTCGGCGCCGGCGTCATCTCCTCCAGTGCTCCAGCCGGACTCGGCGACATCGTCACCGGCGTTGGCTCCTCAAGCGCTCCTCCGCCAAAGGAAAAGCCCTTCTCCAT
The DNA here is from genome assembly GCA_015342445.1 of Digitaria exilis. Classification (NCBI taxonomy): domain Eukaryota; kingdom Viridiplantae; phylum Streptophyta; class Magnoliopsida; order Poales; family Poaceae; genus Digitaria; species Digitaria exilis. Next base: position 1,093,833 of record JACEFO010001695.1, on the reverse strand, counting down.
CACCTACCGAGACACCTGCAGCGGGAAGAGATGGTACCGCTGCCCGATCTGTCCCGCCGTGGAGATTGACACCCCATCGGGTGTCCTCAAGCACGCCATCGAGATCGCGCGGGAGCACGATCGCCTTGTTCGTGAGTACTGCGCCAAGCAAGAGGAGGATGAGACCATCGTCGTCCGGGCGCCGGCGGAGGCGGAGCACGAGGAGGAGGAGGAGGACCAGGAGGAGGACGACGACGACATCGGTGCCGGCAAGTGATGCGCTAGATCCTCCGCCGACGACGGCCGACGACGTCGTCTTTTATTTGTTAAACCTTAATTTCTCTGTTTGTTGCTGAACTTATCTATTTGCATTGTGCTGAACTTAAATTTATATGTGGTGTTGTGCATTGGTGAACTTCAATTTAATTATCTTCTACGATAAATATGTGTATATATGGTGCATATTTATCTGGATGTCATGATAATGTGTGTAATTGAATTTGGATGCTGATGGTCCTGTTGATGCATAGTGATCTGAATGTATGTGTAATCTGTGTTTAGTTTAAAAAGGAAAAGAAAAACGTTTTCTGAAAAGCATGTCCTGTGAGACGAATAAATAGGAAAATGGAAAATTACTTAATTTCTTACTGAACAGAGAAGCATCTGAATTTCGATTGGTAACCGACACCATATGGACACCTAACAGAAGTTACCAGTACCGACCATTAGTAACGGACATCATATCGACATGTGTATCTCTCGTTACTAGTAGCCACCAGTGGGCACGGTCTCTGCCAAGTATGTAACAGACTTTAAAGCACCGGCATAGATAAGTGCATTATTTGTAACGGTTGTGTTTACAAAACGTTACATACTCTATTAGTAACGTGTGCTGAAGATGGACGTTACTGAAAGTTCCACATTGGTAACGGGCATTGTCATGCCCAGGTCGGGGTCCAGCCTGCCAGGCTGATGGGTAACGGGCGATGTTTGATGACGGTTACGATTGTCATTCTTTGTAACGTGCCTCTAGAGTCCGTTACCAATGCCACGTTACCTATTTGAGTTTTTCACGTACTGTTTCTTCTTTGATCTCCAAACCCAAATAAATGTATATGTAACAACCAATTTATGCAGACAAAATCTATATTAAAAATTATGTAACAAAAAAATATAATGAAATTTGTGAAAACAATTACACATAGAAACTGTAAAAAAAATACATGAGAATTTTGTTTAACAAATATGTAAAAGTTGAAAGGGCAAAATAAAAAGTCGAAACACAAACTCTAGAGCACAAATCCACGCTTGTCCAAGAGTGGGCATTTCAAAGGATTTAATTCAAGATTGGCCGGGGGCTGCATATATATACTATATATAGGAACTCCATAAATTGCATACCATTAACAACCAATATGCGAATAATAATTCTGTATCCTTTGTTCTTTACTCATTTATACAAAATTAATCAGCGCACGCCTTATAAATAGAGGTGAAGTCTTGAGTCACCAATGGCTACGTCCGTCGTCGAGGACAGTTTCTTATAGAAGAGTTTAGGAGTACGTAAGCATATACTACTCTCCTAAGCCGAGTCTAGCTCATATACCTGATGGGATGGCGACCAGAAGCCTACCATACCTGATGGCGATATTAACTTTCGCCGTTTTCCTTGGGTGCCTCGGGCCGCCTGCAGAATGTAAGTACAATCTTTCTACTTCTCTCAATACGGCATCTCTACATGTGTGCTGCCGTCCTCTTCTTTTTCCCATGTCTTTGCTCTGCAGCGCAGCTCGAAGATCTCCCCGTCCTCCTCACATCATCAGATCAGCGTCACCATTACCGATGTTCACACTTTGCTTGCGTCGTCGATGTCTTGCGCAGTCTGCCATGTTGGCCAAACAATAATTCGGCGTCCGTATTAACACCAATTCTGCTATTCTAGATCATTTTCTTGCACATGCATGCACTATATTTTCAAGGAAAAATTTTAAATTACTCTCCTCAAATATAGCTAAAGTTTGGATAACCTTCTAAACTATGTCTTGGTTCAGTCCCCTAACTATGTCATGTGGTTTAATTTAAACCTTAAAACATTTTATCTTTTTTGTTTCTTTATGCACAAGTGGAGTCTTAAGTTAATATTTTGCAAGATGATACTACACATCATAACACATGCTAGAAAAATAGATCATAATTGTTTTTATTATTATCTTGACATGGTTGAATATTTAATAGTAAATTAATACTTATGATACAAAAGTATACAAAAATAATAATGAAACAAATCAAAATAAATTTGATTGATATGCATTACGGTATCCTGTAACGTTGAATGAAAATTCAACTTATGTATGGAGTTATAAGAAAGACAATTTGCATTAGGAGACATATCAAACCAAATCGAATAGGTTAGGGGGTTAATTAAACTAAAAAATAGTTTAGGGGGTTATCCAAACCTATTTCTATATTTGAGGGGAGTAATTTGAAGTTTTTCCTAATTTAAATATAGAAAAATATAATCTGGCTCTACTGTCTTTGTGTTACATATATGCACTGAATTTTAAACCGGATCTGTTCTATGGGTGCTAAAAATATACCATGTCCATGTACATATATCTTTCTGTTTATCTTGTAAGATTTTTACTGCATATCTTTCAGGTGTACTAATTAGCATATGCATCTAGCCTTTTTTTCCCACAGTTCCTACTTGCTGCTGCTATTCTCATAGCATTGTGCTTACATCAAGGCACACTCAATTCGCTTATGTATCTATCATCTAAGCACTTCAATCAAATGAGAACGTACATGCCGTCATCATGCGTAGTGCGCGCTCATTTGTTCAACAATAAGGGGCTTTGGTCTTCGCACATTTAGTGATCTGTAGAGCGCAAATATGTTATGTCATTCATTTTAGTGCTTATAAAAGGTTAATTAGCTCTGCAAATTATAGCACTTTAATTTCAATTGTCTCGTTTTATGCACATAAGACTTAGTTGTTATAACCATGGAAATGCAACCCCGTGAGTACACTTGATATCCAACATGTGAATTGATGAGTCAATTAGAGGCTTTCTGTTCACATTTTTTAAATTCTTTAGCAGAAACGTAAAAGCATTTTTGAAGTGGTCATTAATCATGTTCCGTGAAGAAAACGTTATGCATGATGTGTGCAATATGTTTTTGTCTTCTTGATAAGATTCAAGATACATACATGTGTATTATGTTGCCATGTAAATATACACTAATGAACACAAAAAATTTCAGCTGGTCGTCCTCAGCGTTGGGAGGTCGGAAGTTCTATAGCTTCTGCTGTCAACTTGACGTCATTAGATGAGAGCAAGTTCGCATTCGTAATGTGCATCGCAGGGCAGTGCGATTATTTTGGACATGGTATGCAGAATTGTTACTGCTGTGGGGATGTACACGAGAAAAAGAATTGCCACCTGACGATGGAGGAATGCAAGTCTAACTGCCCTGTTTGCAACCCGAAATGCCTGCTCTAGCTGCCTCTGCCATGGATGAGGAAAGGTCGAACAAATAAAGGATCCAATGAAGAATGGTCCAACTGTTCAATGTGCCACCTTCCTCGGACGATGCATAAAAATTATATTTTACATTATTTTTAGGATATCATAATATGCTTTTCTCACTGCAGCGAAGGAGTTAGTAACATCAAATAGATAGGTATATATATAGTTGCAAGAAAACACCCGAACGAAATGGTCAATGTGATTGTGGGCACCAAAATCCATGATCGATATTGTAGCGGATATATACGTTGGCACTATTGTAGCAATAACAAAGATTGATGTCCCATCACGGCAGAGGATGTCTGTCTATTGCACTTTGCAATACGAGGATGAGATTATAATATTTATATTATTATATATGGATCTCTATTTGGAGAAAACATTTTATTAGTACGTATTTGAACGACTCATTGGGTCGAAAATTAAATTCCATAAAGTTGATTTATTTTCCCTGTGCGATGCCAATAAGTCACTAGACGAAAAATGGGCATTTTTCCAACAGCCCTCAGTACTGGTTTCTTTTAGAGTAGGTATTAACCTACTACCGGTTATATTTAGGATGGCAATTTAGTATGGTTAGAGTCATCGAGGCTGACAGGCTAGATTCTCTTAGGGTGCGTTTAGATCACCTAAGTTTTCCCAAAAAAACAGTATTCATCAAACTTTTTCCGATTCATCTCATCCCTCTCACTCACAGAACACGCTTCCCAGCATGACCTACAGTGTTTTTATCTATAGGTTTTTTTTCCTCAAACCATACACACCATTAGCGTCATGGTACGGTGGCTCCAATAGGTACTAAACGTGCACCATTCTCCAGGTGGTAGAAACACGCATGTGTATAAAATGGAACAGATTTCTCCTCTCCGAGCCGGCTGGCATCATCCCACCCAAGCCAAGCTTCTTCAACTCCCATGGCACATTAGAGAGGAGGTGTTGCCCAAATTCTCAAATTCTTTTTTGATATTTCTACCAATCCAAGTGTTAAAAGGTTAGTAACTCCATTCTCCATTCTTTAATGGTTAGTGTGATGTGTTTTATGCGTTGTCTTCACGGGTTGCATCCCACCATCGAGTGTCGTCGGTCTTCGCCTTGTCGTCGTCGCCGTCTCTGACCCCTTGTCGCAGCGCCAGTCACACCCCTTGTCGCACCGCTCGCTACGATCATCGCCGCACATTGGCCATTGGCTCCGCTAAAATCAGCACGTGCCCTGCTGACATCAGCAAATTTTTCGAATATAGAAACTATTGCGGAGTAGCCCCTGATACTATGGTTAATTATGTTAGACCCCTAAAACTATGGCTATATGGTGCATTAACCCCTAATGTCTAAATAATTATGTTTATAGGCCCCTAAAAGTGGATTAATTATGTTAAATGCTTAGAAAAATATATAAAATAGCTTGTTGAGTCTATAGTTAATTACATTTAGGCCCCCGATATGGTTTTAAATGCATTTAGGCCCTGATTATTAGTCTCTTATTCTTGTTTGCACTCCTTAAGTATTATGAATTACTCCACAAGCACACAGAGATCATTGTAGCTTTTCACTAGACGTCAAATTTAAGGAAGGTAGACGTGACTAAGCCTAGATTTCTTCAACCGGACCCACTAGGGGAGAAAAGGTACGAGGGTAGAGACCCTAACTCCAGTTAGCCAACTTGTTAACCAGACAACTTACTATCTACTAGCAGCCTGATATGTGTCGATGCCTAGAGCGGGAGGACCTCAGAACTAGATGAGAGGGGGTCCTCTCAGGCTCAACACTAATATTAGGAAAACACCCGAACATGGTGGACTACAAAGGATGGACATGGATGTCACCAACTATCGTCTAACACAGCAGTACTATGGAGCGGAACACAACCCATGGTAGCTATCAAGCACAAGCATCACGCCTAAGCTATCAGCTACTGACCTCCATCCAATCAAAAGGGGTGACGAGGAAACCTAAAATGACTAGTATAGTGCTCACGAAACAAGGGATCGCGCAAATCAAAGATAGCAAATAAGTAAATTACTGAAAGTAAAGAGAAGAACTAGCGAGATACTAAAGAGAGACAAGGAACATACTGAAGATAAACTCCAAAGCTTTATTCATCTGAGGTGGCTACAAAGTCTGAGTAGGACTGCCTCCTCTCCTCCCAATTTGGCTTTCATCCAAGCACTCACCCACACTGTCCCTAATCTATACAAAGGTAGAGGGCTACATCTTGAAAACCCTTCTTCTTTCCAAGGATGGTATGATTGAAAGTGGAGGCAAAGGCTATCTTTTATAGGGCATCAAGGGAGGTAGCCGACACGGAAGTTAAGCCATCAGGTAGACCGTCACGCGAAAGGAGGTTGCATAACTCTCAAGTAGCAGGCCGACCAGCCTAGCCCCAGCCGGCCGGCCTAGGATTTCCGCGTTGACCTTCTCGTGGATGTTTTTTTATCTTCACTTAAGTTGGTAGTGGTTGTGTACTTGTGTTTAGCTGAAGCAAGGAAGTTGTAGGCCGAGTGGCTTGTCTTAGACTGGTCGGTTTGGCTCTGGCATGTATCACCCCTCCGTTGCACCGATTTGCTCTTGGACGGGTGGATACTTGCTAGGTAAGGGCTCCCACCGGCCACAGATCGTGCCCGAGTTTTGCATGTAGGTGGGTCCTTCTATATGTGGCCTAGGCCTTTCGATTGTATGATCCACCAACTAAGCAAGTGTCGGTGGCGATGACTTGTATAAGTGTTTCCTTGCATTCCAGTGAAGTTTAGGCCCGCCCGGCCTGGGATTTCTCCAAAATTGGCTAATTTTTGGACAATGTGCTTTTGAGATGTAGTCATCAAACCTGGTAGAACTTGTTAGTGTAAATTATTTTAGCACTTTTATGTCCATATGAGCATGAAATGTTGAGAAATATTGACGTGAAAAATCATCAAAATCGGCCGCCAACAATTCTATGTTTAAATATACATATAAGCCACTTAACTACGAGCTAGCCCCTACGGTCTATGACTAATAATTAGGTTTAACCCATAAAGTCTATGCCTAGTATTGTATTATTCATTTTATTTCTTAATAAAAAAGTAGAGAAAGATTGAATATTTTGAGAAATATATAGGAAATGCCTAGAACATCACATACATTATTACTTATCCCTACTATTATGATAATGCTTACTATTAATTTATTTATTTTAATTTATTGACAAAAAATAGGAAAAGGAATATTATGTTACTACTTAGTATTATTTTGTCAATGCTTAATAATATTTCATCTCTATTTATCTATTTACAAAAATAGGAAATTAAATATAAAGTATTTTTTATAAAAATATAGGTAATACATAGAAAAGGCATGGATTAGTAGAAAATAGCTTGGAATAGCATTGGTAGGAAATGCCAATGAAATTACTAGTTTTTATAGTTCTTACAACATGATGACATCTAGAGTAGTACCTAAAAATGGCTGGTGATGGCATGGAAGAGTTCATGCAACATTTAATTACGGAATATCCCCGGTACAAATTACCCAGAAGGAGGATCACCTGCTTTTCGAAGGCAAGGATGATGGCAGCCGGTTTAAACATGACTAGTGATGGAGATGATGCCAGTAAAGAGCAGCAATAGATTACTGAGGTATACATATTCATACAGAGACATGATTGTAGTTCTCTACGTAGCATCACAAAAGTCTATAATTGTCTATTTTTACATAACTTTTTCAGTCGTCTGGGTTGAGGAAACGTAAACGAAGCACGCAAGTAAAGATGGTGGGGCATATAGTACTCCATATCGCGCGAAGAAAGGGCGCCCATCGGGCGCTCTGCATCGCCCTGTGCGACGCGCGTCCTTCCTATCGTGCTGGCAGTCATCGGCGGGTAGAGAAGTGAAAAAAGAAGTGAGCCGTCGGCTGTAGAGAATGAAAAAAAAACTACACGTGGCCCCAGGCAGCTGCGTCGGCTGGTAGAGAGGGAAAAAATGCACACGGGCCTAGAGCGTCGTCAGTGTGTATAGAAAAAATCGGCTTCTGGTCGTCCACCTCCGCACCGTTGCTCCTCCGGCTTCGTCGTCGTCTTCCTCGCCCAGCAAAGGAAAGCTGGCCGACGGCGGACAAAGGGAGCAGAGGAGCCGATGGCGGAGAGAGAGAGAGCAGAGGAAGCCAACTGCGGAGAAATAGATCAGAGAGAAGCGGAATTGAACAAATCGAGACGAAATCAAAGAGAATCGAACAAATCGAAGGTAAATCCACCAGGCCGCGGCGGAGACAGAGCAGAGCAGACGGACAAGGAATATCGAACAAATCGATGCCAAATCAAAGACAAATCGAACAAATCAAAGCTAGATCCAACAATCGAAGCCACGACATAGGTTCAGTTTTTGGATGAATCAAAACACAAAAATTGAAAGAGTGAAAGCAATATGAATAGATCTAAAAAAGGAGAAAAATGCGGCCACCATAGCCATGGACTACAAGATCATGGACTACAAGATCGAGATCTGTACACATGCTCAAAAGAACAAAAACAAATCAACAAAAGAGGGGAAAACAACGCTCAACATTGCAGCTTGCCTCCTTCCTGTTCGGCGGACGGCGTGGATGCTGCTTCATCTTCAGGAGGGCCGTGCGGTCGTACACGTGCGGCTGCAGCCTTGGGACCAGAGGGCAGGAAGAAGGAGGAAAGCAGGTGACGCCCGCGGGCGCAGTAGCCAATAGCCCAGCAGATGCGGTGCAGCGGTGGCCAAACGGCCGGCATGGCACGGCACGGGCACGACACTACGAAGGCGGCACCGTGCTGTGTCGTGTTCCTCGGCACGGAAGCACGGTCGTACCGCAAGGCCCCCAATGGTAGCCGACGCAGAGCTTCACGAGGAGGAGGGGGAGGACGACGGCGGGCGGCGCAGAGGAGAGCCAGCGGCATCCGCAGGCGCCGGCGCCGCCTCTGCCGGCCGTGTGTGCTGTCTGTGCTGGCGGCGGCGGCTGCGGAGGGATGCCAGCGACCTGGGCGCCGTGGAGGAGATGCAGCGGGCGGCGGCGTGGGAGATGAAGCGTCGGGAAAGTCCAGAGGCTTCGGATAAGAACATCTCCAGCAAAGCCCCTACTCATAAAGTAGGGGCCAAAGTCAAAAAAAAAAAGTAGTCCAGCAGGCCCCTAGGGTAGGGAGGCCTCTGCTTTTCACCCTCCAGCCCCTTCTCCCACGGTCCCTGGAAGAAAGCCCCTACTCTGCGGTTGGCCGTTTCTTTCACCTTCTTCCTCCGCGCTCTTCTCCGCCGTAGCTTCCTCGACGCCGCCGGCCCAAGGTCGGGCTCCCAAGACGTCTGCGGCGTCTTTGCTTCTCCACGCCGCCTCGCCGCACCAGCTGGCCGCGGCGTCCTTGCTCATCTGCGCCGCCGCACCGGCTGACCACAGCCTCCCTGCTCCTCCTCATGGTCACCGAGGCTGTACGGCTCTCCGCACAGCCGCACGGACCGGCCATGGCGTCCACGCCGCTCCTGCACACATCCTGCGATGCCAGACATCCAAGCTCCGTCCAGATGTTCCCGGAGCTCACGCTAACTAACTCGAGCTCGCAAAAACCAAGCGCAGCAGTGCAGCACATAGGAGGAGCAACGGGAGGTGATTTGATGGCTGTTAAACCTTGGATTGGAGATAGATGCTAGCTGATTTTGGGTCGGACATGGTGGATGTGCGCTAGCTGCTGCTGTTCGGCAAGAGGAGAGAGTATTTGTTGTTCGATTGGAGTTTGAGCAGAGAGAAAAGAGAGATCGATGGGCGGGTGAACGGGGAGGTAAAGGAGAGAGACTGACGGGTGGGTTCCATAGAAAGAAGGGGCTGTAAGTAGGGGCTGTGGTTGGAGTTGGACACAAATTCATAGCCCTAGAAAGTTAGGGCCAGCCTCTACTCAAGAATATAGGGACTTGAAGTAGGGACTATTGCTGGAGATGCGGACGGGAGAGCCGAGATGTTTTTTTTTTAACAGAGAGTCGAGAGGCTTCGACCTTGCAGTGCCAACGAAATTATAAGAGCTTTACGTGGGCTCCAACTAGAAAAAAAAAGCCTGCTACGCTAAAAAGAAAAAGACAGAACTTTGGGCCGTCAAAAGAGCCAGTGGTAATTAAGCCATTTTTCTTGTCCAGTGGTAATTAAGCCATTTTTCTTTGTCTTGATCTAAAGTCGCTTCCCTTTTCTCCTTGATCAATTAAATATAGTCATGCATAAATAATCATAATTAGCCTACATCAATTAAATCTCCTTGATTAATTTTCAAAAACCAAAAAGAAAGAAAGGGTAATCCAAATATATCAAAAAAAGTTAACAACCCTAAATCTCAAAGTGCACATTAAATAGAGCAAAGAATATCTTTGCCAATGCCAAAAATTTAAACTCCCACAACCACATAGGAGAAATATAATGTCGGAGACGCCGTCATAATAAAGAACAAATATAAAGCGTGACATATATTACATATACAAAGAATATAAACGACCATTAATTAGAGAGGTGCATGCTGAACAAGACCACAACAACAACCACACACACCATGAAGCAATAAAAAAAGCCTCCATTTTATTACAGAAAAAAATATATTTCAGTGGAGAAACCCAGCCTGAACACGAAACTCCGCAAAACTAGGGTCATGACGAAGGTAAACTTCAAGAGCATCATGTTTTGTTTTCTCCTCCCACGACAAAACAGACGATGTCCTCATGTTATGAGCATGGTCAATAGCATTCTCTATAGTCGTCAACATAACGTCTATACTATAGAACGGACACACAAAACCATCAAAGTGACTTACTATATATATATATATAGGGCGCGTCTATTTAGCTCTCTGCGCGCTAAATATTATTCAACGCGACAGGAGCAACTCCACCGGAGCTCCGACGAGCATTTAATGGTGTGTATTTACTTCGTTTTTCATGCAAGGTAGTAAAAATGGTCTGACGTGGGTAATTTCTCATCCGTTTTTATATTCCCTAAATGCTGGCGGAGCTCCGATCGTGGCGCCGGCGGCGCTTCTAGCCGGAGTCCAATCAGCCGTAAAATCAGTATGTTCCTTCACACGCTAGTAAAATCGAGCGCCAGCGAGGTCTTGATGTGTCTGCCAGAGTAAATATCATTGCAGCGGCGGCAACAGCAGTCATCTGGTACGCCCGGCAGCCCGGCGGGTTCCATAATCACTTTCTCAAGAGTCAAGCCAGCGATGGGATCATTTTCATTTGCAGAGCTTTGCTGGTCGATGGCTATGGAGCTCCGGCGTTCCTGCAGCCAAAAATACCATGGTTCCATTATGGTGAAAACATATATCCTATAATTAAGGAAGATCTAATATTTGTTAGGCAACAATGGGCACAGATCATGGCAGGTTAAATCAGATGCATGCATCACATATTCGCGTGCAAGGCAATAAAGCCCGGCATTATCTCTATGCGTTGTTTGCGCCACTATTTAAAAGCAACGTTATCTCCTTGATTCCCGTCCACTGACGGAAGGGGGCAGGACCTGGCGCTACTTTACAAGAGTCTCCAGCCCTGACGTGTTGATGTGTGATTAATTTATTTTTGTTTGATTAGAGATGTGAGAAAGTCATGCACATAGTTGCACTTTTTCCCTACAGTAAACATCTTGTTTCATTCTGTGAACCGTAAAAATCTTGTTTCATCAGTGAATACTCCATATATGCAAAACAAAACTCAGACAGAATCTATTTGCATATTTACTGTTTTATAAGTATTTTAGAAACATTAGAGAAGTACTATTCCATACTAGATAATAATATTTTTCTAATATTCGGAGTGAAGTTTCATATTAGCTAGAGAGTATTACAACTTTCAGGAGTTTCTTTCAAATGTAAGGAGTATTTCCAATTGACTAGAAGAGTGAAAAACTCCCACAGTGGTAGTAGTAAAATACTCATGTAGCAGTTCAAATTTACTCCTAATTTCACGAGATTACTTACAAAACGAGTATTTACTACAAAAAAAATTAATTAGCCTGCGGCTTGCAAGTATTTACAGCACAAGATTACTTATAAAACGAGTATTTACTAAAAAAATTAGTTAGCCTACGGCTTGCACAAAGTATTTACGGCAGCACAACAAATATCTTGGGGGGGGGGGGGGGGGGGAGTAATCTCGTGAAACTTGGAGTAAATTTGAACTGCTATATGAGTATTTTACTACCACGTTGCAGAAGTATTTTTTCATATTAAAATATCCCATACTAAAACACAAAGGAGTAAACATGCAAACATGTTGTAAACATACTACACACGAGAAGTAAATTTCATATGGGTACTATGAGTAATTATTGTTTGAAATATTACTTCTTCACAATTACGCAAAATTAAACGGTTAGCCCATGTGAATTAATCATACTAGTCTAAATATAATTTGAAAAAGGAGTAATGCCAAATTCAGAAAGGAGTAATTTGAAAGTAATTCAAAAGAGAAAAAACACTCACATGTAGGAGTACATGGTATTAAAAAGAAAATGAAAAAAGAAGAGAAGCCTCCGTTGAGTTCAGATAAAAAAATATAAAAAGAAAAAAAAGAAAAATTTCAGTGCTCTTCGTCAAGCCCATTCATCATGCAGTCGTGCTGCGACTCATTTGGATTTGTATTCACAATGAACTTTTTTTTTCAGAAAATCAAAGCAATCACCATCCAGGTTGCATCAGCTACTCGCCTGCGCGGCTGCACACCATGCTCCCCGTCAGGCACACCTTGTGCACGAACGCCTATGCTATGAATGGAAAAGGCCAGTGCATGAACACCTTGTGCACGAACGCCTACTCGCCTCAACTCTCGGCAAGGCAGGGAGCCGCTGCCATGCGTGGAGAAAGCCGCCGCCGATCGAGCCGCCAGGGGAGATTGATGCCGCCATGTGTGAGCGCGCGCGACGATGCCGCCGAGCTGCCACCCCGACGTTGACCGCCGAACTTGGGCATCGGCCTCCACGCCCAGTCGCGTGGAGCTCCGGCAGCGGCTGTGGACTCTCATCTCTCGTTTGGATATGGATCGATGCGCATAGAGAGAGGGACGAGATAAATGAGATTGGAAGAGAGGATACAGGACATTAAATGTAATAATTGACCGGTGGGTGTGTGTTGATTTTTACGGAGCGATTTTACTCCTGTATGTCTGTTTTTACGGTCGTAGGATGACATGCAGTAAAAGTAACTCCGGTGGCTGCTGGTGGCGCTCCGCCGGCGTGTTGAATATTATCCAACACGCTGGGAGTCTAATATACATTACCTATATATATATATTAAAAAAAACTTGCCCACTATCCGAAGCCATAATTTCTCTGCAGCACCCTGATGATAATATGATATACCACTCTCAAATAGCCAAACTTACCAGTGTTTCCACAAGAATCCATCGAACTAAAAAGACTAATATCCCAAACCAGACCTGCCACCAAAGAAAAATTCATAAAACATAAAAAACTAAAAAAACAAAAAAAGTCAGCTCTATTAGAAAGTACGAATGGGCAAAAAAAATATTACCTATCTTCCAAACACAATTGAACGATACAAGAGCAAACGAGTTACCCCAACTCTCTGCACTCTAACGCGACTACTTATAACAGCTCCCTCCTAAATCATGAATACCTCCCACGACAAAAAAAAAAAGATAAGGATACGCCACTTACAAATGCAGAGACTCAACATGCAGAATAAAAAGCACCCACGTGACAACATGGCAGGCAACCACTTCAAAAGATACGTTGCATTTCATGGCTGGAACACATATATGTACATGTTTCATGCCAAGGACACGTTCAACCCATTAACGGAGAGATGCATATCTACGCCAACTCAATCAAATCCACGGGCGCGGCGAAGCACGCCTTCCTACCTAGTATAATCATAATAGTGATAGCCAAAGACGGTGACGCAACCGCTCCCCCAACCTCAAAGAAAAAAATTGTGAATCAAATTGGATGCCTTGTCGGAGAGATCGTCCTGGCAGTCACCAACAGGAGACCTATCCAGCTACCCAAACACATATATGGATCTTGCATAGTGAATTTGGGTGGAAAATTTGTCTCCAACAGATGACCCAAACACATAACCCATTTTGGGTTCTCATCCACCCGCAACCCATCTTTGCCCCTCTCTCTCTCTCATCGACCCAGACCGCGGCAGGCGGGGCCCGCATGCCTTGCACCTCCTCTTCCTCGGCGCACTGGCGTAGATGAAGTTGGGGATCTCCGCCGCCGGCGGTGATGGGGACAGGGATGGAAACCAGAGAAGAAGGGCGCGGCGGTTGGATCGGAGACGGCAGCGGAGCTTCTCGACGACAACAGGGTGGACGTGAGCAGGAGCAGCAACACCCTCATTGCGAAGGCCGCCGCACGCCGGTGCACGACCACGATGACTGGACGGCGTAGGAGCAAATCGAACCAAATCAAAGCAAATCGAAATGAATTGAAGCAAATCAAAGATGCGAGCTGGATTTCCGCACCGAGAGAGAGGGGTGAGGTGCTGCGAGGATGGCCACGCCGGACTGGCGTCACAGTGGGCCGCAGGCCCCGAGCTCGCGCCGCTTACGGCATGCCTACTCCTCCGGCTCCTCTCGCGCTGCCGCCACACCCTACTCTGCACCGTGCACCCCCGCAGCCGCTGCGCCTTGCTCCGCGTCGTGCTTCCAGCAGCAGCAGCAGCTCGACGGCACCCAGACAGGGGCAGCAACGCCATCAAGGCAGTGCCACCGCTGTAGCCCTTGTTCACCTCAGCTCGATCGCCCGAGCGCACAGAAAGAGCAGCCATGGTGAGAGGGCGAGGCCCGGGTAGCGCGTCGAGGAAGAGGAGCAGAGGGGCCGCCGCTGTGCTGCGTGGGCTTGTGCTGCTGCTGCTGGTGGCACGCCACGATGGGGAAAGGGCAAATCGCTGCTGAGTTGCTGTTGCTGTTGGAGAGAAGCTTTGTTTTTGTCCCCTCGGTTGTACTGTGCATGACCCAAACCGAAGAATGGGTCTTGTGTATGGGTGATCGCTGTTGCAGACAGCCTAAAAACTTCTCAAAGTGGAAAGCCCCTTAGGGTACATGTGCCGAAGACACTCTGAAACGAACTGGATTTCCGATTACAGGAATCTGACTTCCTGTACCCTTGTGGTGCACGTACAAAAGTCGAAATAGTCGCGTATTAGTTCCAAACCACGATAAAACATCACAGAGTTAATAAGTTATTACATTTCCATGCAAGGGTTCGAATTTATTTGCCACGCAGGGCTAAACTTGCGACAATGAGGAAGACTAGCAAGCGGACATCTTCTGGTCTCCTCCACAGGCTGGCTTAAGCGTAGACCATGACCTAGTCATACCAGTTTTTGAAGTTGGCATCGAATTCCTCGCCGCCTCCCGAGTACTCATACTCTTGTTCCCAAGGGATGGAACAGGCTCACGTCACCTGAATGTAGCTTTAAGTGGACTGCATTCTAATGGTATAACAATAATAACAAGGAATAGGCTTAGGGCTTCGTATGCAAGCGGCGTATCAATAATATTTTCATCCCACCAATCCCCACATATCCACCCCAGGCTAGTCCCATCACACGATAGGTTCCCGACAACATCCACCATAACACACACCTCCACTCTTGGCGATGCACAACTTCTATCCTGGCATCGCAATAGGAATAGCCGGATCACAAGGGAGGCGGAGCACAACTTCTCTCTCCCCGACTACCCCTATGTCGTCACACCCTCGCCTATAGGGGGAGAAGCAGATCCCAAAACAATGGCCGAGCTGCTGAAATATCACTGCGCTATCCATGATCAAAATCACGGCTATACGTATAGATCAACACTCTACAGAGGTTGTGTGACATCCCAGATGTTAACACCTTAAAAATACACTAAAAACAGGGTTAAAAGGCAGCTTTGGGTTAAGCACACTTAAATTGAGCTAGATTTCGAAATTGGATTTCTATAAGGCCATTTTGACGCCCGACTAAAATCTCGAAAATTTTGTACTAAACTTGAAAATATCCAAAAATAAAAGTTGTTTTTCATCACAAATAAAGCCTAGTTACTGTTGGTAACTTTTCCAAATTTTGCAGTTAGGCCCCTCAAAAACTCTAAAAACCATGCAGAACGCCTTTTCAAACATGGCTTGTTTGAACTCGAAAAATTTGGAATTTCAGGTTCACCCCAAAACAAAAGTTGTGTCCCACTTTTCAATTTCCAACTTTTGTGTTTGCATTTTTTGATGTTCAGTTCAAATTTCCAGAGTTTTGCACGTTTGAGCAGAGAAGCTCCGCGGGCGTCCCGACAAGCGCTCGGCTAGCTCTGCCCGAGGCCGGCAGCGGCCGCCACGTGGCCGGTGAGCGGCGACGACCCCGGCCGACCGGACAATCCCTCGGCGGTCATGTCCCGACCTCCCGCGCATGCTCCTGCCTGCAGTACCATCACGTCGCGCACTGCACGAGCCGCTTTGCCGCGGCGAGCGGCCACGCCATCATGGCGAGCCGAGCTCTGCCATTGGCCGCCGGCGCGCTCGTCGTGCAGAGCCCCTCCGCGTCTGGATTCCCTCCCGCTAAGCGCCAAGAGGCTCTGCAACATATCTTCGCTCGCTCACGCCAAGATCCCCCTCGCCCAACCCCGTCGCGCGCACTGTCCGAGCTCGGGGGCGCATCAATGGCGCTGCCTGCGCCCTCCGCCTCGCGCGAGTTCCCTAGGCCGTCTAGTCAGCTCTAGCTCGCTCCAAACGATAGCCAAGCGACCCTCATTCCTTCCCTCAGCCAGTGCCCAACCATTTCCCTTCTACTCGCGCTCGTTCCCACCTTCTTCAACCTCCGGCCGCGTAGAGCAGAGCTCGAGCTCTCGCGCCACAAACCGAAATCCCCCGCAAACCCCTCCATGGCTTTCCACCCCCGTACCCGAAGCTTGCTCATCCACCTAGCTAGCCCCTCGACCCTTTCCCAGCTCGAATCGAGCAGCACACACTGGGAATCAAAGTTTTTCCCCCGGCGCTCGGCCATTTCTGCCGTGAGCCCCACCTCCACGTCGAGCCATATACTCCGGTCATCCCCGTCGCCGCCAAGCTCCACGACGAGCTCCGCCTTCTCTCGGTGAAGCTCACGCGCCTCTCCGCGCCTCGCCTCGACCCCCGCAGCTGGCTACCGACGTCGCCGGAGCAAGCCGCTCCGCCGCTCACCGTCGACGAGCCGCGCCGCTTCACCACCGTCCTCGAGAGCTACCCCAAACGAATCGCGGTGAGCCCCTCATCGTTTTCCCCAGTTTCCCCCGCACCAATTCGCCGTCTCCTTGCCGGAATCCAGTCACCGGCAAGCCAAGGGCCTAGATGCGATCCCCTTTTTAGTTCTAGGGTCCTCCGTGTAAGTTTCAGGGACCTGTTTGAAAGGTTTTAAATGATCCAGGGTCTCCGGCGTAAAAGAGATTCTTAAACCTAGATCCATTTTTCTGAGATCTTGTAAAATCCACTAAAAATCGTAGGAAAACCAGAAAAATGCACAAAAATACTCCCTGGACTCGTGAGATTGTAAAATCCAATCTCATGTTTGCATGTATACACTTTTGCTGAATAGTTTTTGAATTAAAATTCAAACTGTGTTTTAGAGTTTTGTGCACCATTTCAAATCCTGAACTCTTCTGTAGCTGAGCTTTGGATATGTTGCTTGTATGGTCTGCAGAAACTTTGTGTTCAAAGGAGACCTAAAAATATGACCTGAAACGGCAGTTATGATTTATTTAGTTTTTCCTGTCCTAACTTAGTTCTGCATTTATTAAAAATATTGCGTGCAGTAAAAAATCACCAACTTTCTCCAGAGGCCTAGAAACTTGTTGGCACATGTTGGAAAATGCTAAACGTAATTTTAGACTCTGTTTAGGCCATCAAATAAATAGATGTTGATTTTCGGGTGGAAAATTATTGAGGGTTGTCCAAGTGTTATTTTTAGCCACCACTTGGCCAGAGCCTGTCTTGTACTCATGTTTAGCTCTGGTAGAGAAATATCCTGTTTTGGAAGTGATTTTGATTTTATAGGATTTAATCTTGTTTCTTTGACAGCAACTTGTACTATTTTTAATAAATTCTGTAGAGCTCGGTTTTAGCTATATTTTGGAGTGAGCCTAGCTCTTATACTCCAGTAGCTGTCATAAAGTTTGTGGATAACAAGGGTGAACAGGAACAGAGAAACAAAAATGAGAAAAACTAGAGTAGAATAAGTTTTATAAAAAGAAATAGGTCACTTTTGATAATTAATTAAATATGGCATGTGGAGTTTTGAAATTGCAGAACTAAAACACTTGCATGGAAATAATGGTTTGTATGGTTTTATATATGTACACAATCACCATCATAAAAGCATAAAACTTACACCACACACTTTCTCTAATTTTGTGAAGAAAAGAATAAACCACTTGTATGTCTAGGTGAATATGGCCTTCAAGAGCCTTAGCCTTTAGACTAAAAACCAGCGGCAACTCTTATAACTTGTGCATCTCATGTAGAAGGCACTCTCGCTGACGGCACCTACAGCCTCGTCCCCGCCAACGAAGAGGAGGCTCCCGAAGGCGGTGCTGACGTGATCGTGATTGACCCGGAGTCTGACGCCGGCGTAGCCCAAGAAGGCAAGCCCCAGAGCATAACCTAACTCTTAAACTTATGCAACTATGAATTATATATACTTGTGCATTTACGTATCAAGGAATTGTTTGAATACCCTAGTTGCATGATGCTAGTACCTATGTCTTGAAATACTAGTATGATAGGGTCGATAGAGCAATGCTTTTGGACCGTTACAAGTCGAGTGATTTCCTGTCACTCGCGAGATATAGGAGTTGCTTGTCTTTACTTCTGTTGGAATCATAAGGATGGACGGGCGGGATGGTATGTGTAGATCTCCCGTCCGTGTATGATAATTGGATTAAGGTCGAAACGTGTGGTTTTGTGTGTCAAGTTTTTGAACGTACTACGCACATGCCGACCTATGGGAATCGGTAAGCCCGGTACCAGATTGAAACAACTAGGACCGATAGCCATCTCTCCTTGGAAATATTTTATTTCCCTTGCCGTACACAAGTGGATATATGCGTGATGCCATGAGTGAAGCGGTAAACCCTTATCCTAAGGGAATGGACCCGGCGCCGAATTGTGGATTGATGGGAAAGGTTGGGAAGTGCTTACCTTTTATAGCAAGCATTACCCGTGTGTGTTGGGTTTCCCTGGCCAGGTAGTGAAATTCGGTTCGAACTGTCCGCTTCTCGCGGTTAATGAGACTGCTTGACCGCTGTGCTGCATTGAGTAATAATTGGAACTATGAGGATGATGAACTTGTTGTATCTACTAAATTGTATTGTACCACTTGTATGCTTAGAGAGGATGCTAATCGAGAATGGTTAACTCTACTAGAAATTGATGCTAAAATCATGAAAATAAGGATCCACTCTTAGCTGCTTTCTGGCAAACAAACCCACCAGCCAAAAGCCTCTCATGTCTAGAAGTCGGTGATGTAGTTTTCACCCAACGGGTAAGCCTTGCTGAGTATTAGTATACTCAACCTTGCTTGTGGCTTTTATTTCAGGTACTGCTTTGGAGGAGGCGGTGAATTCCGTCCCCTGGCCTGCCCAGGTTCCACCTAGCTGGCATGTCGAGTGGGTTCCGTCCTCTGCCGAGGATCGGGAGGAGCAGCACCATAGCCAGCTTCATTATGGTGTTCTATGTATCGTTGTTAGTTTAAATTCTGCTGCAATGAACTCTCACACTTTTACTTGAAATTCGAACTTGGTTTGTAATAACTTGATGAGACTATTTATGTAAGTGGAATTTGTGGAATGTTATAATTTCTGGGACTCACCTTCATGTGGGCGCGCGTGTTGTTTCGATCGTGAAAATATGTGGTTAATCGGGTATAATCCAACGGCGCTCCAGCTTATTCCGGATTAAGTGCCTGACTACTTGATTAGTGGTCCATGGGTACTTAACTTGGAATAATTTCGGAGTGGTCCGCCACAGCTGGTATCAGAGCCGAAACATGCGCACCAGTGAGAGCAACAGACCCTTAAGAACACAATTTTTGAAATAAAATATGCCAACCCTTGCTTCCGCCGCGCACTTGCGATGGAATGCTATCCATAGGACCACTAAGGATAATCTATAGAGCGTGAAGCCTATGTGGGTTAAGGGATCACGATATGATAGGTGGCTAATTATATATAAAACTGACTCCCAGCATATTTCATTCTGTCATTTACTTTCCGCAATGGTGGGCGCAAGGTACGACGATTGCTGTAACGTACCACGGCACTATATGAAAATATAGTGGCGGCACATAGTCAATACGCTGTGATGGCGTATGAAACTAGAATAGCATGGTGGGCGCAAGGTACGGCGATTGCTGTAGCGTACCACGGCATCATATGCAAATATGATGGCAGCACAAAGTCAATACGCTACCTCGTGAGCGTATGAAACTGTCAATATGTTGCTTGGTGACATATGAAGCATTGCCCGTTCAATGTTGAACGTTCGGGTGCCACCACTATAGTGGGTGGTAATGAATGGGGACGCTTCCGTGAGTGCTAGCACAGGAGGTTCATTATAATTGTTCTGGAATGGAATTTTCTGCAGGTACGCTAACCACGATTCCGTAAGTTGAACGGCTAGAAAAGTTCGGCTAGTTAATATAAGGAGAGACGAATATTGCCTGGCCACCGGCACTGACTTCGTAAGCCAAAAGTTATTGGCACATGTGTTGGTGAGAACGAATAGGCCGCTCATGCATTGCATTTCGCTGAAACTCTATTAAATCATGTTGTATGATCATTGAACTACCCGTTACAAAAATTTGAATAATAACCAGAAAATATGCTGAAACTCTACTGAAAACAGATCTGCTTGCACTGTCGTTTCGAGCTTGAAAAAACCATCAAACGAAAAAGTATTCAATATGAAAGTTGTCATAAGTGTTGTCTAGTTTGTTCTGTAGAAATTTTAATGAATTTGGTTCTGTAAATTGAGAGTTATGCTTAAAATGGTAACCCCCTGTCTGCTGGAAATTCCTGGGAATAGTGAAATAGAAATTGAATATTTGCACCTTCTTAACGACTGTTTCTGCTTAAAACTTCAACATGAAACTTGTTTGAAATTACTTAAACAATGTTATGGAAAAGTTTCGGAATTTTTGGGTTTCTAGATTTCGAGTTTTACCTTTTTTCTACACTGCCCAGAATCTGTTTTGATTTCTTTAGCGCTAACCGGTTCTCATACTTGACCTTTTATTCAGATGGACGGCCACGCTGACCTTGCTAGCTACCCCAAGGATGTCTCTTTCTTGGACTGCCTTGGATGGGAGGGTTTCCCTAGCATTCTTTGGTCCGTGTTACAGGCACTTGACTACCCCAACCCGCCACAGTATGAGAGAACCATCCTCCGCGACCGTGGTGTGACACGATGCAGAGTGCGTTTGGTGGTGCACCGCCACCCACTGTGTCCCAGCTCTCCAACATGGAGTGTGGAAGTTCATGGGAATCATGTCGAGACAACTTGTGAGATGGCTACTCTCAATGGGATCAGCTCCTTTTGTGCCCAGAACCAGGAGCTTGTGGAGAACCAGCTCCTTGGACTTTTCCCACCTGTCCAGCCTGACGATGCTCACTGGATGAGACGCTACCTCAGCTCACCTTTGAGGGTGCCAGAGGACCCCGTTGCAGCAGCTGCACTCTTGATGAGATGGATCAGGGTGTATCACCAGCTTCAGGCACTATTGGGACGGTCACAAAGTGCAGCACTTAACCTTGCTATTGACATGTCGGCACGTGCTCGTGACCTTGGGGTAGAAAGGACCTCCTTATCCATAGAGGTGACCACCAGGGATGCTATGATTGCATATTTGGAGAGACAGTTGGCTGACCTCCAACTAGAGCACAACAATGCCAACAATGAGCTAGCCCAAGTGAGGGATGAGCTTGAGGATGTGCAGGCCGACTTGGAGCATGCCATGCCATGCTTGCTGCCCATGATGCTCAGCACCTTCTCAATGAGGGTGGAGAGAATGGGGGAGAGGAAGCCCCTGAATCTGATATAGACACAGAGGATGACATGCCACCTCTTAAAGGCCACCATCTCCCATGGGCAGCCAGGCCACCGCTAACAATCTAGACGACTTCTAGGTGCTTCGGTAGCAAGTTACTCCTTCACGTAGTCTAAATTTTGGTTTCATGATGTAATAGGCTAGTTGGAGTTGAGTTTTCTTTTAAGCTTTTGAGCATGTAAGCCTTGACATGGGATGTGTGAGCCCAAAACTTGGGAAGGTTGTATGGTTGTGCTGAAAACTTTCTGCAGCTATTTATGTTTTAGTTGTTAACGTGTTTTCCATTCACTTCTGGGCTTTGTCTTGAACTAAAAAGTTGTCTGAAATTTGTCAAACAAAACGCTCACCAAAATTCAACTCCATTGGTTAAGCAAAATAAAAATGGCAACCAAAACACTACAGCTCGGCCTCCTGAAAAACAGCAAAGACAGAGAACTGGAAATTGAATTTTTCGGCCTAGTTCTAGGCCGATTTTGGTTCTGAGCCAAACACGAAAGTTGTAGAGTATGAAATTTTCAAGCTACTGACCGAATTGGAGCATCGAACTTGACTTCTACTGGAGGATATGAATTTTCTTCCAAAACTGCTTGCTGATATGTTATCCTTATGCAGTAAACTTCATTACATTGTCACTTCTATCTTGTCATTAATTTATGAAAGCTTATGGATTGTGGCTAATACAAGTACCTACTGCAGATGGCTATCACTCGCAGCGGTCACGATGCTAGCGTATCCAACGCTAACCAGCAAGGGCCGGAAGGGCAACAGCCACCACCTCCTCCGCCACCGCAACAACCCCCGACGTGGCAGCAGCTATATGCCACCCAAACGGAGATCCTCCATAATCTGCAGCATCAGCAACAGATGATGCAGCAGCAGATGCAACAGCAGCAGGGTGGTCATCGTGCCCCTCCACCTCAAGTGGCCCGGTACGAGGACTTCTTGGCTACCCACCCTCCGGTGTTCTCCAGAGCCAAGGAGCCCATGGAAGCTGATGCATGGATTCGGGCCATCGAATCCATGTTCTCCATCCTGGCTACGCCTTGCACTCCGAACCGCAAGGTGGTCGTCTCCTGTGGTGGGAGAACTATCTGGCTCTTCAGGAGGAGAACCATGTCATCGAGTGGGAGGAGTTCAAGACTGCCTTCAAAGCCCACCATATCCCTGCTGGATTGGTAGAAAGGAAGTTGAATGAGTTCCTGGCTCTAACTCAGGGAACCCACACTGTGCTCCAGTACTCCCAGGCCTTCAATGGTTTGTGTCCGTATGCGGGTCATCATGCTGACTCAGATGACAAGAAGATGGAGAGGTTCCGCCGTGGCCTCAATACCAAGCTCAAGGCCCAGCTGACCACTACAAGGGTTGCCACATATGGTGAACTCGTGAATATTGCCATCGCCAAAGAAGATGCCAACATGGTCCATAAGGCCGAGAAGAAAAGGAAGGCTCCCGCTGGACCTTCCGGTGGGCAACCTCAGAGGTTCCGCTTGGTTCCCCTGGCTGCACCACAGGGGCAGCCAAGGACGCCTCAGGGTAGATGTTGGGTTGCCAGGTCACCACAGCAGGGTGCACCTCATTTCCCTCCACCGCTGCAGCAGCAACAGGTGCCGAGGCAAAACGTGCAGCAGCCACTTCGTCCTGGAGGTGGCTATCAATGCTTCAAGTGTGGCAGTAACAGCCATTTCATCAAGGACTGCCCGCAGAACAAGCCGCATAACCAGTGCCCTGGGAATCAACAGAACAAGGGCAAGCAGCAGCGAGTCCAAGTCAGGCAGGGAAGGCTCAACTATACCACCCTGGCTGACCTACCTGAGGGAGCACCGTACATGACTGGTATTTTCCCTATCCACAACCAACCTGCTGTGATATTGTTTGATTCTGGGGCAACACATAGTTTTATAAGCACAAGTTTTAATGCAAAATGTGGGTTAAAATCATATCACAACAAATCAGCGTATGTGATATCAACAGCGGGAGGTAAAATAGCATCCAACCAAGTCACTCGAAAAGTACCAATCAAGCTGGGTAGTAAAGTTTTTCCTACTGATCTAATTCTGCTTGGATTGGAAGGAATTGATATTGTTTTGGGGGAAAATTGGATGACTTAACATAAGGTTGTGCTAGATGTTGTCAAGAGGGTTGTGGAAATAAACTCGCCTACACATGGGCCTAGTGCACTTTATTTGCCACACTGAAAATGTGCCAATGCTTGTGCTTACACCATGGTAGAAACACAACTAAAGGACATTCCGGTGGTATGTGAGTATGCCGATGTTTTTCCGGATGACTTACCTGGGATGCCGCCGGACAGGGACATTGAATTTGAAATTGAACTTCAACCTGGCACAGCACCTATATCAAAGAGACCCTATAGAATGCCACCCAATGAATTGGCTGAATTAAAAGTTCAACTCCAAGAATTGTTAGACAAGGGTTTCATCCGTCCTAGTGTGTCATCATGGGGTTGTCCGGCTATTTTTGTAAAGAAGGATCATTCCTTGAGGTTGTGTACTGACTACCGGCCTCTCAATGCGGTGACCATTAAAAACAAGTATCCACTTCCCCGCATTGATGTCCTTTTTGATCAAATAGCTGGCGCCAGAGTGTTCTCTAAGATTGATCTTCGCTCTGGCTATCACCAACTAAAGATTCGTCCTTGTGACATTCCCAAGACTGCCTTCTCCACCCGCTACAGACTCTCTGAATTCTTGGTCATGTCTTTTGGACTCACAAATGACCTAGCCTACTTCATGTATCTCATGAATTCGGTTTTCATGTCCGAGCTTGACAAGTTCGTGGTGGTCTTTATTGATGACATTCTCATATATTCCAAGAATGAGGAAGAACATGCCGAGCACCTTCGCATTGTTCTTCAGAGATTGAGAGACCATCAGCTTTATGCCAAGTTCTCCAAATGTGAAGTCTGGCTAGAAAGTGTGAAATTTTTGGGCCATACGGTTTCCAAGGAAGGTATATCCGTGGATCCGACCAAGGTGCAAGAGGTGATGGATTGGCAACCACCTACCTCTGTCCATGAAATTCAGAGTTTGCTGGGTCTAGCTGGTTACTATCGCCGCTTCATTCCGGATTTCTCTCGAATTGCTAAACCCATGACCGAACTTTTAAAGAAGGGAGTCAAATTCGAGTGGAGTGACAAATGTGAAGAAGCTTTCCACACTTTGAGAAAACAGATGACTTCAGCCCCAGTCTTAGCTCAACCCGACAGCACCAAGCCCTATGATGTTTATTGCGATGCTTCAGGCACCAGACTCGGTTGTGTTCTTATGCAAGAGAACCAGGTCATTGCTTATGCTTCCCGAGCACTCCGGCCGCATGAGCAAAATTACCCTACTCATGATCTTGAGTTTGCAGCGGTTATTCATGCTCTCAAGATTTGGAGGCACTACCTGATGGGTGTTCCATGCAATATATACACTGATCACAAGAGCCTCAAATATGTCTTCACTCAGGCACATTTGAATATTAGGTAGCGAAGATGGTTGGAGTTGGCTAAGGACTATGATCTTAGTGTGCATTATCACCCCGGGAAAGCTAATGTGGTTGCGGATGCACTAAGCCGCAAGGCTCGTTGTCACTGCCTTTCTGTGGAGTCCTATGCCAACACTTTGTGCCATGAAATGGCAAAGCTCAACTTGGAAATTGTTCCTCACGGGCATTTCAACCATATCTCTGTTGAACCAACCTTGCATGATCAGATCGTTGTGGCCCAATTAAATGATGCAAAGATTAAAATCCTCAAAAGGAAATTGGCAAAAGAAAAGGTCAAGGCAAAATATAAATGCTTCCGGTTAGATGGGCAGGGAGTGATGTGGTTTGGACATCGGATAGTGGTGCCCAAGAACGCCGAACTCCAAAGGAAAATCATGGATGAAGCTCATCTTTCCAAGTTTTGCATCCATTCCGGTAGCACCAAAATGTACCAAGACCTTAAACAAAACTTTTGGTGGACTAGGATGAAGCGGGAGATTGCCAAATATGTGTCGGAATGTGACACATGTCAGCGGGTAAAGGCTAGCCACTTGAAGGTAGCAGGCACTCTTCAACCTCTACATATTTCCTCATGGATGTGGGAAGATATAAGCATGGATTTCATTGTTGGACTTCCCAGGACCCCTCAGGGGCATGACTCCATTTGGGTAATTGTGGATCGCCTCACAAAAACCGCACATTTCATTCCCGTCAATATAGCCTATACTGCTAAGAAATATGCTGAAATCTATTTGGATCGGATCGTTTGTTTACATGGGGTACCCAAGACGATAATTTCAGATCGTGGTACTGTATTTGTAGCACGCTTTTGGGAACAATTGAAACTATCCCTAGGCACAAAACTGATCCGTAGCTCAGCATACCACCCTCAAACCGATGGGCAGACCGAAAGGGTAAATCAAATCCTTGAAGATATGCTTCGAGCTTGTGTTATCCATTTTGGGAAAAATTGGGAGAAATGTTTATCTCTTGCTGAATTCTCTTATAACAATAGCTTCCAAGCGAGTCTGAAAATGGCACCTTTCGAAGCTTTGTATGGTAGAAGATGTCGGACAACGTTGAGTTGGTCCCAGGCAGGCGAGAGATACACATACGGTCCTGACCTTGTAAAAGAAGCAGAGGAAAAGATTAGAGTCATCCGTGAGAACTTGAGAACCGCACAATCTCGGCAAAAGAGTTACTCCAAAGAAGGAAGCCCCTTCAGTTCAAAGTCAGCGATCATGTGTATCTCAAGGTCTCCCTGACCAAGGGTGTGCAAAGGTTTGGGTTGAAAGGAAAACTTGCACCTTGCTATATTGGTCCATATGAAATCCTTCAATAATGTGGACCAGTTGCGTACCGTGTGAGGCTTCTTGAGAAGCTCTCCGCCGTGCACAACGTCTTTTATGTCTCCCAACTCAAAAGGTGTCTTCGTGTTCCGACCGAGGTTGTGGAGCAAGAAGAACTCTCGGTTGAGCCGGATCTTTCTTATGAAGAGCATCCTATCAAGATCCTCGATAAGAAGGAGAGAAAGACACGAAGTAGAGAAGTTAAAATGTACAAAATTCAATGGAGCCAACACTCCGAGAATGAAGCCACATGGGAAACCGAAGACTACCTTAAAAAGAACTTCCCTAACATCCTTCCTAAGACTAAGGTATCTTTTCCCTACCATGTCCCTAAGCACAATCGAATCTCGGGGCGAGATTCCTTTTAAGGGGGGTAGGCTATGACATCCCAGATGTTAACACCTTAAAAATACACTAAAAACAGGGTTAAAATGCAGCTTTGGGTTAAGCACACTTAAATTGAGCTAGATTTCGAAATTGGATTTCTATAAGGCCATTTTGACGCCCGACCGAAATCTCGAAAATTTTGTAATAAACTTGAAAATCTCCAAAAATAAAAGTTGTTTTTCATCACAAATAAAGCCTAGTTACTATTGGGAACTTTTCCAAATTTTGCAGTTAGGCCCCTCAAAAACTCTAAAAACCGTGCAGAATGCCTTTTCAAATATGGCTTGCTTGAACTCGAAAAATTTGGAATTTCAGGTTCACCCCAAAACGAAAGTTGTGTCCCACTTTTCAGAATCCAACTTTTGTGTTTGCACTTTTTGAAGTTCAGTTCAAATTTCCGGAGTTTTGCACGTTTGAGCAGAGAAGCTGCACGGGCGTCCGACAAGCGCTCGGCCAGCTCTGCCCGAGGCCGACCGGCGAGCGGCGACGACCCTGGCCGACCGGCCAATCCCTCGGCGCTCGTGTCCTGACCTCCCGCGCACGCTCCTGACCCGCTGTACCATCACATCGCGCACTGCACGAGTCGCTTTGCCGCGGCGAGCGGCCACGCCATCATGGCGAGCTGAGCTCTACCATTGGCCGCCGGCGCGCTCGTCGTGCAGAGCCCCTCCGCGGCTGGATTCCCTCCCGCTACGCGTCAAGAGGCTCTGCAACATATCTTTGCTCGCTCATGCCATGATCCCCCTCGCCCAACCCCGTCGCGCGCACTGTCCGAGCTCGGGGGCGCATCAAAGACGCTGCCTGCGCCTTCCACCTCGCGCGAGTTCCCTAGGCTGACTAGTCAGCTCTAGCTCGCTCCAAACGATAGCCAAGCGACCCTCATTCCTTCCCCCAGCCAGCGCCCAGCCATTTCCCTTCTACTCGCGCTCGTTCCCACCTTCTTCAACCTCCGGCCTCGCAGAGCAGAGCTCGAGCTCTCGCGTCACAAACCGAAATCCCCCGCAAACCCCTCCATGGCTTTCCAATCCCCCGCACCCGAAGCTTGCTCATCCACCTAGCTAGCCCCTCGACCCTTTCCCAGCTCGAATCGAGCAGCACACGCCGGGAATCGAAGTTTTTCCCCCGGCGCTCGGCCATTTCCGCCGTGAGCCCCACCTCCACGTCGAGCCATATACTCCGGTCATCTCCGTCGCCGCCAAGCTCCACGACGAGCTCCGCCTTCTCTCGGTGAAGCTCACGCGCCTCTCCACGCCTCGCCTCGACCCCCGCAGCCGGCTACCGACGTCGCCGGAGCAAGCCGCTCTGCCGCTCACCGTCGACGAGCCATGCTGCTTCACCACCGTCCTCGAGAGCTACCCCAAACGAATCGCGGTGAGCCCCTCATCATTTTCCCTAGCTTCCCCCGCACCGGTTTGCCGTCTCCTCGCCGGAATCCGGTGGCCGGCGAGCCAAGGGCCTAGATGCGATCCCCTTTTTAGTTCTAGGGTCCTCCGTGTAAGTTTCAGGGACATGTTTGAAAGGTTTTAAAAGATCCAGGGTCTCCGGCGTAAAAGAGATTCTTAAACCTAGATCCATTTTTCTGAGATCTTGTAAAATCCACTAAAAATTGTAGGAAAATCAAAAAAATGCACAAAAATACTCCCTGGACTCGTGAGATTGTAAAATCCAATCTCATGTTTGCATGTATACACTTTTGCTGAATAGTTTTTGAATTAAAATTCAAACTGTGTTTTAGAGTTTTGTGCACCATTTCAAATCCTGAACTCTTCTGTAGCTGAGCTTTGGATATGTTGCTTGTATGGTCTGCAGAAACTTTGTGTTCAAAGGAGACCTAAAAATATGACCTGAAACGGCAGTTATGATTTATTTAGTTTTTCCTATCCTAGCTTAGTTCTGCATTTATTAAAAATATTGCGTGCAGTAAAAAATCACCAACTTTCTCCAGAGGCCTAGAAACTTGTTGGCACATGTTGGAAAATGCTAAACGTAATTTTAGACTCTGTTTAGGCCATCAAATAAATAGATGTTGATTTTCGGGTGGAAAATTATTGAGGGTTGTCCAAGTGTTATTTTTAGCCACCACTTGGCCAGAGCCTGTCTTGTACTCATGTTTAGCTCTGGTAGAGAAATATCCTGTTTTGGAAGTGATTTTGATTTTATAGGATTTAATCTTGTTTCTTTGACAGCAACTTGTACTATTTTTAATAAATTCTGTAGAGCTCGGTTTTAGCTATATTTTGGAGTGAGCCTAGCTCTTATACTCCAGTAGCTGTCATAAAGTTTGTGGATAACAAGGGTGAACAGGAACAGAGAAACAAAAATGAGAAAAACTAGAGTAGAATAAGTTTTATAAAAAGAAATAGGTCACTTTTGATAATTAATTAAATATGGCATGTGGAGTTTTGAAATTGCAGAACTAAAACACTTGCATGGAAATAATGGTTTGCATGGTTTTATATATGTACACAATCACCATCATAAAAGCATAAAACTTACACCACACACTTTCTCTAATTTTGTGAAGAAAAGAATAAACCACTTGTATGTCTAGGTGAATATGGCCTTCATGAGCCTTAGCCTTTAGACTAAAAACCAGCGGCAACTCTTATAACTTGTGCATCTCATGTAGAAGGCACTCTCGCTGACGGCACCTACAACCTCGTCCCCGCCAACGAAGAGGAGGCTCCCGAAGGCGGTGCTGACGTGATCGTGATTGACCCGGAGTCTGACGCCGGCGTAGCCCAAGAAGGCAAGCCCCGGAGCATAACCTAACTCTTAAACTTATGCAACTATGAATTATATATACTTGTGCATTTACGTATCAAGGAATTGTTTGAATACCCTAGTTGCATGATGCTAGTACCTATGTCTTGAAATACTAGTATGATAGGGTCGATAGAGCAATGCTTTTGGACCGTTACAAGTCGAGTGATTTCCTGTCACTCGCGAGATATAGGAGTTGCTTGTCTTTACTTATGTTGGAATCATAAGGATGGACGGGCGGGATGGTATGTGTAGATCTCCCGTCCGTGTATGATAATTGGATTAAGGTCGAAACGTGTGGTTCTGTGTGTCAAGTTTTTGAACGTACTACGCACATGCCGACCTATGGGAATCGGTAAGCCCGGTACCAGATTGAAACAACTAGGACCGATAGCCATCTCTCCTTGGAAATATTTTATTTCCCTTGCCGTACACAAGTGGATATATGCGTGATGCCATGAGTGAAGCGGTAAACCCTTATCCTAAGGGAATGGACCCGGCGCCGAATTGTGGATTGATGGGAAAGGTTGGGAAGTGCTTGTACCTTTTATAGCAAGCATTACCCGTGTGTGTTGGGTTTCCCTGGCCAGGTAGTGAAATTCGGTTCGAACTGTCCGCTTCTCGCGGTTAATGAGACTGCTTGACCGCTGTGCTGCATTGAGTAATAATTGGAACTATGAGGATGATGAACTTGTTGTATCTACTAAATTGTATTGCACCACTTGTATGCTTAGAGAGGATGCTAATCGAGAATGGTTAACTCTACTAGAAATTGATGCTAAAATCATGAAAATAAGGATCCACTCTTAGCTGCTTTCTGGCAAACAAACCCACCAGCCAAAAGCCTCTCATGTCTAGAAGTCGGTGATGTAGTTTTCACCCGACAGGTAAGCCTTGCTGAGTATTAGTATACTCTGCCTTGCTTGTGGCTTTTATTTCAGGTACTGCTTTGGAGGAGGCGGTGAATTCCGTCCCCTGTCCTGCCCAGGTTCCACCTAGCTAGCATGTCGAGGGGGTTCCTTCCTCTACCGAGGATCGGGAGGAGTAGCACCATAGCCAGCTTCATTATGGTGTTGCTATGTATCGTCGTTAGTTTAAATTCTGCTGCAATGAACTCTCGCACTTTTACTTGAAATTCGAACTTGGTTTGTAATAACTTGATGAGACTATTTATGTAAGTTGAATTTGTGGAATGTTGTAATTTCTGGGACTCACCTTCGTGTGGGCGCGCGTGTTGTTTCGATTGTGAAAGTACGTGGTTAATCGGGTATAATCCGACGGCGCTCCAGCTTATTCCGGATTAAGTGCCTGACTACTTGATTAGTGGTCCATGGGTACTTAACTTGGCATAATTTCGGAGTGGTCCGCCACAGGTTGTACACCTATACCCAACCCGGGCTACGGCTGGGGATCAGCTAGTTGGGACGCAGCCCATAACTAGTAAACCCCCTAGTAAGAATGACACCCTCCTGGTCTCCTAGGTCTGGGTGCCTCCGCACATAGACGTTGGCCCCAAGAAATGTGAAAGTGTACCACCAGATCAGCCCATCGGGGGTGTAAGGCACGAGCACTCACCCCACACACATACACATATTATGATCTCCTACATTCGGGTGACGCCTTAACTAGGCTAGCCATTACCGGTCACATCTCAGACAAGTTGGTGCATACGGTACAGTGATCACAGATCAGTCAACAAGGTTTAGGTGCCGGTACAGGAGGAAGTCTTCTTTTCTCGCCGTCTCAAATAACCAGCTACACCTGACTCCAAGTCATAATATTACGACCAGGGGGCCATCTCCCATGGGTCTTCTACCACTAGGGGGGCATATCCCCTAGGGCCTACAAGGTGACCCATAAGTCACCCAACCCTGATATAAGATTTGGTTTTTATTACCCGCACCGGCAATGACCCAGTAGGGTCAAAATCCCCAACACCTTCCCCATTGTTTCCCACACACACGCCAAGAATAGCTACTACATCTTCCAGTACACAAGAAAGCATAGCATCTTATCATCATCATATAACAAGGTATGTAATGAGAAGCGAATAGGTAACAAGGTATACGATAAGTAAACAGGCTATGGATAAGTAAACAGGCTAGGCAAGGCTCATAGCTCAAGAAACACATGCAGGCGCTAGAGTTTCTAATCAGCAAATGCCTATGGGTATTCAAGTAAAGCCGTCGGTGTGAACCTGAGTAGTGGTGCTAGTTGTACTGCTCGTCATCGATGTCTTCCTCGATCAATGCTCCTCCAGTGGTGGCTCTTGTTCATAAAACTCTATAAAACTAGGGGCCTATTTGCAAATAAAAGCCAAATGGAAGATCAAGGAAGATACAAATAACTCCAAATGCATTTTAAAAGTGTTATTCATATTTTTTTTTTGAAAACTATAGAAATTGGTTTCATTTTTTATGAATTAAAATGAAGTAGTTAAAAATTTTTCTAAGTTTGAAACGCGTGTCCTGCTGACGTCAGCATGATGTCAATAGTGGGGTCAGTCCTAATGACATCAACAGTGGGCCCTGCTGACGTCATCATTGACCGGTCAACATTGAGCAGTCAATGGTCAAACTGACTAGTGGTCCTGCTGGTCAGCGGACCCTACCTGTCAGTGGCCCGATGTCAATGACATTGTGCAGCCTGGCCAGATGGGCTCAAATCCGTCCTGGTCCGAGTGCGCCACGGATGGCGGCCCATCGGGAGGTCCGACCGTTGGATCTGGTGTGGTTGCACCCAGATCCCGTGCAACTGGCTCCGGTGTGGCCCTGCAAGTGTGTTTGTGCGCCAGAGCGCTCACTAGGTGCTCGACCGAACATTGCGACGGCATCGGCGGTGACCGGCGGTAAGTGTGTGCATGCGCGAACGCCCAGATGTGTAAATGCTCACGCGCTGGATGGCCCTAGCGGTGGTGCAGCTACAGTTTTGTATGGTGACCCGCCTGCGTTGGGGATGAAAGGCTTGACTTTTCTCACCTTGGGCACAGAGAAGGTAAAAGGCAAGGCAAGGAGCTGGTTGACGTGGTGTTGAGGCGATGCAGTGAAGGCGAGGAAGAAGTAGCAGTCTCAGCTCGCAGTTCTCTTGGAGACGTTCTGGCTTGGTGTGGTCGTTGGCGGCGTTCACCTTCTCCGCAGTGGTGTGGCATAGGCGTCATCCTCCCCCACGAGCACCGGCTTGGCGCCTGGTAGCGGCAAGGCTCCTTGTCGTGGCTTCCTTCTTCTTCCCCTCCTCTTTTCCTCCTCCCTTCTTCTTCCATCCAATCAACTAGCGGTGGTGGCGGCTGGGTCGGGGAAAACCCCAATCGGTGGTCTAGGGTTTGAGGGAGATGGAGCATGGTGGGTATATGTAGGTGGAGGCTAGGGTTTGGGTAGGCTGCAGGGTTTGTAGAGCGAGCGGTGTGAAAGCATCTAGGGCCCTAGTTTAGTGTTTTGGTAATTAATGACAACACTTTGTGAACTAACAATTTCATTGAGCATATGAATTAAGGTTAGTCACATATATGTGCTATGAGATGCCATGAAGATGGTATTGTAAAAAGCAAGATTGCTTCCGCAAAGAAAAGTTGATATGAAGAGGCAAAAGACTCAAGGCAAAGGTATAAATATAGGATTTTCTTTTTGCCGGTCAAGAGGTGATTAGAGAAGTAAATTGACCGGATTTGTAGTCTAGATAGTCGTACTATCAAGAGGGATCAATTTACAGTTGCTTGACGAGTTAATAGTGCCACATTGCTCAAACTCTTTGATTTGCATGCATATAGATGAGAGTTAGTCGCTAACTACAATATGTTGAAAATACACACGCCGGACGGTCCGGCAAGGCCTGGCGAACGGTCCGCCTCTTTAAGAAAATTTGCACAGAGCCCGCGAGCTCTCTGGTGGATTTATTGGTCAAAGGCAAACGGTCCGGCCAGAGGAGGCGGAAGGTCCGGTGTTGAGCTAATCTTTGGACAGAGACTCGGCACTATCTGGTGGTTTTATATCCTAACGGTGGATGGTCCGGCCCTTGGGGGCGGACGGTCCACCGGCTAACTTTCGGACATGTCCGATCGTCGGCTGTTCTGTGTAACTTTGAAGTAAACGGTGGACGGTCCGCCCCCTGGGGACGGACGGCCTGATTTTCAAACAACGGTCGGTTCTGACACGCTGTGATGTGACACATAGCTGTTGATCTATAATGGCGGACCGTCCGATTCTGTAGGGGTGGATGGTCCGCTAGTTCGCAGAAAACGTGGAATTTGAACATAACGGTTGGATTTGGGGGACCCCTCTAGAAATAGAGGGGTGGCCGGCGTGGGGAGTCTCTCTTGGCCATTCCACTCACTTGCAACACACATTTGAGCTCTCCACTCCCTTTCTCTCACTCACATAGCTTTGGATTGCATTTTTGGTGAGATAGAGAGGCATCTAGTGCTAGCATTCAAGTTTTGAGCTTTGGGGCACTAGGAGTTCTTCAAGCAAGGTTGTGATTTGTTACTCTTGGAGGTTTTCACCTCCTAGACGGCTTGGAGATTGGTTTTCATTGAGCTCTTCAAGAAGATTATGAAGAAACCTTTCATTCATTATTGTGAAGAGGTTCGTGAGCTTGCCTCACCGGAGTGGTGAAAAGCATCTCTAGTAGAAAGAGGTTTGGAGCGGTTCATTGATTCCAAGATTGGCTCATACACCAAGTGGATTCTTGGTAGAGGAGCAATTGGAAGCTTTGAATCCACCTCAACGTGGATTAGGGGTAACCGGCAAGTCACCGACACCACGGGAAAAGTTGCTTGTGTCTTCGGTTATTTCTTTCACTCAATTTTATACAAGCAATTTACTTTGAGCAATTTATCTCATAGTTATTGATTTATATCTTGTCATCCTAGGTTGCAAACCTTTGACATAGACTAGTTTCTCTAGTGATAGAATTTATTTTGTGTTGCTAATTAAATTTGTCTAGTGTGGTGATTTTAGTTTGAAACCGCCTATTCACCCCCCTCTAGTCGGTAATCCTTGATCCTACACGGTGGGGATTCTCGATGTCCGTGCCATGGGACACACGGCGAGCATCAAAGGGGCGTGGAGGCTAGGGTTTGTGCGGGTTGGTGTCTGGGTCCCGTGCAGAGCATGAGGCGCGTGTGGGGAGGGTTCTGAAAGGCTCCCACGGTGCCCGTTGGTGGTGCACGAGGGCGCACGTCGCTGTCGAATGCTGCGACAGTGCACGACGCATGAGAGAGAAGGGAGAGCGAGAGGAAGGGGAAAGCTGGCCGGTGGGGTCAGCGTGGCAGTGAGAGAGATGGAGTGGGAGCGTACTGGACTGGTGGAAGGCATGTGGGCCAGCGTGGCTAGGGCCTTGCGGCCAGGTGAGAGAAAAGGCTAGAGAGAGTTTGGTGGGCTGGGTCGTGTTGAGTGGGCCGGTTAGAGTAGTCATGGCCCAAGTTAGCTTGGGGTTGGATTGGAATTTAATTGAAATTCAAACCTTACACAAAAATCCAAATAAGATCCAAACAAATTCCAAATAAATACCCAAAAGTCACCCTAGTATTTATTTTATCCTTCTGCAATAAATCAGATATTTTTAGGAACTTTTAGGGCGAGAAAAGGAAGACAACCTTATCTGTTGACAAGGTGTTTCAATTGCAGCAAAAGTTTTGAAAATTCCCCATTTTAAAATAGCGGTCTGTTTTAGACTCCCCCCTCAAAAGCATCTCGTCCTCAAGATTTAAGAACTAACCTCGGTCTCGAAAAGGTAGGGATACAACTATTTCATCTCAGACTCCTCCCAGGTTGCTTCACGCTCCGTGTGGTTGCTCCATAGAACCTTACAGATGTGTATGCCCATCCTTCTTGTCCCTTTAGTTGCTCGATCCAAGATCTTCACTAGGTGCTCTAGGTACTCTAGGGTCTCTTGCAGGTCTAGCACAACGGCGGGAACTTGCTCCTCCGGAACTCTCAAGCACTTCCTCACATGGGATACATGAAACACTGGATGCACTGCGGCAAGCTCACGGGGAAGCTTGAGCTGGTAGGGCAAGTTGCCAATCCTCTTCTCAATCTGGTACAGTCCAACAAATCTCGGAGCAAGCTGTGTTGACACGAGTACAATGCGGGCCGGCTGTGTTGCCACCAACACAACCGGTGCGAAGTTGGCAACTGGCGGCCCCCCAAGCGTGGCGTGGCGATGTCGTTTGGTACCTGCTAGTGCCCGAAATGCATGTTTCAATGTAGCTTAGTTTTGACAAATGAAAATAAACTAGCGGAAAATAATCACCGACCAATATTTTCCAACTAGATAAGCCGTCACGATTGGGAAATATTTGAGTTGTACTAAAAAAACCCTTGTCTATTTGAGATATTCTAAACAAGGTCAATAATGAGACCTATTCTTGGACTTACTAACCTAATCTTATACCTAGTTCACGGGTGATCCATTGAAATAGTCCAATATAGTAGCTGTCCTTTCCTTTTCTCCGTTCACTTCACTTCAACTAGAGGCATAAAAAGAAAGGTCTTTTTTTCCTTGTACATTTGCTAAGATCCAAAGTACTACAATGATTTATTTGGCCTTGAAGTCAAACTTTATCTTGGATTACGTAACTAGTCTTGCCTGCCATTGCATCATCTGGAAGGGCAGTAGAAAATGTGTTTGCAAGTTGTAGTCACTTCTTCTGACAATGTTGTTGAACGTTCAACAGAGTAAATTGTACCCACCATACACCAACTTGTAATGTTGTATGACTTTGGCCCATCAAGTTGTAAATCATGCAAACCCATGCAACAACTTGTTGTTCTGTGCATATATAGTCCTAGATATTAAGCACAAATGAGACAATTAAACACTTGTTTTTTATTGTCTCTTTGCCTGAGCTTTATGGTCTATTATACATGCCACATCAGGGCTATCCCAACCTTGTAGTGTTTCAAAATGATACTTTTTTCCTAGCTGTAATTGCTCTCAGTTGCATGATTTACAATTTGATGTACTAAAATGATACAACGCTATAAGTCGCTGTATGATAGGTGTAATTTACTTAATATATTAACTGTGCAGCCTTAACAGTAGTTTTGACGTGCATTCATTGACGGTAAGGCTCTTGTCGTGACTTTTTAATCTCAAGATCTTCACCAACTTTTTTAGATAGGAATGTATCCTATGGAAACCAGGTTCCTATGGAAACTATGAAAACTCCATCAAAGATTGTTAGATGCCCATCCGATGGATTGAGAAAGAGGTGGGATAATTTTTCAAATAACCCCGCCCACCCCTCGTCTCTATCTCGTTCAGTTCCTCCCTAACGGAAACTTAGGACGTGTTTGGCATGGCTCCAGAGCCGAACTCCAGTTAGTAGCTGCTCGGAGCCAGCCAAACACCTCAGCTCCCAAATTCGGAGCGGCAACTCTCAGGAGTTTAAGGAGATCTAGTTCAAGTTTTCGGAGTACCTCCCAACCCACTCCACAAACCAACGAAATGAATGTAGACGCGGAGTTCATAAGAAATTACCCATCATTACCACTGGTTACACAAAAAATGATTCTTTTCTATTCTCCCCACCGTCTCTCTCCCTAACTCTGTACCGCACCACTGCCCCGCCCCCGACCACTGGCACCACCACTTCGCTTCAGCCCACTTGCCCCTGAAGTGCCGCCAGCCCCGCCAGGTGCAGCTCCACCGCCTGCAGGAGCCCTCCCACCCCGCCTGCGCCGCCGGAGCCCCTCCTGCCCAGCATCGCACGGAAGCAGCTAGACCAGGCGGCCCTGCCGGAGCTCGCCTGCCCCGCCGGAGCCCCTCACGCATCGCGCCGAAAAAGCACCTCAACCAGGCAGCCCTGCCAGAGCCCGCCTGCCCCGCCGGAGCCCTCCTACCCCACATCCGCCGGAAGCAGCCCCGCCGGAGCCCCTCCCGCATCGCGCAAAAAGCACCTCAACCAGGCAGCCCTGCCGGAGCCCGTCTGCCCCGATGGAGCCCCTCCCGCACCGCATCACGCCGGAAGCAGCCCCGCCGGTGCCCCTCCTGCCCCATGTCAGATCCCGCCTCGCCCTCCTGCGTTCTCCCGTCCGAGGCTGCCTTGCCACCAGCGTTCCACAGGAGCTGCCACCCTACCGTGGGGAATGACGCAGGCTGCCCCATTTTGCTCCGCCGCGGGCTGCCTCATTCTGCTCCGCCGGCGGTGCGCCCTGTTGTCTCGGCTGCTCCATTGGAGGATGACAGGTGGGGTCAATGTCAATTCATCTTGAAAAGTCTCCTTTTTGTAGTTGGAGCAAGCTCCTAGCCAAACATGCATATTCAAACGTGGAGTTCGGGAGCAGAGCTGCTCTACCATGGAGTAGAGCTATGCCAAACACATCGTGATCTCGATACCCGTTCCGTCGCCCCTGACGTCTCCCTTCCGATGCCGCGACTCCCTGCACGCGCCGCTGCCCTGGACCCCTGACGCAAGGCGGCGACGACGCTGCACACGCTGCCCGGACGCCCTGGACTCCCAGGACGCGAGGACACCCGGACGCGCTAAACTCCCTGGACCCCAGGACGCCTCCCCGACCCCCTGCGAGTCTATGACTTCTGCGCATACGTCAAGTAGGAGTATACATGTCTCGTGCATATACATACTACAAGGACAATTAATGTCTCGTGCAGTTATAAAAAAATGTATTTCCAAATTCCAATAGTACTACAATGTGTTTGTGAGAGCACTACATCGATTTTTGAATCCAGGTCACGTGTAAAGGCATGCTCCCTCCGTTCCAAAAAAAAAGGTAGTTTTTGGAGTTGGGCGTGGGAATTAAGGAGGGATGAAAAATTAGATAGCACACACGAAATGAGGATGAATAAATGAGGAGAGGGATAGAGATAGAAAAGCTAGAACTACTCTTATTTTGGGACAAAATCTGAACTCTAGAACTACTCTTTTTTTTTTGGAACGGAGGGAGTATGTCCATCCGTCGCAAGGATAGTAGGTCACGTCCAGGGACCCATAACGCAGGACCGGCAAGTGCTGGCGTGTCGTCGTCCGGGGGGGGCGTGATGGCGTCGTCATCCCGGAGGCCGTTCTTATGGAAGGACGATGTGAGATGGGCGTCCGGAGTCCAGGGCGGCAGCGCGTGCAGCGTCGGAAGGTCAACGTCGGGGGTGACGGAAGAGGAACAGAACGGGATAGAGACGAGGGGTGAGAGGGGTTATTTGAAAAATTGTCCCACCTTTTTCCATGTCCCACCTTTTTCCCAATCCATCGGATGGACACCCAACGATCCTTGATGGAGTTTTCATAGTTTTCATATAAATATGGTTTCATAGGATACGCTCTCTTTTCTCCTCTCCATCTTCTCTCCATCTCCTCTCCTCTCCACCGTGAGGCGGCCACCGTCACCGTCGCCTCCATCCATGGAGGCGGCCACCATCACCGCCGCCCATCTTCGCCTACGCCGCCCCACCTCGCGAACCGCGTCGCCGCCGCCGCCCGTCGTCACGGACGCCGCCCCACCCGTCGCACGCACTGGTTTCCGTGCCGCCCCCGCCCTAGATCACAGCCGCCACAGCCGTCACCGTCACCGCAGCTGCCGACGTCGAGATATCCCACGCGATCGCAATCTCCCTCGCCTGTCCTGCACGACGCCGACCCTGTCAATCGTCGCTGCTAATCGACGCCATCCTTCAACGGCGCTGACGATTCCTCGCCTAAGATACGCCGCCATCGAGACACGACGTTGCCGTCACCTGTGAATCGCTGCCGTCCGCTGTTTAGAGCCAGTCACGACGTCGCTTCCGCCAACGCCGCCGCCGTCCACGATCCCGCCGTGCTCAGCCCCCACCAGCACACTGCCATCACCGTCCAGGGAGCGCCGCCGAGGGCAATGGTAGCGCAGCCCTGCTCACTCTACGCGATGAGTCCCTCACCATGGCATCAACACCGATCGACGGCGGCGCACAGCTCACGGGCCCCGGTGTCGGGGGCAAATAACGCCCATTCCCGCAGCACTACCGTGCTCTTCTAGGTAACGTCCTCTAAACTAATTTCTCTGCTTTCTTCGTTCATGATCTTTTCCTCCCAATTACATCAGACCGTCCCAAATTTTGTTGCCGATTCCTCTCTCACACAGGTTGTGATTCATCTCTCTCACTGGTTAGGTTGGGTCACTTAGGATTGTGGGAGTACAAACTATGCCACGTGCGCGCTGTTAAGGTGTTTGATGGATTGACTGCACCAGAAAAATCAGTAATGGAAGTGGTACAACAATAGGTACGAAGGAAAAATAAATCTTGCATCATTCCTTTTAATACCTATCCACCTATTTAGTATTGTAAGATGTAAAAGTTAAAACTATTCTTGAAACCAACCCCTAACGCTCTGACTATAAGGATAAGATAAGTATCAGTACGTTGTTTCTCTATGCTCGAATAATTATCTACCAAATGCTATTCTCAATTAGTATTCTAACAAGGCGTATAGTTGCAGGACTTCCACCTGCAGCCAGACAAGACGATGGCAATGTTACAATGAAGAGGG
This sequence comes from Digitaria exilis, assembly GCA_015342445.1. NCBI lineage: Eukaryota > Viridiplantae > Streptophyta > Magnoliopsida > Poales > Poaceae > Digitaria > Digitaria exilis. The sequence continues at coordinate 1,053,819 of JACEFO010001695.1, read as the reverse complement.
TTGGTAAAGAGAAGTGGAAAGAGCAAAAGCTTGATAAATGACGTGTATAGAGCTGCATAAATTAGGAAGAGGACTGCAGATATTTTAGGGAGGAAAACCACTAAAATCAGGTATAGCCAACCTGTGCTGATATGTGTCATGCACATAAAGTTTAAGAACATTTAACCTCAGTTTATGTGCTTCATATATAGGTGTCAGCATATAACGTATCATCCTTCCATATGTAAACCATTCTAATCATGTGTTTCCTAATCTAATTTCAGCTATGGCTATCAGCTAGAGTTTCTTATCACTGATTATGGAAGGTGCTTAATGGGAAGCAATTATATCTCTTGCACATGTACAGTGAGTTTCTATGGAGGTCAGTACGGCACTAAACGTTGGGAGAACAATATTTTTGCATAAATAGGTGAACCAAGATTAGTTGATAGAATGTTTTCTTTAAGAGAGGTTGCTTCAGTATCTTTCACATTGAGTGATTATTGTGATAATATGCTAGCCAATTACACATGGAACAGCCCAAAAGAGATGAGCTATGATTTTACACATTAGTCAAGCTAAGATATTGTCGTAGCGTTAGCACGGGCACTACACTAGTTTGATAAAATGTCCGGGCTTCATCCTCTTCAACAAAGAGGAAGATCTTCCCCACTAGTGCCTCAAATATGCTCATTAGGTAGGATGTCTAGCTTTATTCACAAGTGTAGGCATGTGTATATCAGCGTCTATGCCTAAAAAAACACTAGGTTCGACATAATTACAACCAAGCAATTGAGAAGGAACTGAAAGTGAAATTATGGAAACTGTGTTTTTGAAGTACAGCTATTCAATTATTGTTTTGTTCAGATAACTCTCCTGCTATTAGGCAAGGTGTAAATGGAAAAGTTGTTCCTATATCATGTACAGTCATGTTGTTCGGGCGCAAGTCGCCCAAATCCTCTAGTTTTGAGCTATTCAGATGATACGCCAGTACTCTTGTCGGTGACCAGTGCATGAAGATAATCTCTTTGTACGGGTGGAATCCTAGGATCTGAAGATATCCATCGCTGCAGCGGCTCGGTCCACTATCTTCGTTGTGGAGTATACTCTCATCATCAGAATTCCACTCATATTTATGTTCCTTTTGCACTGCTCCACTCTCGCCGCCTTTACCACTGGTAACATCGTGTAAATTCCATGGCCCCTGAGCCTTTGGAACGCAGTTTAGACTTGGTAGAGAAAGACTACAACCGCTATCATGCTTCAGCATCCACTCTAACTCGCCACACGCTGATGGTTCAGCAAGTATCCAAACCCGGAGTAGGTCATCATCATCAAGTAATGCGTAATAAACATCCTTGCCAGATTTTCCTAGATTGAACTCGAGATAGTCGCATGTAACTCTTGGGGGTTTGACCATACGATACTTATTAGCTGATAATGATATTCTGCGGAAACAATTGAAGCGTACCGTTAAGCATATAGACATGAAAAGAGAGTACCAAAACGCAGAGCAGATGATTGCAAAAGGAACTTAAGTAACCTACCTCATAATGTAATCATTTTCACAATGAACATAGAGCGCACCATGGCAGTAAACAGAGTTGCGACGTCGCATCCAGTACCGTCCATCTAGTTGCATGTCCGCAACGGATCCTGCAGCCTCACCATCACGGTCAAAGAATCTCTTCTGCCATGACCCTGTCCTCGACGAGAAGACATTTAGGACGCAAGGGGACAAGGGCCATGACGATCGCAGTAGAGCTCGGCCAATACGCTTTTCAGCATGTCGACCGTAGATCTTTATTCCACTTGGATCGTCATCTGGTTATTCTTTATAAGGAACACGTGGAATCGAAAACACCTCATAGTGTGATGACACCGTGGGATCGAAGACAAGGTACTTTTCTTGGATGAAATATTTCATCCCTGTGCCGGGAGACGGGCACTCTGGAAACGGCGTCCGCCGTCCCGTGACGGGGTTCAGCACGCAATCGTCGAGGAGCAAGAGGCCATTGCAGTGATCACGAACACACATGTAGGGCGGATAGTTGACGGACTTTGCCGATGGCCGGGACAAGAATTCAGCGAAGTCATACTCCGGCGCAACGTAGTTGATAAATAAACCTTGCAGCGAACAGGGCAGGAGGTCTCCGGGCAGAAGGCGGCAGGCGTCGGTGAGGTCGCCAGGCTACGCGGCGCGAGGCGGCTCAGTATGGCCAAGAGCACGTCGTCGGGAAGCACCAGCTTCTCGTCCTGCCCTTGCATCGTCTCGTCGATTTGTACTTGTCAACAAACAACAATATTACTAGATCTCTTAGATCTCTAGCAGCCTTAGCCCTCGTCTCTGTCCTTCTATCTTCCTTGTATCTATAAGCACGTAATTCGGGTCCGTGTTGGATTGCGGTACGGGTCTGTATGTATTTGGCTGCCCTAGTTGGAGTCGTACCTTGTATTTATAAGCACGTAATTCGGGTCCGTGTTGGATTGCGGTACGGGCTGTATATATTTGGCTGCCCTAGTTGGAGTCGTAATGCAGGGGTGTGTGGAGTTGGGAGAGGGGGGAGTCGTATCTCTTCCGAATGATAGACTACAAAACACACAGCCCATTGGGCCTCATCCAATAGTTACCTCCTAGTTAGCTTATAGAAAACTTTTTTTTTCTATCTCCCCTTATGAAAGGAGCTAGGGTCTGCGGCCAGTCCACGTCAACGTAAAAGATTCCAGCCGTTTCCAACGTTGATTTGCCGCTAATATCTTTTCGTTTAAGCCCTTGTACTTTTCATAAATAAACCCGCGGTCCTTGTCAATAGAAAAAATCTTCTCCCTTATGCAAGGAGCCGGGGTCGACGGCCAACCAGATTATCCATTTAGCGTAAAAGATTTCAGCCGTTGATCGGCTATCCAACCTCCATTTACCGCTAATATCTTTTCGTTTAAGACCTTGTACTTTTCATAAATAAACCCACGGTCCTCGTCAATAGAAAAATCTCCCCTTCCCTTCGATCCTTCCCGACGCATGGGGGTCGGCGGTGCTACGGTGCCCGGTGATGGCCGCGGCTTCGAGGTGCTCGGTTGTGCTCGACGGCCTGCTCTGCCTCTGGTAGCACTTGCCCACCCGCCCGCTCTGCCGCCGCCGATTGCGCTCGCAGGTCCGCTTCTCCTTTAGCGGCCGCGCTCGCCGTTGTCGTCCCCTCTTTTCTCAATCTCTGATTCTAGCAACCATTAAATTGGCCGGACCAGGTCGCAGCGTCGGGCTTCATCTCCTGCAGCAGGAAGCCTCCTGCCAGGTGAGCAATCGAGCCAGCGGCGAGGTTGCCCCGACCTCAGGTGAAGAAGAAAGAAGGCCAACAGGCAACAGCAGGAGCCTATGAGACCAGCGAAGCCATTGGGCGCGGTGTGTGCGCTTGAAAGGCAAAGGTGCGGCCTCCTAGAGCGATATTGCCTCTGGTGGATCCGATTTCCAAGGAATTATGTACTGGATGTCACTCTACCGGTCCCTCCCTCCTCCCTCTATCTGATGATTTTCTTGTGCGTGGATTATGTTGTTTCTTCCTCCATACAAGTCACTGCAGGTTACCACTCTTCGATGGTCTGAAAAAAAGTATTCCTTCCCAAGCTGAAATCGTAGTTAGTACTAATATATATACAATAAATCGATTGGTTCTTATGGTCAGACTGGGCTGGACGTAATTAGCCTCTGCATCTACTCTTTGGTTTTCCAGATTTAGTTCATTCCATAATTATAATTTATACCAGATTGTAATGTGGACTTTTTTTAAATTTTTTTCATGGATCTAATTGTACAAAATAAGTTTAGAAGTGATTCCTTTGTGCTTTTACAACCTTGAAAGAAAATGGAGATGGAACCCTGTGTTTAGAAAAGCACACAGAAAGCTGGCCAACCAAACAGCAGGACTAGGCTGCTTTTTTTAAATGTCTTTTCTGAATCATAAAAACAATTGTTTTTTTTAAATGTCTTTTCTAGCAGATGAGTTTGGGTGAGGGAGATGTCCTTTGGGGCATGGACCTACTTCTAGCAATGGGGAGGTTGCTGATTTGTTCCAACTTTGCGCTGCAAGCCTGCAACTACCCATGGATTTCAGCGTCTTCAAATGTTTAACTGAGTCTAAAATCCGCACACTTTGTAATAATATTTGCCTTCTTTATGATTATATTGAGAAATCCGATTCGCAGTCTTCCTGTTTGTACTTCCTTTATTTATGTGTGCATTGCTGTCAAATTGAACTTACATTTATTTTTTCCACTTCTTTTGAAGGCAGGGAAATTGATGATTCCAGCTTAGAGCTGATGCTTGGTACCCTGGTAAGTCTGGTTGCTGTCATCTGTTCAACAAGAGTGCAAATACGTGATACATTTGTGATATCAAGTTCTTCATTCCAGCCTCAAATCAGTTCTTCATAAGCCCTGGTACAGTTGTTGTATCCCAATTTTTATTTTACCATACCTGCTCTTCCATTGCCCCTTCCTCTATCTAATTGGACCAACTAAAGATGAGTCCACATCCAGCAGTTTCAGAATTCAGAGTATGAACTGTAAGGAAAAAAACATTTCTGTCTACAACATGATAACTGATTTGAAAAATGATAAATTTATAATGAACATAAGTTTGGAGATACTCTGTTTTCCGAACTTCCTTCCCATGCTTTTATTCATATATTGCATTCAGATTGTGATCTGTATTCTAAAACTGAAAGAAACAATTATCCTCGCAAAATTTAAGTTTATATGAAGTTCAGTTGTTTCTGCATCTATTTTGGCCATTAGAGGGTCATGCCGCATCTGTGACATTTGCCAATGAACTGTAAATGACTTTGGTTATGCATCTTTTATAATTTGTTATGGACAGAAGTATCTCTCAATTGCTCAAAGTGACTCTTTTTTTCCACTGTCAAACCACAAGAGCTTTCATCTCAGTAGTGCATAAATTGAAAATGTCTACAATTTTCGTGGATGGACCTCTCATTAATTAGTATGATTTCCTCAGCTCCTTCTTGATCTGTAATAGATCTAAAGCTAACTATTTGCTCTCTAGCAGCATATTTCTGGCCCATTAGGAGACACGTTTTTTTATCAATGATATCTCCAACAATATTGTTTTGAAACAATATTCTTATTTATCATGTACCTAAACTCACATTACTAAAGTTTTAAAAAAAAAACTTATGTAGGGCAGCCACTACCGGAGAAGTGAGCATTAATCCCTCATGTTTGTACGGGTTGTTTTTTTAGTCGGTACTGACATGCAAACTAGCCCTCGTTGGAAAGGGCATGAGCAATTTAGTACCGGCTGGTGGATTTAACCGGTACTAAATGGTGCTACTGATAAAAAAAAAACATGGCTAGATTCATTCTCAGATCATTTAGTATCGGCTATTGGTTCCAGCCGGTACTAAATGTATACCATTAGTACCAGCTGGAACCACCCGCTGGTACAAAATATTTAGTACCGGCTGGTGCCTCCAACGGTACTGGACAAACCATTTAATACAGTTCACCAACCGGTACAAAAATAGTGCTCACCGCTTCGTCTCCCTCTCCTCAGTCCTCACGCTCTCATCCTTATCTCTTCCTCCCGTCCCAATGCTTAGCTTCTCTTTCAATCCTCTGCAGGAGCAAAACCACCGACGGCTCGCGGAGCTGGTCGGCGGGCGCAAGGACCGGCCTGGTGGGTGGTGGTTCGCGGAGATGCTGGTCGGCGTGGCTGCCCGACGGCTGCAGCATGCGGCAGGGACGGCGAGGGGCTCGCTGGCGGCCAGGCGCGAAGCTCGCCGGACTGCGGCCCTGCGTCACGCTGGCTTTCCGGGAGGTGCGGCAGCTGTCCTCGTACCACAGGCAGGCCGTGGCTGTGGTCTTCCAGTGAGCAGAGTGCCCATCAGATGCGGCGGCAGCAGGTGCAGCGGGATTCCATGGCGGCTACGAGATTCCGGCAGCAAGCTCTCTGCTACGAGATCTCCGCAGCAAGCAGTCTGGGCACGTTTGCCAGTTGCCTGGGTGCAGTGCGCACTGGAGGAAGAGCATCTGGAAGATAGAGGCAGAGACTGGATTTCTTGACCAAGTTCCTCTCAAGAATTTCTGATGGCGGAGATAGAGGTAGTAGAGACTGGATTTCTTGAGTTAATTTGTTCAACACAGCATCAATATTGTGTCTGTTCCTTTTCTTTTGGATAGAATATTGTGTCTGTTGTTTAATCTCTTCTTTCTTATTTTTGTATACTTATGTTATGTGACCATGTAAATAATCAAATAAAGGAAGTAAATAAGCAGAGGAGCGATCATAAGTCTGGATGTGCTTGTTTCATTTGTTGCCTTCTTTCTTTCTCAATTAAACCCAAAAAATAAAACAAGCAAACAAGAAAAAACAAAACAAAAAAAAAGCTCAACACATTTTGTACCCGTTGATAATATCAACCGGTATTAAGTTGCCTCCCTACCTCGCGCAGCGTGCCAGTCGTTTATTACCGGTTGGTATTACCTACCGGTACTTAAATGACCTCTTTAGTATCGGTTATTGCAACCGGTACTAAATAGCTGTCAATTTAGTACCAGAAACGTAGTACCGGTTGCATAACCGGTACTAACAGGGGTTATGGCCCGGTACTAAGGCTCGTTTTCCTAGTAGTGAGCCATGTTTCACTAATGGCATTGTTCATGGAACAATTATTCTCTATATATTGTAAGTAACCAACAAGTCACCATATGTTTATATAATATATTTCCATTTAACTCTATATGTTGTTATTATGCCGGAGAAGATAAGTCAACAAATTACCTTGATATGCAGTTTATACCTTGTGAATCAAGGAAGGCGGAAACCAAGTGACACATGATGCTACTGTGCCAATTACCTTCTATTGCTGCTCTATGTTGTTGTTAACTATTCTCTACTATTAAATGCTCTCGGACATCTAATTTTAATTATAACCAGACTTCATACTATTGTAAATTACATTTGTATGTTATAAAGGATACATAAAGGTAACAAGTGATAACCTTTTGTAGGCACCATGTTGACAAGAGCCGCTTGTATCCTTTGTGTGAGATGACAAGTGATTCAATATGCTGGATGAAGCTTAGTACCACTTGTTTGCAAAGGCTCTTGTAACCTAGATGGTTAAATAATAACTTCACCAGGAGTAAAACTACAAGTTAAGAATGAAAGAATTAGTAAGCCTTTCGCAATATAAGTTGAGTCAGCCAAACTACTAGAAAGCTTTGCATACTCCTTGAGAGTCTTTTCTTTGGTAAAGCGGGTAAGACTTGCTGAGTACATTCGTACTTAGGGGATCTTCCTTGTTGTTTTTCAGAAGCAGCTACTGAAGAGGTCGCGAAGGAGGTCCTGAAGGCCTAGATCATTGTGGTCCCGGTGATTCTAGGGTTTAGCTGGAGTTTGTATAATAGAACTTCCTCGACTAGTTTTTATTTAAAATCTTAGAGATGGTTAACTTGCATTTAAGGTTACTCCAAAACTAGGCTTGTATTATCTCGTACCTTATTATGTTAATGTAAAAATGGTGATGTTCATTGTGTTTTCCTTACCAAAACCGATCTTGTCATATGGCAAAGATAAGGGTATAATGTGGTTTATCGAGGAGTCCTTGGGACACTCGATGGTTTCTCCATTTTAAACTATTTGAAGTTTGTCAATGTCCTTTATTGGATGTTAAGGCGCACTTGAGCCGGTTTAAATTAGGTGTTACTGCCACAGAGGGTGTGGTCTTTCCCACTAGAAAATACTTGGTCAGGAATACATCAGCGCAAACCTGCCGGTTGTTGAATGATGCCTTGTTGGCATAGAACCATGTCGTTTCCTTGCCAAGAAGGGAAAACAAAAATAACCGGAGTCGGATGACTTCAATCGTGGCACCTTTTCGGTCAATAGTGTTGTACACTTCCAAGAAATTCTAAAGGTGTGCGTTGGCATCCTCAATTGCCTTCCCACATAAAAGATTTGCTTGGACCATATTGACTAATCCAGTCTTCAGCTCGAAACCATTGGCACCTTGGTTGCCATTCAGCCCAGGAGAGTTGTTGCTTGAGGGGCTGAGAACTCGCAAAAGGTCTTGGCGGGGGCAGCCATAGCTGGTGGCGATGTGGGTGGAGCTGAGGAATATGAAGATTTTGAGGAATCTGAAGTATCTGACTAAACACTGAGTAACAACTGAGGTGGTACGACTCTACATTGTACAACTCTCTCAATACGCTTTGGATTCGGATAAAACTTTAGAGGTAGGTTGAAACCGGTCATGCACTGTCCTGCATTAATCATAAATACAAAAGATAGCAGTGGTAAGCCCACTAAAATTAGCAGTGATAAAACTATGAAGTCTATCAAACCAATTGACAATGTCTTTAGCTAACTGCTTCCCCGGCAACGACGTCAGAAATGCTTTAGTGCTTCTTAGGCTATAGAATTAGACTCTATAAGCACACAGAATAACCCTCTCTAGCATTTCACCTCAGAGTATTATGGGATATCGTATTTATTTCCTAGGGAAGCAATATGGTTAAAGAGTATTGAAGAAATGAGTGAATAGCCTTTATAGCAATAATCACCCGTTAATCTTAGGGAGGTTAACAGGGTGGTAGGATAATGGTGAAATAAATGACCGGATAGAAGGCCTAAGAATGGCCAGCGACACAGGAGACTGTTAAAAGAGCAAAGGAATGTAGCTGGAAGAACAACAGGCGAAAGGGGACCTACGACACTCCTAGAGGTTGAGAAGCCTCCCTAGACTTAGGCTTGAGATGTTAGGAAACTTAACTTGCTTCGACAACTAGAGCAGGAGCACCTAGAGTGGGATGAAAAGGGGGTCCTCCGGGCTCATCCAAAACTCATAGAATTTATTAGTGATAAGCAAATTTATGCATCAAACATGGTGTGATTTTCTCATTTTATTCCCGAGATGTTGACAGTAAAATATATCGAAACGACCGTCAACAGGAGACACACATCAGGAGCGCTGTGCATGATGACTTGATGAGCTGCTAGCACTTCCAGAGGGCAGTAGCAGTGTTGGAAATTTGAAAAATCCTATGGAGGTCGTCAGCATCTTGAAGATCCTATTATCAATGAGGGTATTGGTGGTGATACCAACTGTCGGCGACCAGAGTGCACACCTATGTTGATTGTCCTTAACTACCATATTTAACCATTAACAGTTACCAGAAACAACTACCAAACTTAGTGATAGGAGTTTATGAATTATGATTTCCACATGTTTTGGTGAATTGTTGATTTTAGAAGAGCGCACCTACATATGAAGGGAAAACATACTCAAGGTCCCAAGAAATACCTGCCAATAATTCAGGAAAACTAGACGATGGATAAAGGCCCACAAACCCAAGGAAGACCAACGCACAACTTCAGTTGCGCATGCGTGATCATCATATGGGACCCACAAGGAGTGTGCCAGCCAAAGCTGGGCCCAAATGGGGTTAGTGGTGGCCTGGACCGCCACCGAAACACATTCAACCCATCTTTGGTGAGGCGGTTCCTAGTAGGTTGCTTAGGTCAGTTCCATGCGCAGTCCATACATAAAGCCCTCGGAACCGACCTAATCCCCTATGTAAGCAGAGGCAGACCCCCTTATTAAATTATTCGGTTTGGGATCAACTCAGATACTATGTGATTAGAGAGAGATTATAAGATGATTAGAGAGAAATTAGAAGATGATTAGAGAGAGATTAGAAGAAGACCCATTGGACTCTTTTTCATACCTATGATCCTTCTTCAATCTCGTAAGCGCTTCATTATTAAGTTCAAGTTTAAGTTATCCTTCATTTATTATTAGTTTGTGGGATCATCGTAGTGTTAATCCGACGAAGGATGGGTAACCCTCGTACATACTAGAGTAAGTAGTCGGCGGCATAGGTGTGGTGCCTATGTCTTCGATTACATTTGATTGCTTTGTGTTACATAAAGAGTGGGGTAGGTTATGGGAAGGTGACAACATGTAAACCGACATATCTTTTAGACATTGTTTCGCATATACCCCCTGTTCAAACATAAAATTAGAGTTTAAATAAACGGATGATCCTAAGTTATCTTGGTCAAGGAGGTCTCACTCGTAAACACCACCTGAACAAAGCCTATCTTATCCACGCTATTCCTTAGACCAATCTCTTTCTTTTATCCTTTAGGGTATTCTAGTTAAAAGACAATTATTCATCCGTTCCTGTGTGTACGATACCCTTGAATACGCACGAGTGAAATGCTACAATTGTATTTCTCTGCGATTGCAGATTGTTCTGTAGGAGTTCAGAAACACCAAGCGTTTCTGACGTCGCCGCTGGGGAAACTTAGTAGCGACTTAAGAAACATCAACAACCTATAGATGGGTTCGTCTGATGTCAAGCTTTTTCGCATTCTTATAGTTCCATAATAGATTATTAATGTAATTTTGAATGTTATTTCTATAGTACCTAGACAAAGAGGTGGCTAGCGGCATGGGAGGTACACACATCAGCAGCACAGGCTGTGCATGATGAATTGCTAGCACTTGCAGAGGGCAGTAGCGGTGGTGGCTATATGAACAATCTTGCAATTCCTCATGACTAGTCTAATAGGGATTTGACACGTGGGTTAATAGTATTCTGACATGTGAGGAAATTAAAAAATGGCACATGGATCAATAGTAAATGGACATGTGGGTAACCATGAAGGCAACATCACAGCGACACGTGGAAAACAATGCTAGCACATGCGGAATCAAGAATCTGCCACGTGGGCAAACACATGGATGACACCATTTCTGTGACAAAATTTTAGAAGCGTCACAGAAAGTTGCTGAATGATGATAAAATGGTCAACAACCATTCATCAAATGTCTATATCCAGGAACTTACAAATTTGCTCGGAAAAGGGGGCATACGTACCTAAATAGTGAAAAATGATTGATGCACAGTATTGAAGTTGTTGGTAGGAGTGATTGAATCCATGTGTCTGTGCCGGATCACAATTTTGAGTCGTTTATTTTGCCCCCGATTCAGTGAACGACTGAAAAAGTGTGTGTGTGTGGTGTGTGTGTGTGTGATGAGCGGATCACAAACGACCACATGCTTAGAAATGGATTTACAGTAGGTACTATTTGACGTTCTTCATTTACATCTGTGCAGCAAAATTCGTAGTGCTGTGCCATGGCGTATCTGGTCAGGATTCTTTGTGCGTTCATGGTTGTTACACTTTGGTGTCAAGCAAACGCCATCACCATCACCCAAGATGGGTAAGAATTGTCAGTCTTTTTCCTTCGCTATTTTGTTGCGTTTTTTTCTTGATGTCGCTATTGTTGAGTTATGAGTGCATTAATGCGTTTATAACTTGTTCTTTCTTCTGTGGATAATAGGCTACTTTGGAACCGACCAGTCATACGGATTAGTGTAAATATGACTTCGGAGTCCTACAAAATTTTAATCGGCACAATACGTTCTGTGCTCGCGGAAGTTCAAGGCAGTGCGGACTTGTTAAATCGCCCTCGTCTCCCACAGCAATTGCTTGGCCAGCCACCTCCGAGCTGGATTGTACTGGAACTTATTGGGAGAGGAGACCAAAGAACAGAGATTGCTCTCCGATCAGACAATTTATATATGGTTGGATTCAAAAATAATGCCGGAGACTGGTATGAATTCAGACCTGGTACAGGGGCTCGTGTGATAACAAATTCCATCGAGCTAAATTTTGGAGGTGGGTATACAGATTTGCTTGGCAAAGGGGGAAGAAAAAATTTGGGAAACTACGACTTGAGCAAGGCCACCTTGTTGGATGCTATAGGAACCCTTTATAATAATCCCTCTCCCTATATTTCCGAGACTGATCTTAAAGCTGCAATAGCAACTATTATTGTTATGGTAATTGAAGCATCTCGGATCAATCCAATCAGAAATAGGATATTTAACAGTTGGCCTATGGGAACTCGTCTGGACAACACCATATCAAAATACACGGTTACGTGGGCAAAGATGTCCTTCTATATATTGTGTATGTCCAATGGCCGCCCTTGGACAAACAGTGGTGCAAATGAATTGGCTACAATGGGCATAAACACCATCGACAGCGCACTTGACAACGTCAACATTGTTCTGTGGCCAGTGAATTTTGACCAGAACCACGTAGAGATGTCTTGCAAAAGATCTTGCAATAATTCGTAATGTGAAATCGAAGAGAGGCATGGAGATTGGAGATCATCGCAATGAAAAAGCATGGAGATATAATATATTAATATTTTGTAATTCTGAACAGTAAACCATCATATTCAGTATTTATCATTCAGTCATCGGCCGTGTGAAGTTTTAATTTGTTTTTTATCGACTCTCACCGCTTTGTTCACTACTATAAAGTTGCACGTTCATCCCTTAATTCTTCCTCGGTACTAATATGCGTACTGAAAGGTCTCGTACTCAAGTTATATCTTTTGTGTATGTGGAATGGTTTATGTATGTGGGATGGTGTAACACCCTAATTTTTTTATCACATGTTTATTAGCAGCCCTCTGAAAATTTCTTGAATTTTTTAACCTCAAATTTAGCTTATAGGAGTATTACTTTGACCAGGCATTTTAAATCCTTTTATCAATAAGAATTAAAGTTAAATATGGGACCACTTGTACTTGGTGCATCTATGCTTGTGCATTTTATTTTGTGTTTTGAATTCAAAAATTTACTTGAATTCAAATATGTTTGTTTCAATTGGAAAACATTTTATTTTCTTTCTCCTCTAGTAACCTTTCTTTTCCTACCCGCAAAAAACAAATCTTTTCCCGGCCCAAAACCCCAACCAATCTAGGCCCTAGTCAGCCTGCTCTCGCTCCCCGCTCAGCAGCCAGCCCAATTTTTCAGCCCGGCCCAACTCTCCACCGCACCTTTTCCTCTCTCACCGACACGCGGGACCCGTGCGTCAGGTCCCTCTTCTTCCTCTCGCCACCGCCTGTGCCCGACCGAGCCGGTATGCCCGCGTCGCTCGATGCCTCCCGCCGCCGCGACCGCTCGGCTTCCACGGGTGGGCCACGTTATCAAGCGCCATCAAGTGCGGCCCTTCACTCCACCTTTCCTCCCGCAGTAACGGCCGCCACCACCAATGCCCTCTTCAAGCGCCATTATTGGCCATCCAAGCTCGGCCGCCGTCCGCACCACCAGAGGCCCCTCTGCTCCTTCCCTAACCCTATAATCCTCCTTGCCTTGCCCGAGCACTCCACTCCACTCCCCGCCGAGTCCGCACCGCGCCACCGATGCCATCGATCCCGCCGGCCGTCATCGATCTCCCTCCTCTCTGCCTCTTCCTCGCTGTGAGGTCGTTGCATGCGTTGGCAAGTTGTTGAGGAACCCTTGCGTACCATTTTTTCCTTTTTTGTCGCTCTCTCGTGCGCTCGCAAGCTCGCGGAGTAGCAGAGCCAGCGTCGGCCGCCGGCCACCGCCGCCATCGCCCAATCCTCGCCGTTGACCCAAAACCCGAACCACTGCGTCCCAGGCTTTGAACCACTCGAAAGTCGAAACCGAGCGCCATACCTCTCTATTCCGAGCTTCCTCCGACGATACACCGCCGCCTATTCGCCGTGGCCGGCGACCAGCGCCGCACCAATGAATCTTAGCCGCTCGATCAAAATCCGACAGCCCCGATCTTGGTCAAAACAACTGATATACCGTCAGCCATCATGAAGTTTGTGCATAGAAGGCCCTGCGGTTTCGTGAACTCAACCCGCACTCACGCCGTCCACCTCCATACAAAATTATTCACAGTTCAGTCCTTATCTTCGCGATTAACCCTCTGAACATCTGTAAAATCTTAACCACCGTTCATATCTGGCAGTTTTCTACGTTAGCCCTTCTATTTCTTTAGAAAATTAATTTTAGACCCTGGTTTCTTCAAAAAAGCCCGTGTTAACTTTAATTTTTTTTTACTGTTCCTAGAAAACTTTATAGTCTATAGATTCCGTGTTTAAGCTTCGTTTTATCTCGTTTTCGCCATGTTAACCTTCAAAAAGCATTAGTTTAGTTTAATGGTGTTGTTTACCAAGTTTTATGTTTTGAAAATAAATAAGATATTAATGTGCTTAATATCTGTTACACTAGCTTTCTATATTAAAAGCTAATTAGAGCTTTATCTCCATGTTTTTCAATGAAAGATAATTTGAGTAACCATTACTGAACCAAGATTTTATAATTAAAATGTGGTTAGAGTTATATCTCGTTTGATAAACGTAAGATGTTAATCTAATTAATACTTCATAAACTTTCTAATTAAAAGTACATTAGGCTTCTACCTCATTTTTATGAATAAGTTAATATTATTATAATATCTTTTTAAATAACAATATGATTAGTGGAACATTAAGCATAAATATGTGTGCTAGATGCACCCACATGATTTACTTGCAAGTTAAATGTTTAACTCGTATAATTGTTACATAAGCATTTGAAAGTAAAATTGGTTAAGCTTTAACCCGGCTTTTCATACAAAAGTATAATTTCACTTAATTCAAACAATGAATAATTCTCTAAAAGATTCATTACATGTCTTCATAATTAAAATAAATGAAGCATATAGCATTTGTTTTTTTAATATTAATCTTTTGATACTTGTATAGTTGCAATAGTAGCTCTATTTTTAATGTTCTTGAGATTTCGTGGTCTCACTAGCAAACCTATCATTTGATGAGTTTCTTTCAAAACTTTTCTTTTGACGGGTATATTGTTCTTAGTTGTACCTTTTTCTTTACTTGCATGTTTGTGCTTGTGCTCAATGGTTGCTATGAGTAGAAAGCATCGTTCTGAAGCTGTCAAGAACAAGAGTTGAAGACTAAGTAGTGATTTTCATTTACGGAAATACAAGTGTCCCTAACCATCCTTCTATCAGTGCCTTATATAAGAATACCTTATGTTAATTAATTGGAATATGACGAACCACCCAAGATTTCTCGTACAACCACAAGGACTACATGGCTCTGATCTTGGCTAATTAATTGGATACTTTGGATTGGTGATCTTACCGAAAGAGTAAGAGCATTGGCAGTAGATGGAGGGTATAGCTTGTTTCTCTTTGGAAGTGGGCTTTGCTAATAAACTATGCCCATTAGGGAGGGTTATGCTCTAAACCTGACCCGAAAACCTTAGCGGGTCACCTCATACTAGAGAATCTTTGTAAAGGCTTCGTGACGTTCCTATGCAGTCACACCCTTGAAGTCCGATACGTGTCTGATCAGCTCAACATGGTTGGCTTTAATATTCGTCGGAGCTTTTACATGACTTCTGCAGAATGTACAACCTCCGCAGAGTGAAAAATTGTTATAACAATAGTGCTCACGATCAAGAACAGCATGGGCCCTCTCATGATCAATCTATTTGAAGTTGATATTAACTTGTTGTAGTAATTTTGGTGGCCTTGGTGAGTACCAACCATAAGTGAACACACCCTTTCTTATTATTTCTCAGAAGATGAAGGTATGTGAGGTTTTGAAATGATGCTAGGCATAAATGCCCCCAGTAGTTTTCTTGTCGATGGAACACTGGACTGATCCCCGATAGGTATTTATATACTCGATAGGTGGGACGTCGACATTGGCGATTCACACTTCTGATCAACATGATTCAAACCCCCACAACCGTTACACTGCTACTCGGTTGGTTATCAACCAAGAACAACTTGATTGACCTCACCGAGAAAGCTTTTTCCCTGCAAACAAATTGAGAACACAAGGATATGAAGCAAAATATATGGAGTTCAAGATCTGAACAACAAAAGACTAAACACCATAGGGTTGTCGAACAAGAACATGAGCCTTGGACCACTAGTAAACAGATTTGGTGTTATAGTTACAATGATCAATATATATTTTTTTATGGAAAACTAGACTCCAAACAAAAAAGCGAAACCAAACAATGGCAGCTACCATGTTTATGAGACCAACACGTTGACCTAGAGTTAGAGTGACTACGGGGAGGGCTCCCACAAACATGAGCTAAATGTCTGACATGATACAGAGCAAGAGACGGTCCAAAACATGTGACACAACACCTTTCATGGTCACAACCTATGTTGCACAAGTCATTTGGAGCTGGGACCCAATCCAAAAGAAGATCCTCACCGTCATGGTTCCAACACATAAAAGAACACAACATTTGGATGCCAGATGTGGGAGATATCGTCGTTTTGGTGTTGGACTATGGGCTGAATCGCACCAAATCAGTCGGTGATGAAGTTTAGAGCGTTGGTTCATCTTTGGAACGCACCGATCAATTCGATGGTGTCAAAGGTGATCACACCAAGTCGGTGCTCAAGGCAAGGTTGAAGAACTCTCTGAGTGGACACCACCATCTCTTTCGGTGGTACTAGAGAAAAGCACCGAATCAGTCGGGGCTTGGTGGGCCAGGCATTAGAGACTCAACGACTAGCTGAGGTGGCACCATTGACTCATTCGGTGGTGACTCTTCCATGTGCACTGAATTAGTCGGTGGTACGCAAAAAGTTGCAACGGCTAGTTCCTTTGGTCGGGGCTATTAATACCCCATCCCACGGCCATTTCAAGGGTGCTTGAGCTCAGGGAAGAAATTGGCAAGCGTTCTACACATTCTTAAGTGCTCAATCCACCAAAGTGCTAATTAGAAGATCGAGGTGATTAGCAATTTATTTAGTTCTAATCTAGACCACTTAGCGCATCTCTTAGGTGTTTAGCCTAGAGTTTAGCAAGGTTTGCATACGTCTTGCTCTATTTGGTGCTTGCGTGCATCAAGTGTTGTAATCCGAGGCTTGTAGTCTTACAAGACCCTCCAACCGAGTTTGGGGAGTGACCGTTGCTGATTGTGAAAGGGAGGAGGGGCTTCGGCTAGTTCGTCGAAGCTCTACCAAGTGAAAGCGGCAAGGAACATTCGAGGAGGGGCGAGCTGAGATCCACTTGAGTGTGGGGATGTCTCGTGGTCATCCATAGAGTTATTTAACCGGGGAGTTTATGCCCTTGCGTGGGCATTCCCTTTGAGGGGCTCCAACAACGAGGACTAGTGGAAAGCTTGCGAGCTCCAGGGTAACTCGATAAAAATTGCCGTGCCGGAAGTTTGCATTCTCTACCCTTTTACCTTCCGTATTTAATACTTGCATTACTTTTCGTATTTAACTTTCCTAGACTTGCTATGCTAGTATAGGATTGGACCTAGGGTGCACAACTTTGTAGCGGTAGGTATTCTACACATAGAGAACCTAGGGCACATTTATATAAAAACTGAAATAGGTTTTTATATGCACAATTGAAGCCTTAGTTTTTAGAACACCTAATTCACCCCCTCATAGGGTGTCACGGCCCCTTCAAAAATACATAAATTTTTCTATAATGTTAATTTATGAAACAACCAAGATATTAAATCTCTTGTTTCAATCGTGTGGCCTATAAAATTTAAAAGATGTGTGTAAAAAAGAACATGCCATGGGCGCGAGTAGGTTTCTTGTGGTGGAACCAGCCCACCAGGGTTCGAGTCCTCGACTCGGCACTAGTGCTCGCATTTTTCTGGATTTATTTCAGGATTTAACCGGTGCTATTCCTTCAGTGGTAGGCGACGTGCCCATCGATAGCGAGGCGCCTGTGGTGACTTCGTCAATTTGGAGGATTTACCGGCCTAGTCTTTCGGAGAAAAGTTCCATGCTCAAAGAAAGCAAGCATGGCGCAAAAAAAGTGAATAGGAAGAAAATATGCATGCATAAAAAAAAAAGTCTGCCACAGTCATCAAAACAATGAAAACAAAAGAGAAGACAAAACAAAATATAGCCCATGTCTAAAAGCAGAGATAAAAGGAGAGATGGTCTACGAAAAGGAGTCCATTATTCCCTCGACCAATAAATAATCACACACATGCACTGAGGATTATGACTTGTGTTTTCTTTGAGTCCAGTCTTTGACTAAGTGCTGGTGTTCTATAACATTATTACTATGTTACTCGTAGACGCCGAGGAGTGTAATCTTAGTAATGATACTCATAGGCGAGCAAATAATTACAAAAAAATATGACATTTTGTATAACTTTTTAATAAAACAAGCGGTCAAATTTGGGACCTCAAAAGTCAAACGGCCTACATTTTGAAATGGAGAGAGTACAATCCAATATACTCCGTCCAACACAATTTATAAGTCGTTTAACTTTTTTTTTCTCCAACTTTGACCCTTCGTCTTGTTAAAAACATTATGTGAAATATCAATTTTTTATTATGACTTGTTTTATTAATGCATATTCTTCAAAAATGACTTTAATTTGACTATATTTGCACAAATATTTTGAATAAGACGAGTGGTCGAAGTTGGGGCAAAAAAGGTCAAACGACTTATAAATTGGGATGAAGGTAATATTTGAGTGTAACGGTGGGAATACTTTCAAGAACACTTAAAATGGTGTGAAGGTGGTACAACAATGTGTAATCCTATAGACTAACAAATACCATATATACTGGTCTCCTCTTTGCATGTTCTCCTTTCCTGGTCCCATCCCAGTCTCCCGGTTTCACTAGTCTTTCGTCTTTCCCCTCGCCCACGCCTGGTTTTCGTCTCCCGCGCGCGCACCGGTGCTGCCTGCAGCTTTCCCCGCCCGCGTCTTGGATCCCCATCCGCCGCATCCTTCTCCTCCTCGTAGTAGCTATTGTTTCATCCTCCTTCCCTCTGTACGCCGAGGCGGCGGCAGGCTGCAGTGCTCTGACGCACGCCTCGTCGATCATTTCCAAGTGCGCGACGGGGGCTTCCCCTTCCGAGGGCTGCTGTGGCGCTATCACGTCCGCACTGGCGGCAGGTGGGGCGAGATGCCTTTGTTTGGCGTCCCGTACGCGGGTTGCTACTGAAGAAGGAGCAACTCAAGAAGATTTCGCAGGTTGGTTCGAAAGCTGTGGTGGATCCAGTGACTACAGCGAGGAGGTCACAAATTGTTCTGCCCAATCAGGTATCCTCACATCCCGTTCGACCAAATGCATCCCCTTTGTCTTATCACTCGGTGATTTGTGGGTTCTAGTGTCACGAGGCGATGTGTTGAGTTCTAGTTTCACAAGGGGAATTTCTGATTTCCAATCCATTCGGTTTTGTGTGGGTTCAGTTTTTCAAGGGGGTTTGTTGGTTGTAGTTTCTGAAGGTTGTGATCTGTGAGTTCAGTTCCTGATTTCAATCCATCGGGTTTTGTTTATACTTTAGGCGACTTGGGACCTCCGCCTCCGCCTGCGTCTCCGCCTCCTCCGCCTCCGTCTCCCCCTCCGCCTCCGCCTACTGT
This sequence comes from Digitaria exilis, assembly GCA_015342445.1. Taxonomy (NCBI): domain Eukaryota; kingdom Viridiplantae; phylum Streptophyta; class Magnoliopsida; order Poales; family Poaceae; genus Digitaria; species Digitaria exilis. The sequence goes on along the minus strand of JACEFO010001695.1, from coordinate 1,034,598 downwards.
CTTACCTCGGGAACATCCTTGGTACGAGCCCATAATTGACTGGATTATGGGCTTGGCGACATTTGGTGTCGTCTCTGGAGTACTATTTGTGTGCGCCAAGTGGGGTAATGGTACGACACTTTGCTCGAGTTCAAATTTCGCATGAGATTTATGCATTATTTGACCAATTGCTGCTGTTTAGGCCCAACTAGAGATATTGCTGAGAGAGCTCTTGATAGGGTACTGAATGGCTCTGCCGCCTCAAGAAGGCAGGCACCACCTTTCGCTGAGGTGAGCTAGCATAGCTTGTTTCTGGATTACTCTGGTTCTTATTGCAAAGTTTGTTTCGAGATTTATGATGCGAGGTGGCATGAGTTGTATTTTGGATGCTAAGTACTAGTGGTAGATATAAAAAAGGTGACACTTGTACAGTCTATCTCGTTAACAACTTCTGTGGACTGTAATTGTGAAACAATTATTTTTTAATGCAGAATACTAGTAGGCAATGCTAAATATTCAGACTTCAATTTATATTGCTTATTGTACCATTGTTCCTATGTTTCTTCATCTATTTAGATATAAAAGAAATTTGCTAGCATTTTCTTTTCATTTTAATTCCTTTCCAAACAGTCAAATGCTGATGGATTCATTTTTCCTGGTTTTTTTATCTGTTTGCGTAGCACTTCGGTAGTTAAATACTAATTTTCAGAATGTATATACATCAATGTGCTGATTTTTTTGGTCCTGCCTCTTTTATATCTCATACTCATTAACTTTTTTCATGTAGCCTCGTGAACCCTCAGACGCAAATGTAAACCAACCTGTGTATATCCCAGTCGAACAACAGCTGGCAAATAGAAACATTGATTCTGATGGAAAGCAAATTTGGTTGCTGGCAAACCATTTTGCTATCAGTCGCATAAGACCTGATACTATTTTCTACAAATACAATGTAATGGACAATCCTGCAATTCTTAAAATTTACTTCTTGCTCATAGATCTCGGTACTTTTATTCTGAAATTTTGATTATATACACTGTAGGTTACCATAAAATCCGAGGATGATAAGGTTGTTGATGGCAACAGCATTTGTCGAAAAATAATGAAGAGACTAGAAGCTGAAGGCAATGAATTATCTTACAAGGGCTTTGCTTTTGATGGCGATAAAAGTCTATTCACAGTTGCAGCTCTTTCAGAGAACAAAGTTGAATTCATTGTTTCACTGGGGATAATATCTTCAAGGTACATGCACTCTTAGTTTCAATAGCTCTGCGAAAGTTTTTATTGGCATTTCTGGTACGGTGAAATAATGGTTTTACCTAAAATGAGATGTTTTAAAATTAGATTTGTTGTTCAGATGGTTTTCTACACTGAGACATTAGTATTGCAGAAATGAAGTTGTATAGGACTACACATGGTGATTGTGTTGATTGCAGAATAAGCTATAAATTTGGTTAATCGTTAAGCTGGAATTGTTTTCAACCACACAAGGATTGTGTCTTTTGATATGGATCAAAATATGTAGGTATTATGATGAAAAACTCAAATAGTCAGCTTATATGTATACTCAAGATTTTATCTCTCTTTAGGCATGATGGTCTGCAATCACAAAGTGAGAAAAGATACAGAATTTGTTTAAGCTATGCAGGAAAGATTCCTGTAGAGCCAGTTGCCTTGACACTCCAGGGCTGTGAGTCTGGAGATGCTCATGTTGCTTTAACAGTTCTAAACACTATTTTAAGGCAGAGACAATCTAGAAGGTATGCTATTTTGTTATGTCATTGCAGGAAGGTCTTTTGCTACTTTGAATTTATCTGTGGCTATGAAACTGTTGTTCATTGTATACAGGGGATGCTTCGTGGTCAATCAAGCATTTTTCAATACTGACACAGGGAACCTTATTGATTTGTCTGGTGGAGTTAGTCTCTGCTATGGTTTCCATTCTAGCTTCCGCCCTTCCCTTGGTGGTTTAACATTAAATATCGGTATGGATTGTTAGTACATATAGTTGAATATTTAGTCAAACTGCCAACCTTGATATGCCATTTTTCTACACAGATGTGTCAACCACAACTATCATCAATCCTGGCTCTGTGATTGATTTCATCTGTGCTAGTCAAAGTATCACAGACATAAATGGTGCTGATTGGGGGAAGGTACCTAGAATAAATATAACTGTTCTTGATACTGGTGCTTTTTGTCCCTGAAGAAATGGATTTGAGGCTATGTTACTAACTTCTATCTATGAATGATACAGGCCAAGAAAGAATTACAGAACCTCAGAGTAATAGCCAAACACAACAAATTTGAATTCAGGATTTTTGGATTTAGTGATAAACCATGTTACGAGCAACTGTATGTCTCAATATTCTTGTGGTGTGTTTGTTTACTCTATTGTTTCTCTGCTGATCATGGGATGCACTGTTTTTCAGATTCCAAATGAAATCTCATCTTGGAAGCACTACAGATATAACTGTTCAAGATTACTTTAAACTCAAAAAGATCAACCTCGAGATGCCTCACTTGTTATGTCTTGATGTGGGAAAAGAGAACAGTCCTTGTTATCTTCCAATTGAGGTTGCACCCTTAATTTTGTATTACATACTGTCATCTGATTGACCTTGAGGTTCAATTTTGTGACATTAGAATTATTTTTGCAGTTATGTAATATGGTATCACCTCAACGGTATAAAACTGCATTATCATCACAACAAAGGGCTACTTTTGTTGAAAAGTCGCGGCTGGAAGCTAAGCGGCTAATGGAAATTGTTGCTGATGTAGGTTAATGAATTATGCTCATGCTGTTACTCCCAAGTCCCAACTTTTTACTCTGTACCTTAGATTAGTGACAGCTACGATTTATAGGCAATCAAATCTGACGGGTATGTTGATGATCCACTGTTATCTTTGGCTGGCATCAAAATTGAGAAGCAACTTATTCGAATCTGTGGTCATGTACTCTCTGCACCAACGGTTAGACTACTTTTCTCCTTTCATTATACCATTTCTACATTTGTCATGTTTTCTAATTGTTTGATTTGATTGTTTGGATATGCTATTCAGCTGGTTGTGGGGAATGGGGAAGAATGCATCCCAAACGAGGGCAGGTGGAATTATAACAACAAGGTAGTTATCTGCCTAGCTGCAAGAAAGCACGTTTTATATATAGTAATCGTGATGAACTATATTTTCTCCCACTATTGTAGATGCTGTTGAACCCTGTGAGGATTGAGCATTGGGCAGTTGTTAATTTTTCTACTTATTGCAACATGAACTGGATTATTCAGAGGATTATTGATCTTGGACGAAGTAAAGGCATTGTAAGTCTTCTGGTTTTACTTTGTATAATAGAGGTTTAACAATGTTATCACCATTACAATGCTGTGCTTTGACCATATGAGTTGTCTTTTTCTTTTTGCAGTTTATGAAATTTCCTGCCACCATCGTGGAGGAGGACAGCAAGGTTGTGAAATACTCACCTGCCAAAAGGGTTGAATGGATGTTAAATTAAGGTCACCAAAAAAGCTCCTATCCCTCCTGAATTTCTGCTGTGTCTATTACCAGAGAGGAAGAATTGTGATATTTACGGTAATATAATAGACATAGTGTTTCTATGCCAGTGGGTTCTTTATTCAACTGAACTTACGCTGTTGAGGGCTATAATTTGTTATTTTTATGTAACTAAATTTGTGCTGTGAAGGGCCGTGGAAGAGAAAAACTCTACATGAGGTGGGCATCGCCAGTCAGTGTATTGCTCCTAGTTCCAACACGACAGACCAATTCTTTATCAATGTTCTTCTAAAAATCAATGCTAAGGTACACACTTCATTTTTTCCAAAAACAAAAGGGTACACATTTATTGCTCTATTTGACTGTTCAGCCTTGCCTTTGTTTTTTTAATAAAGCCTCTTACTGACAAGGTAATTACATGGCTATTTTGTTCTTTTTCCCTGATGACTAGCTCGGTGGATTAAATTGTAAGGTGGCTTTTAAAAATGACTACATGATACCAGCCATCACAGAAACACCCACGCTTATTCTTGGAATGGATGTTTCACATGGTCCTCCAGGCCGAGCTGATGTTCCATCTGTTGCCGCGGTGTGTCTTGTTCTATCCTATATCACTTACAACAAGTGAACATTTGTCTTATGAACAGTTAAATTGAATAGATGGCGGAGATTTATATTTTGTGAATAGTTAAAATGTATAGCGAGCACCCTTGACCAGTTGTACCCATTAGTTTCCATGTCTATACACACTTACATTGGTTAAATTAGTGGACAGCTACCTAGCACAATAAATCACAACCTTTTTAGAAGAACATCTATGGATTTGTGGTAAACTATAATTTGAAAATCCACTAGCATTGTAACAACTTCCATATTTTACAGCTGCTGGTTTCATATTGGATTCTTAAGAGGGAACTAGTAATCAAATTTGCTCCACTGCAGGTTGTTGGTTCTAGATGCTGGCCACTGGTGTCACAGTACAGAGCATCCATTCGGATTCAGCCACAGAAGGCCGAAATGATCAACTCGCTGTTTACGCCATTGTATAATGGAAACGATGGTGGCATGATATGGTGATCTACATCCCTATCTTATTGGGTTTCTGTATTATTGTTCTTCTAGTTGTAAACCACAATATCTGAAATGATTCTTGAGTTATTTACTCTCAGGATGTGGGTTTAGGCCCCGTTTAGATTCAAAAGGATTCCCCAAAAATCCACTATTCATCCAACTTTTCCCTATTCATCCCACCCCTTCTACTCACATAACACTATTCATCTACAATGTTTTTTTGGTGAACAGTGTATTTTCGGGGAATCTTTCCCCAATCTAAACACACCCTTAATCTGTTAGACAAAAAAGGATCTCAATGCACTTACTTTTTTCCCCACTCTTTATATTGCAGTGAACTCCTACAGGACTTCTATGAAACAAGTCAACAAAGAAAGCCATCACAAATCATCATATTTAGGTGTGTGTTAATTTAATTGCTATTTTCAGTTAAGCCCATGAATTTGTCCTTCAAGTGTCATGTTTGCTTGATTGGATTATCATATGTTGACTGCTGAAAAAATGCTGCTTTCAATGCTAGTTGTCATATCGTGTTAAAACAATGTATCTTCTTATTTCATACTACCTCCGTTCTCTTTTATTCGACGCTGGATAGTTCAAATTTGAGCTACTGAACGTTAAATATATTGAGAACAGAGGGAGTAGAAGAATGAGTACCCTTGCTTGGTTCTTATTTTCCGGTGGAGAATGTATTCATGTTCCATTTAACATTCTATGCTACTTTATCTGTACAACTTGCTTTATTTGTTGCTGCATGGTGAACTTGGCAATTAAAGTAGTCTTGTGTATTATTTAGTGCTCCTGGCTTAGAGTTTTTCGCCCTGTTCGGCTGGGCTACAACTACTCCTGGCTGGGCTGTTTCGGCTGGTTTGCTGCCTTGTTGACTGCTTGCTGCAGCAGCTGGAGCTGCAGCGCAGCCGCAGCTACAGCCCAGCGAACAGGGCCTTTGGTATAACTATTATAATCCTGTCCTGAATTCTTACTCCCCTTTTAGTTGTATGGTCTATGTTCATGGTGAGCTTGGCACGTGGTGTTGTGTTATTTGTAGTTTCTGCCTTGAGTTTTTGGTGCTAATGATGAATTCAAAATCCATGCAGGGATGGTGTGGGCGAGTCTCAATTTAGCCAAGTACTGAGTGTCGAGCTTAATCAAATTATAAAGGTTGTGCTAAATCATTCTTTTAGCCTAGTAAGTTTTTTGGTTTTAGTGTAACTCTTTTCTAATGGATGTTACACAATTTCAGGCATTCACAGCAATGGGCTGGGATCACCGACCCAAGTTCACTGTTATCGTTGCGCAAAAAAAGCACCATACAAAATTTACCAAAGCAGAATTGCCAGAAAATCTTCCCCACAGTAAGCACAGTTCAGCTTAATACTTATAAAATTGTTCGACCCTTATCTTGAGGAACTCACAGACTTGTCTTGTAAAAAGGTGTGATTGTGGATTCAATCATCACAAATCCAAAGACCTACAACTTTTATTTGTGCTCGCCTGGAGGGCAGGTAGTTTTCCTAACATTTGTTTTTCATTGACCATGCCTGTCAGTTCTTACCATGAACAAGTAAAACTGCATGTCTCAGCCCTTTTATATTTTAGCATTCTAAATACTCTTATTGCACAGGGTTTCACGAGATCCACCCACTACCAGGTGCTCCTTGATGAAATTGGTTTCTCTGCAGAGACACTCCAGAAGCTAGTTTTTTTACTCACACACGAGTAAGCGCATTAGCTGCTGGCCGTTTTCTGATTTCAATGCATGTCTCATTTCAGAGGCTAACGGTTTGTGTATTTATGCAGAAACCAAAGGACTATGAGTGCTGACACCATAGATATATTGTTCACCCATGTAATTATTTTTTATTTTCTTCCTTCCGTATTCAGAAAGCTGAGATTGTTTTTCCTTCAGTCTCTCCTATTAGGTACGCACACAATGCTGCGTCCCTGATGATGCAGGTTTTAAACTCTGAACTGTCTGGGGGATCGAAATGTTCAACTGGAACTGATGTACCGTCATCATCAACAGCAGCATCAGATGTACGGTTGCATCCCAACGTGTGCAGATCTATGGCTGTGTTCAGATTCAGGAAAAAGTACTTCTCCAATAAGTTTTTCCTATTCATTCCACTCACAAAACACGCTTCCCAGTGCACTATTCATCTAGAAAAAGTACTTTTTACTTCCAATCTGAACGCAGCCTATGTTTTTTTGCTGACGCTGAGCATACAGCAGAACTGTTACTGAAGAAAATTTTGCAGAGTTCCGTTTTGGGACAGTGTAGTTGTTCATTGTACATATAGCTTCTACTAGTTTTTAGGGATGTTCGGGTTGGTGAATAACCCACATTTGAAGATTTATGGATGTTTATTCTGGTACACGTTATACTGTGAATCTGTGATACGGTATGTTTGAGCAAGTTTTGGATTCTGTACAAATATAATATTTTATTAGTTGGGTGGAACTGAAATCATACTTAGGCCATGTTGAATCCAAGTAGTAATAGGTCTAAGTGCTAAGCTTTAATATTAGTCCGTGGCGAAGAGGAGGGCCATGCTTGGGCTAAACATTAGCCATACGCTACACGGTAATGCTACGAAACAGGCAATCGACTTGCGATAGAAGATGCGAGTCTGTGGATGCAGGTGAGGAGCGAATAAACGGTAATGCTACGAAACAGGCAATCGACTTGCGATAGAAGATGTGAGTCTGTGGATGCAGGCGAGGAGCGAATAAATGGTAATACTACGAAACAGGCAACCGACTTGCGATAGAAGATGCGTGCCTGTGGATGCAGGCGGGAGCTTCGCTCCTCGCTGTTCTAGGTTTGCCGGCAGCGGATCCCCGATGTAGGAGTTCTCTCCATAAAACCCTGTTGTTAAGTGCTTGTATAAGAACACAAACCATAGCATCGGTTGTTCGTGTGCATGAGCCCGGATTGTAGGCCCGCGATGTAAAACATTTTCTTCTTAATACAAAGATACGCAACACTTCTACGTATTTTTGAAAAAAAAGAAACAAGCAATCGATGGATGAGGAAAGATCGGACATGTTCTTCTATTGGCTTCCATGTGCAAGCTTCCTCTGCCGTCTAGAGCTTCCACTACAAGAAAAACGAGCATTCGTCCCTCACACGTTGGTACCGGTTGTAAACCCGGTACTAACGTGTCCCTAAGGGCTCCCGAGGGCCCTCGGACCATTTAGTACCGGCTGGTGTGTTACCAGCCGGTACTAAATGGTCCCGGGGGGTTCCCGAGGCCCCCGTGCATGGCATTTAGTACCGGCTGGTGTTACGAGCCGGTACTAAATTGGTCTGCGGGGTATAGTTTAAAATGAAAGCATATCCCACTCAATCACAACTGATGCATAGGTGGGATGATCGAGGGGGTTACACGCGAGACCAGAGGTTGTGAGTTCGAATCCCACGAACCGCGCACGCGCATTTACGCGTGAAAAATTTACGTGACGTTGCGCGTGTGCGAGCCTCCTAGTAAGCTTACAAATTATTTTCTTTATTTTTTTGGCTCGAAACTAGTTAGTACCGGCTGGTAACACCAGTCGGTACTAAATGGTCCGCCCCGCCGATCCTGCAGCCCCGTTAGTACCGGTTGCTGCAGCCGGTACTAACGGGGCTGCCAATTTAGTACCGGGAGAACGTGGCTTTTGGCCTGGTACTAAAGGTCGATTCTCTAGTAGTGTTCCCACGCCTCCTTAGGATTTTGGGGTTGTCAGGGTTGCCTTCCCACTGTCGATCTTACAGGGAGGGTTGGTGGTGGAAGGCAAGCCCGGCGGAGGAGGCGGGGTGTGGGGGCAGGGGAGTTGACGACGATGATGGCGCTGGACGGATGCGGTGGCGGCGCGAGGCGACAGCGGGATAGGCCAGTGTGACGGTCGACACGGACCCTAGCCTGACGCACAGCGGGGTGGCGAGCGGTGGCTCAGGGAGCGGCAATGGCGCATGGCGAGGGCAACGTTCGGCCGATGGCTAACACGCATATTGGACGTTCAGGCGCTAGCAACGCCATACCCTAAAAAGGAGCGCATAGATGTAGGAGAGCTGCTAGTGGGAAAAAAGACTAAAAAGGACTGCAATGCCCTTTCCCACTTAAGAAGGAATATCTATTCATCCAGCGGTAAGTTCTACTGCCATGTTATAGACGGTTGTATCCGGATCAAACGGCGGTAGGACTTATCGCTGGGCTAAAGGTGTACGGTAACACCCTAAAAATGTTTTTCTTGAAATTAATTAATAAATTGCTTTTTATTGTCATGTGCTCATGAAAAAGCAAGGAAAATAAACTTTTGAAATAATTAAAATTAAATATAAGGTTTTGCATGCTGGTGCATTTCTTTTGAATGATTGAATTCAAACCTTGAATTAAATTCAAATTGAGTGTCTTTGTTTTGAATAGCAAAACCCTCTTTTTTCTCTCTTTCTTTTTCTTGGCCCACCTCTCTTCTCTTTCAACCCGAAGGTTCGCGGTGTGGTCAGAATCTCGCTGAGCCTTTTCTATCTGTCTCCCGCTCTAACGCGAAGGTGCGAGCTGGATTTCCGCACCGAGAGAGAGGGGGGAGGTGCTGCGAGGAGGGCCACGCCGGACTGGCGTCACAGTGGGCCGCAGGCCCCGAGCTCGCGCCACTTACGGCATGCCTACTCTTCCGGCTCCTCTCGCGCTGACGCCACACCCTACTCTGCACCGTGCACCCCCGCAGCCGCTGCGCCTTGCTCCGCGTCCTGCTTCCAGCAGCAGCAGCAGCTCGACGGCACCCAGATAGGGGCAGCAACGCCATCAAGGCAGTGCCACCGCTGCAGCCCTTGTTCACCTCAGCTCGATCGCCCGAGCGCACAGAAAGAGCAGCCATGGTGAGAGGGCGAGGCCCGGGCAGCGCGTCGAGGAAGAGGAGCAGAGGGGCCGCCGCTGTGCTGCGTGGGCTTGTGCTGCTGCTGCTGGTGGCACGCGGCGATGAGGAAAGGGGAAATTGCTGCTGAGTTGCTGTTGCTGTTGAAGAGAAGCTTTTTTTTTGTCCCCTCGGTTGTACTGTGCATGACCCAAACCGAAGAATGGGTCTTGTGTATGGGTGATCGCTGTTGGAGACAGCCTAAAAACTTCTCAAAGTGGAAAGCCCCTTAGGGTACATGTGCCGAAGACACTCTGAAACGAACTGGATTTCCGATTACAGGAATCTGACTCCCTATACCCTTGTGGTGGTCCCTGGATCAGTAGATACCACGTACAAAACTCGAAATAGTCGCGTATTAGTTCCAAACCACGATAAAACATCACAGAGTTAATAAGTTATTACATTTCCATGCAAGGGTTCGAATTTATTTGCCACGCAGGGCTAAACTTATGACAATGAGGAAGCCTAGCGCCTGGAAGCTTGGTAGCGGAACTCCATCTTCTGGTCTCCTCCACAGGCTGGCTTGAGCGTAGACCACGACCTAGTCATACCAGTTTTCGAAGTTGGCATCGAATTCCTCACCGCCTCCCGAGTACTCATACTCTTGTTCCCAAGGGATGGAACAGGCTCACGTCACCTGAATGTAGCTTTAAAGTGGACTGCATTCTAATGGTATAACAAAAATAACAAGGAATAGGCTTAGGGCTTCGTATGCAAGTGGCGTATCAATAATATTTTCATCCCACCAATCCCCACATATCCATCCTAGGCTAGTCCCATCACACGACAGGTTCCCGACGACATCCACCATAACACACACCTCCACTCTTGGCGATGCACAACTTCTATCCTGGCATCGCAATAGGAATAGCCGGATCACAAGGGAGGCGGAGCACAACTTCCCCCTCCCTGACTACCCCTATGCCCTCACACCCTCGTCTATAGGGGGAGAAGCAGATCCCAAAACAATGGCCGAGCTGCTGAAATATCACTGCGCTATCCATGATCGAAATCACGGCTATACATATAGATCGACAGTCTACAGAGGTTGTACAAATATACCCAACCCGGGCTACGGCTGGGGATCATCTAGTTAGGACGCAGCCCATAACTAGTAAACCCTCTAGTAAGAATGACACCCTCTTGGTCTCCTAGGTCTGGGTGCCTCCGCACGTAGACGTTGGCCCCAAGAAATGTGAAAGCGTACCACCAGATCCGCCCATCAGGGGTGTAAGGCACGAGCACTCACCCCTCACACATACACATATTGTGATCTCCTACATTCGGGTGACACCTTAACTAGGCTAGCCATTACTGGTCACATCTCAGACAAGTTGGTGCGAATGGTACAGTGATCACAGATAAGTCAACAAGGTTTAGGTGCCGGTACAGGAGGAAGTCTTCTTTTCTCGCCCTCTCAAATAACCAGCTACACCTGACTCCAAGTCATAATATTACGACCAGGGGGCTATCTCCCATGGGGTCTTCTACCACTAGGGGGCATCTCCCCTAGGGCCTACAAGGTGACCCATAAGTCACCCAACCCTGATATAAGATTGGGTTTTTATTACCCGCACCGGCAAGGACCCAGTAGGGTCAAAATTCCCAACACCTTCCCCATTGTTTCCCACACACACGTCAAGAATAGCTACTACATCTTCTAGTACACAAGCAAGCATAGCATCTTATCATCATCATATAACAAGGTATGTAATGAGAAGTGAATAGGTAACAAGGTATACGATAAGTAAACAGGCTACGCAAGGCTCATTGCTCAAGCAACACATGCAGGCGCTAGAGTTTCTAATCAGCAAATGCCTATGGGTATTCAAGTAAAGCCGTCGGTGTGAACCTGAGTAGTGGTGCTAGTTGTACTGCTCGTCATCGATGTCTTCCTCGATCAGTGCTTCTCCAGTGCTGGCTCTTGTTCATAAAACTCTATAAAACTAGGGGCCTATTTGCAAATAAAAGCCAAATGGAAGATCAAGGAAGATACAAATAACTCCAAATGCATTCTAAAAGTGTTATTCATATTTTTTTTGAAAACTATAGAAATTGGTTTCATTTTTTATGAATTAAAATGAAGTAGTTATAAATTTTTCTAAGTTTGAAACGCGTGTCCTGCTGACGTCAGCATGATGTCAATAGTGGGGTCAGTCCTAATGACATCAACAGTGGGCCTTGCTGACATCATCATTGACCGGCCAACATTAAGCAGTCAATGGTCAAATTGACTATTGGTCCCGCTGGTCAGCGGACCCTACCTATCAATGGCCCGATGTCAATGACAATGTGCGGCCTGGCCAGATGGGCTCAAATCTGCCCTGGTCCGAGTGCGGCCCACGGATGGCGGCCCATCGGGAGGTCCGACTGTGGGATCTGGTGTGGTTGCACCCAGATCCTGTGCGACTGGATCTGGTGTGGCCCTGCAGGTGTGTTTGTGCGCCAGAGCGCTCACTAGGGCTCGACCGAACACTGCGACGGCATCGGCGGTGACCAGTGGTAAGTGTGTGCATGCGCGAGCGCTCGGATGTGTAAACGCTCACGTGCTTGTGTGTGTGCGAGCGAGCGCAACACGTTTGAGTGTGAGCGCGTGTGTGCTCTAGCGCCTCGACAGCATCGCCACGTGCACCAGTGGCGACGAGCACATGGGGCAGCAACATCCCTCACCCACGGCGGTGTACGGAGCATCAAAGCTAGCTCCTTTAGGGCCCCTGTAGGTGGCACAACGGCCTAACATATAGGTAGGATGGCCCTAGCGGTGGTGCAGCTACAATTTTGTATGGTGACCCGCCTGCGTTGGGGATGAAAGGCTTGACTTTTCTCACCTTGGGCGCAGAGAAGGTAAAAGGCAAGGCAGGGAGCTGGTTGACGTGGTGTTGAGGCGATGCAGTGAAGGCGAGGTAGAAGTAGCAGTCTCGGCTCGCGGTTCTCTTGGAGACGTTCCGGCTTGGTGTGGTCGTTGGCGGCGTTCACCTTCTCCGTAGCGGTGTGGCATATGCGTCATCCTCCCCCACGAGCACCGGCTTGGCGCCTGGTAGCGGCAAGGCTCCTTGCTGCGGCTTCCTTCTTCTTCCCCTCCTCTTTTCCTCGTCCCTTCTCCTTCCATCCGATCAACTAGCGGTGGTGGCGGCTGGGTCGGGGAAAACCCCAATCGGTGGTCTAGGGTTTGAGGGAGATGGAGCATGGTGGGTATATGTAGGTGGAGGCTAGGGTTTGGGTAGGCTGCAGGGTTTGTAGAGCGAGCGGTGTGAAAGCATCTAGGGCCCTAGTTTAATGTTTTGGTAATTAATGATAAAACTTTGTGAACTAACAATTTCATTGAGCATATGAATTGAGGTTAGTCACATATATGCGCTATGAGATGCCATGAAGATGGTATTGTAAAAAGCAAGATTGCTTCCGCAAAGAAAAGTTGATATGAAGAGGCGAAAGACTCAAGGCAAAGGTATAAAGACAGGATTTTCTTTTTGCCGGTCAAGAGGTGATTAGAGAAGTAAATTGACCGGATTTGTAGTCTAGATAGCCGTACTATTGTGAGGGATCAATTTACAGTTGCTTGACGAGTTAATAGTGCCACATTGCTCAAACTCTTGGATTTGCATGCATATAGATGAGAGTTTGTCGCTAACTGCAATACGTTGAAAATACACACGACGGAGGGTCCGGCAAAGCCTGGCGGACGATCCGCCTCTTTAAAAAAATTTGCACAGAGCTCGCGAGCTCTCTGGTGGATTTATTGGTCAAAGGCAAATGGTCCGGCCAGAGGAGGTGGACGGTCCGGTGTTGAGCTAATATTTGGACAGAGACTCGGCGTTCTCTGGTGGTTTTGTATCCTAATGGTGGACGGTCCGGCCCTTGGGGGCGGACGGTCCACCGGCTAACTTTCGGACATGTTCGATCATCGGCTGTTCTGTGTAACTTTTGTCGGGTACCAAACCACGGGGTACCCCAAACTACAGCCCAAGGTGGTCCGGCGAGAAGGCCACAGGAGGAAGCCCAAAGCCGCGGCGGCCCGAGAACGGCCAATCACGCCGGGGCCGTCGAGTGGGGAATCTCCGTCTCGTTCGAGGGCAGCCCATGCCCTCGAACGAGAATCTCTGTCCCGTTCGAGGGTACCCTTCGCCCTCGAACAAAGTTCCGTCATGGTCGACCCTCCCTCTGCGGTCGAGATCCTTGAGCCAGTCTCGAAGACTCTACCCCGCACGCAATAAATGTGGGACATGACTGCACGCCCCGCTTCACCACACCTCGGATGGGACACCGGTCGCCTCCAACTGAGCCAGGCACTGTACCACGACGCCAACCACTCCACGACCGGTCCTCTCCTGGATCACGACGCGAGGCCTCGAAAAAGGACCTCCGAGGAATGACGAAACGACATGCCACCGCATCCACCCTCGATCGACACCCCTTGAAATCAACGACTGGCTAACAAGAAGTCAGCGATAGTGACATCCATGCCGTCAGCAAGGGTTGGAAGGCGCGATTCCCGCCTGCATAGTGCACGATATGGCGCTACAGTGTAACAGATGACATGTTCGCCACGATTTCCTTGTACGGTTACCTCACCCTTGAGCTATAAAAGGGGAGAGAGCCAAGCCCGCCAGGGCAGAGGATGAGTAGTCCAACTCGAATACGCTTCACTCACACATATCACCGGGACTAGGGAGTTCAACTTCCTCTCCCACTTCGCTTGTAACCCCCCTGCTACGAGCAATACAAATCTGGTGCTACGCACCACTGTTGGACGTACGGCCTCACGGCCAGAACCAGGATAAACCCCCGTGTCTAGACACTGATCGATCTAACCCGCCATCCCGTGCAAAGTTAGCGACGCGATCACTAGTTAGTGCCGGTGTGACCGAATCAGGCACCGACAGTTGGCGCGCCAGGTAAGGGAACTCGCGCGTCGCACGACTTTTTGCCTGGATCCTGATTGCGGGTTTCAACCGGAGACGTTTCCCAATGGGATCGAACAACTCGCTCCCAGCAAGATACGAGATCCGGTTCAGAAGACTCCATTTCCAGGCGACTGGCAACAGCTACCTCATGCACATCCTCCCAGAAGGATCCGACGGTCGTCAAGAGCCGCCGTCGACAGCGGCTCCTCGACGGAGAAGACGTCTGGGACCACGCACCCGGCGGGCACGCGCCGCCAGACAGGTAGCCAACATAGATCGCGCTCCATCTGCAAGGGAGGGAGATGTGCCACAACGCTCTATCCCGGCGATAGAGGCTTCCTCTTCACTCCAGACGAGCGTGGAGCGATCTGCTCCAACACAGCGTTTCCCTTACGGGCTTGATAACGCCGCTGCTGTCCACGCCTCACTCGCACGAATGGGCTTGGGCTCACAAAACCGTCAACCCGGCTACCGCTGGGTACCAAGGCGAAGCAACGTCGCCCCCGACAACTCCTGCTCGGGGTCAGAGAGGGAGAACATTCCCGAGTCAGAACATCCCGAGTGGGATTACTCTAGCCTTCGGGACCACAACGCTTTCGCAGCTTTCCAAGCCGCGGCAGACTACTGCCTCACCTGCTCCGACGACTCCGACGATGACTACTATCCCACACGGGAGTGCTTCGTCATTAGAAACGACGCTAGCGACGGGCACACCACTGGCGAAGAGGCCAATGAAGATGGCGCCGAAGACCCAGTAGGCGCACAACCTTCGGACGAGCAGGAGCAGTCGCTTTCCGAGGGCGAGCCACATCCGCGTCGCCAGCCGCGGGCTACCCACCCCCATTTAGGGGACAGGAACGCCTCGCCGCCACCAAACTCCAACCACGGTCCGGCCGATCAAGGCGGTGGTCGCGACGCAGACGCACGACGTGCAGGGCGAATCGCGCGCGCGCATCCTCGTAGAAGACAAGAACAATGACCTGGCGCCGAGAACGAGCCAAAAGCTCATCGCGGCGGCCGTCCTACTCCGGGCCATGCCGGAACCAGCCACCCCCGAAGGACAAAAACTCCACCTCAAGGCCCAGAAGCTGGTCGAAAACGCCGCGCGCCAGCAAGCCGAAAGTTCAGTCTCCCGCCTTCGGCGCCCCTCGGCCTCGAGGGGCGAACGTGGAGGAGAATCATTGGTGCGCTCACCTCCGCCGGACGACGACATGCAGGCGCGGAGCCAGGGCAACTTCCACCGGGACGCTGCGCGACGTCACGCCGACGAGCCACGCACACCAGAGGCGGAACCGCTCCCCGCACGAGTACCCGCGAGATCACGTCTTCGGGACGCCCGAGGCACCCTAGATGATGGTGACGCCCGGAACATCCTGAACCGAATGAGGCAGCGGGAGGAGGCCTGGACCCGTCTGCCTCGACGCAACGGTCGTAATGACGATCAGGATGGGCTGCCTGAACCGACGGGAACGCGAGTGTTTAGTCACATCATCCGGACCACCCCAATCCCCTCGCGTTTTCGACAGCCGATCACCATCACCAAGTACTCTGGGGAAACGGACCCCAGGATATGGCTGAACGACTACCGTCTGGCGTGCCAGCTCGGTGGCGCGACAGATGACGCCATGATCATTCGCAACCTGCCCCTTCACATGGCGGATTCCACGCGAACGTGGCTCGAGCACTTACCCCCTAATCGAATCCACGACTAGAACGATCTGGTCGAGACCTTCGTGGGAAATTTCCAAGGCACGTACGTACGGCCTGGGAATACATGGGACCTTCGAGGGTGCAACCAAAAGCCCGGTGAATCTTTGAGGGATTTCATCCGGCGCTTCTCCAAGCGTTACACCGAGCTCCCCAACCTCACCGATCACCAGATCATCCACTCCTTCCTCGAGAGCACCACTTGCTACAGCCTGGTGTGCAAGTTGGGAAGAAACCCTCCCCCCGACGCAAACCAACTGTTTGAGGTAGCCTCCAAGTATGCTTCGGGAGAGGAAGCGGCCAACGCCATCTTCAATGGCAAAAAGGGAAAACGCCCCGAACAAGAGCCCGCGGAGGGCAGCAAGGCCAAGAACTCCTCAAAGAAGCAGAAGCACGGCAAGAAGGGGAAGAAGGCTCAAGCCCCGCGCGAAAAAGGCGGCGACAACGATGAGGCTCTCGCAGTAGACCCCAACCACAAGGGACCTCGAGCCCCCCCACGTGGAGGACGGGTTTTCGACGACCTTCTCAAGAAACCGTGCCCGTACCACAAGACCATAGTTAACCACACCCTCGAGCAGTGTGAGATGCTGCGGAAGTACTACAACCGTATCCCCCGAAAGGACGGCGTCCCGAGGAAGGAAGCCGGGGACAAGGACAACGATGGCTATCCCGAGGTAGAACACGTGTTCTTCATCGTGGGTGGCCCCGCGACGAACATGACCTCCCGGCAGCGGCATCGAGAGCGCCGCGAGGTCTTGTTGGTCCAACCAGCGACCCCGTCGTACCTCAACTGGTCCTCAGAGACCATATCGTTTGGCCGCGAGGACCACCCCGACCACATACCGAACCCCGGGTAGTATCCCCTCGTTATCGATCCCGTCATCGGCAACACGCGCTTCTCCAAAGTACTCATGGACGGAGGCAGCAGCCTCAACATCATGTACGCTCCAACCTTGGAGCTCATGGGGATCAGAACCAAGGAGCTGCGACCCAACAAGTCGTCGTTTCACGGTGTCGCACTCGGAAAGCGTGTACAACCCCTCGGGCAGATCGACTTGCCCGTTTGCTTCGGCACCCCGGCCAACTTTCGTAAGGAGGTGCTCACCTTTGAGGTGGTGGGGTTTAAAGGGGCTTACCACGCCATTTTGGGAAGGCCATGCTACGCCAAGTTCATGGCCATTCCAAATTACACTTACCTGAAGATGAAGATGCCGGGGCCTAACGGAATTATCACCGTTGGCCCAACAGTCGAACACGCCTACGAATGCGATGTCGAGAGCATCGAGCTGGCCGAAGCCCTGGCCCTCGACGAGTCCCTCGTGGCGGACCTGGAGGCATTTACCAACATGCCCCCCGATGCTAACGAGCATCAGGACGGGAGTTTCGCGCCCGCCAAAAACACCAAGACGATCCCACTCAACCCTGACGGCAATGACGGCAAGGTGTTGACGGTCAGTTCCACCCTCAGCGACAAATAGGAGGTGGTGCTCGTCGACTGCCTCCGCGCCTACGCCGACATCTTTGCGTGGAGCCCCTCGGACATGCCAGGCATTCCGAGGGAGGTCGCGGAGCACTCCCTTGACATCCGCCCCCACTCCAAGCCGGTCAAGCAGCGGCTACGCCGATTCGATAAAGTCAAGCGGCGAGCCATAGGCGAGGAGGTGCGCAAGTTACTGGAGGCCGGGTTCATCAAGGAAGTCTTCCATCCCGAGTGGCTAGCTAATCCTGTACTAGTGAAAAAGAAGAATGGGAAATGGAGAATGTGTGTAGACTATACTAGCTTGAATAAAGCGTGTCCAAAGGTCCCTTTTCCCTTGCCACGCATAGACCAGATAGTAGATTCCACTTCGGGATGTGAACTCTTGTGTTTCCTTGACGCCTACTCCGGCTATCACCAGATCAAGATGAAGGAGTCTGATCAACTCGCGACTTCCTTCATCACCCCCTTTGGCATGTACTGCTACGTTACGATGCCCTTCGGCCTTCGAAACGCCGGGGCCACATATCAGCGTTGTATGCTCCACGTTTTCGGAGATCATATAGGTCGCATCATAGAGGCATACGTCAATGACATCGTTGTCAAAACCAGGAAGGCGGACGACCTGGTGCACGACCTTAAAATCGTGTTCGACTGTCTCAGAGCGCATGGGGTCAAACTCAACCCCGAAAAATGCATGTTCGGCGTGCCTCGAGGCATGGTTTTGGGTTTCGTCGTCTCCCAGCGAGGCATCGAACCCAACCCCGAGAAGGTCGCGGCGGTCCAACGAATGGAGCCGATTCAAGACCTAAAGGGGATACAAAAGGTGATGGGATGTCTCGCATCTTTGAGCCGCTTCATCTCACGGCTAGGAGAAAGGGGACTCCCGTTATACCGACTCCTGAGAAAGTCCGAATGCTTCACCTGGACTACGGAGGCCCAGGAAGCCTTGGACTGACTCAAGATAGCGCTAACGAACACGCCGGTTCTCACCTCGCCACGGGAAGGCGAAACTCTCTTACTCTACGTCGCTGCAACTACTCAAGTTGTCAGCGCTGTGATCGTAGTAGAAAGGACCGAGGAAGGGCACTCGTTGCCCGTCCAACGACCAGTATACTACGTCAGCGAGGTCTTGGCCGAAACCAAGACAAGGTATCCCCACATCCAGAAGCTAATCTACGTCATCGTGTTGGCTTGGCACAAACTACGACACTACTTCAAAGCGCACCCGGTGACCGTTGTATCATCTTTCCCCTTGGGCGAGATCATACAAAACCGCGAAGTCTCCGGTCGAATTTCAAAATGGTCGATGGAGTTGATGGGGGAGCCCTCACTTACGCGCCAAGAAAGGCCATCAAATCCCAAATCCTGGCCGACTTTGTGGCTGAATGGACAGACACTCAGCTCCCACCCTCAAAGGCCAGTATCGATTGCTGGGAAATGTATTTCGATGGGTCTATGATGAAAACAGGCGCGGGCGCCGGTCTGCTTTTCATCTCACCCCGCGGGGAACACCTTCGTTACGTCGTGCGCCTCAATTTCCCTGCATCCAACAACATGGCGGAGTATGAGGCGCTGCTCGCGGGATTGCGCATCGCCCTCGAGATCGGCATCAAGCGCCTGGACATTCATGGCAATTCCTAGCTAGTCGTTGATCAGGTGATGAAGGAATCAAGCTGCCACGATGAGAAACTGGCATCCTATTGCTAGGCGGTGCGTAGCCTCGAGGACAAATTCGAGGGCCTCGAGCTCCGCCATATCGCCCGTAGATACAATGAGGAGGCTGACGAGCTGGCCAAAATCGCGTCGCGAAGAACTACCGTCCCCCCCCAACGTGTTCGCAAAGGACATCAGCAAGCCTTCAATCGCCATTACCCCTCACACGAAGGCCTCGAAGACAACCGACGTTCGAGCGGCCACCCTCGAACCCATGGACATAGACCCCTCGACGGAAGAGGACGAGCCCATGGGTTACGAGCCCTGCTCGGGAGACGAAACCGAAGTCATGGAAGTCGACGAAGCCCCAACCTCTCAAGACTGACGGACTCCGTACTTGGACTGGCTCGAGCGAGGCACCTTGCCCCCGGATCACACGGAGGCAAGGCGCGTCGCCCGAAGGGCTAAACGCTTCCTCACGGTCGAGGGGGGGCTATACAGCCGAGGAGCTTCGAGAGTCTTACAACGATGCATTCCAACTCCCGAAGGAAGAGAGCTGGTCCGCGATATCCACGCGGGTGTCTGCGGGCACCATGCCGCCCCACGCACCTTAGTAGGTAACGCCTTCCGGCAAGGCTTCTACTGGCCCACCGCTGTGGCCGAAGCCACGGAGGTTGTTTGAACATGCAAAGGGTGCCAATTCTATGCACGCAAGACGCATCTTCCGGCCCATGTGCTTCAATCCATACCCATCACATGGCCCTTCGCCGTGTGGGGACTGGACCTCGTCGGACCGATGACAAAGGCGCCCGGGGGCTTCACACACCTGCTGGTGGCCATCGACAAGTTCTCAAAGTGGATTGAGGCTCGACCCATCAGCAAGATCAAATCCGAACAAGTGGTGCTCTTCTTCACCGACATCGTCCATAGGATCGGGGTTCCAAACTCTATTATCACCGACAACGGCACACAGTTCACGGGCAAGAAATTCCTAGAGTTCTGCGACAGCTACCACATCCGGGTGGATTGGTCGGCAGTGGCACATCCACAGACGAATGGCCAGGTAGAGCGTGCCAACGGCATGATCCTGCAAGGCCTCAAGCCAAGAATCCACAACAAGCTGAAAAAATTCGGCTCCAAGTGGGTACAAGAGTTGCCATCCGTGATCTGGAGCCTAAGAACGACCCCGAGCAGAGCGACGGGGTTCGCCCCCTACTTCCTCGTCTACGGGGCAGAGGCGATCCTCCCCACTGACCTGGAATATGGGTCCCCAAGGCTCAAGGCTTACCAGGAACGGAAGAACGAGCAGGCGCGAGAAGACTCGCTGGACCAAGTTGATGAAGCACGAGACGTAGCCCTGCTCCACTCCGCAAGATACCAACAAAGCTTGCGACGACACCAAGCTCGAAAGGTCCGGCGTCGAGACCTCAACAAGGGAGACCTCGTATTGAGGCTACGGCAGGACAACAGAGGACGGCACAAGCTCACGCCTCCATGGGAAGGCCCGTACATCATCGCCGAGGTGCTCAAGCCCGGAACGTACAAGCTCGCGAACGAAGAAGGGCAGATCCTAGCAAACGCTTGGAACATACAGCAGCTACGTCGCTTCTACCCTTAGAACAGCCCTTGAGCCCTAAGATCTCTGTACATATCTTCGACTTGAATAAACCCTCCTGCGGGGTTAGCCTCAACCTGAGGGAGGAGCAATCCTACCCTCGCTAGGATCATCCCTCCCTCGGGGGCTAGCACGGGGGTAAAACCCCCCAAAAAAAACATCAATCGTTTTTCGAATTCTTTTTTGCGCAAAACGCCGGCACTTCTCACTCGCGACCGCCTTCGGAAAACGGCGTTAGGCGCGCGAACGGCTACGGCAGGGGGCACTGATCGCGAACCAACCCCCTCAAAAGGGGTACAAAAAACGTTAAGTCCCCCAACACCTAAGCTTTCCGTGAACGATCCTAAAGCCAGCACCAACTAGGTGGTCGTGAGGAAGAACCCGAAAGATAAATCAAAGGCCATGCTCATGGTCTAACGAAATTATTCATATCCAGCAAACGAAAAAGATAAGTCTCTAAAAGCTACTTTTTACACTCGGGCTCTATGGCTCGAGGCCTTTCAGGGATCGCCCCCACCGCTCAAGTCATCCCAGCCGCTGTCACCCTTGCCAGGAAAAAGGACGCTCTCGAAGCAGCCGGCCAGCACGCGCGCCGTCTCGTCCGCGGCAGCATCGGCTTTGTTGATGGCAGCCATCGCCCCCTCGTCGTCAAGGTCGTCAGCAACGACGTACCCGGCGGCAAGCTTCGAGAGATCCGCCTGGTAGTGGGTCGTCACTACTCTGAGCGCCTTCCGGATCCCCACCAGCAGGGCGTCCTTCACATGCGAGGTGACATGCCCCCCGAGCGCCCGGAGACGACTGACCAGGGAGCTGCCGGACTGCGCGTCGGCTCCAGCGATCTCGTTGTAGGCAGCGAGAGCAGCCTGCTCCAGATCATCCAGCTCACGTTGGGTCGCCGCATGAGCCACCTGAAGAGCCTCCCGGGAGTCCGTCTCGGCCCTAAGCGCCTGCCTCAGCTCTGTACCAACAAAGGAACGTCAGAAAAAGAAGCTAGGCGGAAAACTGGGCATCAGCAAGAAAGCTCACCCTCGACTTCCTTCTGGAAGACCTCGGCTTGACCCCTGGCTGCCTCGAGCGCCTTCTCCTGCTCCCGGGCTCGAGATTCGGACGCCTCTCGAGCTGACTGTTCCTGCTCGAGCTGGTCTCGAGTCCCCACCAGCAAGCGCCTTTCTTGCTCCAATGACGACTCGACGGCCGCATACGCAGCACGCTCCCGCTTCAACCGAGTGTTGACGGTAGCAAGCTCGCCGCGCAGGGACCGGACCGAGTCGTCTAGGCAAGCGATGACCTCGCCTTTTTTCCGGCTTTCGTCGAGCGCGCCCGGGCAGCCGCGAGGTCGGACAGTTGGAGGTCCCGAGCCTCCACCTTCCCTCCAAGGCATGGATGTCCGCGAGCAAGGCGTCAATCTGATCATTCTTCATATACGCCTCCTTGCGGAGTTCCTACACGAAAAGAGGAAATCGTCATCACAATGAACGCCAAAGGGCTAAAGCAGCATCTACATCAACAACAGGCAAGGGCAGGTTTAACCTGCTGAACCGTGCCGACGTCCTGATGGAAACGAAGGGCGTCATTCAGCGCATGAACGACCGCCCGGCCACGCTCCAACTGAGCCGCCCACAGCTGTTCCTCCGCCTCGGCGTCGCGGACAAATGGCTGGGGAAGACCGGCGTACGATTGCCAGTGGATGGGTACACCGTGCTCGTCAACACGAACACACCTCCCGCCGAACTCTCCCGTTGTGCGGCACGTGCCAAACTGAAACAGAGTTAGTGGCGCCACCTCACCACCCTCGTGCTCCTGCAGCTCGGGGACCCACACTTGGAAGGCCTCCGCCAACTCCGGCAGGAGGGGGAATCCACCTCCACCAGATAGGATGGACCCGCCGCTCGCCACGACGACTGCCGTCCCCTCAAACGGAACGGCCGGGACGGCGCCAACCTCTCCGTGCGAGGCGGACAGCGCATTGCCAGAGCAAGCCCAGTCAGCGACCTCGGCACCCTCCGACTGCGTGGGGGCGCTTCGATAGCGCGAGCCGCCCCCACAGCCGAAGGCTCACCGACGCGAGCCGGGCTTGCCTCGCGGCACGCCTCGGTACCCCCATCGAGGGCATGTGGCGCCCCCTCTAGAAGCATAGGCCCCGCCCCCTCGAGGAGGCGAGGCGGTTCCTCCAACGACCGCTGCCCGTCCTCCGACGCCCCATTTGCGTCGAAGAAGGCGACGAAATCCTGCACCCCCTCGTTGTTGGGGCCCAGGAGCTGTGAGGACGAGTGAGGCGACGAACTCGCCCCCATCTTGAGAGCCTTGGTCGGGGCGAGAGAAAGAGGAACTCGCCCGCCGGCACGGCTACATAAAACAAAGGCAGGAAAATGAGGACGATTCAAGATGTCAAGCCTCGACCAGCGACTGAGCGGCTAGAGGAACTCACCGGACGATGGGCAGCTTCCGCTTTCGTGACAGAACTAATTCTGGGGCGCCACGCGGAACCCCGACGCTCCCCGACAAAACTTCGGCCCCCGCGGCAAGAGTCTCTTCGCGAGGCTCATCACCACGGCGGCCCTCGAACGTGGTTTCTCCCGCCTCTGCGGTT
This sequence comes from Digitaria exilis, assembly GCA_015342445.1. NCBI lineage: Eukaryota > Viridiplantae > Streptophyta > Magnoliopsida > Poales > Poaceae > Digitaria > Digitaria exilis. The sequence continues at coordinate 1,011,190 of JACEFO010001695.1, read as the reverse complement.
GCTGGCCTTTCCCTCGGAGCGCCCTCGAGGGCGAGCACGGCGCCACGCTCTTCGCCAGATGCACGTTCCCGCCTCGCGGGATCCTCGAGGGTGCCGTCGAGTGCCACGTCGAGCACCACGTCGGCGGCTCCCGAAGATGGAACCACGTCACCGACGTCATCCACGACCCGGGCCGCGGCACGCCGCCCGCCATCACCCTCGACTTCGGCGAGCGCAACGGGTACCTCAGGGGCGTCGACCCCCGAGGCACTAGGCTCCACACGTGTCCCCTCTGGAATGACGGAACCCGAAACCTCGTGACTCGCCACGTCGATAGAAGAAGCGTCGCGATGACAGGGCACCGGGATCAGAGGATCTTCAAGTGGGGACGGACTTCTCGCCGCAAAAGCCCAGTCGTCGGAATCCTTGTCCTCCCGGTCCGGGGAGCTTTCCGGCGTGGGAAGAGGCAAAAGGCCTTGCCTCTGCCTATCCCGGTTCTCCTCCTCGTGCCTCCTCTTCTTCTGCTCTCGCCATCTCCGCCTCTTATCCTTCCGGTCCTTTTTTCGCTTCGCCTCATCGGCATGAGCACGGTTGGCAGCTCGGTCCTCTGGAACGGGAGGCCGGCAGGAATGGCTGCGGGAGAGCCCCTACGAATACAACCGCTACATCGCTATACAACGATCAAAACTGATGTTGAAGAGGCACACTTACAAAGCTCAGGTATCCGTCCTCAGGCCTCATGGGCACCGCCCATGGGTTACCTGACATACAGTCGACGGCGCGCCGCGCGCGCTGAAGGGCGACGTCAACGCTCAGCGGCTCCGGCGCCATCACCACACCTTCGGTGTTGGCCCCCGGAACCATCTCCGACAGCAGGAGCCTCCTCTCCATAAGAGGAAGCACCCGCCGCCGATGGAAGTTCGCGATGACGCCACCGGCGGTAAGGCCATGCCTTGCGAGACGCTGAAGGGCCTCGACGAAGGGGCCAAGCTTCTGCTGACGGTCTGGCGGCGACACACCGTAGCCCCAAAAGTCGGGCTTCTCCGTCAAGATCCTCTAGGTGTACGCCAGGAGGTGGTCACAATCGTTGCGAAGGTAGAACCACCCCCTGTCCCAATCTTGGTTGTTGGTAACCATGGAACAGGGGATGTAAAAATTCCTCCGGGGCTCTCGCACAAGGAGCACCAGGCCGCCAACACGAACAGGGCGACGGACACCCTTGGTGACGCTCTCCGTATGGAGTTCGTCGCGGAAGAGATGCCATCACAGGTCCCAGTGAGGCTCGATTCCCAGGTAGCCCTCGCACACGGCGACGAACACTGCCGCCTGGGAGATCGAGTTGGGGGAGAAGTTGTGCAGCTCCACCTTATAGTGGAAGCACAGCGCCCTCAAGAAGCGGCTCGCAGGCACGCCGAAGCCCTGCTCGTGGAGATGAGCAAGGCTAACGACATAGCCTCTGGGGGGGTTCGGCTCTGCAGCAGCCCCTGGCGAGATCCACACCGGCGGCTCGCCGTCAACATTCGGAGGCAACTCCCCGGACACCACCAAGCTCTCTAAGTAATGGGTGGTCGCCGACGATGGTTTCCATGGCGCGGGATCTACGAATTGAACCTGAACCATGGTGGCAGCAAGAAGAAGAAGAAGAAAAACAGGAGCAAACTAAGGCAATGAGGACGTACCACATCAACGGCCTCCCTAATGCACTATTTATACCCGCAAGCCACAGAAACATGGGGCGCTACACCTGCCTGCCGAAACGAGACCGACGGATGGGCCCGGAATGTGTAACGCCACGGAACGCATTAACCGCCCCACGGTAATCAAGGAGGCCGGGCGCCGCAGACGTGCGGTCACCTCGCCCAGGCCACGCCCCGCACGTCGCCTAAAAAGGCGCACACATCTTCCTCCACGGCATCCATAAATTCTACAACCGCCATCATTATCCCGAGCGAAGCGGGACACGTGGAGGAGTAATTCGGAAGCCTCCCCCTCGAATGGAGGAAGTTACCATCTTACCAATTAGGGGTTTGAACCCTGGCCCGTCGAGGGTTCCACAGGCACCCCAGAATGACCGAGTCAGGGACGCTCGACGGTACCCTCGAGGGAGAGCCTCGGACCCACTCAATCGAGGGCACCCGTCTGGCGAGTTTGAGGCTAGGCAAAAGCATCTAGACTGAGGGACCCTACGAGGGGGAGCGCCGAGCCCTTGATCCCCACGAACGGGGTCGAGTCCCGTCTAGAAGACCTTTGCAGAAGTTCTCATGGGTGTGTCCGATGACCGTGAGCCTACCCTCGGTGAACGAGGCATGGACGCCCACTCAAACTACCGGTTACCAGCTCACCTAGGAACCTATGTTCCAGCCCGAAACCGAGGATGGCGCAGCATACATCTTCCCCTGCCCCCCGAATGGGGCTACAAGGGACTTCGCCTCCAAGAAAGGACAGGCAAAGGGTGTGCAAGAGTGTCGAACACTCTCCCACACCCTCGGGGGCTACACCCGTGGGTGCTCTAGCACGCCCCCACCATAGTTCGGTATCCGATAAAGGGTAACCAAACCCCCGAGGGATTACTTTTCAAATACCCTCGGGGGCTCGGGGGCTACTGTCGGGTACCAAACCACGGGGTACCCCAAACTACGGCCCAAGGTGGTCCGGCGAGAAGGCCACAGGAGGAAGCCCAAAGCCGCGGCGGCCCGAGAACGGCCCATCACGCCGGGGCCGCCGAGTGGGGAATCTCCGTCTCGTTCGAGGGCAGCCCATGCCCTCGAACGAGAATCTCTGTCCCGTTCGAGGGTACCCTTCGCCCTCGAACGAAGTTCCATCACGGTCGACCCTCCCTCCGCGGTCGAGATCCTCGAGCCAGTCTCGAAGACTCTACCCCGCACGCAATAAATGCGGGACATGACTGCACGCCCCGCTTTACCACGCCTCGGATGGGACACTGGTCGCCACGATTTCTTTGTACGGTTACCTCACCCTTGAGCTATAAAAGGGGAGAGAGCCAAGCCCGCCAGGGCAGAGGATGAGTAGCCCAACTCGAATACACTTCACTCACACATATCACTAGGACTAGGGAGTTCAACTTCCTCTCCCACTTTGCTTGTAACCCCCCTACTACGAGCAATACAAATCCGGTGCTACGCACCACTGCTGGACGTACGGCCTCACGGCCGGAACCAGGATAAACCCCCGTGTCTAGACACTGATCGATCCAACCCACCATCCCGTGAAAAGTTAGCGACGCGATCACTAGTTAGTGCCGGTGTGACCGAATCAGGCACCGACAACTTTGAAGTGAACGGCGGACGGTCCGCCCCCTAGGGGCGGACGGTTCGATTTTTGAACAATGGTCGGTTCTGACACGTTGTGATGTGACACATAGCTGTTGGTCTATAACAGCGGACCGTCCGATTCTGTAGGGGCGGACGGTCCACTAGTTCGCAGAAAACGTGGAATTTGAACATAACGGTTGGATTTGGGGGACCCCTCTAGAAATAGAGGGGTGGCCGGCGTGGGGAGTCTCTCTTGGCCATTCTACTCACTTGCAACACACATTTGAGCTCTCCACTCCCTCTCTCTCACTCACATAGCTTTGGATTGCATTTTTGGTGAGATAGAGAGGCATCTAGTGCTACCATTCAAGTTTTGAGCTTTGGAGCACTAGGAGTTCTTCAAGCAAGGTTGTGATTTGTTACTCTTGGAGGTTGTCACCTCCTAGACGGCTTGGAGATTTGTTTTCATTGAGCTCTTTAAGAAGATTGTGAAGAAGCCTTTGATTCATTCTTGTGAAGAGGTTCATGAGCTTGCCTCATCGGAGTGGTGAAAAGCATCTCTAGTAGAAAGAGGTTTGAAGCGGTTCATTGATTCCAAGATTAGCTCATACACCAAGTGGATTCTTGGTACGGGAGCAATTGGAAGCTTTGAATCCACCTCAACGTGGATTAGGGGTGACCGGCAAGTCACCGACACCACGGGAAAAGTTGCTTGTGTCTTCGACTATTTCTTTCACTCAATTTTATACAAGCAATTTACTTTGAGCAATTTATCTCATAGTTATTGATTTATATCTTGTCATCCTAGGTTGCAAACCTTTGACATAGACTAGTTTCTCTAGTGATAGAATTTATTTTGTGTTGCTAATTAAATTTGTCTAGTGTGGTTAGTTTAGTTTGAAACCGCCTATTCACCCCCCTCTAGTCGGTAATCCTTGATCCTACACGGTGGGGATTCTCGATGTCTGTGCCATGGGACACACGGTGAGCATCAAAGGGGTGTGGAGGCTAGGGTTTGTGCGGGTTGGTGTCTTGGGTCCTGTGCAGAGCATGAGGCGCATGTGGGGAGGGTTCCGAAAGGCTCCCACGGTGCCCGTTGGTGGTGCACGAGGGCGCACGTCGCTATCGAATGCTGCAACAGTGCACGACGCGTGAGAGAGAAGGGAGAGCGAGAGGAAGGGGAAAGCTGGCCGGTTGGGGCAGCGTGGCAGTGAGAGAGATGGAGTGGGAGCGTACTGGGCTGGTGAAAGGCATGTGGGCCATCGTGGCTAGGGCCTTGCGGGCAGGTGACAGAAAAGGCTAGAGAGAATTAGGTGGGCTGGGTCGTGTTTTGTGGGCCGGTTAGAGTAGTCATGGCCCAAGTTAGCTTGGGGTTGGATTTGAATTTAATTCAAATTCAAACCTTACACAAAAATCCAAATAAGATCCAAACAAATTCCAAATGAATACCCAAAAGTCACCCTATTATTTATTTTACCCTTATGCAATAAATCAGATATTTTTAGGAATTTTTAGGGCGAGAAAAGGAAGACAACCTTATGTGTTGGCAAGGTGTTTCAATGGCAGCAAAAGTTTTGAAAATTCTTCATTTTAAAATAGCGGTCTGTTTTAGACTCCCCCTCAAAAGCATCTCGTCCTCGAGATTTAAGAACTAACCTCGGGCTCCTCCCAGGTTGCTTCACGCTCCGTGTGGTTGCTCCATAGAACCTTACAGATGTGTATGCCCATCCTTCTTGTCCCTTTAGTTGCTCGATCCAAGATCTTCACTAGGTGCTCTAGGTACTCTAGGGTCTCTTGCAGGTCTAGCACAACGGCGGGAACTTGCTCCTCCGGAACTCTCAAGCACTTCCTCACATGGGATACATGAAACACTGGATGCACTGCGGCAAGCTCACGGGGAAGCTTGAGCTGGTAGGGCAAGTTGCCAATCCTCTTCTCAATCTGGTACAGTCCAACAAATCTCGGAGCAAGCTGTGTTGACACGAGTACAATGCGGGCCGGCTGTGTTGCCACCAACACAACCGGTGCGAAGTTGGCAACTGGCGGCCCCCCAAGCGTGGCGTGGCGATGTCGTTTGGTACCTGCTAGTGCCCGAAATGCATGTTTCAATGTAGCTTAGTTTTGACAAATGAAAATAAACTAGCGGAAAATAATCACCGACCAATATTTTCCAACTAGATAAGCCGTCACGATTGGGAAATATTTGAGTTGTACTAAAAAACCCTTGTCTATTTGAGATATTCTAAACAAGGTCAATAATGAGACCTATTCTTGGACTTACTAACCTAATCTTATACCTAGTTCACGGGTGATCCATTGAAATAGTCCAATATAGTAGCTGTCCTTTCCTTTTCTCCGTTCACTTCACTTCAACTAGAGGCATAAAAAGAAAGGTCTTTTTTTCCTTGTACATTTGCTAAGATCCAAAGTACTACAATGATTTATTTGGCCTTGAAGTCAAACTTTATCTTGGATTACGTAATTAGTCTTGCCTGCCATTGCATCATCTGGAAGGGCAGTAGAAAATGTGTTTGCAAGTTGTAGTCACTTTTTCTGACAATGTTGTTGAACGTTCAATAGAGTAAATTGTACCCACCATACACATGCGGCTGATTGGCAAATGAAGGCCATCCGTCCCTGCGGCCCATCTTCTTACAATTGGGCCGATTCCGTCCCTGCCGCCCATCTTCTCAAACGCGGGCCATCCGTCCCTGCTGGACCGTCCGAACGAGAAGCGGCCCATCTTTTTGTTCGGTCCAGCAGCCGCCCTGTGGCGCTCCCTCTTTTCTCCTTCCGCCGACCGCCGCCGCCCGCCGGACCGCAATAGCAAGTCCCCTTCTTCCTCGCTCCGACGACGGCGCATAGACAGTGACTCCGACGCGTCGCCGTCCTCCTCTTCCCGAATTTCCCCCTCTCGTAGGTGAGTTAGTAAACCTAGCTTTGTCCAGGAGTTTGGTCCTTCTCTCAATCCGGCGAATCCGAGTCTTTCTTCTTCGTTCTCCCTCCCAGTCCGGTTGGTCGCCGTTTTCTCCTTGCCTGAGAAGCCTGCTGACCCAAACCTTCCGTCCGTGACCCCTGTGGTTCGATTTGTCTCGTCGCCGATTTCGGTTCACTTTCACCACAGGACCTTGCGACCTCTCGAGGTACGGTTCAGTTTGTTCCCCAGTGACGCTTCTGCGTTCAATCGAGTACGGCACCGAAAAAACCCCGTACAAAATTTGTGTTCCGGATGGGCGTGGGCGTGAACTAAAGACGCGGTGCTTTGCAGATGCTGTGTTAAGCGTGGTGATGCTAATGCTTTGGATTTTGTGATGCGCAGCTCTGCTGATTGGGTTAGATAGACGTGCCAATGAATTCTGCGCAATCTGGTGCGCACTTCCCTGTGCAGCATCGGTCCCTCTCCCTAGACATCAAGGTACCTGTCTTGCTGCAGCAATATTTTCATAGGGTGTCGAATTTTAGACTAATAAGCATTTTTTTTTGCGAGTAGACTAATAAGCAAATATGATGGATATATTGTATGTTATAGTACGGCAGTTTTTTTCCTGGAGCAAAGGCATGATATCGTTTGCTTTTGTACAATTATTAATATCATCTGGTATTTGAGAGAGCATGATTTTCCTTTTAGAGTCTTCTCTTCTGACTATGAAGGTAACTTGATTATTCCTTTTTTTTCTTTTAACATTTTCTATAGGGAAATAAGACAGACATTGTCATCAGTAAACATGAAGATACCTTTATGGTACGTTACAGGCCCCAGTTTTTACTTGGTTGAGTTCTGATTCTCACATCTTGAGGATGTTCATCTTTGTTAAATCTGCAGGTGATTGTGACACAGATTGGCTGCATGGGAACCATACTGGCTGCCAAGTATGCTTTTTATTCTTATGCAATTTCATTCCCCTGAGCTAGTAAAATTCAATTTTGTTATTTTCATTGTCATCTCTGCACAAATAAGCCTCCCCCATCCTATTTCTTTCACATTGTCTTGAAATTGCAATTTTGTTCATCCTTCTGAAATAGTACTCAGGCTCACTGACTAAACCATTTAGAAGCAAAATCTGCAAAACACTGCAGGCACATGCTTATCAGGCCACAACTTCAAGATTGTTCACACCTCAAAATCTTTATGCAAGAAAATGACTTTGTTACCCATAACTCAGTATGCTAGATGATTTCTTACTAGCTGCTACTGACTACTTGTAAGACCTTAGTGAATGACATTTTTACAGAGCTGAAAAGTTAGTGTCTCTGGAGGTTTCTAGCTTAAGGATGTTGGCATTATTAATGACGTGTTGAATATATGCTGTCATTTTTATTCCATTTACCTTGAAACTTCTGTAATGTATTTTTTATTAAGCTTCAATCCCCCTCGATAGGAAAGATGAGAGTGTTTTCTCAGACCCAACCTACAACGTGTCTGTTCTTTTTGGGAAGAGAGATGAGGTAAGTAATTAGACCATCAGCCATCAAAATATTCTGAAGATGCAAGGACTAACGACTGCACAAATTTTTGTGACTGCAGCCGCTCCTTGTAGCTTGTGCACGCCAACTTATTGAGCACATAAGGTTTGCTTCCTTCACCATCTACTTCTGTCATCTGGTTTTTCTCCAGTCTCTACATCATTAAATAACATTTTTCATATGTACGCGTACTTGTCATGGAAAACTGCATGCAAGTTATGACCATATGCTGCATTTCGGACTATGTCTGTAGCTGTCTATTAGTTTTAGCAGTGCTAATCATTAGAAAATAGTCAGTGGACGGAGCCTCCTCAGTGGACGGAGCCTCCTCTTATATAATGTTATTGGGCATGTATGATGTATACAAAATGGCTCTTTAATTATCTTTGTTCTCCATATAACTTATGTATTTTTAGCATCACAAAATTCTAACCCTTCTTAATACCTGGTCCTTTGCCTGACCATTTTGGTTCAATTTGGTACATGAAGAAATAGTATACATTGAGAACTTACATGGCATTGTGCATTCATTTTTGTAGTGGCAGTGGTTCAGCCAGGTCACTGGTGATCTCTCTTGGTCTGAAAGATCATTCTCAGGTAAGATTGGGAAATTCACTTCTGTGACCGTTTTTACAAATAGATTTGATGGTCTCAAGTCTCCAAATAAGTGCTGAACCAGCCCGATCATAATGTTGAATACAATTGAATTTATTTTTAATAAACTCCTGGAAAATCAGATGAAATGTTAAGATTTGGTCCTTACTGAAACTGGTGCTATGCATATCACTCTGAATAGTTTCCAGTTAAAATAATTAATTTCGGTTGTGATGACAATGTATGCCTTATCGTAACAGTTTTGAATTTAACAGGGAACACTGAAGGATATAGTTGCAGCTGTGATTGAGAATCGTCTTTGGTGATGGCTTTGATTAATCGATCTGTAGATGGGCATATCCAGCCCATGGACAAAGACGCTGACGGGAATATAGCATTAGGCAACTGAACACGCAATTCTGGAACTTGTGTGGTTAGAATTTCCTTCTACTTGGCAAACAAGAGGTCGTTTGAGCTGTTCCGTGAATAGTATTGTCCTAGCATTGGCGAGGTGGAGATGGTTGGTTGAGGCTTTTGCTTTCTGTACCTGCACTCATGCATGGATGTAATCTCCTGCTGCCGAGATCTGAGTCTCAAGCTACACAAAATCACTTTGTGGGGAGCGTCATGTGTTTTTTTTTCCATGTTCCAAGTATTTTTACTATCCAACCCATTGGACACTACCGTTCAACGGACCAACACATTCAATGACTGGAGTGATAGAATTTTAGATGTGGTAGAAGAGAAGCTCCGGTCTTCTCAAGGCTGGTACGGTAGACCGGTTTGGCTCAGTTAGACCTCTCTAGACAGGGGACAGGGCAGGCTTTGCGAAAATGCGAGAGTTTGTGAAAATTCAAAACAAATCCCCAGTTGACACCAATCACGGACACAAGTAAAATTACTTAACTAAATGACTGGAACCGAGCAAGTATGAGCACTAATCTTGTTCGCCAGGGTGAAATCAAGATGCATCTCTCAACTAGCAGCAGCTAAGCGCAGCGGGTGGGTCCTGATCCCCTTCCGTCGCGGGCGATTCGTCGAACACCGAGGTGATCTCGTCCATGGTGCACCACAGGAAGCTGTTGTCGTCCAGCGGCGTCAAATCAGCCAAATCAATGTTGCTCCAGTCCAGCATCCCCAGCCCGTCGTCGGGATTGGCCACGCCCTCGCCTTTGGCGGCCGGCGGCGCAACGTCCTCCAGCGAGGGCGGCGGCGCCTCCTCCTCCTCCTCCTCCGGCTTGACGCAGTCAGCCAGGTGGGCGTGCGCCGGCTCCGTCGCGGCGGTGGCGTCCTGCTCCGCCTTCGGGCTCCCAATGGCTGGCGGCGAGCGCGTGGCCCCGGAGTGGAAGGCTTCTTGCCCAGCGCCTTGCGTCGCCGACGCGGGAGGCTGGTGCGCCGCTGGGTCCGCGGCAACTGGCGGCGGGCTCGCGAAGTGGCATGAGTTACCGGGGAACCCGGCGGCGAGCAACGGCATGGTGCGCACCTGATGCTGGGCGGCGGCGGCGCCGGCCGCCGTGGCACCGAACGCGTGCTGCTGCTGCTGCTGATGGTGGTGGTGGTGGTAGTACAGGCCAGTGCTGGGAAGTTGCTGCGGCGGCGGCGGCGGCGGCGGCATCTGTGAGGTTGAGGCCCCGGCGGCGAGTGGTGGTTGTTTTCCGGGGAAGATCCCGCACGGGCGAATTGGTGGGCACGGCGACATCAAGGTTGACGGCGAGAACGGGCCAAAGGGCATCATCTGGCTGCTGCTGCTGCTCTCGTTTTCCATGTCGCCGCTCTTGAGGATGTAGAGGCGGTACAAGGCCAGGTCATAGAACTGCAGATCAAGAGCAAGCGTGAAAACGAAAATACATGTAGTAAGTCTCAACCAATGTGATAGTATTTGGTTAACATTCAAATTGATATATGCCAAATTTAGATGTATATTAAAAGCATGTACAACAGATTATTCACATCCTAGTATAAAAATACTTTTCTCTATTTTTCGTTTCGATTATCATTATTACTTCAGCAGACTAAAAACATATTGATAACATAATGTGTCACCAATATTTGTATATACGTAAATTTAAGGTAGGTTTTGGTGATAATGAAGAATATAATTTTAACAGGGATATGATTGGTAATCTGTTGGAGCACTAAGTACCACTTAAATAATACTCCTTCCTCCTTCCATCTCAAATTGTAGTTTGTGTTGCGTTTACTATTATCATAGATTTTACTATAAATCTAAGTGCATAACAAAATCTACTAATCTTAAACGGCCAAAACGACTTATAATTTAAAACAGCAGTAGCAGTTGTATTTATGGGTGATTCGAATTAGCAATCTTCTGATAATGGTCATAATGCTCAAGCCGACTTTGTCGAAATAAGTGTCTTGAGCCTTGCAGTAGCGTGAGAGTTGCATTTGTACGTGACAAGAGAAGAGAAGAGAGAGGTACTGACGCGTGTGTACTTGCTGCTGGGCAGGGAGGTGAGCCTGCTGTCGACGGGGACGATGAACTCGTGCATGCCCCAGTTGCTCTTGGCCAACCCGCCGTCGCCGGTGCGGTCGTAGAACACCATGGTGACCATCCTCCCGGCGACGAACCCTCCCATCCTCCTCGGCCACCGCAGCACCTGCCCGCCTCCCGACGGCTTCCACCCTCCGCCCCTCGCCACGCGCACCGGCCTCGGCTCCTTCTGGTCCTTGTCCTCCGGCACGGCGACGCCTCCTCCGCCGCCGGTGGCCCCCGGTTTCTGGAACTGCCTCCAGCTGAAGAAGTAAATGTACCTGTGCTCCGCGTCGCCCTTGAACCTCTCTGCACGTGATGGTCGATCAGTAGTTGCATTGGTTTCGGATTGGGGAGGTCAGGGAGGGGCAGCAGATCGAGGAGAATTAAATCGTCGATGAGGAAGGAAAGGAGGGGATCGGAATCGGACCGTAGAGCTCGGAGGGGTGGTAGTCGAGGATGGTGAGGTGGTGGAAGATGGCGTCGAGCGGCGGCGGGAGGCGGTCGCCGTGGATGTGGTCGGTGAGGAGGGAGATGAGCTCCAGCGGCGTGGGCACGAACCGGTACCCGCGCGGGAACCCGTGCTTCGTCAGGCACCCGTGCTTCGACGCCATCATGTCGCGAGAGTTAGTAGGCCCGTCTCGTCGAGTCGAGCTGGATCGAGCGAGCCCACGCGCGGCGTCGAGAGAGAGAGAGAGAGGAGGGAAGGAAAAGGGCCCGTTGGTTGTGGGTTTTGGGTATAGGAGGAGTTGGAAGCTGTCGCGGCGCCTCTATTTATGTGGCGGTTACCGATGGATTGCAAGTTTCTTCGACTGTGATTCGTCTACGGTCTGTCGAGACATCCACCGACTTAGACGGTGGTGTTCTTTTATTATTCATAGAAAATTCGAGTCGGGGGAGGAGGACGAACAGAGTTCAATTCATTTTCAATTTTGGAGCCTTGTCCACGCCACGCAGGAGTCCATTTTAATTTATTTTATTTTTTTATTATATATACAATATACTGGTATAGTATGTGGGAAACACATAGATCATGCACATATTTAGTTAGTAATATATAGGTCGATCGGCGAGAGAAACACTCCTGAGTCATGACTGCAATCAAATCTGGGCGGCGCCATGGCCGGCGTCGAGCTGCTGCTGGTCGCCGCCCCACCTGTTGGGGCAGAAGGTGATGACGTACTCCTGCGCGGCGCACCCACTCGCCGTCGCGGCGGTGGTGTCGTACGCGTAGCTGTAGTATGCCGGGCACGCGTCCTTGAACATCCGCGAGTAGACGCTGCCGCGGCACGCGTCGGGCGTCGCGTACGCGCCGCGGCAGCAGAAGGCGTCCAGCCCGAACGCCAGGCACGCGCTCTTGCACGCCACCACCTCCGCCTTCGCCTTCGATCCGCCGCCGCCGGTGGTCGCCACCACCTGCAGCTCCGGCGGGCACGCCGCGTTCACGTCCTTGGCGCACCCGGCGATGTCGCACCTGCCCTCGTCGGACTTGGAGGAGACGACGGACACGGGGAGGTTGTACCCGTCCACCAGGCTCACGTCGTAGGAGCTCCCCTTGGTGGGGTCCTCGTGAAGGCTCACCTCCACGAGCGTCGCCGGTGGGGTCCCCACCGACCCGTTGCAAGCCAGCCGGCCCTCGCAGTCGCCGGTGAGGCAGCCGGCTCCGGCGGCGCCGCCGTTGGAGGTGAAGTTGCAGCCGGTGCGGGCCCAGAAGCGGCCGTTCCAGGTGGCAGGCGCGGCGACGCGCCTCGACTTGCCGGGAGGGACGAGGAAGCCGCCGCCGGCGAGGACCGGGTGCCCCGTGTTGGGCGCCGACGCCGGCCACACCGGGAACGGGCACCGGTTCGCCACGTGGAACACGATCGTGCCGCCCTCGGCGAGCACCACCGCCGGTCCTGCACACACGAAGCTAAGAAGAGCCGCCATGAGCGTAAAGGAGAGGAACGGGTGACGACGACGAGCACCGGAGGTCCGCGGCGAGCAGTGTTCAGCCGCCATCTCTCTTTCTTCCTTTACCGCCGGCGCTACACGCGCTGGATGTTGATCGATGTTGCTGTGAGAAGCCGCAAGATATGGAGGGTGCTGGGATTTATATATATGTGTAGTAGATGCAAGATGCGGAACAGAGATGGAAGTGCTAAGATATTAGGCTTCGAGTTAGCTAAAGGATATTAGGATGAGCTTTGAGCTTAGTGTGACTTGCATTGCAATTCAAGGAAAGCAGAGGCATGATTATGTCGGGGAGGACGAACGAGGGCGTGATGAGGCCACTAGACAACATGGTGCGCGGTATAGATCGATGGCAAATCGAGCAGCACAACACGGCACATGCACAAGGCTTTACTTCTTGTGCAAGATCAGCTTCCAAAAGCTTCGAAATTTCATCTTGAATACATTTCAAACAGACTGGCACATAGGATCTTCATGTCCATAATTTAAAGGGGGATGCGTATGAAATATACTAACCTTACAAAGCGTATATAGCTCTGTTCACGACCAAAATGGCTTCAGGCCGGGACAACCGGTCTAGACCGCCTGTACAAGCGGTTAGACCGGTTGTGCCCTGTAGCCGATCTGGCAATGTGCCAGGCGGTCTGACCACCTGTCTCCGAGTCCGAGTAGAATCAGGTTTTTGCACGTTTTTAGATCTGTACAAGGACTTCCTTGCGGGGCAAGACCTTTCCACCCTATAAATATAAAGGGCCGTGGCCGATCGAGGACCTCTATCCAATCGAACAAATCATTGTCTTACTTTTTATCTCCAAACCCTAGCTTTTCCAACCCTTTTGCTTTCCTTCTTCGTCTCTACGGCGTTTTAGGACGTTCTAAGTGGTCTTGCCGACCTTAGAACAACCTTAGGTTCGCAGCCTCCGACGGGGTCCCTCCCGAGGTTGTGATCGTAGGTTTTCGCGGCGCCTCTGCTACAGGCGGTCTGACTGGCCTCTACAGGCGGTGTGACCGGCTGCTCTCAGGAGCTCCAGCGAGGAGAATTTCGACGACCGCGCGATCTAGCGCTTTCGTGTGTTGACCAGAAGTACGTCAACATATTTTGGCGACTCCGCTGGGGATAGAAATCTGGTTTTTGAAGACCGATCTACTATCTCTAGCACTATGGACTTCGACGTTGGAGAAGACAACATCGTGACGACCTCACTTGAAGATCTTACTGTTGAAGATCATGAGAGGTTTATGGCACTCCAGAAGCACATCGAGGCGGAGTTCTTGAAGACGTTTCGGAAAGGTTCATATAGTTGATTATGAATCCGATGATTCGACCGATGATGATAATAATGTTTATTTAGCAGAATTTGTATGACCTGCTAATAAGAAAACTGTGTCATGTTCATCTCTTAAGCCGATTCATAAGAATCGGCAAGAAGACCTAAAGTTTACTTTTGATGTGTCCAAATGTGATCGTATATTTGATGAATTGCATAAATTTGGTTACATCAAGATTTCCCATGTCATACCACCTACGGAAGAATTGAGGAAGCGTGCTTATTGTAAGTTTCATAATTCTTTCTCACATGCTACTAATGATTGCAATATCTTCCGTCGACAGGTTCAATCGGCTATTAATGAGAGCCGTTTGAAGTTTCATGATATGCAAGTTGATGAGAGCCGTTTGAAGTTTCATGAGATGCAAGTTGATGAGACTCCTTTTCCGGTCAACACCATGGAGTTGCAGCAGCCTAAGGTCTTGGTTCGACCGCATCAAGCCGAATCTACCAAAGGGAAGAACGTGGTGATTGGAGAAGAAAGACCATATTCGAAAGAGTCGGTTAGAGAAGTGACTTATGAGAAGACGGCTGATGACAAAGAGTCGTCCAAGGTCACTGTGAAATCTTCTGGACAAGGAGGGCAAGGGCCAGTCACTACTCCTGAACTGCAGGCGCCCGGGTCTAGTCTGCTACAGGCGGTCAGACCGGCTGCGCCAGGCGGTCAGACCGCCTGTCCCATGGATGCCCAAAGATGCTAATTCCAAAGTGTCCAGAAGTTGGTACTTAGAATATGAACGTGGCAAAGGAGCAGGGTGTTTAGAAGCCCAAAGTCACGTTCGATATGCTTTTTGACAAGTAAACCAAACAAAAGGCCGTTCCGAGCGATCGACCGTTAAAAAAAAGAATGAGATCACCGATTCAGCATGAGAGGATTCCTTCGCCTCCTCGCATGAACTTGGATCCGGTGTGGGATGACATTGGAGTGATGTGGGTGCCATATCATTCAACAATACAGCCTTCGTTTCATCCTGGCTGAAAGGTCCAAGAAGACGCATTCAGGATAGGATTATATACCCGAAACATGACCGATCGGCTTTCCGCCAATATGGTCTAGGACGCTGGACACAGGCGGTTAGACCGCCTGTTGCAGGCGGTCAGACCGCCCGTCAGGGTCAACTACCAAGAGCTCCTTTGAAGCAGGTTTATCGACCCAAGAAGAAGGAGGAGGTGCAGAGCATGGATGTGGACTCAGAAAGGACTACTGAGTTCGATATCATTCAAGTTGGAACTATGGATGTTCCTATTGAGAAGAGTCTGGCTATGAAGCCGACTTCCAGTGAAAAAGTAGTGGAAGACCAGGGGTCTAGTGCTACCAAGCCTCAACAGTGCTTTCTTCCGAAGTGGTGTCCCGATGGGTTGACTCGTACTCAAAAGAGGAAGCTCCAGAGACTTCGTTTTCGGGAGAAACAAGAGCAAGAGTTGGAGAAGCAGAGAGATGAATTCTTCAACCAAGTCAAGCCCATGATTCCACAGAGGAAGGAGTGAAAGCCGAAGGGAGGACCACAGGCGGTCCAACCGGCTGTACAGGCGGTCCAGACCGCCTGTCATCCAGAGCCTGCAGCCCAGGCGGTCAGACCGCTTGTACAGGCGGTCAGACCGGGTGATACAGAAGCGCCCGGTGTTTCTTCTTCCAGTTCTTCGGCTCGAGATGGCAAGTTGACATCAGTTCCTACTGCTAAGGACGATGAAGAGCTTGTTGATTACAGTTCTTCTCCGGAGTGCATGAATCTTGATGTGAATGTGCTTCATATGTCCATGAATGGGGACATGCTTTCGGAGGAGGAGGTTGCTCATCTTGATTTTGGTCCCAAGGAAGTTATATTCAAGAAGCCTAAAGCTGAAGACAATCACTTGAAGGCTTTATATCTAAAGGGACATATCAATGGGAAGCCAATCTCGCGGATGTTGGTCGATGGAGGGGCTATTGTGAACTTAATGCCCTATTCTTTGTACAAGAAGCTTGGTGGTTCAGATTCGGAGCTGATCAAGACCAACATGACCGTCAGTGGCATTGGAGGAGGAGAGCCTATTGGTGCCAAGGGAGTGATTTCTATGGAGCTAACTATTGGGAGCAAGACCTTGGCTACTGCTTTCTTTGTTGCTGAGACTCAAGGTAACTTCAGTTTAATCTTGGGTCGTGATTGGATTCATGCAAATCAATGCATTCCTTCTACTTTGCATCAATGTTTAATTCAATGGGTAGATGATGATGTAGAAGTTGTGCATGGTGATACTTCTGCTTGTGTTGCTTTAGCTGATAGCTCTTTGATTGGCATTCATGACGATGTTAGATGTTTGTCAGGCTTAGATCTTTCTGATTTTGAGTTTATTAGCTGTACTAAGAATGGCTTCATCCCTGCTGTCATAAAGGTGATGAACAATCGGTTGAATCATCTCATATGATTTAATGGATAATCGAGAGTGGTTGCAGTAGAGACTTGAACACTATCGGTCGCATCAGAACGATATGTATGAAGCCATTGAAGATTTTGATGATATAAGCAAGCTAGGATGTGGTTTTACCTCGGTCGATCCTCTTGAGGAGGTAGACATTGGTGATGGTTCTTTGCCCAGGCCGACGTTTGTAAATAAGAATTTAGATCCTGCTTTTAAATCTGAATTAATAAAGTTGTTAAAGGAGTATGTTGATTGCTTTGCTTGGAATTATCATGAAATGCCTGGTTTAAGCCGAGAGCTTGTTGAGCATCGGTTGCCTATTAAGTCTGGTTTTAGGCCTTATAAACAACCAACTAGGCGTTTTAATCCTGAAATTTATGACCGAGTTAAAGAGGAGATAAATCGGTTATTAGAAGCAAAGTTTATTAGACCTTGTCGATATGCTGAATGGATTTCTAATATTGTGCCCGTAGAGAAGAAAGGAACGGGTAAGATTAGAGTGTGTATTGATTTTAGAAATCTTAATCGTGCTACTCCTAAAGATGAATATCCTATGCCAATAGCCGATATGCTTATCGATGCAGCGTCTGGACATAGAATGAATAGCTTTCTTGATGGTAATGCTGGTTACAATCAAATTTTTATGGCCGAAGAGGATATATCTAAAACGGCTTTTATATGTCCAGGCTTTGTTGGTTTGTTTGAGTGGGTTGTTATGACTTTTGGTTTAAAGAATGCCAGTGCTACTTATCAAAGGGCAATGAATTTAATCTTCCATGATTTGCTTGGTATTATCTTGGAAGTTTATATTGATGATATTGTTGTTAAATCGGCTGGAAGTGTTTCTCATTTGGCCGATTTAAGACTTGCATCTGAAAGAATGCGTCGGTATGGTTTGAAGATGAATCCACTCAAGTGTGCTTTTGGTGTGTCGGCCGGGAAGTTTTTAGGCTTCATAGTTCATGAGAATGACATAGAGATTGATCCAAAGAAGGCTGACACTATTGGCAAGTTGCAGGCGCCTAGTTCTAAGAAAGAGTTGCAAAAATTCTTGGGCAAAAGTGAATTATTTGAGAAGATTTATTTGCAACTTGTCGGGAAAGGTGAATGCTTTTACTCCTTTGCTTCGATTGAAAGATGATGCTGAATTCACTTGGGGGAAAAAACAGCAAGAGGCATTTGATGAGATCAAGCATTATTTATCTTCGTCTCCGGTTCTTTGGGCACCTAGGAGAGGGGTTCCTTTTAAATTATATATCGCGGCCGAAGAAAGTGTCATTGGTGCTGTTTTGATCCAAGAGACCGAAGGAAAGGGATATATTATGGCATATGCAAGTAGAAGATTATTGGACGCCGAAACGAGGTATACTTTTATTGAAAAGTTATGCTTATCATTATATAATGCTTGTACAAAGTTGAGGCATTATTAGTTACTAAATTCTTGCATAGTTGCTAGTCAACCCGACATAATTAAATACATGTTGCATAGACCTATATTGAGTGGTAGAATCGGCAAATGGGCTTATGCTTTAATTGAATATGATTTAGTCTTTGAGCCATTGAAATCTATGAAAGGACAAATCGTTGCCGATTTTATTGTTGAACATAGGATTAGTGAACATATTGATTTAAATGTTGGCTATATTACTTTTACTCCATGGAAATTGCATTTTGATGAATCGGTTTGCAAAAGTGGTTGTGGAGTTGGTGTTATTCTTATATCACCAAATGGTGTTGTTTTTGAGGCTGTTAACCGATTAGATCACAAATGCACTAATAACCAAACCGAATATGAAGCTTTATTATTCGGGTTGGAGATGTTGCATGATATGGGAGTAAAGCATGTTGAAGCATATGGAGATTCTCTTTTGGTAGTGCAGCAAGTATCTAAGGTTTGTCAATGTTTAGATGGATTTTTGAATGCTTATCTTGATAAGTGTTTAGATATTATATCTTGCTTTGATAAATTTGTCATTTATCATGTACCGAGAGAAGAGAATCCTAGAGCTAATGCGTTGGCACAGCAAGCATCAGGCTATAATGTTCAGAAAAGAAATTTTCATGAAAAGAGGCCGATGTTTCGTAAAGCCGACGTTTCTGCTCTAGAACAGGCGGTTCGACCGCCTGTTACAGCCGGTCTCACCGGCCGCGGTCTGACTGCCTGCACCCCTGAAAACACCGATTCGGTTGTTAATGATTTTCAATCTATTGTGGCCGATGCTGGTGATTGGAGGGAGCCTCTGGTGAAATATTTACAGGATACTAGCAGGTCAGTGGATCGAAAAGTTCGACGATGGGCTTTCAAGTTTACTTTGATTGATGGTGAACTATATCGTCGGACCATGGATGGATTGCTTTTGAAATGTTTAGATTCTGATCAAGCTAGATTGGCTATGGCAGAGGTTCATGAAGGAATCAGTGGTACACATCAATCGGCTCGAATGCTGAAATGGCTCCTTAGGCGGGCTTGCTTTTATTGGCCTACGATGATAGCCGATTGTTTTCGTTACTACAAGGGATGTGAAGAGTGTCAAAGGTTCGGGAATATTCAGATTGCACCTGCTGCGTTGATGCATCCGATCATTAAGCCATAACCTTTTAGAGGATGGGGTTTAAATTTTGTTGGTAAGATTCATCCTCCTTCATCCAAGGGTCATTGTTTTGTGATTGTTGCTACTGATTAGTCACCAAGTGGACTGAAGCAATTCCCGTCAAGCACATAACACGTAGGGAGGTGATTGAGTTTATTACTGAGCATATTATTCATAGATTTGGGATTCCTCAAACATTGACGACGGATCAAGGGACGTCGTTTATTTCTAAAGAGGTACGTGAGTTTGTTGGATTCTATGGTATTAAATCTCTCAATTCATCTATATATTATGCTCAAGCTAATGGTCAAGCCGAGTCTAGCAATAAGATTTTGATCAAGCTCATAAAGAAGAAGATTGAAGATCATCCTAAGCGGTGGCACGAGGTATTATCTGAAGCATTATGGGCGCATCGTATTTCTAGACATGGTGCTACTAAGGTTACTCCATTTGAGCTCTTCTATGGTCAAGAGGCCGTTTTGCCCGTCGAGGTAAATCTGGTTGCTTATAGATTGGCTAAGCAAAATGATCTTGATACTAGCACATATTATGCTTTGATGATGGATAATATTGATGATGTGACCGACAAGCGTTTGGAGGCCTTAGAGGAGATTGAAAAGGATAAAAGAAGAGTGGCTCGAGCATATAACAAGAAGGTAAAACTCAAATCCTTTCAAGTTGGTGATTTAGTGTGGAAGACTATTTTACCTATAGGAACAAAGAGCAACAAATTTGGTAAATGATCGCCAAATTGGGAAGGACCATATCGTATTGTGAAGGTTTGTTCTGGGAATTCCTATATGGTGGAGACTTTGCAAGGATTTCAGTTGCCAAGGGCACTCAATGGGAAGTACTTGAAGAAATATCATCCAAGTGTTTGGCAACATGCTTGAAAGAATATGGCCGATATGTGATATCGCCCTTAGGGAAAAAATAGCCACAATAGAGGGTCGCCCTTAGTCTGATTAAGGCCATGTTCAGATTCCCAACTATTCACTATTCATTCCAACTTTTCACTATTCATTCCAACTTTTCACTATTCCCCCCCTCACAAAACACGTTTCCCAGCGAATGCTACAGTGTTTTTCTTATGCTACAGTGTTTTTCCCTACAATCTAAACACACCCTAAATGTTTTGTGGTAAACAAAGTTTTACCAAAAAAACAGGGGGACATATATTGATGACCAAAAATGGCTTGAAGCCGATCAAGCTAGGACAGCCGGTCTAGACCGCCTGTACAAGCGGTTAGACCGGCTGTGCCCTGTAGCCTATCTGGAAATGTGCCA
This sequence comes from Digitaria exilis, assembly GCA_015342445.1. NCBI lineage: Eukaryota > Viridiplantae > Streptophyta > Magnoliopsida > Poales > Poaceae > Digitaria > Digitaria exilis. Next base: position 990,834 of record JACEFO010001695.1, on the reverse strand, counting down.
GGCGGTCTGACCGCCTGTCACAGGCGGTCTGACCGCCTGTCCCCGAGTCCGAGTAGAATCAGGTTTTTGCACGTTTTTAGATCTGTACAAGGATTTCCGTGCGGGGCAAGACCTCCCCTCCCTATAATTATAAAGGGTCGTGGCCGATTGAGGACCTTTACCCAATCGAACAAATCATTGTCTTACTTTTTATCTCTAAACCCTAGCTTTTCCAACCATTTTGCTTTCCTTCTTCGTCTCTACGGCGTTTTAGGACGTTCTAAGTGGCCTTGCCGACCTTAGAACAACCCTAAGTTCGTAGCCTCCGACGGGGTCCCTCCCCAGGTTGTGATCGTAGGCTTTCGCGGCGCCTCTGCTACAGGCGGTCTGACCGGTCTCTACAGCCGGTCTGACCGGTCTCTACAGGCGGTCTGACCGGCTGCTCTCAGGAGTTTCGGTGAGAAGAATTTCGACGACCGCGCGATCTAGCGCTTTCGTGTGTTGACTAGAAGTGCGTCAACAAGTTCTATACTCGGCATGAGCCCATTACCACCCGTCAGGTTAGAAGCATCACATACTGGCCACTGCTATCTCCAAATATCCTCAGTGTCGGTTCAGCACAGGTCATGCCTCACGAAACTATCAGGATTAGAGAAGCTCTCGTTCCCTCCCAGCATGGAACAAGATCCTCTACCATCACGAAACTATTAGGATTTGAGATGCTGATCACGAATCACGACAGCATATATACTCGTCAAAGACACACGCCGCCACTTTACAGGCCTCCTGGGCCACAGCATTTGCTAACCATTCCCATTTTCTGATGTTCTTCATGTTGGTGGGCTGGGCTGGTTGGTTCGGGACAGGTGGTGGCCACTGGCCGAAGACAGGCAAACGGCAGCAGCCGTGGAGGCGACGGTCATCTCACCGCCATTCTTCACAATCCTATCCAGTAGCATTCAGGGTTCCGCTCCATGAATGCTTCCATGGCCTGCAGTCATCTTGCTCAGCTCCTCCTAGGGAACGTGCGCCGTCAGAGAATTGCGTGCGCGTCAGAACAAACGAGGGGACGAGGGCATGTACAACCTATAGACGAGATCGTCTTTATAGTGTCACGCAAGCAATTTAAGCTGACATGGGATTGTGATTAATGAGGAGGGAGAAGAGAGCCGTCGTCACATGAGACGACGGTGGGGGCTCGTGCTCCGAGATCAATCGATGGATCGAGGTGTGTTGTACGCGTCGTCTTCAACCGACGATGACACCACCTGATCTGCTGCGACTATGCTCTTTTTGGAGGAGAAAATTAGTGTTGCCGGAGTAGTTTGCTTCAGCCCGCACGTCGTCGTTGTCGGGTTCCGGCTAGGACAGATCATTGTAGAAGCTGTCTTTTTAACAGTCTGTATGTAACATGGCAAGTATTTATAGACATCAGTCGTATATACTTATGTACATGCCTTGACGGCTGGCGGCTGGCGCTGGGCTGCTTGCACGCTAGCTTCACCTATACTCCCTCTGTCCCGCTATACAAGACGTTCTAGCATTTAAATTTTATCTCACAAAGCAAGACATTATAGCCATGCTCAGCCTAAGCTAATGTCCCATCGGTCCGTTCATGTCTGCTCAGCTACTCTTCCCATCGCCAGGAGGTGGAAAAAGCATAGAGATGAGTGGTGCTGTGATGCAGGTGCGTAGGGGTAATGCAGTAATATATCCACCTCCTTGATATATGTGACCAGCTCTAAAACGTCCAGCTTTGAGGAACGGAGGGAGTACGTTGCCAACTACAAGCAGCGTGAGTGGTTTTATACTCGTAAACCTGACTGCACTGATCCAGTACCTACGTAACTCAAAATACCGACAAAAATAATCGATAGCTTTCAGAGCACTGTTAATAATTGCTCAGTTATGGTTTCCTTTGAAATATTAGCAGTGCTTAAAATAAATTTCATAAACAAAATTCTTACCTTGTACGGTGATTCTAAAATATATGTCATTCCAATCTTCTTATAGAGTCAAAACATATAAGTTTGACCAAATTTTTATACAACAAAGTACTAACATTCATGATATCAAATAATTATTATTAGTTTCTTCATAAAATATATTTTCATAGTCTATCTATTTGGTGCCATAAAAATTTGTAGTTCCGTTTATGATTTTGGTTAAACATAAAATGCTTTGACTCTCCAAAAATATTAGAATGACTTACAATTTAGAACGAAGGGGCATCATTAAAAGAGGTCATCCATGCATTAGTATGTGGGAAAAGTATGATTTTCACCATTCAACTAGCACGACAATCCGATTTTCAATCTTGAATTACAAAATCTGAATCAAAATACCATTCAACAGTTGAACCAGACAAATTTGGTCCTTCAAGCAGTTTCAAAGGTGGGTTTTCATTTTATGAAAATTCAAAAATCATATTTAATTAAAAATCATAACTAATTCATTTTGAATATGAAAACTATAAAACATGTATCAATGTTTTGGTTAACTAATTCGAGCAGTTTCAAAGGTGTGTCCTATATTTGAAGTTATTTGTATCTTACTATAGATGGAGCACCGATAGATATGATATATTTTTACAAAGATTTTGGTATTGTTTTATTTATTTTTCTAGTTTAAAATAATTATTTATGACTTTCTAGATTAAACCAAATCTCTTTTATTTCTAGAATTACAAAGCCACCTTAAAAAACACTAAAAGGACCAAATATGTCCAGTTTCAACACATAAATGGCTATTGGTATATGATTTTATAGTTGCGGGTTTAAAATCAGACTTTCTCGATAGTTGGATGTCGAAAATTGGACATTTCCCTTAGTATAACCACATGAGTTTTGATAATTTTGAAAATATACATGATCATCGTAACCGAGTGTTTGCTCGAGTTGATAGATACTCTCTGTCCTTAAATACATTACATGACATTTAGGACAATTAACTCATGCATATCATACTTCTTAAAACGAGCCATGCCATTAAAAGGCTCCGGGCACACGTCCGAAGAGTATAGCAGTGTTCCAGACTGGGACTGTTGAAGCTAATCCAATCTTGCAATCTCTGGCAAATTAGAGCATCCGTAGTAATAGAATGCCGCAGCTCTATCTGGGGGCTCATCTGCATTGGCAATACTGTCGGTAGCAGGTGCCGCACTGCTCTGCTTCTGATCCCCGGAAAGGGAGAACAGAGCAGGCCTGCATCTCCACATTCGACTGGCACAGGCGCACAGCCCACACAGGACCGCCATCAGATCGATCCACACGCACGCTCAGAATACCAACACGAGGAGCAGTAGACAGTTCCAGTCTTCCCCAGTTTTCATGTCCCATTCACTCGATTCATGCCGTCAGCTATTGTTCTTCTGATCTCTGAATGCGCGCAGGCAGGGCCGCAAGGGCGGTTCCCGCGCCAGACAAGAGAATGATGCGTGAGTGTCAGAGACTCAGAGGTAACGAAGGGTCGACAGTGCACCAGCTCAGCCGGACATGCAGCGGCGATGGTGGCTGCAGCCTGCAGGTAGGGTCCTGGCGGCTGGTGTGCATTGAATCGAGCTGGGGTGGCAGACGCCTGCTCGGCTGCTCCTGACCGGAAGCAAGCCGGCCACCGCACCAAACCCTGTGGTGCTGGTGGTGGTAATGGCGGGCGGATCCGAATCAGAGTCCGTCAGACTGATGGGTACAGGCAGGAGAGCAGCCAAGAACAGAGAGGAATGGAAGCGATTGGAATCGCGGGCGTCAGCTGAGCTGGTGTGCCCTGATCCAGGCCCGTCGGGGGGAGTTGAACCACCGGCATGTCCCTCTCCAACGAAAGAAGCGTCTCAATGCTTCTTGTTCCAGTGATCTGCGCGTTTTAATCCATATTCTTCCTAGGAGATCGCGGCCGCAGCCAGTGCTCTGGTTTGTTAGGTTCCTCTGTTTCTAGAGCTTCCATGAACCCGCGTGCTTGATGAAGATACGACAGTTATGGCCTCGCTGTGGTTGGGTCCCTCTCAGATCGTACGTCATCGCCATGCCCGAAATGACATTGTAAGCACAGGACGCTACAGCACTGCTGGTATGAAATGTGGATACGATGAAATCGGTGCCAAGGGCCCATCCTTGACAATAAATGAGAGATTGAAATTAAACATCATGGATAATCCAGCGTCACTGCAAAAAGCACACCGTGTCACCCGCTCACTAAAGGCCTATTTGGTTAATTTCCATGTGGTGTGGGGATTCGGGTGGATTCATTCCTAAACAAGTCACTTTAAAAATGCAGCGAATTCACTCGATCCCCGCTAACCATCTTGATTTAGATTAACTCAACAAACCCTAAAACTAAATGATGATTATGCCATAGCCGGAGCCTCTGAGATTGTCACAGCTAGGCCAATCTATCCGCAATGGAGTTATGATATGATTATGGGCAGGGGATGGTTAGTTTCCTCGTGGGAAATCACTATAACAAATATCATGTTTTACGGCAAATACCTCATGACATTAGATCTATTTGTCGTCTTAACGTTCGATCGGTTTTATCATGGTATGTATGAGACAATACAACTTAGTGACAAAAATGAGACGTTCGTCATTAAGAGTAACTAGAAATCGCCATAAACTAGTCCAATGTCAAAACCATAACCATTTTTATTTTTTCATTAAGATCAACACCTAAATTTCATCAAATTTCTAACATTTTTCGTCATAAAATACCTTTTATTACGGGGTACTGGTTACGAACGAATTTTCATCAATTGAGAATTGTGACATAATTTCTACTTTCTATAACATAAATAAAATGTTATAAAACGTGATATTTGTTGCAGTCGTCACACTGAGCAGTAGGAGCTCCACAAGAATTTGCACATGTCCGCCCGCGTGGATGGAACAACTCATTGGCCCATGCATGGAACAACCAAGACCAAACGCCAAATTGAGGGTTAGACTCTGTCCAACGACAATAGATACAATACGCATACATACATAACGGGCATATAGTCGAACTACGCAGGAGTAGCAACTAACAATGGCACGGCACAACTATGCATCAACATGGTATACAACCGCCAACTAATTCTTAGGCGACACATGTGAGGCAAAAAAAAAGAAACCATTTGGAACCATCAATTGCTGGACAAGGACGCATTACCGCGACGACAGTGACTCATATTGCATGTTTGTTCCATGACGTGGCCCTGATATACCAATTGATCATGATCGATTAAATGAGGCTAAACTACGTCTTTATTTTTTCGGCGGGTTAAGAACGACGTTGATGTTCGGCATCCAGCTAATAAGACCGGCTGGGAATAATATTCAAGTGAGGGCCGGCAAAGACGTTGATGTTCGGCATGCACTACGGGTGTCCTCTAGGGCCGGGCATTCCCAGAATGATATATACGTACTAGTGGTACTACGTTATAGTTAGCTGCACGTATAAGAGGAAATGAAAGAAGAAATAAATGAAAAAGAGAAGGCAGACAATCTTCGATGCATCAGAGTCACATACTCCCTCTGTTAAAAAAAAGTAGTCATTATAGGATTCAAATTTTGTCAAAAAAAAAAACATATCATCTTACTCTATTTAGTATGTTCATGTCAATGCAAGTTAGTAAAAAAAAAATGGCTAATAAATAGGCAAAGTAAGGTCATTTTATATTTTACCTATTTCTTGATCTGTCCTAAAATTTCTACGATTACTTATCTTTTGGAATGGGGAGAATATGCAATATTGTCATCAATATAATAACATGTGGACCCATATTAGTTAAAAAAAACATGTTATCGTTAATTAGAATACTGAAAGTATTTTTTTAGAAAATAAAATGTCTCCGATCCAAGCCTGCGGCCACATGTTTTATTACACCATTTTTTTAGGAAAATGGCAGGGGAGCCCTCTACCTATTTTTTATATAAATGAATGTATTTGTTACACCATTTTGATCAGCTCAAAAACTGATCACGAATAATAGGGGGCCGGGAACCGCTTGAACAATGCTAGTCTATGCTGTGCAATATATTAACGACATGGCTACCCTCGGTATGACCAGCTCCTCATGTCGACGTGTGCAGTGTGCTCCCATACACTGGCAGGTCAGTCCACAGTGTTGTCGTCAGCCGTGGTATAAAAGACAAGGTTTTCACAAGGTATCTGGACAGTTCGAGTTAGTTGTTCTCTAGTAATGGAATGGCAAGAAGCTTAATGAACTCTACTGCGTATTGTTTTTAGCCTTCATCTACGGTATGTTTACGGCCGTTGTAGCTACCTAGCAGTAGGTATAGCAGACGGCTTCAGGTTTTTTTTTTTTCAAACGATGCATACATATATGTGATAGTTTCTGGAGCTACGCGCGGTGCTGGCTGATGATGATCAGGTAATTAACTAATTAAGCTAAGCTACACGATCAGATAAATCTAAGAAGGTGTTTGGCAAAAAAAGAGAAAAAATTTTACCCTCAAGAAAAAGATGGCCAAAGTTTTGCCATTAGGGGTGTTTGTATCCAATAGCAAAACTTTTGGCAAATGGCATCTATTTTGTCTTTTTTTTGCCATTTACCTCCCAAATACCCCCTTGGCAAAAGGGTAAATGCAAAAACTTTTGCCCATTTACCTACTTTTTGGGCCACTTTGGAGGTAAGAGTTTTTTGCCAGCTATTTTTGCATTTGCCCTTTTGCATAGGGGGTATTTAGAGGCAAATGATAAAAAACAGGCAAAATAGATGTCATTTGCCATTTACCCATAGATCCAAACACCCCAAGTGATCGATGTACAAATCTACCCAACGTAACAGAGGCAGCAGCTACCGATCGAGCTACCAAAGCGCATATATAGTATGAGCATTATTACTGACGATTGGTTAAGTGGTTTGTTTTTTACTCGCTCAACCGTGGCCCAATTATAAAGAGAAAACTAGCTCGTAGGGACGATAATGTGGTTGGTTGGTTAATTGGAGGGGCCCATGTACATTCGCCAAGTGTACACGTAAACTCCTACGTACACAGGGACCGGCCAAGCGCTCTCGCTCCCGAGAAAATTGCAGATTTGGGACTCTAATCGTTGCGCTTCGCAGTTTTGCCATTTTAAACATTGGACTCACAAAAATAGGACTCGAAACATGTGACACTTGATTTCCATGCCATTAAGTGTATTTCACCTCTTTTCTTATTTTTCTCCATGTATTTACCACATGAAAGGACATTTTTGCCCCTCTGTTCTTTTGCACTTGCATGGACGGATTTTTTTTGCTGAAACATGCATGGACGGATCGTACGTATCTGCATGAATGGATCGTATCTGCGTCCTTCTATTCCTGTCGACCGGAGAAAGCCCTAGCCCTATCATTCCGCCTCCGCAGCGTATCCTCGATTCCTCGTGTCGCAGTCGGCGTTTCTTCCTCTGCTGGCGGCGTTTCTTCCTCCGGCGCCGACATGGATGGTCCGCATGAGTCCTGCAGCATGGCCGCACCGGCAGGCATCCTGGCCTCGGCAGCAGGGGCGGCTGCACCTGGTTCTGTCTTGGCCACGCCGGCAGGAGGGCCGACCTCTGGCCTGGCCGCGACGGTGGGGGCCCTGGACGTGCTGGATGCAATGGCCGGCCCAGCGGATGGCATGGAAGCGCCAGGCTTGCCTGCGTCGGATGATGGCCTGGCCACACCACCAACAGTTGCCAACCCCACCGTAGACCTTGATGAGGCTCTAGCCCTAGCGAGATCATTGTTGCCCACTGCTTCTCTTCCAGCGGTAGAGTACAATGTTCCTGTTGTTGATGTGCAAAGGTAATCGACTTAATTGTTTTTCTGTTATTTTACGTGTACAATAGTAGAGTTAGTTTATTAAAAATTTATTTAACTTATGTACGTAGGTCACAAGTAGCTCATGTGGAAAATATGGAAATAGTGGATTGGGATAGCTTACAGATAGTGGAAACCCATGATGAAGAAGGTCGAATTGCACTTATGAGTGAAAATCAGATGTGTGAAGTTTTAGGAGTGAATTGTACTAATGAAGATGGGACAACAACTGTAGCTGTACAGGTCCATGATCACCGAATGGATGAACAGGCTGTTGATTGTGATGATGCTGAAATTCCTTTTAGTGATGCCGTTCCAAGTGAGATGGTGATATCATATGATAAGAACAACCCACGAATGGATGTTGGTACAGTCTACCCAACGATGGAGGAGTTCAAGATGGCTGTGCGACAATATGCCATCAATGAGGAGTTTGATTTGGGTACAGAGAAGTCAGATACGAAGAGATATAGGTGTTATTGCAAGTCGAGTGAAGATTGTCCTTGGAGAATAAATGGCACGAAACATAAGGGACAAAAAACCGTAGAGGTAAATTAATTGATTCTATTTTATTATTTGTTTTGCTTTCCAAGTAAATAAATAAATGGTTCTCACCATATTTAGTGCATTGTAGGTGACTGTGTTGGTTGAGGAACATACATGCATTTCTTCCATGAGGATGATAACAAAAACTCCATCTCAGAAGTGGGTAGCTAGTAAAGCTGTAAGTATCCTAAGAGATTTTCCAAGTATGGGTGCCAAGGAATTGCAGGAGAAGTTAGAGAAAGAGCACAATGTGACAATTTCATATGATACTGTTTGGCGGGGTAAGAAAAAAGCTCTTGCGGAGATTTATGGTAAATGGGAAGAGAGCTTTGAGTTGTTGTTCAGGTGGAAGGCTGAGCTATTGAAGAGGTGCCCTAGGAGTGTCGTGGAGATTGACATACTTGAAGTGGATGGTCAAGTATATTTTCATCGGTTTTTCTGTGCTCTTAAACCATGCATCGATGGTTTTTTGGAAGGTTGTAGGCCTTACTTGAGTGTAGATGGTACAGCACTAAATGGAAGATGGAATGGCCACTTAGCTGCAGCTATAGCAGTTGATGGTCATAACTGGATGTATCCACTTGCTTATGGCTTCATAGCTTCAGAAAATGAAGACAACTGGACTTGGTGGATGGAACAATTAAAAAAGGCAATAGGTAATCCTCCACTCCTTGCAGTGTGTTCTGATGCTTGCAAGGGTTTAGAGAAGGCAGTGAAAAAGGTTTTTCCAAATGTGGAGCAAAGAGAATGCTTTTTTCATCTTTCAAAAAATTTTCAAAAGAGGTATAATGGCGAGTTAGCACCTGCAGCAAGGGCCTACAGGGAAGACTTGTTCTATGAGCATATAGCATCTTTAATTTCTGAATCAGCAGCATCAGTGAAATGGTTACAGACCCATCATAAGCTACTCTGGTACAGGTGTGCATTTAATCCAGAAATTAAATGTGACTACATCACTAGTAATATTGCTGAGTCGTTCAATAATAGGATACGCGACTATAAAGACTTACCTGTTGCTGACCTTGCTGATAAGATTAGAGAATATATCATGCAATTATGGTTCAAGAGAAGAAATCTTGCATACATGCTACCTGAAGGCAGGATACTTCCGGCAATTATGAGACAGCTAAAGGCCAATACTAGAGGTTTGGGGCACTTGAAAGTTGTACCGTCTGCTAATTGGAGTGCAGAGGTTTGGGATCATAGTAGTAGAGCTGAGAGGCATATTGTGAAGTTGAATCAAAGGACATGTACTTGTCTTGAATGGCAGCATACTGGTAAGCCATGTCAACATGTATTGGCCTTCGTAACCAGGCAGCCAGGAGTTGATCTTGAGCAATTTGTGCATGACTACTACTCGGTGAATAGGTTCAGGGCAGCCTATGGTAGAGAGATTGAGCCAATGACAAACAAAACCATGTGGCCACAAGTCGAGCTGCCATTTGTTGTTGGTGCACCTCTAGGTAAAGGCGAAGTGGGAAGACGAAGGAAACTTAGAATAAAAGGGTGTCTTGAAGGTGGCCACAAGAAGAAAGGCGTCAAATCTACCAAAGGTGAAGGTGTCGTTGGAGGAGAAAATGTTGCTGCTCCAGTAAATTCAAGTGGAAAAAAAATGAAAAGAGGACCTATGACTTGCCTGAGATGCGGTGAAAAGGGACATAGGCAAGCTAGTTCCAAGTGCCCACTCAATGGAACGGCAAAAAAAGGTAACTATTGATTTTTTTTCATGTAAATTTGAGACAGCACTTAAATATTAATTTATTTAATTTACTTGTAGGAAGCGGAGGCAACCTGGAAAAAATGTTACAAAAGCTGCACAAGGTGAACCTAGCACTCCACATAGGCTAACCAGAGATGAAATACTACAGAATACTCCCGGAAGGGTCACTAGAGGGTAAGAAATATTAACACATTTACATCACAATATTGTTTTCATGCATCTTATGGTCGTACAAAATTATGTGCAGCCGGATTGCGTTCATGTTAGGAGAAGGCACCTCCTCACAAACCAACACCACCAGTCCTGTGATGATGCCTGCTGCGGATCCACCAAAAAAAATGACACCAAAGAGACGGCTAAATATTGGGTGAAGGTTCCATCTACGATGAGATGTGAACTCATGCTCTATTTCTGTGATGGAACTCGTTTAGAGAAAAATTATAAACTTTAGGCTAAATTTGTGGTTTTGTGAGATGAACTCCTTCATGTGTTATTTTTGTGTGATATGCCCAGATTTTTCATTCGTGAGAAAAACTCATTATATGTGAGATGAACTGTATGGAGCTCATTTGTAAGATGAATGGCTAGCCTACCAGCTGCCTGACGCCAGAGAGCTAGCCAGCGGCCATGAGTGGCCATCGGCCAGCGGCATCAGGCCATCAGCTCACGCCCAGCCAGCCAGCATGTCCAGAGGCGGCAGCTCTGTATCACTTGGCCAGGGCGTGCGGCCGGCCAAAGCTAGGCAGCCGGCGGCCATGGACAGACTAGAAGGACGAGCGTGTGTGCAGATGGCCAGCATCGGTCTTTTTAGGTACGTAAGCCTGTGCAAAAGAACAGAGGGGCAAAAATGTCCTTTCATGTGGTAAATACATGGAGAAAAATAAGAAAAGAGGTGAAATACACTTAATGGCATGGAAATCAAGTGTCACATGTTTCGAGTCCTATTTTTGCGAGTCTAATGTTTAAAATGGCAAAACTGCGAAGCGCAACGATTAGAGTCCCAAATCTGCAATTTTCTCCTCGCTCCCATATGGTTTAACATCTCTTATTAAAAAAGTTTAGTTCGTGATTGGCTCAAAAAGAAAAAAAAAAGATTAGTTCGTTGGTCCCTGGAGTCTGCTGTTTGGCCGGGCTATTTTCGTCCAATTCAATGGCTTGTCATGCCACATAATCGTGCGGATTTCCATGGATGGTATGCCGACACAATAATCCCAAGCAATCTTCTTTCAAGTTGGAGGCTGATCAGATCCGCCACCTATCCATATATAGTTTATGAGGAAAAATTTAGGGAATAAAAAACCATAGTTAACGAATATGAGTGTTTAAATTAAATGCCATGCAGTGGTGGGTTTCTATAACATTTCTTAACCAATGCAACACCAAAACATACCATGCAGTTGGTCTTGGCTCAAAACAGGGGAAACACCAAGAAATTTGATCAGCAAAAGATGCACAAGGGCGAATTGATTCAGGAAGAAAATTACGGCAACGATTATAGAATAATGAGGGTTTAATACACTGGAAAAAAAACTAGGGCTTACTGGGTGTAAACTCTCAAGATTAGGCAAAAGAGCAAGTTGTTCTTGCTGCAGGAGAGCAAGAGTAGGGGAGGCAATGTAGCTGGTGTGCGCAATGTAGAAGGAGAAGGTGTTGGCTCGGTTTTTATAGAGAGGGGCAGGAAGGCGTCAGGTGTAAGCGGACATGACTAGGTCAAGCTCGGGCACCAAGTGGGCACTGCCATCGGGCAACACAAATTGGATGATAGGGGAGGTATGGGAGACATGTCAAGGGAGAGGCGGTGTCGGTTGATATCCCAATGGATAAAGTACACCACTGGCCATCTTATGGGCGGGCCCATGTTCAAGACGTGTCGACCAAGACATAATCTATTGAAGGGTGTGCGTATCAAGGAAGATCTTCAATATTATGAAAGTTAGAGATATAATTGTAAAATACTCCTATTCTTTCCCTTTGTAACCCTGTCCCTCAGAATATTTAAGAGGAGGCTAGGACCCCCCTATACAATTCAATGCAATATAACATACATCATACAGGACGTAGGGGGTTATGTATATTGTGGTCTGAACCTATCTAAACTCGTCTCTTGTCACCTTTGGTTCAAGGACTTAGTTCCCTAACCTCTCTCTCGGGGTACCCCCTTGAGATCTAGTCAACATAAATTGCCGACAGTCGGAAAGGAACGAACATGCTAAGGCGGTAGAGGCAATGATAGGGCGCGTATCACATTAGGGCGGGATATGATACTAGGATTTCATTATGACAAGAACAAACACAAAAGACAAGCCAAGTTTGGTAAAGAATCTATTGCACATATTTAGTTGACTTAGGAACAAGGAGGCTCATGGGCGAATAAGGAATGAACTTATTGGAACTTTGCCAGGTACTATGCCTGAATCAACTTAGGAAATACGACATGGTCCAGAACAACTCGGCATAACCGATGGATTACAAGGAGATCGACTAGGTTCAATAGTCAATTCAAACTCAAGGTGGATAGCCGAAAAATTGATTTCATCATGAATAGATGCAGGGACAAGCCACAAACAACTTGGGTTGTCTTGCACTGGGTTGGAGGATGCATTCGAGTGCTTAGCTGGTCCAAGGGTAGGTCGGCCAAGTGGAAACAAGTCAGTAAAGGATAAAATAGGTGGACTATTTAGTTGGCATTGATTCAAACAAGCAAGTTGGGGAGTTGCAAATGTTACAATAGGGCTCGCAGTAGCTGCACAGTACAAAAGGACGGGCAGGCGACCTAACGAATACATTAGCCGATGTGGAGTGGTCGACCGATTTGAAAAAAAAAACTCAGACGAAACAATAAGTCAGCTGGGATACAAGGGTTGGATTGCGACACATAGTGTCGGTATAAGGCAAACGAGGTCAGCTAGGAACAAAGATACAAGAGAACAACTTGGCGATGCAAAAGATTATAGAAAAGAACGCCACAAGGTTGATTAATGTTGGCTAGCTAGGTTAATTAACGACGTAGTTAATACAATGTTATAGATAATATATATATGCAATAGTTCAAAAAGAAATCTAGATTTTTGTTATTATGTGGGGCAGAAATCAAAACGCACATAAATGGGATTGTGAGAAAGATGAATTCATGCACACTCATTAACCAAATCCAGAAATATTAAAACTAACCAAATCAAGCAATGCAAAAGCACATTCACATACAATGTTTTGGTTATTTGAGAATCTAAGCATCTTTTCGTGTAAGTTGAGTATTCAAAATGTATATCAAAGAGACAAACTCCATGAAGAAATACCTTCGCTATCCATTCATTAACCAAATTCATGTCGCCTCTCTCAAGTATACACCGCTTCAAATTTATTTTTAGCTGAAGAAATACCTTCACTAACAAATTCATATAGTGTGAAAAGTAGTAACAACCTTGGTAGCCACGTAAAAAAATTTGAAGTAGGCACAACTAATTTCACATGGATCACATGTTATTAGTGAACTTAATGAAAGATGTATGGTTCATTGTCATAAGACCTCGAAGCCCATATTCACTACCACGTCTAAACAAAAATGAAAATTTCACATCATGTTATTTTGATGCTCCATATCAAATAAAACTATTGAAGTCTATGGTTAGTTTTTTCCCTGTTGCTGACTGGAATCAATAGAAATAGCCATTGTATAATCCAAAAAGGGAAAAATAAAAGACAAGACATCAGAATGTTCTTGCCGACTATAGTATTTCTTGTCTCCCTCACTCTGTCTTGGACCACATGTCCCATCTCTTAAAATTGATTAGACCTTCTTGATAAATACAGAGCATAAATAATTGCAGCTTCAATATATTCCCTACTTGTTCTTATAGCATCAATCAATATAGCTTATTAAAAATTCTCAACAAGATGCTTAAATCTAAATCATGAGTAGGACTATTTTCTTCAGAATCCTTAGTACGGGTGTAGGATCAAGGATTACCGACTAGAGGGGGGGTGAATAGGCGGTTTTGAACTAAAAGCACAACACTAGAAAAATTAATTAGAAACACAAACTAAAATCTTCAACTAGTCAAACAGCCTATGTCAAAGGTTTGCAACCTAGGATGACAAGATACAAATCAAGTTCTAGGTAGAGAAATTCTCAAAGTAAATTGCTTGTAAATAAACGAGGGAAAGAAATAACCGATGACACAAGCAATTTTTCTCGTGGTGTTGATGACTTGCCAGTCACCCCTAATCCACGTTGAGGTGGATTCAAAGTTTCCAATTGCTCCTCTACCAAGAATCCACTTAGTGTATGAGCCAATATAGGAATCAATGAACCGCTCCAAACCTCTTTCCACTAGAGATGCTTTTCACCACTCCGGTGAGGCAAAGCTCATGAACCTCTTCACAAGAATCAATCAAAGGCTTCTTCACAATCTTCTTAAAGAGCTCAATGAAAACCAATCTCCAAGCCGTCTAGGAGGCGGCAACCTCCAAGAGTAACAAATCAACAACCTTGCTTGAATAACTCCTAGTGCCCCAAAGCTCAAACCTTGAATGCTAGCACTAGATGCCTCTATATCTCACCAAACATGCAATCCAAAGCTATGTGAGTGAGAGAGAGGGAATGGAGAGCTCAAAAGTGTATTGCAAGTGAGTGGAATGGCCAAAAGGAGCTCCCCATGCCGGCCACCCCACTATTTATAGAGGGGTGCCTCAAATCCAACCGTTATGTTCAAATTCCACGTTTTCTGCGAACATGCGGACCGTCCGCCACTCTAGAACCGGACTGTCCGCCGTTATAATCCAACGGCTATGTGTCACATCACGGCGTGTCAGAACTGTCCGTTATTCAAAAACCGGACCGTCCGCCAGCTAGGGACGGACCGTCTGCTGTTCATTTCACACGTATACAAAACGGACAACGTTCGGACATGTCCGATCATATGCCCGCGGACCGTCCGCAGCCAGGGGCCGCACCGTTCGCGGTGGAGCTTGAAATCCACCAGAAAGGCCCAGAGTTTCTGTCCTCAAACCGGACGGTCCGCCACTACGGGTCGGACCGTCCGCCGTTGTCAGTTAAAACCTCAGGCCCCACAACGATTCTGTGTAACTTTTTGTATGGAGGCGGACCGTCCGCCAAGCCTGGCCGGACCGTCTGTCGTGCGCATTTTCATCAGGTGCAAAACACTCATCTAAATGCATGCAAATCCAAATCTTTGAGCAATGTGGCACTATAAACTCGTCAAGCAAATGTTAATTGAGCCCTCTTGATAGTACGGCTATCTAGCCTACAAATCCGGTCAATTTACTTCTCTAATCACCTCTTGATCGGCAAAAAGGAAATCCTATATTTATACCTTTGCCTTGAGCCTCTCGCCACTTCAAAATCAACTTTTCTTTGCAGAAGCATCCTCGCTTTATACACTACCATCTCCATGGTATCTCATAGCGAATACGTGTGACTAACCTTAATTCATAAGCTCAATGAAATTGTTAGTCCACAAGGTGTTGTCATTAATTACCAAAACTCTAATCTTGGGGCCTAGATGCTTTCAACGGGAAACCCCAAATTTTCTTATAAATCTTGTTTTAATTTGCTTTTATTCTTGCCTTGTTAATTAGCTTCCACGAGGATTCAAACCAAATCTTCAAGATGCTACTCAGGTGCTCTAACCACTAGGCTAGAGACCTCACGAGTAGGAATGTTATTTGTAGCAAATAGTGCACATGAAGACACCAATGAACTACACATTATATTCTTCATGCGACAAACACATGGGACTCACATTTTTCTCTTACCATAACAATACTAGGACATCGCTAAAACCAAAAAAAATTGCATTCAGTGCCAAGTTGAATATCATGATTCTTAATTTAGTTTGAACCTTCACGCCATCTAGATTTTAAAGCATGGTCAAATATTAATATTTTTGTCACATATGGAAGGCAGTGCCCACTGATGTCACTAAATAATGTCTCTCTTTTAAAAAAATTATGTACTAAAGAATGAAAACCTAAAAAAATTCAAAGAAGCAACACTATTAACAAGGCATAAAATCATGTTTTCAAACATGCATGGTTTGCTTCATGCCCACTTGTCACTATATTAACCTTGCACATTTGGGATTGATGTTAACAATATTATTGATTACATTAAAATGGTAAACGATTAATGTTAAAAATATTATTGATTACATGAGAAAAGTTAAAATCAAATAAAAGGTTGAAGTGGTGGAAGTATATATTGAAATCTTTTAGTAAATATTAGCATCATGAATTCAAGTTTATAGAACCAAAAGGTTTACATTCAATACAACAACTAAACAAAATGTTAAATTTTCACATGAGAAATATTATGATTCTCACTTTCAACAATAAAGCTTCATTTTAACATAACTTTTAAGAAGAAATCAGAATAACATTTTTCATGTATATAGGTTATTTTTGCCATTGGCACTCTTGAAAACAGATAAGCAATATGTAACATATAATTGAAACCAAGAACAACAATGGTAAACCACTATGCTGAGCCGACATTGATGGATATGGGTACCATGGGCCCCACGGTTGGATATAACAATCAGGTGGTCGGACACCCACCGCTAACAAGAACATAGACGTATATATATCATCATAGCTATCGTGTCGATCAAGATAAGGGAAGGTATAATTTGGAAGGAGTCTATCTGTTGAGTTCAAGCCAACCCAAATGTCATGGAGAAAACTTATCTTTGAATACAGAATAGATCTGAATTCCTCGTTGTAAACTGATAGGATTAGATCCTAACCGACTTGTAACACTAGTTCATCGTCTCTATATAAGACGGCATAGGGAGACTCTCCGGGACATAACTAAATCCAAGATCTAGCTTGTACACTCATACAACACAATACAAACACCACTGAGCACAGGATATTATACCTCTGGGTAGCCTGAGCCTATATAAACTTTGTGTCTCTTGTGCTACATTTGAGTTCTCGGTTCTATGATCCTCTCTCCTGATAAAACAGCTACTTGTGTATCCTCTTACGGATTGTCGGACATAAAAATCCTACAAGCATCGACCCCAAGAGAGAAAGCTATGGGAGAAATGGAACTAAACCCCATGGAAGGATCAAGATGCCTAAGAGGGGGGTGAATTAGGCTTCGAAAAAATTTAAAGCAATAAATAGCCCTATGCAACAAGCCCAATTATCCCACGTGCCTAGAAAAAGGTTTGCGACACTATCTAGTCGAAAAACGAGTTTTGCAACCTAGGTCCAATCCTAATCTAACATGGCTAGTCTACTAATTGAAATGGTTGAAAGTAAACTTGCTCAAATTAAAGAGAAAGATAGAAAGCCGATTTTTCCTAAGGTATAGAGAAGTCACAACTCCCCCTGGTCCTCGTTTGAGCACCCGAGCAAGGGTATAGCCCCCCCTTGATCTGCGCAAGGATCAAGTGCTCTAGTCGTGGATATCCATTCCCACTCCAGGACGACGGATTCCAATACCATGTACACCTACTTGGGTCTTCACACAATCTCATTTTGAGCTCACCAAGATTACCACCACCAAGCCGTCTAGGTGATGTCGATTCACCAAGAGTAATATGCTGAAGATTTTTACTTGACCTATCCTAGACTAAGAGAAAGATGGATGCACACTTGCTACTCTCACTAGCACTAAAAAAGTCCTTAATCTTCTCAAACCAAGAACTTCAATCAGCTCAAGAGTGCTCCCCTTGCCTCTCAGACCTGAGTATGAGCACAGTAATTTTGGGTGGCAAGAAAGATTCCAAATGGGAGAAGGGGTATAAAAAGCCTCATCAACACCCACTAGCCGTTATAACTTTCATAGAGACACCGACTAATTTGATGGTTACACCATCAAAATAGTCAATGCCCACTTTAAGTTTCCTAGCCTCCCTTGGGCTTGAACTGAGCTACCTAGTACTAAATTTCACAAGTGTACACCATACCTAAAATCTAGCCTTGCCTAGGTCAAGCTACAAACCCTTAGCCCCCCTTGTCGGTGTTTCGTACCAGCCGGGTCTCGAGGGGGTACCCTGAGAGAGAGGTTGTTTGGATTAGATCGTCGAGAACCAAGAACCGAATGTGACAAGAGACGATTTAGACAAGTTTAAGATGCAGTGCGTGTAATACCCTATATCTTTTTTGGTGTATCTTGTGTTGAGATATTGTATGACCCGCCGATCTAGGGACCCCTGCCCTCCTTTATATATCCTAGGGGGCAAGGTTTACATGGTAAGTCTCGTAGTTGGTTACAATTGAGGAGTCCTAATAGGATAATGTATGTAGGAGTCTAGCTTCCTAAGGGAACCCGGTGTTTTTATATCTGACATCCCTTTTTATAGTACGTCCAAAGAAAAACAAAGATCTAAACTACTCTAAGTGCCTCTCATCATCCAAACGACACTTAGAACTAGTTTATTCTTATTCTCCGTGTATATCTTTGATCCAATACAATCATCTCACATGATGGGGGCCAAGAATACCATGAAAGCTCATCATTATACTAACTTAAGATTTGCCTTTGTAAAACATTAGTTAATTAGTTGCAATGATCATGTCGTCATTAATCGCTAAAACCAATTGAGGAGCCTAGATGCTCTTTCACCCGGGAAGTGTCCTAGCCTTATGTTGGAGATATTTCCATATTATCATTCTTATCACAAACCTAAGCAAATTCTAATCATAACTACTTCCTCCATCCCCCCAAAAAATTAATTCTTTCCTTTCAATAACTCAATCCATATATCTCAACTTTGACCAAATACATTGTAGAAGAAATTAATAGTATTATGATACCGAATAATTATAATTAGATTTATCATGAAATACATTTTGATATCATATGTATTTAGAGTTATAAAAATTAATAATTTTTCTGTAAGTTTAGTCAGACCATTTAAACCTAGAATTACATTGAATCTGGGGCCGAGGGAATAACAAATTAAAGGTTTCAAATTCCATCCGCTCTATATTTATAGAATCTTTTTTCTGCGGTAATTATAGAATCTTACTATCTAATAATATTGACCGGTTGGGAGACCTCACGTCACCTAACTCCAATGAAAGCAACTTAGGGCAAGTACATTGCTACACGTCAGCGGTCTCATAGGTCGTCTCATGCAAGTCTATGTAGGAGTTTTTATGAGATGGCGGAGGGAGGAGAGAAAACCAGGTGGTTGTTTCGCGAGGCAACCGCCTCATAGGCTAAAATTTAGGACTATGAGACGACTTCCTCACCATTGTATGAGTTGTTGCCATGCAATTGACAACATTTCTTTTTTTTCTATTCATAAATTAAGGATTATGCATTTATTATGAGACCACATATAAGACAACCCATTGTATGAGTTACTTGTTATGTCGTCTCACGATGATGTGACAGTACATGATACCGCATGTATTAGACTACACTAATGTACTTCCCTTAGCAGTCTACATATAGCTTGCTCCGTTTCAGCAGCCTCTGACAAACTAAAGTGAAAGGGAAAAAAAAGGAGTGACACATCCGCCAGTCTCGCTCCCCCCTCCCCACCCCCCACCCCCACCCCCACCCTCCAGCTAGTGGTAGCCTTGGCCCACATATACCCCATCTCTTGAAATTGATTAATTAGGCCTGCACGATAAATGAAAAGCATAAATTGCATCCACAGTATCAGCCCACTACTGTCGCGTTCGTACTTACAACCATCAATTGCTTAACGCTAACCACGTACGGTTAGCACCACAATTGTATTAGCAGCTCCTGCAGTGGATTAGTACATTGTGCTAACCCCCTCCCCTACCGCTCACCAACCAACCATATACCGCTCCACCTTTCCACAAACACGGGCACGGGCGCCACCACCCCTTTCGCGCCAGTATATATACACCCGCGCGCCGCGAGCACAGCCCAGAGCGCTCGATCGAGCTGGCACACCACCACTCACACTCCCACACACCCTACACCGGCAATGGAGGCGGTGGTGGCCGCCGGGCTGGAGCCATTCCCGACGGTCGATAAGTGCGACGCGTCGGGCCGATCAGCTCACGCCGTGGTGTCCGACCTCGACGGCACGCTGCTCCGCTCCCGCAGCGCCTTCCCGTACTACGCCCTGGTGGCCTTCGAGACCGGCGGCGTGCCGCGCCTCCTCCTCCTGCTCCTCCTCTACCCTCTCGCGCTGGCACTCCACGCCCTGCTGGGCCCGGACTCGCCGGCGCCCACGCGCGTGCTCGTGTTCGCGGCCACGGCGGGCGCGCGGGTGCGCGACGTCGAGTCCGCGGCGCGCGCCGTGCTCCCCAGGTTCTACGCCGCCGACGTGCACCCGGGCGCGTGGCGCGCCTTCTCGGCGTGCGCGAGGCGCCGCGTCGTGCTCACGTCCACGCCGCGCGTCATGGCCGAGCCGTTCCTCAGGGACTGCCTCGGCGTCGACGCCGTGGCCGGGACCGAGCTCGCCACGTGGCGGGGGCGCGCCACGGGCTTCGTCGACGCGCGCCGGGGCGGCGTGCTCGTCGGCCGCCGCAAGGCCGAGGCGCTCAGGGAGATCTTCGCCGGCGACGGGGACGACAAGCCTGATGTCGGACTCGGGGACAGCCGCTCCGACTACCAATTCATGAGCATGTGCAAGGTCAGGACACTTGCGCTCAATCAATTAATTACCGCAAGTATCTATCTACTCTCTCCGAATATTTCATCTTACCGTAGTACGTATAGCTCGATCACCGTACTCCGTACGCATGCACGCCACTACTAGCCATAGTAATTCCGTATTTTTATTGCACGAAATTCACACAAAAAACTGTTAAAGCCAAGCGTACATATATCTTCCACAACACCGAAATAAATCACCTAGTGATCGAAAAACAGAATTAAATTATGTTTTTGCATTGCAGATACTACCTACCAGATAGAAAATAACGATATATGGATGACGCTGAATTTCTGTAGGATTCATTCGTACCAAACCTAGCCATATCTTTGCGATAATTGGGGTTCTCTAGTCTTTACACATAGGTTGCCAAATCGAGCTCCGGAGTGAACGTTGTACTACTGTCAATTGGCAACTATGCATGATTGGAAACAAACAAGAGGGCACTCAATATATATAATTGTTAGCAACCCAATGACTTCCATCGATCCATCCATGTGGTACCGAGAGGATCGGAGCCGCGTTGTTGCGTCGCGCATGTGTTTGCACTCAGTGGGGGTGGTTTTTGCATGTTCCCGCCATAAATTCGGGAAGACACTGTTGCTGGTACAATCTAGCTGGCATAATGAAAAAAGAAAAAGAAAGCATTAAAAAACTTTCCAAAATTCGATGGCGAAACTCTAATAAAAAGCCCAGCTGATTGGTTGAAGCTAATTAAGCTGCACGCGCGAGCAAGTTCAGCTGTCGTCATTGAACGCCGTCGCCGCCCATGACCTGTACGACATTATAGTCGTGGCATATATAATAAACTAGCATTTCCTTACGAGCCCACGTGGAAAATCAAGCGTAATACAACTGATTAGCAAATTTCTGAAAAAAATAAATTAATCATTGCAAGTTTAGAGGGTTGGATTTGGGTCCCAATAATTGGCCTTTCCAAACATGGTCTTCTTAAATAATCAATCAAGGGTAGTTAACCGAGGTCTCTTTTTTGCCGTCGTATTCTGCTTCTTGCATTGTAGACCACCTCTTGGTTGCTTGCTTGCTCACGTCTTGCATGCACACACACACACAGCAGTGTGAGATTAAGATATACACTTGTTCCATGCTGCTGGTACAGACACACAACTACCGTTACTAAAAACTACACACGACACAGGGGCGCAGTAGGAGTGGTCAGAAACGAAAGCAATTGCAATATAACGTCTGGTTGGGTCACATCTTTGGGCATGCAGTAAAGATGGTTTGTTGGTCAGGGACCCGGCATCGCAGGTGCTGCCCAACCTACGCCTCATTTCATCTGATTTATAGTATTTTGTTGGTTAGTACATTAAACAATCCGGCAGGACCGGCGTTGATTACATCTACACGCCAGTTTAGTTAGTTTGGCCCCCCGGTAGGTTTAATTTGGACCGGCCGGGTCTATCTCTTGCCCAAGTTGTCAAGACAAATCTTGCCAAATTCTTCTCCTACGGAGTACGAAGTACTCCTACCTTAATATTTGGTTGTGGCGAACGGACAGACGCCACAGCTTGTTTAAGCTTTGGAGATCGAGATGCTGCTGCTACTGTGTTCCACAGCATGGAGGTCGCGTGAAAATTAAAAGAGTTCGGTACGCCAATTAAAAATGTCCTGGTTAGGAATTGACCAAACCCTCATTCTCTGACTTGGTGAATTTTGTCCAAGTTTTTTTTGGCCTGGTGCACCAAAGTAGTTTGTGCTAAGATAGTACTATTGCCTCCACGGCTACAGCAGTACAGTACAGTCTTTTAGGTGAATCTAACTAACCACAGTTACTACCACTATAGCTGGAGTGAGCTAGCTATAGCTGGGCCGGGGTGGATCGGACACGCTGATGATGTAGGTGCCACTGCTGCTACTGTTGCTTATTGTCTCGTCTGTCCGGAGATTTTTAACTTGCACGCATCGGGATCGAACTACCCCTGTGTTAGTGTTACTGTGCTACACACACGGCTTGCTCTTTCGAACGACTTGGTACTGCAAAGATCAAGTTTAGGTGCCATGGGGTGGGTACAGATGAAACACCCGGCCAGGAATTTTGACAAATGGTACGCGTCTTCTCTAGCATGTATGTGGAACGCAATGGTGTGATGGTACAGTCTATGTGGGCACATGATGATATGACAATAGAGTCTCATCATATATAGTACTAAATGTGAATTATGCCGCCACTAATTACTACTACGTCGTGGTTGTGCATGTAAACCTTCAATGTACTGTCGTCGCTAGCATAATGGCGGCGTCTCGTCATCTTAATTCGCCATTAACGCGCACGCTCTGTGTCTCTCTAAGCGTGATGCTGTGGCTGCTTGCAGGAGGCGTACATCGTACCACGGGCGCCGGTGGAGGCCCTCCCCATGGACCAGCTTCCCCGCCCCGTCATCTTCCACGACGGCCGCCTGGTGCGCCGCCCGACGCCGCTGTCCGCTCTCCTGGTGGCGCTCTGGTTCCCCGCCGGCTTCTTGCTCGCCTGCCTCCGCATCGCCGCGGGGGCGCTCCTCCCCATGCCCCTCGTCTACTACGCCTTCTGGGCGCTGGGCGTGCGCGTGCTCGTCCGTGGCGCGCCCCCTCCGCCGCGCGCCGAGCGGGCCTCCGGCCGGCGCGGGGTGCTCTTCGCCTGCTCCCACCGGACGCTCCTCGACCCCATCTTCCTCTCCGCCGCGCTGGGCCGCCCCGTGGCGGCGGTGACCTACTCGCTCTCGCGCCTCTCGGAGTTCCTCTCCCCGATCCGGACGGTGCGCCTGACGCGGGACCGCGCGACGGACGCCGCCATGATCCGGGAGCTCCTCGCGGAAGGGGATCTGGTGATCTGCCCCGAGGGGACCACGTGTCGGGAGCCCTTCCTGCTCCGCTTCTCAGCGCTCTTCGCGGAGCTCACGGACGAGGTGGTGCCCGTGGCCATGGAGAACCGGATGGGCATGTTCCACGGCACCACGGCGAGGGGGTGGAAGGGGATGGATCCCTTCTACTTCTTCATGAACCCGAGCCCGGCGTACGTGGTCACGTTCCTCAGCAAGCTCCCGGCGGAGCTCACCTGCGCCGGCGGCAAGACCAGCCACGAGGTGGCCAACTACATCCAGAGGCTCATTGCTGCAACGCTCTCCTACGAGTGCACTAGCCTCACCAGGAAAGACAAGTACCGGGCGCTCGCCGGCAACGACGGTGTCGTCGCCACCGCCCCCAAAAGCTAGCGAATTATATATATATATATATATATATATATATATATATATATATATTAAGGTTGCTACTAGCTAGTAGATTAAGAAAAAACAAACAGAAGATTTGATTGTATTGTTGTGATGTGTCTTTGCTTGTGAAGTGATTATTGTGATGATGCATGGCAATGTGCAGTAAAAGAAATTCCTCTTTGGTTTGGTCACCACTGTTGACTGTTGTAGTAGTGGCTATGTACCGACAGTAGTTGAATGCAAGAAAGATTCAGTCACACAAGTTAAAAAGTGAATTAAAAAGTGAAAGACGGGGACAGGGACTATTCTCACGCGTGTCAGAGACGTAGTACATCTTAAATTTCTGCAGCTAACAGCTAAGAGCATAAAGGCAAAGTTATTTCGTTTGGTAGATTGGTTGCAGTTCACATCCCCATAGGCCATATATGGCTGTATGCTGTTGCAAATTGCAATGTCGAGTACAAGAACACCAAACGCCATTGAAGGAAACAAGATTGCTTGTTTCAACAGGTACACACACGGCAAAGAGCCTCCTCCCCTCGACCTCCTAGCTTGTTTCAACAAAAGAAGGGGGTTTCATTTCCAACAAGACAAGCTATCACACACCAATTGAAGGAAACGAGATTGCTCTATCAGTCTCCATTGATTAGATTGCTCGACTGAAAAGGGTAATTGGTCCAAAGTTCTGAACAAAAAGGAAACAAGTGTTCTAGATGTTCATTTCCTGGCCTGTATAGGTGATAGATAGCTCTCTTATATAGTTCCTTGTCCCAGGTGCATGCTATGCTCAGTTCTATCTACACCCTGGAACCGGAAAGACTACATTACATGCAATGTCACGTACCAAACAGCGGGCTAATGGCTCACTCTGCGCATACTTTGCAGCTCTTCCGGCAGAAGCCAGGAGCTTCCTTGGTCCCCACCATGTAGTTAGGGTTCTTGGCGCACTCACCCACGGCCGCCCACTGGGGACAGAGGACGTTGTCATCCTCGCATCCGTCGGACAAACCCGTCTGCTTGACAGGGAGGTCAAACGACCTCACATGGATCCATTTAGTGGCGGACCACTTCTGGCCTTCGATGACGGGGCAGCTCCCGTGCAAGCTGTCAGAATCTGTTGTTGCATCAGGGTGGAGACTGAAGAAAAGCAGGGCGTCACCCTTTACCGGTTTAACTGCAGAAGGAGGCCAGCGGACAGCGGTTAGACATCAGAGTAAACATAGGTGGAAGGTACACCTAAGATATGCATGAAGATTAAAAGCCTACTGAGAAACTAACTTTAGTGACATTGTCGATCAAAAAAGGGTCATGGACCATAGCATGTTAGGTAACAACTGGTCAAGATCATATAGCATGTAGATATGCAAGGTAACTTCAGTTTTATCAGAAACGTCCGATGTACCTGCATATCCATTTCTTGCGCACTCAGACCAGGTATCGTCCTTGGGTTGTAACATCTTCCCCTGTGGAATGTTTAAGTTATTGCAAACAATGTCCTTAAGACAGGAACACAACAAAGAGAGTAATTACCTCTGCATTGGGGAAGATGGTCTCTCCACCCTTCTCAACATTTGATAGGTACATGAGCACAGTGGCGATGCGGTGGCCCCCGAGGGCTTGATTGTTTTTGTCATGGAAGTAGTCGTAGTGGGGCTCATACTTCTCACCATTCTGGTAGTGTAATATCTGAATGGATTCACCATTCTCTGACCATGCCACAACAATAGAATTACGAATTGACAGATGAAAGGGGAGATGCAAGCCAAAAGGGTTTGAGCAATTAAGTTTAAGCTTTCAAGTTACCTGGTGGAAGAAAAGTCCAAGCAGCTATCCTCTCCTCTATTCTCATTACTACTTCATCCTGCCAAGTGAATATCTTGGTTAATATATTTGATGTTAAATTTTGCAGTATGTACATTGGGTAATTGTCGCCCAATCAGCATATAGGACTTCATACTATCCAAATAAGTCATGACACCTAGAATGTGAGTGTACCCTCTCAAGAAACATATACTTGTTAATCAAACTGATTGAAAACAAGTACAACTACCTAAAATTAGTATGGAAATTCTTGTTCATAAAGGGAAAAGTGTGTCATGTGCAGCCAATTAGGAGGAGCAGGACCATGCATCCCTACGGCTGGTGCACATTTCATGGGTGCTTACTGTTTATCTAAACAATGAATGTGTGGTTACTGTTATCGCTGGCTAAGGATCAGGCCATACTTAGATAAGATTACACTGAGCACTCTCCTTAATTCTAGAGGTTGATTAATTAAAAGTCTAGATAAGATTACACTGAGCACTCTCCTTAATTCTAGAGGTTGATTAATTAAAAGTCTAGTAAACCATGTAAGGATAGGCTTGTATCTCTACTCAGTAACCAAGAAATATATAAAAACTGCTATGTAATATCTGCGGCCATGTTGAATGGGCTCCAGTCATCCAACACACTGTTTGGATTCAGGACCATCCAACCTTGCATATGACAGCATGTATGATATTGTGAAGCTAGGGAAAATGTCTCAGGTTTAACTGGCTAATTCTAATACAGTAAAAGGCATGAGGGTGAACAGAGTTCAGACATTGAAGCCCAAAGGAGCTCAGACATCCAAGTCCACAAGTACAAGGTGAAATATGGTTCAGTAACAGCTAGAAACAGTCTATAAGATGTGATGATGACGCACGAGATAAAAGAACAAATATAAGCTGCCAAACATGAAAAACATGTGGAGCCATGCATAAGTGAAGAAGTGAGGGAGTGTGACCAATTCCTGCACTTAAACCCAGAATTTCAAGGAAATTAAGAGAACGAAATGAACCCAATAAAACAAAGACAGAAAATGAAGATAATTTTTTTATAGCAGTACAGAGCAAGTGTGTGTCACACAAACTACAACAGAAACAGGACCTCATTCCAAACAGTGCACAGCAAAACATGGCACTCAACCAATGGGCAGAAAATTAAAAGAAGGCAAAAAAACAGCAAAAACAAACAATCATTACTGCATTAGTGCTTTTATGTACAGATGCACTGAGATTATATGGTCCTCTGCAATTCAAAAGTCTTTGCAAAGCAACCAGGCGACCAAGCAAACTTTAAATCAACAGAAACAAATCAGTTTCACAGACCTTAATATGGTGACACGCACTCTCTAATCAAAGGCGGGTTGCTGATGTTAGAGGGGCTGATGTTAGAGGGGCTCGTACGGTGGCTATTATGGCTGAATTTCGCGAGCTTTGGGATCTCCCGTCAGACATTGTGCTCCAACCAGAGGCTGAGGATCTTCATGTGTCGCAGTTCTCCCCATCTGGTTTATATCCGGCAAAATCAGGCTTATGAGTCCATGTTTATTGGAGCCACCTCCTTCTGTCCCTGGGAGAGAATTTGGAAGAGTTGGGCTCCCAGCAAATGCAAATTCTTTATGTGGCTGGCTGCTCATAACAGATGTTGGACGGCTGGTTGACTTGCAAAGCGAAACCTGCCTCATCCGGAGTGCTGTCCCTTATGTGATCAACATGAGGAAACAATGGATCATTTACTAGTCTCTTGCGTCTTCACCCGACAGGTCTGGTTCAGCCTACTACAAGAAGTGGGGTTGCAAGCCCTTTCTCCACACATGGAAGAGGTGTCTTTTGATGACTTGTGGGAGACAGCAAGCAAAAGGGTTGAGGGCCAAGTAAAAAAGGGCCTAAATTCCATCATCATCTGGGTGCTTGGTCAATTTGGAAACATCGAAATAGGGGCGCCTTTGACAGGATCCGTCCAAGCCCAAATGAAGTTATATCAATCTGGAAAGAAGAAGTGCAGCTGTGGAGCTTTACTAGGGCTAAAGGAGTTTCTCATCTCCTTGCCCAGGCTCCTTTGGGATCTTGGCTTAGGGCTATTTAGGGTCTGGTCCTATCCCATGTAACGGGTAATTAGTCTTACATCTGTTTGCTGTTGGTTTTTTTTTGCTCAGGTTTTTTCCGCAAAAAAACTGGCTGTACCTTGGGTCTTCTTAAAGCCCTTTTTTTCTTAATATATTGATATGCAGCTCTCCTGCGTGTTCGAGAGAAAAAAATATGGCGACACAAGATACAGAGAGATCTAGGCAGCTAATAAAGCAATATGACATATTGACATTTTGTTATTGTACTTAATATAGTATATACAGTGAAGGTCACAACCAAATAGATCAGTGCTCAATGGATCACTGAATAATATTTATAAAAATAAATTTCCATGAAAAAGAATCAAGCGTTACTCCTTTAATGTTTGAGCTATTGGTTACACACAATGTTTCAAAAAGCACTAGGCGCTAGGCAGGTCGTCAGGCTTTGCCTAGTGTCTACTGTCTAGTCTCGCCCGGGCGACTGTATTTTTTTCTCTTGATGCTAGAGCTGCCATGAGCAATATGGCACATTAAAACAAAGAATATAACATCATAAGCCGTCCATTTGTTTTATGGCCATAATCCATCATCTTACATCTTCGGTTCTCCAACTTTTACCTATATATCATGCCTCAAAATACTCTAGTTGGAAAACAAAAATAAACAAGTATAATGCTATCTAGGCAAGAGGTGCGTCCTTTTCAAACAGAGGTTGAAATAAACAACCAGAGAAAATGCTAGGTGCTAGGCGAGAGGTGTCCTTTTCAAACAGAGGTACACAAAGTGCAACCCAGCATGATGAGAACCACAAGTCAAAACCAAATTTAGTCATGGTAGCAAAAGTATCCTCAAATCATACACAAAAAATTAAACTTCACGCATGTCCACAGAAGAGTTTTAGTAGCAACCATCTAATTTCATTCAAGTATTTCACCCATTGGTCACCAATGTCAACATAAGAACTACAAACCATGTAGGCCTACGAGTTAATTCCAGCAAAAGAAAAATTCCCTTCTATTCCAGAATAGCAATACCCAAAGTAAGTTTCAAGTGTTCCTTAACAATTTACCTAATTTCAATTTGTTAATGCACAAGCATTCCCTTGAGTTATTTCATATATGCAAAGCCAGCGCCAAATCTACATAAGACTCCATTCCAACCCTGAAGGTGGTTGTTCAAAGAAAACGAAATCGATTGCTCACCTGCTTCTTCTCGAGGAACATGCCGGAGCTGGTGCGCACCTCGCTCTGGACGCTCTTCCCGGACTCGTTGTCCGCCACCATCGATTTCTCCAGCTTGTCCTTGGCCTTAAATCAACGAGAAATCAAATCAATCAACCAGCGAAAGCAGACATCACAACACAATCCCGGTATGTATCCCACCCAGCCTCCGGCACTCACCAGAGCGATCAGGTGGTCGCACTCCGCGTCCGTCAGGAACCCCTTGTGGAGGAACGCCCTAATAGCCACACGGAATCACACAGCAGTCAGAGTCGCACGCGACCTAGGGTTTGGGGGAAGAAGGGCTGAGCAGAGCGGGAGCCTGGGAGGGAGATCCGATCGTCACCTGGGGCGCCACGAGAGCTGGACCACGCGGGAGGGGTCGAAGGCGCTGGCGCCCCGGCTCGACGCGGTGGCGCAGACAAGGCCGTCGCCGAGGAGGAGCGCGACTGCGGCGGAGAGGAAGAGGTGGCGGTGGAAAGCCATGGCGCCGCGAGATGGGAGGAGGACGAAGGGCGAGGCACTTGGGCTGGCAAAGAAGAAGCAGGGGCGCCGGCATGTCAACCGTCCTGGCGCCGACGCAGAGTACCACTGCTAGTGGGCCCGAGAACAAGTCGACCCCAATCGTCAGTGAGCGAACAGCCGAAGAGAAAGGACAAAGTCGTTCCGGAAGTTTCCAAACCCACGCGGCTGGCATGTTGCTTTCTGCACTGGGAAGCGGGAGATGTGCAACCTGCATGAATACGTCTTCCCACGAGGATGGATTTTTGTGAATGAATAACTTGATATCGGGTCTCGTAATTGTTGTGTGGGCAGTTATGCTTATTCTGTTATACGGTCCGCTCCAATACTTGACGGATCACTTTTTATTCTTCTCAGTTCTCACCAGTGGTGGTGCACATGAGTGGTCGATAGATGAGGAGGCTACGCAGCGGACACTGAACTTGAGTTGTTGTAGTGGCCCAGTCGTGATCAAAAGTCCATCCACATTTATATCGAAGTTCTTAAACAGAGCTCCCTCTTCTTGCCCTCTCCGCACTTCAGGGCTCCTCTCCTTTCTTCTCAGCGCGCCAGGTGTCTCGCCCGGCGAACAAGAGGCCTTGGAGCGGAGAAAGTGCAGCGGCAGCGTTGCGTGCATGCCCTTAGGCCCTCACGTCCTGCGCCGTGCAACACAGCTCTGCATCGTGTGCTATGTTGACTGTCTTCCATACGTTACACTTCTTGCACCTGTTGCACGCCGATTGAATGGACCAAAGGATGAGAGTGAGCCCAGCTGGACAATAGAAGGAGATGGTTCACCATGCGCTGGGAGCATCGTCAGGAGCATGCGCTGCCACTTCCACCAGAGAGGCCAGGCACGCTGAAAAAGCAGCCAGCTTTCTCGCTCCCTGCAACGTGTGGTCCCAACTCACCATCTCCATTACTCTCTCCCTCTCTCAGACAAAAAAACACATACACTGACCAATGGCCCCCATCTAAAATCTACCCCACACGTCAGGGTCTAATTTTCTTATCTTCACCTTGCCCCTTTTCTCCATGTCACATCTGCCTACCGTCCACGTAGTCGTCCTCCTCCCGTCCTCCCGTCCTCTGCTCTCTACTCCTCACGTCCTCCCGTCCTCTGCTCTCTCGGTCTCTCCTCAGCCGCTGCCAGATGGGGCAGTGCTCAGCCTGGCCCCGCGCACAAGGAGAGAGGCCGGTGTGGGCGAACCGGCGCTTTGCAGGGAAGCGGAGGCGGCGTGCCCAGCCTACTGTCACTAGGGTGCTCCATCTTCTTCCTGGATTCGCTCTGGCGACGTCCCGTCGGAACAGTCGCGCCGACGCGGCGTGGCCGTCGTGCAAGCGTGGCGCCCATCCCTCCTCTCACAGCCTCGATCACGGGGATGGAGAGCGCGCCCGGGCCCCGGTCCTCTCTGGCTCTGCCGTCGCCGCTGATAAGTTCTCCCTCTCCTCCTTTTTCTGCCTCCACTGCTCCTTTCAGCCTCTTGTTCCATTTCGAAACCCTAGCTTTGCATCCCCACCAAAGAAACCTAGCAGCGTGCGGATCTGTTAGGTCCTGCTAATCCCTATGCCTCCCTCCATTCTACTGCTCTGGATTTGCCTTTGCTTGATCTGATATGCTTTCCTTTGGTGTGCTCGTGCAGGTGCGGAGACAATCATGGCATCGGTGTCCTAGAGGTCCTGCTAATCACTTTGCCTTCCTCCGTTTTATTGCTTTGGATTTGTTGTCGTTTCATCTGATCTGCATTTCTTTGTATTTCTTGTGCAGGTGCGGAGACAGTCACGGTGTTGGTGAACTAGCGATACAGTTAGCCGACTATACAACGAGGTCAGTTGCTTGGTTTAGGGTTGGGGATGTGTAGATCTGCGAGTTTGGAAAGAGAAGATTGGGTGCAGATTCTTTCTTTGGGTTTGATTGCCATGTTTTGCTTTTGATTAGCTTGTCAAGTTCAAAGTTGTTTGGTTGTGCCATGCTTATTAAATGGCTATTAGGTTGTCTATTGCGCTTTACCTACATTTATGAAACTTAATGTTTGTTTTCAGATAATTTCTTGCTGGAAGTAGGAAAGTAACATCGCTTTGGAGTTGGTTCTCTTTTCCTGATGTGTGCTTTGCAACCATTTGCAAAGGTCAGTCTATTCTTGCGACTTTTCTATATCGTCTGGTGGTTTCCTTTGATGAAGCTTTTGTATACTGCTGCAAATAAATGATGTCTGGATGTGCTTGTATATTGCAGAAAATAAATAATGTGTGCATGTGTTTGTATACTGTAGAAAATGAATAATGTCTGCATCTATATACTGCAGAAAATAAAAATGTGTGCATTTATTTTGTTTGGTAGTTTTTCCCTACTCATCTATTCTTGCCCTATCCTTTTGTCTACTCATCTGTTCTTACCATGTCATATTTCTTATCCATAAGTGCCTTTTCTCTTCCTATTATGATAGTTCTCTCTTAGTTGCCTAGAAGTTGTGGTACTGTATACTACAATATTGTCCTTATATTCTCATTTACTTGGTGTAGATTGTTGTTTTTAAGTATTCTGAAACACAGTTCAGTTTGAATGGCTGGTACTACATGTAAGAGGGTTGCACGGTGTCGTGAAAAGAGAAAAAAAAGACATCTTGCGATTGCACAAGGTCTCAGCTAATACAGAAAATATTTTTTTAACCAAAAGTGCAAGCCTTGGCGATCGCTGATCAGATGTTAATTTTTTTCTAAAATGATTAGGTTTATTCAGACGGCCATTTTTTTCTACCACTCCAGAGGGCCTGCATGTTTCTGACCAGGCAGGCCCTTCTGAACAGGGTTCCTCGTCTAATCAGCCATCATTTGTTCAAAAAAGAACAAGTGAGTACATATCCGCGAAAATAAATCATGATATGCAGAACCAAGTATACCTATTCTTTGCTAATGGAGCAAACTTTGCGGTAAACAGGAGATAGGTCCTTGATGGACTTCTCTGCAGAATCTGCGACTGTCAACAGACAACATCGACTTGATATGATTCGCTCTAAGAAATCTTGCAGGCGTTCGCTACAGTTTAGCAGTGGTGAATGTCTATATCAAGTTCTTTAGTGTCTTTCTTGGTGCTGGCTGTAACAGCCTAACTGTTTCTTTGGTTTATTTTTGGGTATATAGTTGATGAGTTCTGACCAACAAGCCTTCCTTTTGATAGAGCAAATATCGAAGCGCTAAAAGGGGTGCATTTTCTGTTCTACAAGGAAAAAAATATTTAGCAATCTTTCTTGCATTGCTCACTTCCAATTATCTTTCTTTAGAATCCTACCCTGACCGCTCATACTATGGTGGCCCAACACATGAATGCCCTTATTGTGGTGCTGTATTCTGGTACCAAGAACGTGTCAAGAACGCCTCTACTGCTGCTACAAGGAAAATCGTTTACAGCCTTTGTTGTAGAGGAGGAAAGATTCATTTTAAACCTTTCAAAAAAAACCACCTGCTCCATTAGCTGACCTGCTACGCTTTGATGGTGATGCACGTTCAAAAAGATTATTAAGACAACTTCGATCATATAATTCTTTGTTTGCTTTCACCTCTTTAGGTGTCACTGTTGATAAGACGATAAATAATGGCACAACCCCTTATGTCTTCAAGATTAATGGGGTAGTGCATCATCGAATTGGTACTTTGATGCCACGCTGTGGTGCATGACCCAAATTTGCGCAGCTTTACATTTACGATACCGAGCATGAAGCACAAAACAGATTAGGAATATTTGAGGCTGATGATAATGCTTCTGATCAACCAGACCCACATATAGCCATGTCTTTGTTAGGCATGTTAAATGAGCATAACCAACTTGTTAAAGCATTTCGCTATGCTAGAGAACGTCTTGAGCATGATGGTAATGAGAAAATAACCCTACGATTACTAGGCTGCAACACAAAGGATGATGTTCGCTATAATTTGCCTTCAAGTGGTGAGATCGCTGCTATAATTGTAGGTGATTATTCAGCTTATCAATACACCTACGATGTTCTGGTGCATGACAAAGAGTTTGGGCTAAAACGTGTTTCCTGCTTGCACCCAGCGTATATGGCTCTATAGTACCCACTATTATTTCCTTATGGCAAGCATGGATTCCATCTTGGTATTAGATACACAGACTCTGATGATGGTGGTGGAAAAAACGTAAATATGTCATGATGCTAGAATTTGGCAGAATGCACATGCACTATAGACTCAATGAGTCTAACATTTACTTGCTATGGTAGACTAAGCGACCAGGCATGTGTTGACATGTACTCAACCATTGAGGCATCTAGACTAAAGTGGATAGCTGACCACCAAAAAGACCTAAGGAGCGAGTCGGTGCAAGGAATAGCTGATGGGATTGATAAAGGATTTACTGATGCTGATTCAGTAGGCGGTAAGGTTGTTGTCCCTGCCAGTTTTACCGTTGGCAGGAGGTATTTTGTGATGAATTATCAAGATGCAATGGCCATATGCAGAGTCTATGGACCACCTGACCTATTTGTAACTTTTACATGCAACACTAAATGGAGAGAAATAAGCGATGCATTACGCTTTGAAATTGGACAACAACCAAGCGACCGTTCTGATTTAATGTGCGGGTATTCCATATGAAAGTTGATGAATTTATAGTAGACATTAAAGAAGGAAAAACATTTGGGCCTATTAGAGCAGGTTAGTAATTTACATTACTGCTGCAAGCTACCTTTTCCCTTTGATGTTTTAACCTTACTTTAATTTTCTCAACAGTTCTATACGTTGAGTTCCAAAAGCGTGGCCTACCTCATATACATTGCCTTGTCTGGTTGCCTGCTACTCGTTCTGATTTTAGTGCTTCTATAGTAGATACATTCATTTGCACAGAAATCCCCGATATTAATGTTGATCCACTAGCCTATGTTTTAGTTGATGAGTTCATGATGCACGGTCCATGTGGCGAGGCAAATAAAAAGTGTCCCTGTATGAAAGACAACAAATGCTCCAAAAATTTCCCAAAGTCATTTCAGGATGAAACCATCATAGATGACTTTGGATTCACAACTTATAGACGAAGAGACGATGGTAGACATGTTTTTAAAATGGTGTCAAATTGGATAATAGAAATGTTGTACCGTATAACATGCATTTGCTTAAAAAATATAATGCACGTATCAATGTTGAATGGTGTAACAAATCAAACATGATTAAATACCTCTTCAAATATGTTACTAAAGGAAGTGATAGAGCAAAGGTGTATTTTGAACTTACATCTAAAACATCAAATGCATCACCTGGGCCTCAGCTCGCTCCACGCAATGAAATACAAGAATACATTGATGCTAGATTCCTGTCTTGTTGTGAGGCCTTATGGTGTGCTTTTGAATTTGACATCCACTTTAGAGTACCTCCCGTAGAGCGACTTCATGTTCATCTTCCTGGAATGAACTATGTACGCTATGAGCCTGGTGCTGATCTAAGAGCACTTCTTGCTAGCCCAAAAGCCAAAAAAACGATGCTGACTGAGTGGTTTGAATCCAATTCAAAATATCATGAGGCTAGGCACTTAACGTACTGTGATTTTCCAAAAGAGTGGTCTTGGGATGCTTCTGAAAGATCTTGGCGAAAGAGAAAACCTTGTGAAAAAATTGGGCGTATGTACTATGTCCACCCAGCTGCTGGAGAGTTGTATTACCTGCGCATGTTGCTTGTGATTGATAAAGGTGCGAAAAATTATGCAGATATTAGAAATTTTGAAAATACAGTCTATGATACATTTCAACAAGCATGTGAAGCACGTGGATTACTTGACGGCGATCATGAGTGGCATCTTCTTTTTTGATGAGGCAATAGTATCTGCGTCAGCTTATCAGCTGAGACAATTGTTTGTCACTGTTGTACTTTTATGTTCAGTGGGTAATGCCCGTTCATTGTTTGACAAATATTGGATTTACTTTACTGATGATATACACCGTAGGCTTAAAGATGCACTTGGAAACCCAAATTATATTGCTCCACATGAACCGTTGATGAATTTACTCATACAAAATCGTACGACTGTTTTTGCTAATACTGGTGGTAACATAAATGACTACAACCTACCGAAGCTAAGTACACATTGTAGAGCTATGAGTGATAATAGATTGATAAGCGATGAGCTTGACCCTGAGCCTTTGATGTTATCCATGCATGCATCCTCTTTAAGTTCTTAATTGAATGCTGACCAAAGAACTATATTTGATACGATAACGGATCGAGTTCATAGTGGTTCTCCTAGTTTTTTCTTTGTTTGCGGCCATGGTGGAATTGGAAAAACTTTTTTATGGAATGCAATAATTGCGAGCCTAAGATCAGAAAAGAAAATAGTTCTTGTCGTAGCGTCATCTGGTGTAGCGTCTCTACTATTGCCAAGGGGGCGTACTGCACATTCAAGATTTAAAATACCCTTTGACATAACAGAGGCCTGCACATGCAGTGTCAAAAGAGGAACTATGCTAGCAGAACTCTTACAGGTTGCTGCTCTCATTATTTGGGATGAAGCACCAATGACACATCGCCGTTGCTTTGAAGCTTTAGACACAACTTTGCGAGACATACTTTCTGAGCATAATCCTGCAAATGCAATCCTACCATTTGGTGGCAAACCTGTAGTTCTTGGAGGTGATTTTAGACAAATTTTACCAGTTGTGCGTAAAGGCACACGGTCCTCCATAGTTAATGCATCTATTACAAACTCTAGGTTATGGCAACATGTCTGTGTTCTCAAACTACACACAAATATGCGATTTCTTAACCCATCCTTAAGTGGGAGTGAACGTGTTGAACTTGAGCATTTTAGTAATTGGGTTTTGGCCATTGGCGATGGTATTGTCCCTGCTGAGAGAAAAGGAGAGGAGCTTGAGGCTTCATGGATTACAATTCCTGATGATTTACTAATTGATACAGATGGACATAAAATTATTGCACTTGTATCTGAAATATATGACAATTTTTATTGAGTTACAAAAATCCACAATATTTAGCCTCCCGTGCCATTGTGTGCCCAAATAATCAAACAGTTGATGAGATCAATGAATATATTGTTTCAATTCTTCCTGGAGATAGCAGAGAAGACCTAAGCTGTGACACAATATCAAAGTCCTCTGAACACATACCAGATTTTGATGTGTTGTACCCTACTGAATTCTTGAATTCAATTTATGCAAGTAATTTCCCTTGCGATAAGATTGTTCAAAAAAAAAGGTGTTATAGTAATGCTCCTACGTAACCTTAATCAGAATATGGGCCTTTGCAATGGCACAAGATTACTTGTTCTTGAACTTGGACATCGCTTGCTCACGTGCATGGTACTAACTGGTTTTAATATTGGTGAGGAAGCTTTTATACCAAGGATTGCACTTAACACAACAGATGTAAAATGGCCCTTCACACTACAAAGAAGACAGTTTCCGGTGTGAATATGTTATCCGATGACAATAAATAAAAGCCAAGGGCAAACATTGTTAAAGGTTGGCGTTTACCTAAAGAAACCTGTCTTTACCCATGGGCAACTTTATGTTGCTGTTTCGAGATGTACGTCCAGAAGCGGCCTTAAATTTCTAATTGAAAATGATGATGGTTCATGTGGCTCACAAACTCGAAATGTGGTCTACCGAGAAGTCTTGGATGCCTCAGACGCGGCATCAGCTTAGGACTCATTGGCGATATATTTTGCTTTGTACATAATTTTGTTCTGTTGGGAAGCTGTTCACTGCTTCCTTTTGTCCATATTTTGGAGCTATGTCTATTTATAAATCCTGGCTCGTAGGATATATTTTGATGTAGGGTGTTCCTGTCTTTGTGTAAGCATTTTACAAGCTCTACCATGTTAATTTTCTTTTATGACAATTTTACATTATGGTTCTCTTTCTCTGCCTGTAGATGGGACACGTACTGATTCCAAGCCTTATGGCTGGAGATTGCACTAACCGCATATGCGTACGGGCCTCAAGGTTTTGGGAGTTTTGTGATATCAATGATGAAAAGAAGCTGCTGCATGCTGATCTTGTCCTCATCGATGAAGAGGTATTGATTATCTATTATCTGTAAATTTCCTTAACCTAAGCAATCTCTAAAATAGATTCTGGTCATATCATAGAATTAACTATTGTGCTTTATCTAACAGGGTAATAGTATAAATGCACAAATATACCCCGTTGCCTATGCAAGGTTAAAGAATTTGATAAAAGAAGGATCTGTCTACAACATTGCATGTTTCTGGGTCAAAAAAGCAAATGCTAATTACAAGCCAGTGACAAATGAGTTCATGATCAGCTTATCATCATGGACTACAATAGAGAAGGTTGTTGAAATTCCACCTGCTTTTCCTGTCCTTACCTACTCCTTGACTCCAATAGAGCAAGTCCCATCTCGGAAAGACTACACAGAATACTACACAGGTATCATCTCTAAATCTTATTTATCATCATTTTGCCTGGTCATCAGCTCTATCATTATTTATTAGTCTTTGTGAAGATCATTTATTAATGAATTGGTTAATCTTTAAATCAGATGTCATTGGAATAGTCACTGCAGTATCAAATATCTTCACAATTAGAGCAAAGGGAAAGGAGAATGACATTTTCAAGAGGGTTGTCACTATACGCAGTTCAAGGTTTGTTTCTATCTTTGCTACTACATCAGTACATCACTGCAGGCTTTCAGCTGACGTTGTGCTGTACTGAATTATTTTTTGATCAAATAGCAACACTTCAGTGGATGTTGTGCTATGGGGTGAGTGTGCCTCTTCCTTCCCAGCTGAGCAGATGCACACAGATGGAGGAGCCACTCCACAAGTTGTCCTATTTGTTGGCACCCTTCCCAAGAAGTATTCAGATGGTACATGCCTTTCTGGCAACTCACCATGCAAGTGGTATATAAATCCAGATGTTGCTGAAACAAAAGCTCTGCTTTGTAGGTAATATGTTCTTTTGGAACTTTTCTAAGCGCACATCCAGTCCACTTTACCTTTACTATAAGACTCATGATTTCTATGTTCTTTGTGTACAGCATTGGAGATATGATCCAGCCAATTAAGTGGGATCAACAAACAACACCAGTTAAACCTACAAGTGTTGTTGAACCTAAAAAAATTTCTGAGATCAAGGATCTTAACCCCTTCAGATACAAGGTCATGTTTATCATACAGAAAACAGAGTTCTTTGTGTTGAACCTACAACAATTTTGACTAACTTTTGTTGTTTCTCATACAGAAAACAGAGTTTTTGGTTACTGTTATAATAAAGAAGATCGGCAATTCCTGGTGGTACAACTCATGCGAGAAATGTGTCCGAACAACTAAACCACATGGTGACTCATACATGTGCACTGAGCCCAATTGCGGTCACATTGGCAAGCCTGTCCAAAGGTCAGATGATCTGTTGCCTCTACTATATTCATCCTTGCAACCTTGTGTTGTACTATTATGCTTCCTCATCATTTCTTCCACTACTGACAGGTACAAGCTAAGCATTATTGCTGGAGATTAGTCCGGTGACACGGATTTTGTTATATTTGGAAGGTGGGTTCAACGATTGACAAAGAAAACCACTAACACCCTTATTGCTGAGAATCCACGTGGTTTTATTCCAAATGAGATCACGAGGCTCCTGGAGAA
Source organism: Digitaria exilis (assembly GCA_015342445.1). Lineage (NCBI taxonomy): Eukaryota > Viridiplantae > Streptophyta > Magnoliopsida > Poales > Poaceae > Digitaria > Digitaria exilis. The sequence continues at coordinate 951,758 of JACEFO010001695.1, read as the reverse complement.
AGTCTTCAAATAGAATGTTAGCTTCACACAGAACACTATCAGCTCCAACAAGGTCTGTTTTCAAGTCAATGCAGTAATTGGAGAGATAAATGACACAGAAACTCAACTTCCAATAATGAGGAGCAGGTCAGTAATTTCAAATTTGTTTTGTGAAATAAAATGCAAGTCTATTGTTATACTGTCTTATATAAGTATGCTTCAAACTATTATGTATTGTTGAAGATTACTCCAAGGAAAGAAGAAAAGACTTTACGACCAAATGTAAGTCTGCTATAATATTGTCTTCTCTAAGCCTGCTATTAGAAATTAGTTGATTCAGGGTAGCTAACTTCCTATTCTTGCATTTTCTGTCACAGGTTGATACTATGACTTCTGGTGGTGCCTTGCTTGCCTTACCTGATAAATCTTTGACAACGAGCCAGAAGAATACTTCAAACAAAAGGTTAGCTCTATCAAGGCCCTATGGTGCTGGTCCTGCTGCTTTCTAGCTACCCACTGACCTCATGTATGCACGCAGGACTCGCCCATCCCCTAACAAAAAAGTTGCTAAGGAATTGTTTGCTGACGAACAAGTTGGGCATGATAGCGGTGACGATGATGGTAAAAGCAGGTGATACCCTCCACCATTTTTTCTTACCTTTACTACACCCCTATCTGTTTGCATCTAATGTTGCTGATCCTCTAATACACATGTATACACTTGTGAAAGTGCATTTGGCCCCCTAGTGGTTTTGGTGGTGATAACTACCACAATTTGGAGGTTTCATACTTTTATTAAGATATGTGCAGGTGCTAAATGAGATAAGAAAAAGAATATATACAAAGGAGGTCCCCAATTCGAATTATATGGTGTGAAGCTCATATGGAGGATTTAAATTGAATTTACTCTTTGAATTTGAGTATAGGAAACACCGTACTATCAAGGAGGACGTGTCTGATGAATCAAGGTTGCTAAAGTGCTATATTGAGATGAAAACTAACTTTGAGAAGAAAAAGGGGCGAAACTCACTTTCCCAGAGCTTTCCGGAAGATCCGGTTGTGCCCTTCGGAACATCCGGTTCCATTCTGCATAAAATCGGAAGATCCGATTTTGTTCTTCGGAACATCCGGTTCGGTTCTGCGTAAAATCGGAAGTTCCGGTTTTGTGAATCGGAAGTTCCGGTTTGGCAGTACACTTAGGATTTTTACAGCTAACCTAAGCCTATCCGGAAGATCCGAGTAGTACTCGGAAGATCCGGTTTGCCCGATTCAGAACATAACGGTTAGATTTTGAGAAGGGGTATAAATACCCCCTCACTCACCCCTTCAACCCTAGCTCGCACATTTCAACAGCAAACACTCTTCTAGCTCTCTCCCCCTCTCTCCACTCCCCTCCAAACCTTGCCCAAGCCAAGATTCATTTGGGGATTGGTTGAGAGAAGAGATTTGAGGCTTGTGGGTTGACTTTGAGTGAGGAGAAGCATTTGTTCATCTCAAGAAGCACTTGAAGCATCCTTGTCTTTGTGATTCGCATTTGTTACTCTTGGAGCTTGCTCCTAGACGGTTAGAGGTCACCAAGTGCAGCACCTAGCTTGTGGGAGCGCCTTGGAGGATTGTATCACCCATTCCTTGTGTGGAATCATCTAGTAAGTGACTCAATCTTGATCTTTGTGGTCGATTGAGGGAGGAAACGAGTTGAAAGAGACTCTACCCTTTGTGGGTACCTCAACGGAGACGTAGCTCCCTTGGGAGTGAACTCCGGGAACAAATCTCGTGTCTCTTTGTGTTGCTTACTTCATATTGTTCATATTTTCTCATATTTGCTATATATTGCCCGATCTATCTCTATAAAGGTTTCCGCTGTATTTGATCATCATATATAGCCCTTAGAGTACCTCTGTGAACTTTCTATTCAAGTGGAATTGCAAATAACTTGTTAGATTTTGAATCTCGAGCACAGGTTATTTCTCACACCGGATCATCCGAGTGAGTCTCGGAACATCCGATCATCGGATCTTCCGGGAGGTACTCGGAAGTTCCGGTTTCACTGACAACTTGAGAAGAAAGAATTTTCAGGTTCTATTAGGTACGCCTATTCACCCCCCCTCTAGGCATCTACAAGATCCTCTCAACTTGCAAGACTCGCCCGTCTCCTAACAAAAAACTTGCTAAGACACTATTTCATGAGAAACAAGCTGGAGAATCAGGGGGTGACAGTGGTGGAAGTGCCACCACTGCCGCTAAGGATAGGTAACTCAGTGCACTGCCATCTTATATGTGCTGCTTCTGTGTCGGCTAGAAACCTATTCTAGAGTGGGGGGTACTTAGTTAGGGAATGTTTTTCTGTTGCAGCATAGATGCTCTTAGGTAACAAAACATTAACGATACAACCTTCTTTTCTTTTACATATATAGCTGTCTTTTCTCATCTTTACCTTCAAAATAATGATGCGGCTACACTCATGTGAGAAGTATATTTATTCTGGCAAGTGGTAATCTATATGGCAAAAAGAAAATGTTGATATGTTGTCATTCAGCCGAGATTTTAGCTAAATAAAGTTTGAATTTCTTATTGTTCCTTTCCCCATGCACTACAGCATTGTCCATTGAACATGGGTGATAGAGAATAAACTACTTTTCTTTTTGCAGTCCCTCCAGCGCTGCATGAGCATCAAAGCTCATGCCTATTTTGTCGCTCCGTGTTGCGCCAGCCTTTTGAGCACCTTTTGGCTTCATCAACTTGTCATCATCTTCAACTTGTGGCTTCAACACGTGTAGCGTTTTGTTAGTTGTTTCGGACAGTAGCTTTCGCAATTAGTATCAAAAGCTACAGATCAGCTGCTTGGTAGCTATGGATACTTGTGCTATTTGTGGTGATCGGATGTGTTGTAATAGCGATGATGTAGATGCCCGACAGACACCGCTGATTGTTAGGATTGGTCATAGGATGTGATGCAAACTTAAACTGCATTTGCTGGACAAACACCTTGGGTTTGATGGGCTTGGATAGTATCGTGCTTGCATGTGCTTTTAATGTCTACTATGTAAATGCTGGACAAACACCTCATATGATGTCCTTTTCATGTAAGGATATCCTGCTAAACTTCTATTGTTGTTATGCTGAACAGACACCCTTCCTTGACATTTACAATTACCTATGTGCTGACATTCTTTTTATTAGCTATTTCGTGGAAATTTTATCACTCCTGGTTGGCTGTTTGAAATTTCAAAATCCTATGCCAATGAATTCTAATATTTAGAAGATAGCATTCTCGGTTGGATCTTTGAATTTGTAAATTTGAGGCTGATGATAGGGCGCGCGATAGCGCGCATCCTGTTCTAGTTATGTTTATTTATGATCTATTTCTATATCTCATTATTATTTGGTCATTTATCTTACGTCGATCTGCAACTAAATCTTTTAATTGAGCCTGCTCGCTGCAGCTCAATGCGAGCAGGCTCAATGGACCGGTTGCAGCTGTAGCTGAACGAATGGTTCATGTGTGGGGTTGCGGGGCTGGCTCTGTGTCCAGTCGGCGCTTGTGCCACCTTTAGTGTTATTCGCCAGTCTGTCACACCTACTTTCTTAACCACACCATCAAGATAAAAGCCACATAATATATAAGCTCGTTGCTATACTTGTATACTGTCTCACTTGTATATAATGTATGAGGTTCCCAGATGACGACTGGCACAACGTAGATTGTGCGACGCGGTCGCGGACTTGCTTGTAGCGTAGTTAGATAGCGGTGAAAGCGGTCGGGAACGGTCGGGAGAAGGGCTCAACCACTTTTGTTTTCGTATTTTTTATGCGGGAACGGGAACGGAATCGGGAATGCTCGGTCGGGAATACCAAATCGGATATACGGGAAATCAGAAACAAAATAATTCGGTCGGTAATATGTCGATATCGGTCAGGAACCGGTGATTAAAAACGGGAATAACCGAGCATATGTATACTTTTATACAACTATATGCTACCAACTAACAAGTGAGAGGACACGACTTAGAGGACAAACTTCTGTGCGTACAAGTTGGATCTCTCGAAAGCGTATGATCGGGTGGACTGGTCTTATTTGAAGAAAGTGTTATTGAGGCTGGGTTTTCATAGTACTTGGGTGCGGTGGGTGATGGGTTGTGTTACCACCGTTCGTTACTTTGTTTGCCTCAATGGGGTTCCTTTGGAATCCTTCCAGCCATCCCGAGGACTACGCCAAGGTGATCCCCTTTCGCCATATTTGTTCCTCTTTGTTGCTGATGCCCTTTCTATGTTGTTACAAAAAGGTGTGCAAGACAATTCTATCGAGGAGCTCAAGATATCAAGACATGCCCCTGGTATATCACACCTCCTATTTGCAGATGACGCACTACTCTTTTTTAAAGCAAATTCTGAACAAGCCAATAAGATTAGGGCATTGCTCCAACGCTTTGAGGAAGGTACCGGACAACAACTTAGTCCAGCCAAGTGTTCACTGCTTACCAGAGAAAATATTGAGACACAACAGCGTGAGGATATCAGACTAATTTTAAGAATGGAAAAGGTGCATTTTGAAGCAAAGTATCTTGGATTGTCAACCCCAGATGGTCACCAAAAGAATGAGCGTTTCCAGCCTTTACAGGAACGCTTTGGAAAGCGGATGACCATGTGGTCAGAGAAGCATTTGTCGTCTGCTGGGAAGGAAGTCCTTATTAAATCAGTTGCACAGGCCATCCCGACATATATAATGAGCGTGTTTCAGCTGTCACCTACCTTTTGTGAAGAGCTAGCTCGTGGAGTGCGAAAATATTGGTGGGGTGCGGACAATGGAACCCGAAAGACTCACTGGATCATGGGAGAAGTTCACAAGGTGCAAAGGCCAGGGAGGTTTGGGTTTTAGAGATTTCCAGATCTTTAATCAAGCTCTACTTGCTAGGCAAGTTTGGAGGCTCATTGAGTATCCAGATAGCCTGTGTGCACGTCTTATGAAAGCTAAATATTTTCCCAATGGGGACCTTCTTGATACAGCCTTTCCAACACAAACCTCCCCAACCTGGAAAGCCATCATGCATGGCTTGGAGTTACTGAAGAAAGGAGCTATATGGAGGGTAGCCGGGGGAAGCAAGGTCAAGATATGACGACATTTGTGGATCCCAAGGGTTGGTCTCTTAAGCCAACAAAAAGCAAGCGTCCCTGTAGACTGAAATGGGTTTCCCAACTTATTAACATGCAGGCCAAGGATTGGGATGAACAAATCTTGAACAGGTATTTCCACAGCCATGACATTGATGAGATACTTAAAATTAAACTTCCAAGGGGAGATGATGCGGACACTGTAGCATGGCATTATGAGAGGTCGGGTTGTTTCACAGTGAGAAGTGCTTATAGGCTGGGTATGAATCTGCGTGACCTAGATGGAGGCATGCAGAGTTCGAGCACTCACGTTGATGGATGCAGACTTGTCTGGAAGAAGATATGGGCCTTGCCAGTTCCACAGAAAGTGAAAATCTTTGCTTGGAAACTAGTGCATAAGGGTCTCGCCACTCAGGCAAACAAACAAACCCGAAGAATGGAAGAGCTAAGTAATTGTAAAATATGCGGGGGTGATACAGAGGATGAATATCATGCAGTGATGCAATGCCCTCATGCTATGAACCTTCGAGTCGTCATGAGACAGAAGTGGCTACTCCCACATGAGGAGGATTTAAAATATTCTGGGCCGGAGTGGCTACTTAGAGTTATTGATGGAGTTGAAGCGGATTCTGTACCTTGTCTCCTACTTGTCTTATGGCGTGCTTGGTTTGTTCGGAATGAACTAACACACTCGAACAGGAAACAGGTGATTGAAAGCTCGGTGTCCTTTCTAGAAAACTACTGGGAAACTCTATGTGGAATCAGTAGACAAGGTTTGCCAGATTCCAAGGGGAAGAAGCCAATTATACCCCTACCAAGGCAACCTGATCTTAAAAAGAAAGTCTCTACCGTAAATCCACCTGCTCCAAGGGAGGGCTGGATCAAGATAATGTGGATGGTGCTTTCACCGTTCAAGGGGATGCTAGTATAGGAGTGGTGATTAGGGATGAAAAGGTTAAGGTTCTTCTTACTGCATGGCGAGTTGTGTCGAATGCAGCTAATGCAGAGGAGGTGGAGTTGATGGCGTGCAAGGAGGGCATCACTCTAGCAGCAGAATGGACCCCGACCAGCTATTTTGGAGTCTGATTGTGTTGTGATATTGCAGATATAAGAGACATGCTTTCATAACTAAATACAATAAAGTAAATAACAATTCCATAAGTAACAAGTACATTCCTCAGATGACATACATGTTCATAGATTACATACATGAATAGAACCAAATTCCAATGCTCGTACACATGTTACAATTCCATCTATGTTCATATGAAAACCCATAAGCACATACAGTAGATGAAGTAGGCAGATAAAAACCAAGAATATAGAAATTCTTTTCATATTTTACTCTCAAACAGCGGGTTGCTATTCTAGATAGCCGTCCAACGCCAAGGTGTTTTAGATCCTTGACTAGTGTGACAGTTCTACTCAAAATTCACATAATTTAACAAATTCTTTTATCTAAAATTGAAACCAGCCTCTATTACTGAAAGTGCAGCCAATTACTAACCAAGAACAAAATAACAGTAAGTGCCGAGGGGTTCTGTAAACAGGCAACTCACGATTCAGTAATCCAGTAATACTAATAGCTAACAGAACTACAACTAGTAAACAGAGGTAATTCAGTAGTAGCACTAGCAATTCAGTAACTACTGGAATTTCATCTAGTAAACAGAGCACTAGTAGTTCAGTAATTCCTAGAACTGAAACTAGTAAACAGAGATTAGTAATTCAGTAATTCCTGCGACTGCAACTAGTAAACAGAACAGAGGCCACGAAGAGCCAACAGCCAGGATGAAATGAATCAAAATTAGACAAAGAACAAGCCTATCAATTCTATGAACTGTCACAATAATTTCTCACTACACCGTTTATCATCATTGAGTATCAAATCCACCCAATAAATGTGCAATCACACCCAAGCATAAATACTAGCAGATTGCACAAATAAATAATTGAACAACCGAGAAAGGCAACGGGTAACTCACGGCACGTAGATCAACTACGTGGGAAGGTGAACTCAGCGAACCGAGGTTCTGTCCCAGAAAACCAACTCAGGCGCAGTGAACACAGCGGACACCGAACAGACCACATACTGCAGCACAACACCACACAGGCGCAGCACTGCAGTGGCAACAACACAGCACCAGCACCAAATCGCGCAGCTCCGGCAAGCACCACTCGAGCACCTGTGGCGACAGGAACACGGCCACCAAAGGGCGACGGCGCAAAGAGCAGTGAAGCAGAGAGTGGATCTGAGGGAGGAGAAAACTCTGTGTGTTGAGAGGAAGAGAGACTTCCCCACATATGTAGGCGAGGAGGAAGAGCAGCAGCCACTCGCGCAGAGCCCATGCACCCCACGCGCCCATGAAGCTCGTAGCTTCGTTGGCCGCCGCCAGCGCCGCTGCCGTGCAGCGCGCTCACGAGCGGGCGAGCGGAGCGCTCGGAGGTGTTGACGAGCAGGTGCACGGGATAAGCCTTATCCCTTGCGTTGCCTCTCAGCCCTGGGATCGCTAGCTTGGCTAGCGTACTGGCTGCATGGTGGCTTCTGGGCTGCTCGGTCCTTTGGGCCTTGTAGTGGCCCAGCAAGCCACCCTCCTTTTTTTTTAATCCATTAACTAAGAAGGGAAAACCCCTAAAATGGACAACAGATTGTTCCATGGCGATTAAATACCTATCAAATTAGGAGGCTCAGAGATGCTCGTCGATGTTTGTCATCAGGGAGACAAAGAAATCAGCTGAACGTCTTCCTTCGGTGGTCTTTAGACATGTAAAGAGAGAGCATAATGTTATAGCCCATGAGTTAGCTCATCTTGCCAGGAGGTTACACCATAGTGCTGTATGGCGTGACCGTTGCCCGGCTTGTGTTGAGTCCTTAGTTGCTCAGGATTGTAAACTTTTTGAGTAACTAATAAAGCTCTCTCTCTCTTTACCCGCAAAAAAAAACTAACAAGTGCATAGTACATGTCATAGTAACACTAACACCTATCAATGTGTATATTTTATTAACATTTCGTTTTCAATAAACTAGTTAAAAAAATAAATGCATACATATGATAAATTCAATAAATAGTTTTAGTTTTGGGGGAGGAATGAAATGGGCTAGAGAAAAAAAAATAATACTAACAAGCGAACATGCATAGCACGGTGCTCAGAATGGCTTACAAGCTGTATTGACTTCTCTCTATTTCAAAGCAGAAATAAAAGAAATCAGCCCATTGTGGCCCATGACACAGCGGCTGCCAGCACTTGCATGCAGATACTCGGTGCGCAGCTTATTCCCACCTCGCCTAGCCAAAGCAGAGGAGCGTGTGGAGCGGTCTATATATAGAAGCAGGAGAGCGCAGTGAAGTAATCGTCTGACGCGGGCTCTCCGCACTATTGGCTGCTATAAAACGGGAATTTCCCTTAAATTAATTCGGGATAATACCGGCTAAAAATGGGAACCGGGGATACGGTAAATCAGCCCCCCTAAATTAATTCCGGATTCGCCGTTTTTGCCCGGTTTTTCCCCCTACTGTATTTCCCCGTGAATCCGGTAGGCGGTCAGAAACGGTCGGTACGGGATTTTCCCGTCCTGTTTACATCAATACAGTTAGGTGCCAGGGAAAATGATGGTTGTCTAATGCCCTGGTCCCAGCGCATTGAAGCATGCTGTCATTTCGTGTGAAAAATGAAGGCGCTCGCTCTAGTGTACCCTTCATTCTGTGTTGCGTGCCCTACATTACGGTACAAAAGGAACATTGCAGGAGGACAACATGTAGCCGATTCTACTGATTTGTTAATCAAATATGGTGGAAAGCTCTTTGTGCTATTCATTTTATTTTATTACACCGGCAACCGAAGATCCAGATGCCTACGACCTCCAAAAAGCTAAAAAAATATAGTCGGTCATAAATTAGCGACAGTCTGTGTTGTGTCCTCTTTCCACCATACTTCAAAGTCGGTTGCCCAAGTTTTCATCAACTTGACACATTGACAATCGTGCCCCTTTCACAGAACATGCTTCCCAATGTGCCAACTTGCCACCAACTTCACCAACTAAACAAGGCCACCAACTTGGCACACTTGAATACTGAAAAGGTACAAAAGAAATATAAAATTTGTCACTATATGTACAAACAATTTGACAGTATTGTGCACACATGGTCGACTGGTATGATCTCTCTCATTTTCACTCTTTCAACATCTCTCTCATACATTATGTGGTATTATTTATGTTGCGTGGGCCAGATCCCAGCACACCTAGTTGTCTTTAATTTGTAATACCATCTGAACTTAATCTAGCTAGTGCCACTCTAACATGGTTTGTTGGTCACGTGGCCAGTAAAATCTATACTTATTTCTAAAGCAAGCAATGATTCTGCCCAATTTTTAGTCCGTCCTGACAGGTGGGCCGTACCTATCAGTCTAATGTTAGGTGCTACAGTAGACAACGTCGCCGCACCCCCTTGGCGCTTTCGACCCGGACTCCCTCGCGGCCTCAAGTGCTTTGCTCGCCTGCCGCTGCCCCGCGCGCTCCCGAAGCTGGAGGCCGGATTGGACTCAATACCGGCCTCAACTGCTCTTCTCCTCGGGCCCCTATTGGAGGCCGCACATCCATGGTGGCGATGGGCGACAAGGAAGATGACACCGGCCAGTGCTCGCCCTCCTGTTGAGAGAGGAAGGTTGTGCAACCCGGCAAGCGCCCCACGACCAACGCCACCACGGACCTCTAGCTTCTCTCGAGTTCATACCAGATTCTCTGCAAAGAGTTTTGACAGGAGACTCCACGGTAGCCACGAGGCCGCAGCACACGCCGCTGAGACAGGCGTCAAAGTGCCGGAGGGTGCTCTGCCACTGCCAGTCTTTAACCTCCAGCTCCGCCAGCGCTGCCCTCAAATTGGGCGTGCACGGCAGCGGGTGAGGGGGAGGCCGACCCAACATGAGCATGAGCGGTTAGATGCAAGCGCGGAAACGGGTGCGGGTATGGAGCAGAGAAGCCGCGAGGGATGCAGACTCGAGAGCGAGATATACGTCGCTGGCTTTCTGGCCCTATGCGCACAGATGTCTGATGGGGTCACCAATTGGCCTTGTGGCTGCTGCCTGCGCCGCGCAAAGCCCATGGCCATACGTATGCATGGATGGGAGGAAGGAGTGCTAGGAATCTAGAACAAAGTGTTTTTTTCCCTTAAAAAACTGTTTTTTTTATTTTGTTTTTTCTGTTGGGCATTGAAAAAACTTTTCACGCATGCTAATTATGATGACAAAGCTCCTTAATCATCTTGGGAAGTTCATGGACACGGCAAAATCCAAATGTACGTTAATCTGTAACTAACAAAGTCTTGTTTTAGCTCCACTATTTGCTCAACTGTACCAAAAATTAATTTCTTAGCTTGCTTTAACAGTTAATAGATTGAACAACAAATAGGAGAATTATATGAACTGAAGAACAAGTACAAATATATTACCATAAATCAAGGACAATGATGATCAATCTATAAACCACGATGAACAATTAGGTCCCCGTAGCAACGCATGGGCACGTTTGCTAGTAGAAAACAAATAAGAACATTGGAGACTGAAGAGTCCGAAGCAAGAAGTCTTACCTGACGTGGCTGTCGTCGAGCTGTGAGAGCCAGAGGTGCCACCAGCATGTTGTGGTGCTGGTGGCTCCATCAGTCGAGATCCGGATAGCGCACGTGCATCTCCACCTGGAGCCATTGACAACGACTTGCGCCGCCGCCGGGGATAGGGTTGGGGAGTAGGGGCGAGTGGACTGGGGGCTAGGGTTTGGGGAGTTGAGCGTGGGGGGATATATTAGCAGTCGGACTTGGGCCCGGTTAGCTGGGCTGGGCCGATTTGATGGAAAAGGCAATACACAATTTGGTAATATTGTCGGTGGCCAAATACGGCATTCTTTGAAAACGATAGAAAGATGCCCAAATTATCTTCGTTTTCGCTTTCAGATAACTTTATCATTTTCATATTCGTATTTTTGGTAGCCGATTTCGTTTAGCCCCAGATCTTGGTAAAATTTCGAAAACGAGTCCCGGTAATCGAAAATTGTCATTTTTGTTTTCATCCCTAGTGAAGAGTAAAGCAAGAGCACAAGATGAGCGTGGCCATGGCCATGTGGGGGAGATGAGTATAGACATCACCGCTGGTGAACCGGAGTACCCAAAAAGACAAAGAAAGCATCATGGTGAGGTGAGCAAAGGAGGAAAACGCGTTGAGAGAGAAATTAGGAGACCCAAAGATTTTGAATTGGACGAGTTTTGACTTTGAAAGTGTGAATTGGAGAAGTTTCACAGAGGCATCGACTATTTCAATGGTGCCTGGAGCAAGGCACCAAATTAGTCGGTAGTTGCTGACTCAAAGGAGACACAACAGCACTATCGACTAATTCGGTGAGTGCTCCTAGGTACCATTGAATTAGTCGATGACCTCTAGACTCACTGTCGAGATAGTGAACATCGACTAATTTGATGGGTGCATGCGTGGACCATCGAATTAGTCGATGACCCTTGGGTGAGCTAAATCAGTGACATGCTTTCTATGTAAAGTGCATCGACTAATTCGATGGTACCATCGAATTAGTTGATGTTCACTTTTTAGCCGAGGTCACTTGAGCTCTCTGTGTAAAACCATCTATTAATTCGATGGTGTCCCAAAGTGGGCATAGAATTAGTCGGTGCCTCTACGAAAGTTGCAACGGCTAGTGGGTTTTGGGAGGGCTATTTATACCTCTTGTTCTCCCACTTGGAAGCTCCATTGCCACACGAATTTCATTGTGTTCATGTCTGAAAATAGAGAGGCTTTGAAGGCAAGAGAGACACTTGGATTGATTGGAGTTCTTGGTTTAAGAAGATTAAGGACTCTCTTTAGTGCTTCGATAGTAGCAAGTGTGTATCCGTCTAGCTTTTGGTCTATTGTAGGTCAAGGGAAGATTATCAGCTTGTTACTTTTGGTGATTGGCATAACTTAGACGGTTTGGCGGTGGTGATCTTGGTGAGCTCACAAGGAGATTGTGTAAAGCCCTAAGAAGGCGTACATGATATTGGAATCCCTCTTTCCGGAGTGGGGAATGGATATCCACTATGAGAGCACTTGATCCTTGCGTGGGTTAAGGGGAGCTATACCCTTGCATGGATCAAGGGGCAGTTATACCCTTGTTGAGCTCCAACGAGGACTTGGGGGAAGTTAACGACTCCTTAATACCTCGGGAAAAATCGGTTTCCTATCATTCTCTTTACTTTGAGCAAGTTATTTTTCCCATTTCAATTCATAGACTTGCCATGTTAGATTAGAGTTGGACATAGGTTGCATAGCTGTTTTATCATCTAGATAGTCACACAAGCTTTGCTAGGCACATGAGGTGATTAGGCTTATTGCATAGGATTGTTTTATTGCTTAAAAAATTTGTAGAAGCCTAATTCACCTCCCTCTTATAGACATCTTGATCCTTTCACGTTGCAGCACAGATAAAAAAATATCACGACAGAACCTTTTAGACGAAGGATGGGACTTGATGGCCGACTCGCTAGTACAGGCCTCCTAGGTGCTTCAATTCTTTTTACAGTGTGGGCCACGTGCACAACTGCTCAGATCATCGATTTAGAGATTGATAGATGAGAGCTTCTAAGGCTACGTGCTATTGTGTATTTATTATGGGAATTTTTTGGATGCTTCGATTGCGCTTAAATTGGAACGAGGGGAGTATGTGTGTATGCTCCGGTGGGAGGTTGGTTTGTTGTCACTCGTGGAGCCATGCCCCCTTCAGTCGTATTCTGTACTGGCAAGGATGGGACAATGGCGCTGTGTTCACTAAAAAAGGGAGAAAAGTATTTTTTTCTCTGCGAAGCGTGTTATGTGAGGAGGATGAATAGGAAAGTTGAAAATAGAATTTTTTGAGAAGCCTGTTATGTGAGGGGGATGAATAGAAACTAAAAAGTACTTTTTCCACGTGAACACAACCTGGGTAGCTGTTGCCTCTACTGCGGGTCTTGCCCTCTCGTACTAGATGTCCTTGGGTCCCTATCCTGCAGATGTTGGCAGCTTCTTTCTTCCGGATTATATATGTTTTTCATCATCGTCGCCATGGATTACTAGCTTCAGTCCCATCGCTTTGTCTTTCAACCAGACCTTGACGGTATGTTGTGAGAAGTTTCGTGTGGAGGCCTTTGGCGAAAGCCTGGTCAGGCGTTCCGCCGACAACGGCTGCGTCTTTGGATGTAGCTTACCTTGTTGGAGGTGTTATTGCGGCCACCAAACCCAGTGTTTGCTAAGTGAAGAATTGGTCTGCTCCCCTGGGAACATATGGATGATGGCGGTGATGGTGTCGCACCCTCTCTGGAGGCATCGTCCTACAAGACATTCTCGGCCTACCTATGATGGCTTCTAGATGTTAGGCAGGTGTTCTTGGTGCCTTTATCGCTTGCAGGTTTTGATTGTCTTAGGTTGTGTATGGTGTGCTAGTGGCTTTGTAATTTTGCCTTCCTGATTTGGAGACAGACGTGGTACGTGGTCTCTTATCTTTCAAATTAAAGATAAGTTAGGAACACGCCGCTGCCTTTGATGCCATCTTTCAGCAGGCTGACACTGTAGCCTATGTCGTTGCACTTTAGGATCTTTCTTAAAGTTCTTCTTAGTGAAAAATATGCTATGTACGTCTTTAAAAAAAGGGGCTGGAGCACATATGCACAGAAATTGCAAAATTCAAGGGCCTTCCGTATGTTGCAGCTTGGAGAAATAGAAGTCGCAGTGTCATGATCAATTCGCGTGCTTAAGCTTGGAGAACTAGCCTTCTCCAATGATTGCCATGATCAATCTCCATGGCATGAACCTACCTGGCGCACCTCTGTCAACGATATGGATCCCGCAAATATTTGATTGGTCAAGAACCCTATTTCTGCTGAAGATCAATAATGGAACGCCAATAGCAAATGGTTTTTACTAGCTAGGTCAGGCGCTAGACCGGTAAAAATCTTACATCCAGTTGGATATTTGGAATTTTGGTTTAGGGGGGCTAAAATTTAGCCCCAGCTATTTAGCTCCAAAATAGCACTTTGAAACCAAATAGGGGGCTAAAATGAGGCTAAATGAGATTAGCACCCCCTTCAGCCTTTAGATAGGTAGGAGGCTCTATTTGGGGCTAATAAGTGCATTTAGTGCAACTTTAGCACCTATCTAAACAGGAGGGCTAAATAGAGGAGGGCTAAATGTACTGTTGCTCAAGCTACGGTTCTTGTTTTTAGCACCCTGCGTAAGGAAACCAAACACGCCCATTGTTTCATCGTATATTGGTCCAAGTCTTGCAAGGTGCATCTCCATTATCCTTGGGAAACATCTGTCCATTAGATTCGCTACCTTTCTAGTATGGCATCACATTGGATCAACCACACGACAGTCTCTTTACAGATCCGATGGCCATGAAAGTCACCACATTTTCTTTTTCTGAGGCCAGTCTCAGTAGGTTTTTATGAACACAGTTACCTAAACTGGAAACTAGGTAACTGTGCCATAGGAGTTTCATAGTGATGAAACTCTCCTCACATCCCATAAAACTCACACTCTTAATTACCCTGTCATATCAGCAAAACTGCTGATGTGGCAGTGAATTTAATGCCCATGAAGCTCCCATGAAACCCCCAATTGAGACTGGCCTTTAGCACAATCATGCTGAATTTGGTACTTCGAGATTGCCAACATCCCCTTAATTTTCATCAAGGTATGCATACCAAATACCACTGCAATGTTGGGAAGTAGCAAAAGAGTTGAGATATCCGTAGAACAGTTGAAGGCGAAGAGACTAAAGATGACAAAGTTGTGTTGGGACTTGCTGCAGACCGTCCATGGCCTATGGAGGGCCAGGCAACTTGCATCACTGGTAATTCCACCCCAGATGATCAGTCGTGCCTCGGCCACTAGGATGACTAGACCTTTCAATCCTCAACTGGCCCACAGAAAATAAGTAGACATGATCCCCAAATGCACAAACTTAGTTGACTTTGTAGTTTTAGTCATACCAACATGACCAAAACCACTCCTCGAATGCGTAAAAAGTCAGATACTGTGAATTGAAGTCTTCAGACGTCGAATGCATGTGCGAAATTGAAGACTTCAGATGTTGGTACACATGTCTGCACGGCGCAATCTCGTTGGAGATGGCGCAATCTCGTTGAAGATGGAGAAAATTGTTGGTTCAGTAGTAACAGTTCATAACTTTGATGATTTGTGGCATTGACTTGTCTTGGAAGGTTCAAATTTTAATTTTACGAAATAAATAACTGCAGATTGTGCTGGAAAAATCAAGTGAAAATATCAAAAGAGACCTGATGCTCATCATAATTCTACATTTTAAAACGGTAACATGCCTAGAAAAGTTTGTACTGACAAAGGAGGGAACAGCTAGAGTAATATTGAATCATATTTAGAAGAAGAAGAAAAGAAGGAATGCTGGATGTTTTCATGCATTTTGTTCCAGAAACCAGAATGGAAGGTCACTGCCAAGGAAATAAGGATTGGAAAACAGCAGCATATACTAATGCTCTCTGGTTAATAGTCTGCATATATGAAGAGCATCCTAGTACCACAAGTGTTTCATGAGACACCATGTTTTATTTTGATATGAAAAAGACAATAACTGAAGCAACCACTAGAAATGCAGCTTTGGAAAGTAGATTTCACATAAAGAGAACTTCAATTGACCAGCATCACTATTGTCCTCGGACTTCCAGTACAACAACAACGCATAGCATGAGGGGGCTCATGATTAAAGAAATCTAAGCATGCATACATGCCAATTCATTTGAACATGATCACTATGAGCAGTTCAGGTTCTGATAATTTGCAGAGTAGTCAAACATAACAATTCACAGCATCTTTGCTCTTTTTTTATGGAAAGATACAATATCTGGCTTGTATCAAATAGTCAAAAGAGAGCAATTTACAAGAAGGCAGAAAAAAAAAGGAGAAAGTGCATTTTTCATCCTTCAAGTATTGTCAAAGTGTGATTTTCATCCCTAATGTTTTTAGTGGTGCAAATCAACCCCTCAAGTAACTAAACTGGTGCACTAATCATCCTACCCTCGGTTTACTAACAACTTAGTGTCAATTGAAATAGTTTAAGCCCTCTAACCATCTCACTTTCATACTCACAATCCATGCTACCGTATAATTGTTAAAATCAACACCACATATTTCTTTCTTACATCAATGTGCATCATTCATCTTTATTTTTCATAGCTTTTCCTGACATTTATTGTTTATGAAATGTGTGTCTCAATTTAATTATTAATTATCTTTAATTAAGTATAGATTCATTCACTCATTTTGTTTTTTATGAAAAAGTAAAGAAAAACGTTTATGTTAACCTACTTTTTTAAAATTACTATACATTAATTATCCTAAAAATTTAAGTTTAATGAAAAAATCATATAGAACTAAACATGCGTGTGGTCTGGCATTATATGACCCGCCGTCTATGTTGCATATAATATTCAATCACTTATATACCAAGACGGGGATGATTAGTGCACCGGTTTGATTAGTTAAAGGGTTGATTTGCTTCACTTAAAACATAAAGGATGAAAGTCACACTCTTGCCATACTTGAGGGATGAAAAATGCACTTTTTCCAAAAAAAAAAGACAGAAATGACTATCAGACCATCAGAGCTTGTGAATAAGGGAGAAAAAATAAAATTACCAGTCATATAGCCATATATAGGCATGGTTTTCACTCATCTTGTTGAACTGGAGAGCACAACATTTGCCTATTCGTTGAATGCACCTTGGTAGAGGGGAGGGGGGGATAGTAAATAAAGCCTCGGGTTTATTTTATCAAGTTCACAAAAAAAGAAGGAAAATTCCGATGCAGCAAACAGTGCATTGGCACGGACATTTGGGATAACAAAAATCACCAAATATAATTTCAAAAAAAAATCACCAAATATCCTAACAAAATTTCTCTCTCCATTGCTACAGAGAAAGCTCGCTGACCCCCGTACAGTTATCCTCACTTCAATATCACTTATTCAAGTTACAACAGGAGATGGTCTCACACACCTCCACAGACAAGAAAGCTAGAAACAGTTTCGACCACAAGCTAACAACAATTTCTAATTTCACTTGCCCTTGCAAACACAAGGTGCAATTGCACAAATATTTCTAGAATTATGGTATGAATCCATGACCAAAGCTATAAAATTGAGATCATGGAGGCCAAAAAGTAGTTACCACCTCTGCCGAATTCAGTCAATAAAGCCGGTCTGTCGGAGCACTGCGTCGCGCACACGCCGGAGATCGCGTCCCTTCAGCGTGCGGCCGACGCCCTCCAGCATCGAGGACGGCTTCCCGGGCACCCCATATCCACCGCCTGCAGAGGCGCGCGCCACCATCTCGTGCGGGGGCAGCATAGCGGCGTCCCCACGGAAGAGCTCCTCCTCGTCGTCATCCCCGTCCCCAGGCCCGCCGGCGAGTTCGTCCCATTTGCGCCCGCGACTCCAAGGTGGGGGAACGGGGACCTGGACGGGGGCCGACTGGTGGTACGGCACCACGAGCGGCAGCTCAGGGTCCCTAGCCCTCGGTGCCACCGGGATGGCGCGCGAGGCGGATGGCGGGGACCGTGACGTCGTCACTGAGGAAGCCGACGCCGCGGCGGCGGCGGCGGCGGCTGCGGCAATGGTCGCCTTGCGACGGAGCAGCGTCCCAGCGGTTCCGGACGTGGCTGCCGCGGACACAGCAACAGTGGCGGCAGCACCGCCGCGTCCAGGTATCTTCCTGTCGCCTTCGTGGAGGGCGGCGAGCAGGCCGAGGTGGCCGCGCAGGACGCGGCCCGGATTCTTGGAGGCGTCAGGCTCAGGCGGCGGGTCCGAGGAAGGGACCGGGGCGGGGAAGAGGAGGTCGCCCTCGAGGAGCTCGTCCCCGGCGGAGGGCGAGGAAGAGGGGAGGGAAGGGGACGGGGAGGAGAAGAGGCCGAGGAAGCGGTCGGCGGGTGGAGAGCAGCGGGGCCGGCCGGGGGAGTCCATTGGAGGAGCTCGTCGGTCGAGAGCCGGCGGCGGCGTCAGGAAGTGGGGGCAGCCACTGGTCTATACACTACACACACATTTGGATTTGGGGACTTTTCTTGTTGGAGCTATAGTTGGCCATGCAGCCCGAGCCCGTTGGCCCGGCCCGAAGCCCGGCGTTTTGGCCCGACACGAGCACGGCCCGGCACGGGAGGAGACGGGCCCGGGCCGGCACGACCCGGTGGACCAGGCCGTGCTTCGGCCGCCACCCAGGCACGCGGCCCGGCACGGGCACGGCCCGGTCCAACGGTCGGCACGACCGCGGCCCGGTGCCCCCGCGGCCCAAGCACAGCACAGCCCACCGCGCGGCCTGCTAAGGGGGCTTATACCCCTCCGCGGCTCCGTCCGCCCGGCGCCCGCCCCCCCGCGGCTCCGCTCCCAAACCCTAAATCCCTAATTCCCCTTTCCCCAATCCCCTCCTCGCTGTCGCCTCGCTCGCGCTCGCTCTCGCGCCGTCCGCCTCTCTCTCGACCTTCCGTCCTTCCCCTTCCTCCCATCTTTTTTGTCTCGCTGCAAACATGTGAGTTCGTCTGTGTCTGGTCGCTCCGCCGCCGCTCGTCGTCGTTTTCTATCTCTGTTCATCTGGATCTGGCTGGTTGACCCCTATCTCTATCTGGCACCGGGCTCCGGTTGCACAGGTCATGACTCATGAAACCCTAACCCTAGCCTCATCTCTGTTTTCTTGATTTCTTCTTTGATCTGTTGATTTGACCTCTAATCCTCTATCTCTTCTTCTTTTGCAGGTCGGCGCCGGCGCCTGACGCTGCGTCCTCCTCCTCTGGCGCAACGATGGCCAGGCGCCCCCGTGCACCGTTGAGGAACGGTGCTAGATGTGAGGGCCGGCCGGCCGGCCAGGGCCAGCCCGCTCGCGCCGACGCGTCGAGGGATGATAAGTTCCCCCTCAACAGCGACGACGAGCGGGAGGCCGAGGCAGAGGATGACGATGACCTGGGCGGCGATGCAGCCGCGCTGTTGGGCATTGACGTCGGTGACAACGACGTTATCGATGTCGATGGCGAGGTCGGTGACGGTGATGCGCCGACCGTGACGCCGCAGGCGACCGGTGTTGGCTCCACCGACACCCATGGTACCTCTACTGCTGCTGCAGGTGGTAAGAAATCTGCTGTTTGGAATCATTTTGTTGAGATTAAGGAAGGTGAGCTTAGAGTTGCTGCTATTTGTAAGCTTTGTAGGAAAAAATTGAGTGCTAGATCTTCTGCTGGAACTGGTCATTTGATTAGGCACATGAAATCTTGTCTGAAAAAAGAAAATCATGCTAATATGGTGCAGTCTAGGCTAGCTTTGAATCCTGATGGTTTAAAAAATTGGGTATATGATCCTGTTGTTGCTCGCACTGAGTTATGCCGTTTGATTGCTCGGCTGGACCTTCCACTAGGCATAGGTGAAACACAGGCCTGGGAAGATTACATTAAGCGTGCTCATAATCCTATTTTTGAGAAGGTCTCTAGACAAACCACCACTAGAGACCTTGGTAAACTTTTTGCTGAAGCACGTGATATGCTTATGAATTCTGTTCTGCCTGCTGCTTCATCTGTTTCTTTAACTAGTGACATTTGGGCTGGTAATGCCAAAGAAGATTACATAAGTGTTGTTGCCCATTATGTGAGTTCTGATTGGGAATTGCAAAAAAGGGTTATTGGTTTTAGGCTTATAGAAGTTAAGCATTCTGGTGAAAATATTGCTGAGAGGATTGGTAATGTTGTTGAGGAATTTGGTTTGACTGATAAAATTTTTGCTGTGAGTCTAGATAATGCATCTTCTAATTCTAAGGCTTATGAGTCATTGGCACCTTTGTTCTCTGGTTACTTAGGTTATTATCCTGCACCTACACCTTCTGATCCTCATAAAGTTAAATACTTGCTTGTGCATCAACGATGTGCATGTCACATCATTAATCTAATTGTCAAATCTGGTATGAAAAGAATGAAACCTTGGATTGATGATTTTAGAACTGCTATCAATTTTCTTAATTCTTCTAATCAAAGGATTGCACTGTTTAAGGATTACTGTAATGCAAAGGGTTTCAAACCTAGAAAGTTTGGCTTGGATATGGAGGTTAGATGGAATGCAACCTATTTAATGTTAAAACATCTGATTCCATACAAGGATGTCTTCTCAGTCTTTATTAATTCCCATTATGGTTCAGAATTACTTGGTAGAATCCATTGGCATGTTGCTGATCAAATAATGATCTTCCTGGAACTCTTTTATGACTCAACTGTTGTGTTATCTGGTGTGTATTATCCCACTAGTCCTCTTGTTTTGCATCATATCTTGGAAATTGCTACTCATTTGAATGCTGCTGAGAGAGATCACAACTTTAGAGAGATTGCTTCTCCTATGAAGCTTAAATTTCTTAAATATTGGGAGAACATACCACTGCTATATTCTTATGCATTCATACTTGATCCAAGAGCTAAGATGAGAGGTTTTTTTAACTGCCTTGAATTGCTTGCTGAAAATACTGGTGCTAACTATAATTCTTACTATGCTGATGTCAAAGCTGAATTGCATAAATTGTTTGAGAAATATGAGATGAAATTTGGTGCAGCTAGATCTCAAAGAGTTGCACAACCATCAACACATACTAGTAAGAGAAAACAAGCATGGGGTAGAATATTTGCAAACCGTGGTGGTTCTGGTTCTGGTGTGGTTGGTCCTCCTCCTATGTCTTCCACCTCATCCTCATCTCCATCTGCTGTCAGTGAGCTCTCAGCTTACTTAGACAGTGACTGTGTCACATCTTATGAGGATGACTTTGACATACTTTTATGGTGGCGTGACCATAAGCTAACTTATCCCATTCTTTCTATTATGGCAAGAGATATTATGTCAGTTCCTGTGTCTACTGTGTCTTCGGAGTCTTGTTTCAGTTTGACTGGCAGGATTTTGGAAGAGCGGCGGAGACGACTAACAGCTGAGAATGTTGAGATGCTGACATGCGTCAAGGATTGGGAGCAAGGAGCAAGAAGGGAACAACATGATGTTGATGACCAATACCTTGAGGAGTCCTTCAAGAATCTGTTCCTCGATGATAATGCTGGAGTTGCTGATGCTGATGCTTCTGCCACTTAAACATTCAGAGTGAGTTCATCAATATTTTCTGCTAAGTCCTAACCTATCCTGAGATTCTTGCTTGCTGACTATATATCTGTCTTTGTCCTTTGACCAGATCATCAGAGCTGGTTCCTGATGTTTGAGTGGATGATTGAGTACTCTTTTGCTGTCTTTTGCCCAGCATGATTGAGTGGGTGGTTCTGGTTCAGTACTCTTTTGCTGTCTGTCTTATTCTGAGATGGTGAGATTGAGTGGGTGGTTCACTGGTTCTGGTTCAGTACTCTTTTGCTGTCTGTCTTAGTCTGAGAAGTGAGATTGAGAGTTTGAGAATGTAATAACTCTGTAACAGTAAGACTGTAGTAACTGTAAGACAGTAAGACACTAAGACTATTTTGAGCTGGCTGTACTCTTTTCCTTTCTAGGGTTTTATCTCACGAGGTGTGAGTTTTACCTAGAAAGGTTTTTAACGAGGCAGCATTGCACACAGCTCAACTATATATATATATATATCATTCATATGCAAGTATTTCTGTGATTCTGTGAAGCTTAAATACTGAAAATGTGATTGAAATTTGATGAAAATCATCTTGTGAAGTTTGAATTTGAAAAATGCGAATTTTAGTGTATACCGGGCTTTGGGCCGGCACGGCCCGAAGATTTTGCCGGGCTAAACGGGCCGGCACGGCACGGAAATCGGCCCGTAGGGCCGTGCTTGGGCCGAAGGCCAGGCACGACGCCCGGTCAGGCACGGCCCGGTAGGCACGACGGCCCGTTGCGGCCCGCAGCGTGCCGTGCCGTGTCGGCCCGGTACCATGCCGGGCCGTGCCGGGCCGGCCCGTTGGCCATCTATAGTTGGAGCCTTCGAAGAAGGCCATCCGGACACTCTTCTGCAGGCCCATCGAGAGGGCCCAGCTAGATGGGCCCATTTCCAATATTATATGAAGTTATGAACCCATAATTAGGGACGATATCATCTTTAGCATTAACAGACATGAAAATCTGATAGTGATATCCATATGTAGTTAAGAATGCATAGAGGTAAGAGTGTGCATGTGTGCGTTCGTGGAGGTAGTGTGGGTGTGTTGCTTATAGAGGTCAGGATACATATTGTATAGGAATGTCTGCTTCGTAGAAACAATTTAACTAATTAGCTAAAGCCTTATCCAACAAAGTGCTATGATAACGATTGATAATGGTTCTATAGGTCTGCATAATTTGTATAAGTTAGTTTTACACTGAAATCTTATTTGGCGAACTAGATATACATGGAATTTTAAAAACATAACTTTTATCCTCAAAAGTACAACCATTGTTGACAAGTTACTCTTTTATATCATACTTGAAAGTGTATTGATTTGTTTCAAAATTTGTTCTACATATTACAAGTTTTTGGTCACCATATTCAAGTTCAAAATGGTGATTATTTTGTTGTGATGAAGAGACCTTAAATGTTGTTTTTGTTTTTTCCACTCTGGATATATAGGACGTATGGCATATAGCTAGACCAAACCAAAAGTTGTTCATATCCAATATATGGCATTACCAAATTTGTCTTAAGTAGTAGCATTTGGATTGTGGCCAAGCCAAAGTTTGGCCAAAGCACAACTATGAGCCGGGTATATGGTTTTCACGTCTAATTATTATCATCATTATTTGTTCAAACATAGTTGGATCTAGAATTACAGGTCTAAATGTATGAGGAATATAATAATATAATCAGCTTTAAATCCTAACATCATATTTAAGAGATACATTTTAATGGAAATTGCTAATCAAAATGAGGCACATTTTTACTGTTGCAAATCTTTAAGCTCATATGTCAAGCCTAATTGACGTGTGCAAGAAACATGCAGTATTGCAGCTAAAATCCCTGGGTTATTGGCTTATAGCCAAGGTGAAAACTTTGTTGCTAAACCATTCGCCTGCAAAATAGGTGGACACAACCAAATTTTGGTCTGGCATGTTAATGCTTGCATCCAAACATAACAGAAATCACTTATATGTCCTAAAGGATTTGGCGTGGTGTTTTTATTTTGGTCTTTTATGGTTTAGCTAGTTTCAACACTTTGAACTAGGATTTAGTTATACTATTAATGATACTTGATACCTAATTGTTATCGGAGTAAACTACTAGGCTAGCATTGCACACTGTAGTTTGGCAACTTGGTAGGCTTTTACCTTTTCTTTTGTATTCACACAAGTTCTAGGAAGGGAAGCCATGCAAAATAAAACCAATACAAGGAGCTACATAACAACTTTAATAATACTTTATTATAGCATTTGCTAAAAAGTTAGTTTAATCATATATGATAGAAGATATATCGATGCTTTTAACATAATTTCGCTATAGCATTTCCTTCATTTAATACCGTTGAGTATTAAAACGAAGATATATTATGTCTTTATACATTTTCAATCTTATTTAAAATAAAACTTATGTACTGGATGAAATACATGGTATTTAGATACCACAATAAACAAAAATAATTTCTAATGCATTGTTTCAAATATATGGGTTACAATTCAATATATGACTAAAGTTGTTTAAATAAGAAAATCTCATTTGAGGTCTTGCCATTGCTCTTAAGTCTTAACGCTCATAGCGGTGCCATCTTCACTTAGTCGCTCATGTGTGAATTTATTGAATGCAGTCTTTTCTTTGACCAAGGAAAATTGAAGTTTCGGTTGGACATAGACAACAATTTCAAACTTTGATATTTAATTGACTACTGTTGGAACCTTGTTTATAAGACTACATCGTTATAGAATACACCATTATGTGTTTGTTTTATGGAGAAAATGTTTTTAAATATGTAGTTGGTAAATATTTTTCATACTAATTTTATGCGTATACCGTCCCAATTAGATCCTCCCACGTTCCAAATTATTAGTCATCCTGGCTTTTTACCAGATTCATTGAAGATGCTATAAATTTATACAAGTATATGTCTAAGTTCATAGAAGATTATGTGAATTTAGACACTTAAAATAACACGCAGAACGACTAATAATTTGGAATGGAGAGAGTAGATAATAACAATTGAAAAAGCCCATACTTTGAATTTTACCCACCCATAGAAACAGGAACAATGGAACACACCCTATTTCCGGGCGCCGCCTACCATTTCCCAAATCTACAAATACCCAGAGGGCGAGCACACACCCTGTTTCCGGGCGCCGCCTACCATCTGCCAAATCTACACATACCCAGAGGGCTCGGGTGCTCGCAGCGCCACAAAAAGCGCCCCGAAATTCCAACGCGAACCCCACGAAACCAAAGTCCAAAGTCCAAGCGCGACGCTTTCTCAAGCAGGCTGACGGGAAAGAGAGAGAAAACAGATAGTGCGAGAAGAGAGCGAGAGACGGAAGGGTGGGAGAAACAGAGAGCAAAACCCAAACCCTAACAATCATTTCCAGGCCCCCGCCCCGCTCTCTAGAACTTTCCAGAACCTTCGAGGAACCTTCTGCAGGCGAGGCCCCGCTCCCCGCTCGGATCTCCCCATTTCCCCCCGGCAGTGCGGCGGGATCCTGACGCTGGCGCTGTCTGGTGAGGTTTCGTGCAGGAGCAGGCGCGAGCGCGGGTGTTTGGATCGGGGGAGGCAACGCTGGCGGCGCGCGGCGGTGGCAGGTGATGGCGGATCCGCCTGGCAGTGGGGGATCTAGGGCTTGCGTCTGCGGCGGGAGACAGGTCGAGGCGGCGGCGGGGCTGGGGCTCGGGAGAAGAGAGCAGGGGAGGGAGGGAGGATGCTGAGCGTGGTTCGGGTGCACCTGCCGTCGGAGATCCCGATCGTGGGCTGCGAGATCACGCCCTATGTGCTGCTGCGGCGGCCTGACGGCGCAGTCTCCACCGACGACGTGCCGGAAACCGCGCCCACCGATGGCCAGTTCATGCGGTACAGATGGTAAGCAGCTACTGATTGTAAATTTGTAATCTTTGGTTGGTAGGACATGAAATTTAGGCGTATTGGATTGCTCAGCTATTGTTTGTCTGCCTGTGGTAGTGAATTTTTACCAATTTTAGGGTTTCTTAGAAGAAACATAGATGCTCAACAGTTGCTAAACTCATGAGAGTTCACATTTCGTGAACCAGTTTGTATTTGAATTGTTACTGCACGATCAGAGCTCTTAATTGTACAAAAGTTCCTTCCAATTGGAAGTGGGTGAAACTCTAATGTAAAATGCTGGTGCTCGCCATAGATGTCATGTGGCCAGATTTCAAGGTTACAAACAGAATTTTGGAATCGGAAAATGTGTGGTTGGAACCGTTGACAATTAGATAGGAGTCGCCATATGAGCTTATTTATGCACTAATTGCCTTGTAAAATATCCTCATTCTAAATTTTTGGCATCAGAAAATATTGTCTAGCTATCTTGAGATCATCCGACTGGAATATTTGGGATCCACTAGAAGCAATTTGTTCCCTTTGTAAGACGAGTTGGTGTGAATTGCGTTATTCATCTCGCTAGACAAACACAAGCTAATGGGTCATCTGTTTCTATAAGGTGGTTTATTACTCGAAGTAAAAGAAACTGTTAACTTTGCGAGTTGAACTTGAAGGTGGCAATGTTGGTTGTTAACTTTAATATTGTTCTGTCCCTGAGGGTTGAAAAGGAACACAATTTATCTGTTACTGTAATTACTAAATTAGAGCAGTCAATATTAGTTACTTTCAATTGAAAGCTATTCACTTACTTGATGACAGTTTTTTAACAGAACCCTTTTGTGACATACTATGGTTTAGCATTCTGACAGTTTTTTTTTTTTGGGAACATGCATTAGAGTTAATGCACTGTAGATATGTTATGGGTTATTAAACATGGAGTTGTGAGGGTGGTTCCTGTGAGCAGCAGCAACGGTGCTAAACCCAGGGACCAGCATATGGTTGTGTGAGAACAGGGGGAGGTTGTGACTTTTAATTTCTTGTGACTTTCAAAGGGCGGCCCTGGTGCAGCGGTAGTGCCTTACCGTCTGTAACCGGAAGGTCCAGGGTTCGAGCCCCAGCCTCTGCACTTTGTGCAGGTAAGGCTGTGCGCATACATCCCTTCCCCAGACCCCGCGCAGTGCGGGAGCCTACGGCACTGGGTACGCCCTTTAATGGGCAGCAATAAGCATGTCTAATCTGAGACAAATGATAAGTACAACCTGATAAATTAACAGCTTGACTACCTAGACTAACCTCCAACTAACCCTAATGGTTAGTGGCAGGGGAAGGTGCTACTGGCTGCACGGCTGTGGGCATACCATCCTGCTCGCCATGCTTAGGCTTCAGCTGCCTTCTATACCTAAGAGCCACCATAAAAAGTTTAAATTTTTAAATCTTCACTTGTACATGATTGATAGTATTTGTGCATGATGCATTGTTTTTATTTTCACTTTGTTATTTCCATTAGTTTGAGATCGATATAGGCCAAATCTCACAGATTAAAATCATATATAAGATCCAAAAGGAAAACATAGTTTTGGAATTCGGACCTTTTTGTTGTGTGGAGCTTGGTCCTGCAAGAAATTCTATTATTGATTTTGTTCCCCAAGTCTTCTTTCTTTTGATTGGTATTCATTCCGGGGCCTTTAATTTCAATAATTAGCAAAATCTCCTGCATAATTAATTCCTTTGTACAATTTTTTTTTGAAAAAAAAAATCTGTGCAAACCCACTGTGACCATGGTTTTTTTTCAAGGTACTAAACTACTAATAACAGTAATAATAATGAGGCACTAGTGATTAGTAAATTTCATGAGAAATGGCCGCACATGCCTTTTCGGTGATATGCTGCATTCATCGAACCTCCACACCATTAATGCAGGAATAGAGAGTTTGCTTATTGGAATAACTACCCCTTCCGTTCATTCATACCTCTTTTCAGTATGTATTGATTTTTGTAACTTTGTTAGCAATATATTTAGGCAATCAGAAGTTTGAAATATGCATACTGAGGGATATATAGATTTTTGTCATAATTAGCAATATATGATAGGCTATCAGAAGTTTGAAATATGCATACTGAGGGATATATACTTTTAGTAGGCATAGGAATGTTTTTCACTGCCCGTGCGTCACTTTATGTACTTTTAGTGGGCATGTTTTTCTAAGCCTTTCCCATGTCTAGTTGTGGTTATGTTGGTTTGGTTTCTTACTTGAAGGTATCGCATACAGAGCGACCGAAAAGTCCCTATCTGCAGTGTACATCCAATGGAACAAGCAACAATTCAGTGCCTTGGTTGTCTCAAGTCAAAAATTCCTGTAGCTAAGAGCTACCACTGTTCAGCTAAATGCTTCTCTGATGCCTGGCAGCACCACAAGGTTTTGCATGAGCGTGCTAGTAGCGCTTTAAATGAAAATGGAGCTGAAGAAGAGGAGTTATTTGGCAGATTTGGCAGTGGTGGTTCTGGGGTTCTAAGTACTGCTGGGTCTGGTTCACTGTCAAATTTTGGACAGAGCCCTGGTGTTAATAATGGCCCGGTGCCAATGTATCCCTCGGGCACTGACAAAAACTCTGGAGAAACTTGGTTTGAAGTTGGACGCTCACGGACATATACACCTACTGCTGATGATATTGGGCATGCACTAAAATTTGAGTGTGTAGCTGTGGATGCAGACAAGAGGTCTCCATTGGGACCTCCGACTTCAATTATGACATCACGTGTAATCCCAGCACCAACTCCCACCCCACGTCGCCTTATCCAAGTGAATAGAGATGTTTTAGGTCACTTGGATTTAGACAGCCAAACTTCATCCTTGGGGACATTCACTGTGCTGTCCTACAATATTCTTGCTGATGCATATGCTACAAGCGATGCATATAGCTACTGCCCAACATGGGCACTTAACTGGACATACAGAAGACAAAATTTATTGCGTGAAATTATTGGCTATCATGCCGATATCATTTGTCTTCAGGAGGTATAGTATTCTAACCAAGCTCTCCAATTTATGTTTTTCTGACAGCTTTTCTTGATAGATATGTTTGAGTGAATAAGTTATGCAAATATAGCATGGCACAATCCAATGGATTTAAGAATTATATTCTAGATATCCCTGCAATGTTCTTGAGCTGAGTGTTCTGCTTGTGTATATTAGCTGATATGATAGTCAGTGCTTGCACATCACCCTGAGTTTTTTTTAAGTCTGCTTGCATTTAGGTTATGCTGTTCACAGTACTGATTTTTTCTTGAGGGCTGCTTCACTGTGTAGTCTCTTGATTTTGACCTAAATGGATATAATAAAATTAAAGCTAAACCCTAACAAGTAATTGGTTGAATCTTTTCATAAATTGAATCCAATTAGTGCTAACGGTCATCAAAACATGTTGGATCCTCCTTTTTTAGGTACAATTCAACCACTTTGAAGATTTTTTTGCACCTGAGCTTGACAAACATGGATACCAGGCGCTTTACAAGAAAAGGACAACAGAGGTAAGTTCCAGTTGCTTTTCTTTTGTTAATTTTGTTCGATTCCATATCCTATTTGATTCTTCTCCTATGTTGTCACAGGTGTATTCTGGGAATCCTATAGCCATCGATGGCTGTGCTACTTTTTTCCGCAGAGATAAATTTTCACATGTTAAAAAATATGAGGTACAAATACTGCAAGGTTCGTTGTTAACTGCTGGCTTGCACCTCTCTAATTTTTTCATCTGCTTCTGTAGGTTGAGTTCAATAAGGCCGCACAGTCTTTAACAGATGCAATTATTCCTGCTGCTCAGAAAAGGGTGGCTTTAAGTCGATTGATTAAAGTAAGAAAAATATATATTATATGCCTGGGATTAACTATATTTATGAATTTGAATAATCTCCTTTTTTTCATTTCCTTTGAAGGACAACATTGCACTAATTGCGGTTTTAGAAGCCAAATTTGGTAACCATGGAGCAGAAAATCCTGGTAAAAGGCAGCTCCTTTGTGTGGTATGTGAACCGCTCTTCTTGTTTTGGTTTGTGCAAAGAACCGAATCTATGTAAGATGCATAATATCATCCTCTCATGTAGAAACTGGATATTTTAACATTTTTTCTCTAGATTTTACAGCCTGTTTTGCCACAGATTTCTATGATATGTTTCTCTGTTTTTTCATTATATCTTTCCTTGACTCTTTTTGGCATTTATACAATTCTGTTGTCACATGGGTTGAGGTCTTATTTTTTTATTGATTTCAATATTCAGGCAAATACACATATAAATGTCCATCAAGATCTAAAAGATGTGAAGCTTTGGGAGGTCTGTATCATGACATTGTATGCGCTAGCTCTGTCATATCAATTTTTCAGAATAACAAGAATCATGATTTTTTTCTTTTCAGGTTCATACCCTCCTAAAAGGATTGGAGAAGATAGCAGTCAGTGCAGACATTCCTATGTTGGTCTGTGGAGATTTCAATTCAACCCCGGGGAGGTGCGTGTGAATATAGGGCAATATTTACTGGGCTGTATATGTTTCTGAACAATGAATTTCTAACAGTTGTATCTTTTAGTTCTCCACATGGGCTTCTTGCAGTTGGTAAAGTTGACCAACTGCACCCAGATCTGGCCATAGATCCCCTTGGAATTTTACGCCCTCCAAGCAAGTTGAATCATCAGCTTCCTCTGGTACAGTTAATCTGTCATGGCTCTGTTATTTTTTTAAAAATCCATTGTGATTCTGTACTTCTGTTATCCATTTTTTGCCGTGGTCATGCTTTGACAAAAATCGTTGCTTGTTTTTAGGTCAGTGCATATTCTTCTTTTGCAAGAATGGTAGGTGTTGGCTATGATTTAGAGCACCAGCGGAGAAGGATGGACCCCTCAACAAATGAACCGCTCTTCACAAATTGCACAAGAGATTTTACTGGGACGGTTGATTATATATTTTACACAGGTTTATACACGGCTCCTCATCACTGCATTTGTAGTCTTTTTTGTTATATCTTTGCAGCCTTGATAACATATATTGTTGTGACTGTACTGTTTGTGATGGCCATTTTTGCTCTTATTCAGCGGATTCATTGACGGTGGAATCGTTGTTAGAACTTCTGGATGAGGAAAGTTTAAGAAAAGACACAGCTTTGCCTTCACCTGAGTGGTCATCAGATCACATAGCCCTATTGGCTGAGTTCCGATGCAAGCCTAGAATCAGACGGTGATAACGCTAGGTATGTGCAACAACTAACAAGGAAATGAGTGGCAATCATATTGCTTCGTATTAGAACTGCAGCTAACAAGGAATTCAGTGCCATCATATTGCTTATTATTAGAACTGCATGTTGCGTTTTGTTTGCGTGAAGAGCATGGAGTTTACAGGGACTTTTTGCTGCACCACAAATCACTTTAATGTAGATAAAAGACATTATTGACGTTCTAGGTTCATCATAGCTTGTTCTTCTGGATCTTGCTCTTGGATAAAAAAGTAAAGCGAATCATGCCAGTTGCCAGATTTGTGTTATGTGCTTAGAGAAATGCTTCATATACAATGCTCCCCATACATCTTGTTCTAACTGTTTAAGCCACCATATACCACCCACGATTCACGATCCAAGTCATCTGAGCCATTGTGTGCAGCGACAAATTAACACACCCCTTACAGACACGTAGTAAAGCTGCATATCGTTTCATTAAGAAAAACACGCTATATTCACTAGAATAATTACACTGACTTAATTGCAGAATCTCTCCAGGTCTTGTACAAAAGGTTAACGTCAGCATCCTTGGTGGTGGAACACTCTTCCATGGCGAAGCTTGAGGCTTCGGCGGAACACGGGCCGGGCCGTCGGGGAAGCAAGCAGCCTTAGGAAGCGGCCTCTGGAGGGGGAAGGAGGCTTGTAACGTTGATTTTACCCTCTTACATTTCGTCAGCTCATGGTATTTAAGCTGCCCCTGTGTACCATTACTTTCTATAGAAAACATTCGAGAGAAATATTTAACAGCAACAGCTTGTAAGCATTTCCTTTTTTTTTTCACCCCAACTTTAGTCTTCTTACATTTAGTTTCTCGAGCAGTTTTAGTTTATCTTTTCCTGTGCCCACCTCAGGACCCTCAGTTCCTTGCTGCACAGAAGTTACAAGGTGTAGGTGCTCTACAGCTTCTCAGGATTTTGTAGCAAGGCGTGCTTGTGCAGCTGGGAACTCGATCCAACTATGGTTGGTGGCGCTCAGCCGGTATATGCGTGGTGCGATACATTTTTTGTTGTACGTGAATGGAAGCTGGTCGCCGTATGGGTTGTTGCTTGTTGGCCTGGCCCAGTGAGGCTGTGACCCTGTCTGTCAATCCTGTGCCACCTTGTGACGAGTTGGTTGGAACATGTCCTTTGCCCAAACTGCCGATGCGCGAGCGTACGCGAGTACAGCTCGGTTCCTTGGTTTCTGCGACCAAACTGACACCTAACAGCTAACACGTTGACGATCAACACGAAGCCTTAAGATGTCGGGACGTACTGGTACTATCGTTGCCTCAACCTCTCGGTGCCGTGCTCAGCCGTGCGGCACGACGATATGGGCAAGAAAGGCAGGGCATCTAGAGAAGGAAGCTTCTGTCCGGTCAAAGCTGTGGCGCGTCAGAGATCGTGTTTAGACCCTATTCATCCCTTTCAGAAAATACGCTTACCAGAAAAGTTCACCTTTGACTCCTTTCAGCTTTCCTATTCACCCCTCTCACAGAACACGCTTCCCAGAAAAAGTTATTTTTCTCCCCTCCCAACTAAACACACCCAGAATTTTCAGATTTTTGACCCGCGTGCACGTCCCGCGTGACACACTGACACTGTCCCTGGGCCAGGTTTGCGTGCGATTGCACGGTCGAGCTCTCGAGGTTCAGAGCGACGTAACCGTCGGTGCCGGCGGCTCTTTTATTACCGTAGCCGCAGCAGCAAGAGGATTTTTCTTTTCTTAAAAGCATGACTCTGCCTTATGAATTTGCAGGGTTATATCGTACTACATTCCTTTGTTATAGCCTTCGGAAGAAATACACACCTAACGTATTAACATTGCAGTAAAAAGAATCTGATGTTGCATGCCTCAAATGGACAATTCTTGATGCAAAACAAATAGGCTACCATACTGTGATGTATAAAGACAATTTTCAGAGAATGTTCAATATTTTTGGAATAATTATGTTGTGGAATAAGTCCAACCGTAACAACACAAGCAAATTACAAATGACCCATTAACAAAATACTAAATCATGTTGCACATCCTAAGGAAAATCCTAAGGAAAAGAAACAATAATTACCTTGCAATTAACAAGAGACAACATGCACTCAAATACAAAATGGCTTATTAACATATTAAACGATTACCAATCACTGAGGTGAAAGTATTTACCCTTTGCATTTTTAATTAAACTTAAGGAAATATATGCCTACATTTATTCGAAATGACTAGGCAACGATACAATCATATGCTAGTGAACAAAATGTATTTTTTTTTAAATTGCATTGATTTTGTTTCAGAAAATAATAGTTTGTTTCTTGTTAATTGCAACATGGTTAAAAGTGCCTGCTTCATTATTTTCTTCTGTCTTTTTAGTTCCTCGACACACTTCACACAATGACATAAGTATCCCTTAGCATATGGTTCTAGGGCAAATATTTTTCTCTTATACAGAAGAGTGTGCAAGAGATTTTATTTTAAAATATATTCATTCTTTCTTTTGTGAGGCAAAAGATATTCATTCTGCATTTCTGGCAACAAACAATTCAAATTATTTTGTATTAGAATAGGAGAGTATTGTAAGAGTATTATTATTAAAAGCATACATTCCAGCGAGTGGGCAAATAGATTCTCTCGTGGAAAGGGCTGCAGCTTGTGTGTCTCCATACCCGTATCCCCGTCTATGTCTCCAAGGCAATTAACGTGAAATAAATCATTCAAATTAAATTATGATCACACCATTGTGTTTGTTATAATAAGATCTTCAAAACTAAACCACACTTGATCATGTTTGGTCTATATTTTATTTTGAAATATTTTTTAGGTTGAACAAATTATTTTATTATAAAAATTTTCTAAATATATATATAATCCAAACATGGTCAAGTGTGGCTTAGTTTTGAAGATCTTATTATAACAAACATAATGGTATGATCAGAATTTAATTTAAATGATTTATTTTACGTTAATTATCTCGGAGACACAAATGAGGACACGGGTTAGGAGATACACAAGCTGCAGCCCGTGGAAAGGAGTGAAATATGAAGATTCAGCCACACGGTCACACAGACACGTTTTCAACTTTGAAAAAAACCCCGTAGATTTAGATTAGCCCAGGGTGCATCTTGCAAAATCCATACACTTCCTCGCGTCCTCTCCGTGTCTGCGCCTCTGTTCCTTCGGTCCTCGCTCCGTGAGCCTCGCGAAAAAAAAAGCTGACGCCCACGCGCCCACGAGCACCACCGGCGACTCGTGATCAGATTCGAGCTCCCGATCCCCTCCTCCCCCAATCCCCCACGCCACAATCCACCCAAAAGCCGCGGAGACCCGGCCTGATTCGGGCTCCCGATCTCGCGCTCGATCCCAACTCACTGAGAGGCCCTCGAGCCTCCCGCCAGATCTCAGCGCCCCGCTCGTCCGATTTGGTGGCGAGAGGCCGGGGAGGGGGGAGGGAGCGCGGGATGAGCGCGCGGATAAAGGAGATGGTACGGGTGGCCACGGCGCGCCTAGGAGGCGAGCAGACAAGTGGTGGCGGGGCCTCCTCCTCCTCGGGCTACGGGCGCCGGGAGTCCACGGCGAGGCTCGGCGGCGGCGGCACTAGCCTCCGGAGGCAGCCGCAGCCGATGGCGCCCACCGTGCGCACCGTCTACTGCAACGACCGCGAGGCCAACGCGCCCGTGGGGTACAAGGTACGCCGCGCCTGCTCCCCGTTTCCATTTGCATTCGGTTTGGTCGGCCCCGCTGGTTGGATCTCGGTGATGCCTCGTGTGGTATGGTTTGAGTTGGAGCTGGATCGTGTGGGGCGATGAGCTTAGCTGGTTCGTTCTTCTCCACGGGCGTTTAGGATTCACTTCACAATGTTTGTGTTGCTTGCCCAGCAGCTTGGACAGTTGGGTTTTGGGAGGTGGGAATGGCAGATGTTAGGCACAATATTGCGATAAGGTGGTACCGTTCTGTTGGCAGTCAGCAGTAAGGTCTATACGTGCACCCTGTGAGGCATGTTATAACGTCTTGCTGTTTTGTTTTGCCCTTCGTCTGGGAGGTGCAAGCTATCCATTGCCTGAAGATTCCTCATGTTTTAATAGACATGCATGTGGATCGTACTATGCCTGTTAAATGTGGGTTAATGTCAATGAAACACATACATTATTGTTCTGAAAATAGTTGATCTCAACTCTTTCATTGCTGTGTTTGTATTTGAATGTGTCTTTTTGGTAAATATATTTTTTTGTATATAGATGCCACAACAGCAGTATAATTATGTGGATTTTTGGAACTTCAGTGCATCACACTGATGACAAACCCCCTTTCTTACATTTATTTGTATTAATTACTGATTACGTGGTTATGTGAATTTGATACTCTAGATCAAACTTTGAATTTGATACTCTAGATCAAACTTTACAATGCCATATGAGCAATAAACTTTAGTTTGTTTGACCATGACAATTTGCCTTTTTATTCCTCCCTAATGATGCCATTTCCATGAAAGCTGTCAGTGCTACAGAGTACTATGGCAGGGTATTACTTTCTTTACTGTTGGTAACTCATACTATTTCTTGTTTAATATTCTTTTTCATGCTTTGTTTGGATTTCCAGGGAAACTCTGTGTCGACTACAAAGTACAGTGTCCTGACTTTCCTACCTAAAGGGCTATTTGAGCAGGTATTAATACGTTATTTTTGTTGATCACGTATCTTACCAATGAAGCAAAGACACTATTTGTGTATATTCAATTTCATATGTGGAAGTGCAACGGACTTGAATTTTTAATTTTCACTTTCTGTTTAACAAATACTAATATGTTTTGACAAGAAATGTGGACTCATTGAACACATATGGTCATTTTCCTATGTTCAAATCAATCTCTCCTAAAAATATGTTCCTTTCTTGATCTTTGGATCTCTTAACTGGCTTAGCATTGGGATTGATGATATCTACTAGCCTGCCAAATGTTACAGTGAATTTAAAATTTGATTTTATTATGATTTCATATTATACGTGCTGCCAAATTGTACTATCTTGGTTGATGTTAACACACATTGTGCTTTCAGTACAGTCTAAGCTGCATTTTGAGAAACTTATCGTATCTAGTAGCTTCCTAGTTTACACCTCTGTTAGCACTGGTGGAGCCTCATGGATTTGCCGAGGCAACTATATATACCTGTTGCTGTTCCAGTGTCTGTAGAGGAGTGTGGTGCAAACACATCATCACATATAGCACATTGATGCCCCCCACCCACCCACCCTCCGGCACTATCTGTTAGATAACTGGAGATTAATTTCCTAATGAGCTTCATAAAAAGTTTTCATTGAATAAAATTATTTGTGCAACAAGTCGTGTTTCCCATGCTCGACAAATCAGCCTTTTTTTTTTTTGAGATCTCGACAAATCAGCCTTTTGCACTCATTAATGCAACAAAGATTTGAATACATCACTGTATCTTGCGATAGTATTTCCAGATGAACCTTTCGTAATTCCTTTGTCTTTTGCTTTGACAGTTCAGGCGGGTTGCAAATCTTTACTTTCTCATGATCTCAATCTTGTCGACTACACCTATTAGGTCTCTCTCTCTCTCTCTCTCTCTCTTGTGCATCTTCCTTGTATATGAGTTAGCTGGCTCATTCTTTACTTTCCTTCAGCCTTAATTTTAGCTTTGCACTTGTGCTTACAGCCCAGTTCATCCTGTCACTAATGTGGTTCCCCTAAGTCTTGTGCTACTGGTGTCTCTCATCAAGGAAGCTTTTGAGGATTGGGTTAGTATTGATATTCACTATTTTATCCTGACATGCTTAAATCAAGAGACCTGATGCCTGTTCCTTTTTGTTTTCTGCTCTTTGTACAGAAACGTTTCCAGAATGATATGTCAATTAACAATGCACATGTCGATATATTGCAAGGTCAAAATTGGGAACGTACTCCATGGAAAAGATTACAGGTTGGAGATATTGTGAAGGTAATGTCTGAAAAGCCTATTCAGATATCTTGTTAGTTAATCAATATGTTCCTTTTTGAAAGTAATTGTCTGGATCTTTATTTTTTGTGTAAGATTGAGCTCTAATGGCACGAAAGCCTAATAGTGATGGCACTTCTTTAGAGCAGATCAAGCAAGATGGTTATTTCCCTGCTGACTTGCTCTTCCTATCCAGTACAAACCCTGATGGTGTCTGCTACATAGAGGTCCATATTCATAATATAGTTTTATATTCGATTGTTTTCTGAATTCAATTGTAAACTCTACTAAATTTGCTTAGGAGTAAAAACATTTGTTCATTGATTTTGGATGGAAATTATATTGCAGACAGCAAATCTTGATGGGGAAACAAATCTGAAAATAAGGAAGGCATTGGAGAGAACATGGGACTTTGTTACTCCTGAAAAGGCTTCTGCATTCAAAGGTTTTGTGCCTTTTATTTTCTATTTGAGTCCTTTTAATTTGTAGTTGATTGAATTAAGGAAGCTGTGTCCTTTTTATTAACTTTCAATTTCCCTGTTTGCCTTGTGATATAGAATTTGTAATTCGGCAAAGCAATAACTATTTCGAATATATAAGCCTCAAAGTTGGGTAACTTGGAATAAGGACCTTGGTATGTGTATTGTCAGTTGTCACTGTTCCACTGGAATGAAAATATTTTTCAGCTTAGTTCGCGCAACAAAGAGTGTGGCTTGACTTGTAGTTTTGAACTATTGCTAGAGTAATCAACCATCGAACCTATTTCTAGGTCATAGTCACCCACCAAGAAGGCATAGATGCAAGAAAGAAAATCAAGACAGCAGGAATCAAATCTAGTCATAGTTAAATGATAATTCGATGTAAACTTTGTCATAGGGCAAAGGAGCTTAGAAGGGGGGCGAGGTAGGCCAGTAGTAAGGATGAAATCACTTATAGATAGAAGTATGTTGTATGACGGAAAGATTTCTTAATGCTTTAATTTTTGCTTCAGAAATGATTATGACAGGAGGACTTAATACTTCAATTGGTGCTTGAGAAATGACGATGTCATATTTAACTTAGATAAACGTCTTACAGGTGAATTGCAGTGTGAACAGCCAAACAATTCACTTTATACATTTACCGGCAATCTTATTGTGGACAAGCAGACTATACCTCTCTCACCAAACCAGTTGCTCCTCAGGGTAAGTTCTTTTTGCCCCCCCCCCCCCCCCCCCCCCCGCGTGCCTGTTAACCGTACTGAGTTCGCTTGTTCATGGATTCGAGAGTTGAGACATGACAAGCTATTTGATAATCCCTTGTTCAAATCCTTATCACTTTGACCAGCAACATCTCTGGACTTCCCTAGATCAACCACATGACAATGTCTTCTTTAGATCCTTCATGAACTGCTTCTAAAATGTAATCGTCATAGCTTTTGCAGAATCAGGATGACTACTGTTTGCGAAGTGCATAATGAAACCTCTGATTTTATAACCGTAGTCTGTGGGGACTTGCATCTCTTCTGCTCCATGTTATGTGGTGGTTAGAGTAATTTTCCCACGATATAGGAGAGTACCTAAACCTGATATTTGGTGCCTTCGGCTAAGAGAACATTCTTTTTGTGCTCCAGTGAATTTTGATATTTCAAGTATTGCATAGATATGTGCTTAAGAGGTCTTGACCTTTCTAGTCACCATCCTCTTGCATTACAGCATTATGAATACTTAAATATATGTTTGCTTTGATCAGATTGATTTGTGTCTTGTGCGCACTTAATGATATACTCTTTTTTATGCACAAAAGAGCATGCAATTCTTCTCTGCATGCGAGAGAACATTGACTTATCACTGCCTTCTTGCTACAGGGATGCAGCCTTCGTAATACGGAATACATTGTTGGGGCTGTCATATTCACTGGGCATGAGACAAAAGTATGGGCATCTTTCTATTCCCCATCTGTTTGATGTGGAAATTCGAAACAGTGATTTTCTTCAAGTTTTGAAATTTACTCCTGTGGAAAACTGTCACAGGTTATGATGAATTCTATGAATGTTCCCTCCAAAAGAAGTACATTGGAAAAAAAGCTTGACAAGCTTATCCTTGCTCTTTTTGCAACCCTCTTCTCAATGTGCGTTATTGGTGCCATTGGAAGGTCAGTTCTCATACAATCCATTTCTATTTAACACTTACTTTTGATGTCAAAACAACATGCATGCTTCATTTATGAACACCTATGCCATATATCATTTTATAATATGTATAGTCAAACTATGACTTTGGGGAACAAATGTTCTTCATATCAAACTGGTATGAATAGTTTTATCACAAACCTTTTTTCCCCGAGTGACGCAGAAGAGCTGTGTGTTGTTCCCTTAAGGTAGAGAAAAAGAGTACGTGCCCGGAAAAGAACCAACCCAAGTACAGAACCTACACCCACACTCCTAAAATAATTGTGCACCAAGAAACAATAAAGACACGACTGAGGGATGCCAAAGCCTAAATGGCTTTGGTCAGCAGCCAGACAAGGAACTCATGGAGTTGAGAGGCTCCAGCCAAGCACCACAAACTACAGTCATTAACAATGATCTTCATATGTTTCAAAGAAGCATTGCGGTAGAATTAGTGGCGAACTATGTTTTGGAGGGTGTATCATGTCCAAAACCTGTCAATGGAAGGAGCATTTCTTTGGAACATTCATTATTCCTTTAGGTTCATTTTGTGGATGCTACTAATTATACCCAGTTACCACGAAAATGCAATTATTGAACCAGATAACACAACTTAATCAAGTGCATGTTATCTTCATCTAATAGAAGGGCTAATTGACCTATTTTTCCTTTTGTCAACAGTGGTGTGTTTATTAATGAAAAATACTTCTATCTTGGATTGCGTGGGCATGTGGAGGACCAGTTCAATCCCAAAAACAGATTTGTGGTATATTTTGTTTTTGTCAATTTTTTTTTGTATCTAATCCTTTCATGTTGCTCTAAAACACTACTTTGATGCAGGTGACCATTTTAACCATGTTCACTCTAATAACTCTATACTCAACGATCATCCCAATTTCTCTTTATGTGTCCATTGAGGTACTTTGTTCAACTTGTTATTACGATATCCCATCCTATGTTTGGACTATTTGAGCTTATGTTACCTTTGGTTTCCAGATGATCAAATTCATCCAGTGCACACAATTCATTAATAATGATCTTCATATGTACCATGCTGAGAGTGACACTCCCGCTTTGGCACGGACTTCTAATCTTAACGAGGAGCTTGGACAGGTAATCTATCTCTCTTTTGTCCCTTGATCCCCTTCTCAGTTTGAAGAAAAAACCCCCTTGGTTACTCGAATGGGGGGAGTGCTATCTCACCAACCAAATGGGCTGTATTTGTGTCAGCGTCGGTCATTTCAGAGTCATTCCACATTGTACAATTTGGTCTTACTTATTATTTGACTCATCATTAACATATGGTTTCAGGTTGAATATATTTTTTCTGACAAAACTGGAACGCTTACAAGAAACCTGATGGAATTCTTTAAATGCTCGATTGGTGGAGAAGTGTATGGAACTGGAATTACAGAGATCGAGAAAGGAGGAGCAGAGCGGGCTGGAATCAAAATCGATGATGACGAGGTGCAACTTTATTTTATTCTTGTTGAAGTCATTATATGCTCACAATATTAACAATGTCTATTGTCATTTAACTTTCATAGGGTAAAAGATCAGCCAGTGCAGTTCATGAGAAAGGATTCAACTTTGATGACGCCAGACTCATGCGTGGTGCATGGAGAAATGAACCTAATCCTGAGGCTTGCAAGGTAGATCTCTGTTTTTTTTTTAAATCACTCTTCTGCATGGAATGCCAAATTTTTTACTCTTTCCCTGCTGGTTCATACTATGGTGAATTCTAATAGTTCTAAAAAGTAATCTTTTTATTTGCTCTTGTTTTTAGGAATTCTTCAGATGCCTTGCAATCTGTCATACAGTTCTTCCAGAGGGTGAGGAGACACCTGAAAAGATCACTTACCAAGCTGCCTCACCAGATGAGGCTGCACTTGTGGCTGCTGCTAAGAATTTTGGTTTCTTCTTTTATAGGTAATTCTGATATTGCAAATCTCTACCTCTAAAAAGAACGTAAATAAGAGCCTCCTCCATGGTCCGTCGCCCCCCGTGGTCCGTCCACGGGCCACAGAGCGGCGTCCGTGGGGCAGCACTGGCAGGTGGGCCACCATGCCTGCACTGCATCGCACCGCATCCTCTGCCCACGCTGGCGATGGCGCCGCACCCTGCGCCGCCACTGCACGGGATACCAGCTCGAGCAGCGACCGTGCAGACGGCCAAATCCACCACCAAAAGCTCCGAATCGAGACAGAAAAAAGAGAGAGTAGGCCGATTCGAGAGAGAGCAAGCCGAGTGAGGCAGAAAATCAAGAGAGAGATGGAGGCCGGAAGCACCATGGCTGCCGTGAGAGAGATTGGAGGCGGAGCTCCCGCACACCGCGACAAATCGAGCACAAATCGGTGGAAATCGATGACAAATGGAGAGAAAGGAAGCACAAATCGGCGAAAATTGAGCACAAATCGCCTTGCCTCGAGCCCGGCCCTGCTCGCCTCGCGGCGGTGCCCCAGCTGCCTCGGAGGTCTCCATTACTCTTCGCCATGAGAAAGAGGAAGAGGAGCTCCGCCGTATGGAGGCCGTCGTCTCCTTGCCATCTCGGCGCAGCAGGCAGGGGCCCTGCTGCTCCGCCAGCATCCGCCGCGCGCCGGAACTGCCTCCTCGTGGTCTCCAATGCCTCCCGTGCACACGCCAACAAAGCTCCGCGATGGCCTCTGCCATCGTCGGTGCCGTCGAGAAGCGCTGTGGCGTGGAGAAGCAGCTCTAGCGGCGGGCAAGCAGCATGCTGGAGTAGGCTCGCACGCGGGCGAGTTCGATCTGCCCAGGGGAGGCAATGTCAATCGGCGTGGAGAGAAAACAAGATCTGGGCGGAGTTCACGGAGCAGAAGGGAAGAGAGAGAGAAAAATAGAAAAAAGAAAAGAAAAGGGGGCCGGCAGCAACGCCAACGGCGGGTCCGTGTCCCTGCGTGGGAAAGGGTAAAAATAAACAAAAAGAAATAGGAAAAGAAGAAGGGAAAAAGAAAGAAAAAAAGAAAAAAGAAAATGATGGAATAAAAAGAAAATGAGAAGATAGAAAACGAGAAAGAA
Organism: Digitaria exilis; assembly: GCA_015342445.1. Classification (NCBI taxonomy): domain Eukaryota; kingdom Viridiplantae; phylum Streptophyta; class Magnoliopsida; order Poales; family Poaceae; genus Digitaria; species Digitaria exilis. Next base: position 910,297 of record JACEFO010001695.1, on the reverse strand, counting down.
GAGGAAAACTAAGGAGAGAGTGGAAGTTAGTATAAAATATAGAATAATTGGTATAGAGGAAGAGATATAGAGAATTATGGGTGCGGGAGAAATTGGTATAGACGAAGAAATCTCGATGACCAGAGCAGAATATTCTTTTTTAGAGGGAGCAGATTGGAGTAATACCAGTGTATCGGTCTCAGACTCGTTACCCTCACGTCCACGCCGATGCTGTCGAAGTGCAGGCTAGGTAGAGAGGAAAGAGAGGATTAGAGGAGTGAGATAGAGAAGTCAGGAGACGTGGCGCTCTGCAGCTCTCGGTGGCAGCGGCAATTCAGTGGGAGAGGTGGTCGGGTGGGAAGTGGAGGTTGTGGTAGTGTGGTGGTTGGGTGTTGGGGAGGAAGGTTAGGGATTTTTGCGGGCCAAGTTTGTATTAGGCCAATTTGTATTGTGCTGGATAGTATATGGTTCGGTCCCATCGGCTAATTCGGTTACGTGAGGCCTAAGACAGAAGTAACCATAATAATTTTGGTTAGTTAGGGATAATGACTGTTTCGAAAAAAAGTTAGGGATATTGACAAAATTTGTGACCGAAATCAACATTTGTCAATATTATGTAGTCAAATTTGTCATCATTATGTTTTCTAGATGTTTAATAGCCTTTTATTCCAAGATGGTGGTTAATTATCGAGGTTGTCGGTTTTGTGCGAAGCTCACTACTCAATAATTAGCGAGGTTGGTTCTTACTTTGTTCTTAGCTGACAAATGGAAAAAAATATGACTTGTTAGAGCATTATATATCAAGGTGATTCTTAGAAAACTGCACCAGAAGTTCAAGTAAAGATATTCTACTATAGACTCGATTTATACAATCAGTTAAAGACATTTATTTTCTAGCGATCAACAAATCGAAGTTATAAACAATTATATAGACGACTTTTATTATGGTCTGACGGTATTATTTCAGACTATAACCACGACACAGTTCGTGATCACCAGTGGATACACCTTCTTTACATGGTCTTAAAAAATTATTTTGCTATTGAATATTTATTATATTATCTAATAGATGTATTAGATAATATATATATTGTCTTCTTGCCATGTTATTTTAAATAACTATTAAGTATTTTGTTCAGAAGTTGTGCGTCCGTAGCATCGCACGGGCTTTCACCTAGTAATCTTAGATTCTCAGACGTTCTTATTCTTCTGAAATTATGGTATTGTGACATTTTCTGAAACCTCAGTTACTGTCTTAAGTGAAACTGCCCATGAAAGTACCTATGTTTTGCTTATATGGTCTTAACTGGAAAAAATGACTTCACACCACCACTTTGAAGAAAGTCTTCGGCCCCAAAAGTTCTGGTAGGCTAGTCATGCATTTGACCCTGTGGAGTGTGCTACCAAACTGGACAGGTGTAAGCCATTGCATGAGTACACAATAAGAGATTGAATGACTGCTACTGAGGGGCATCAATGAACATAAAACTTCAGCTTCTCCTGTTTCCATATGCTGTCTCTCATTCCCAATAGATCTATGACACCCAACAATGGCTGTGTGAACCAAAAATATACTAATAAAATTACAACAATGGTGTTATCTTAATGAAATGACGCACGACTTTCCTGTGTATTCAAGGGGGAAAACATAATAGTAGTATGATGTGTTTCCTTTCTGAGGACGCTATAGTAGGCATGATAAGTCCCTGCTGGATCGTGAGGGAGAAAGAGGGCTGCTGCTAGGGTTTGAGGGAGAATTGGGCGCTGGGAAGGCCGGCCGCATGGCTTCTAATCTCTTGCTTGATTAGATTGATACATCTACTCTCCTTATATAGAGAGGTTTACTGAGCCCCTAAGAAAGACCCTTGACCCTAACCCTAATGGGCCTGCCTGGCTGCCTGGCCCAATAGGCCCAGTCGGCTGCCCCTGACAGTGCCAAATCCATGAAGTACAGCAGAAGTTGTGAGCATAACACAACATATCCATTGGCAACGCAGGAAAGCAACAGAAAGGCATGAATACACACAAACCTTGAAAAATTCGAGAGACAAGGCCAAGACTGCACTTGAGCTGAAGAAGAATACACTGATTTTCAAAGAGCATCACCACCAAGCAACATAATTACCAGTATCACATGAGCCATTGTACTTGCACAACACCTCTCGTAGCTATACCATCTGCTGCTACCTGGCCAGAGCTCATTATTTTGGGAAATATTAGTAGGCGTTTTGGCAAAACACATGTACCAGTGCTCTATCTGTAAAAAAATTCCCGTAAGTAGGTCTATTTGTTGACATCCTTTGGGGGTCATGGTTCTACACGAGCCGTTCCTTCATTTATTTTAGATATTACACTGATGAATGATAATGTTTCGAGGTTGACATTGTGCTTGTTTTGTAGGCGTACACCAACAACAGTTATGGTACGTGAATCACATGTTGAAAGGATGGGGAGTATACAAGATGTTCCATATGAAATTCTCAATGTTCTGGAATTCAACAGGTGTGGTTTATTTCTTAATTTGAAATGTAAATCCAGTGGCATGCTATCATTGTTTGATTGTTTACATTCTACTGTACTATAACAGTACGAGAAAGCGCCAATCGGTGGTTTGTCGTTTCCCAAATGGACGACTAGTTCTCTACTGCAAGGTAACACGAAAGATGAGCTTGGTTTGGCTTCTGATTTGTTACTTCCCTAACCTGAAACAATATGTGTAAACAGGGTGCTGATAATGTTGTATATGAACGATTGGCTGATGGAAATCATGATATGAGAAAGACGACCAGAGAGCATCTGGAGCAGTTTGGCTCTGCTGGCTTGCGTACGCTTTGCCTTGCCTATCGGGATCTTAATAGGGAGCAATATGAAAGCTGGAATGAAAAGTTTGTTCAAGCAAAGTCATCTTTACGAGATCGTGATAAGAAGCTTGATGAGGTTATTAGATCCTAATCTTTTGGCTATTACTATGACGACTGAATGATAGTCTGACAATGCATTTGCTGAACCATGGCACTTTCTGTTAAAAGTTTTGCTACTTCATCTATAAAATGTAGTACCCCTTTTTCCCTTGCTTCGATGATTTATTATTTAAACGGGCCTCATACATTGTTGGAAGGAAACTTGCCTTAATAGCATGGAAAAACTCTAGTTGTTATTATTAATGTTTACCCAAAAAACCTTATTTATGACATTGATTGGAGCTTTTCTATTGTGAACTCATCACAGCTTATAGTTTTCTTGCTCCATTGCAAATTTAGGGAAACTTAATTCATGTTTTTTTTACATAGCTACATGAGCTGTGCTGCCAGTGGCCACATGCTATTCTTGCAGTTTTGTCTAGCTTCTTTCCGCTTGCTGCTACAATCATGACAGGTGGTTAGAATATGCCCAGTTAAATATTAAAGACTATTTTGCAATAAACTACACTAGTTAGGTTAAAATCATTTTGTTAAAGCATATTTTTGTTACTTTTACGAGAGCAACAATATCCTTAATCTTTTTTTCCCCATGAAAGGAGAGAAATGCTATTCTGAGTGTTGATGTTTACGTTTCCTATTCTAGAATTTATCTTTTTGATTGGTTTCTGTGCATTTTATCACACAACAACTGACTATGCGTTTTAGAATGAAAATGTGATACTTCAAAGACTAAATTACTCTGTTATTGCTGGCTACACATGACGTAATTTTTCTTCTTTACCCTGTAGGTGGCCGAGCTGATTGAAAAAGACCTTATATTGATAGGGTGCACGGCTATAGAGGACAAACTTCAAGAAGGGGTTCCAGCTTGCATTGAAACTCTCTCTGCAGCTGGCATAAAAATTTGGGTGTTAACTGGAGATAAAATGGAAACAGCAATTAACATTGCCTATGGTGAAGCTTCCGTCTATCTTGATTAGTTTGCTCTACTTGTTCTGCTTAAAATGTTCTTTCAATCAATTTTGGATTCTGGATATACTTTTCCTGATCTCTTTTATATGACATATTCAGCGTGCAGCCTGGTAAACAATGATACTAAGCAGTTCATCATCAGTTCAGAGACAGATGTTATTAGAGAGGCTGAGGACAGGGTAAGATGCACATACTGTTCTTTGGACAGGTTTATTTTTATAGTTTATCTGTAAAATTTAGAAATTTGAATAATGGGATATCTTAATTGAAAAAAAAAGTTCATGCTAAGTAGGACTCTCAGGTTGTTGAGTTCATTTTGTACTTGACTACTAAGTGTCGTTTAATACACAGCACACATTATTTTTCTCACAGTTTTGTTTCAGTTTTGCTGCCTATGTTTTACCCTACCTATTTTGTTGATCGTTGTCTTGCAAATATCTCGTGCTTCCCATTTCCTTATTTGTTGTACTTGAATAACTAGTTATATGATTGCAAGTTTGCAACATGATGTAAACTGACTTACTGCCAGTAGGGTATACTTTTCTGCATACCTACATGCGTGCCATATATAAATATCACGTCATTTTTCAGGGTGACCCTGTGGAAATTGCGCGTGTTATTAAAGACTCGGTAAAACAGAGTCTTAGAAGCTTCCATGAGGAAGCTCGGCATTCTTTAGTTAGCACCCCTGAAAGGAAGTTGGCTCTCATTATTGATGGTCGATGCCTGATGTATGCACTGGACCCAACTCTTCGTGTGGACCTTCTTGGATTGAGTCTAAGTTGCCACTCAGTTGTATGTTGCCGAGTTTCTCCACTGCAGAAGGCACAGGTGAATAATATTTCTTTCTGTACATTTGCCTTCACCCCAGGGAAGGATTAGCAACCATTTTGCTATTGGAAAAAGCCACACAGAAACCAGAAAAGGAAATAATGTAGATTTATTACTAACCAGTATGCACCTGTGCTTCAATGCTTTAGTTTGGTCTTTAGCATACTGGCTACACATGTACTTTTGAGTAGCATTTCTGATGGGTGATCATTCTGTTATGTTATGATTTCTGGTGTTGTGACACCATTCCTCAACTAGATATGTGAACGAGGTATTAATTGGCGAACCCATTCCAGTCCTCAAACCAAATAAGCTGGAAGCAAGGACTGGCTGGTCCCATTTGTCCGTTTCTCAAACCAAGAATGGCAGTGGTCTCTGATTGTATAGTTTCATTGCATAACTTTCATTGCATAACATAGTAGGTCACAATTATTTAATAATGTCAAATGCTGACATTTAGCACATTGTAGGTTACAAGCTTAGTTAAGAAGGGTGCTCGGAAAATAACTCTCAGCATTGGAGACGGTGCTAATGATGTGAGTATGATTCAAGCTGCTCATGTTGGTATTGGCATCAGTGGCCAAGAAGGAATGCAAGCTGTTATGGCTAGTGACTTTGCCATTGCACAGTTCCGTTTTCTTACTGATTTGCTTCTTGTACATGGGCGGTGGTCTTACTTGAGACTCTGCAAGGTATGGCTATTGTTGCTCACCTTTAACTCTGCAATTCTGCGTGTAGTTCAACATACTAATATGAGATTTTCTGTTGCAGGTTATCACATACTTCTTCTACAAGAATCTGACATTTACACTAACTCAGTTCTGGTTCACTTTCCAAACTGGCTTTTCTGGTCAGCGGTTTTATGATGACTGGTTTCAATCTCTATATAATGTTATTTTCACAGCACTACCTGTAATTATAGTTGGGTTGTTTGATAAGGTATGGTTACTCTTACTTGTTTGTGAGTTATGCTTCCTTCTGCCCGCATAATACTAAATCGACTGCTTTCAGGATGTGAGTGCGTCCCTCTCGAAAAGATACCCCCAGCTTTACAAGGAAGGAATCAGGAATTCATTCTTCAAGTGGAGAGTGATTGCAGTGTGGGGTTTCTTTGCCTTCTATCAGTCGATAGTGTTCTTTTACTTCACTGCCTCTGCGAGCCGGCATGGTCACGGTTCATCTGGCAAGATTCTTGGCCTATGGGACGTTAGCACTATGGCCTTTTCTTGTGTTGTGGTGACTGTGAACCTTCGCCTTCTCATGGCATGCAACTCTATAACGAGATGGCACTATATAAGTGTGGCGGGCAGTATAGTAGCCTGGTTTGTGTTTATTTTCATATACTCTGCAATAATGACATCGTTTGACAGACAGGTGGGTAACTTATTTCCTGACCAGTAATATATTATTACAGTCTGACATTCTTCTTTCCTCACACTATCATTGCTTCTGCAGGAAAATGTGTATTTTGTGATTTATGTTCTGATGAGCACCTTTTTCTTCTACCTTACACTATTGCTTGTTCCAATCATCGCCCTGTTTGGTGACTTCCTATATTTATCGTAAGATACCTGATTCCTGTGAAATTATGACCGACTTCAGCATACTTGACCATGTGAGCCATCACTAATCTTGTGTTGTTGTATCAGGATTCAAAGATGGCTGTTCCCCTATGACTATCAAATAATCCAGGAGCAGCACAGGGATGAACCCCACGAGTACAGCAGGGTGCAGCTGCCCGATACCAGCCACCTAAGCCCAGAGGAAGCGAGGAGCTACATGATCTCGATGCTCCCTCGAGAATCTTCCAAGCACACTGGCTTTGCCTTCGACTCCCCAGGCTACGAGTCGTTCTTTGCCTCGCAACAAGGTGTAGGCGTGCCACACAAGGCTTGGGATGTGGCTCGAAGAGCAAGCATGAAGCCTCAACGAGCAGGGAGATCATGATCACGTGGCGACCTCTGCATTTTGTGTAAAGTTTTGTACATCTTGTTTTTTTGATCGCAGACCACAGAGGTGTGTATAGGTAGCCTTGTAGCCCTTTTTTTTTTGTATTCCTCGGTGGTTCACCCATATGTTAGTGTTGGGATTAAGAGTAGGCATTGATCCATTTGACTGTTAAGAATCACGCAGGGGACGTACTTGGAAGATAGACAAACAAAGGTGGTATTGGAAATGCAGTTAGCAAAATTCTTTCTGACGTTGATGGCATGTTGCTCATTGTTTTCAAAGTCCCTTTCGTTACCTTTTTCGGCTTGAGTGTTTGAGTAAATTTGTTGGTTACTTGGTATATACAACCAAACGTGATACTAGAGTCTGATTGCCTGAAGCCTTATGTTCCCGCAGTTCAAATAATTTTTTTTATTACACCCTATTCCTAGTCCACGTCAGCACCAGATATTCATATCAGACATTTTGCCCCTATCCTGTATGTCCAAATGAAAAGCGACAACTCGTTGTGGACTGTTGAAGTTTCCCCCAACCGGTGAAGTGCGATGCTGGACTGTTGAGGCCGAGGTCGGTTGCTTCCAACTTTGATATTCTCCGTAGTGAAGTCCAGCTCAGCACCGATGTACGAGGGAGGTGCTCTTTGTTATCTGTAGCGTTTGGTAGAAAAGTAAGTTGAAGTCCAATCCTGATTTTACGAATAGAATGGTTATATCTCAAAGAGATGAAATGATTGTATTGTTTGGTTTTAAAGTGATGCATGATAAAATGGTTTCCTACTTATTTTAGACATGGAATGGTTCCATTCTTGTATTTACTTGAAGGGATGATATTTTTGAAGAAAATGAAAATATTTGAAGGGATAACATGATTTTATTTTTGTGTTCCCATTAATCGTGAGACCCACTCGTCAGTCAAACAAGTTTTGTTTAGGAAAAACTAACCAACATAACACCTAGGTGTTTTGGACCCTAAATTTTGGACTAGACAACCATATATTTAGGTGGATAAAAAAAACTATGTATCAAGAAAACCTAAACAACCTACATTTTGAAATGGATGGAATAGATTGTTAGAAGGTGATGCCGTGATGATTCTTCTACTTTAACATCCTCACATTACACACGCGGAAACAACATGTGACTATTGTAACATAAGAGAAACAACATGTGACTATTGTAACATAAGAGAAACAACATGTGACTATTGTAACATAAGAGTAGTGATCAAATCCATTCTGAATTGAAGACGGCTTCGGCTAGCTCACTACCGATGGACACTTGCCATTGGGTATGGCAATTTCCCTGAGCATTCCCATGGCGACCTGCAGCCTGCAGGAATCATAATAAAAGTTGGCAAAGCCGCCATGCTGACGATGCAAGCACGAGCCTGTATCGTTCGTCTCATATGCTATATATATGCCTACATGAGTGTTATCTGTTGCATCACCAAAGAAGACGAAAGCATCAGCCCAATCGACTTGGCCTCCACCTGCCATTAATCCACTCCAACTCGATCTAAAGCAAGCATACCACCGAGAGAGACCAAGAAAGGATGCAATCGCCGTCGTCACCAGTGGTGCAAGTGGTGTCGAGGCGCACCGTGAAGCCGCCGCCGCGGCCTCTCGAGCGCATCCCGCTCACCACCTGGGACCTCTCCTTGCTCTCCGCCGACTACATCCAGAAGGGCCTGCTCTTCCCGCCGCCGCCCTTCGTCTCCACCGCACGCCTCGTCGACCACCTCGAGTCCGCCCTGGCCGGCGCGCTCGCCGCCTACTACCCCGTCGCCGGCCGCCTCGCCACCGACCAGCACCGCGACGACGACACGGGCCACGTCGTCGGGTGCTCCGTGTCCGTCGACTGCGCCGGCCAGGGCGTCGAGATCCTCGAGGCCGTCGCGCACGGCGTCGCCATCGCCGACGTCATCTCTCCCGACGCCGACGCCGACGTCCCCCGCTTCGTCCGGTCCTTCTTCCCGCTCGACGAGGCCGTCAACTACGACGGCCACGACCGCCCGCTCTTCGTCGTCCAGGCCACCGAGCTCGCCGACGGCGGCGTCTTCCTCGGGTTCGCCTACAACCACGCGCTCTCCGACGGCACCGCCTTCTGGGACTTCATCGCCGCGTGGGCGGCGATCGCGCGCGCCGCCGTCGTCCCGCGCGCGGCGCCACTGTTCGAGCGATGGTCCCCAAACGGCGGCGCGGCGCCGCCGATCGTGCTGCCCTACGCCGACATAGCCGGGCTCATCGCGAGGCCGACTCTTCCACCTCCGCCGCAGCGCGAGAAGATGCTCCACTTCTCGTCGGAGTCGCTGGTGGCGCTCAAGGAGCGGGCGCGGGAGGAGCTCGTGGCGGCCGGGGACGCATCCGGCGCGGCGGCCGTGACGAGGTTCCAGGCGCTGGGCTCGCTGCTGTGGAGGTGCTTCGTCCGCGCGCGCCGCATCGCGCCGGACCAGGAGGTGGTGTTCCGGGCGTCGGCGAACCACCGCGCGCGTCTCCGGCCGCCGCTTCCGGCGGAGTACTTCGGGAATGCCATCGGCGCCGTGTCGACGGAGGCGGTGCGGGCGTCGGAGCTGCTGGAGAGAGGGCACGGGTGGGCGGCGGCAGCGGTGGGGCGCGCAGTGGCGGCTCACGGCGGGGACGCGGGGATACGGGAGCGCGCGGCGGCGTGGGCGGCGGAGCCGGGGCTGTCGGCGTTCAGGCTGTTCGACCCCAACGGCATGTTCATCAGCAGCTCGCCACGGTTCGACATGTACGGGTGCGACTTCGGGTGGGGGAAGCCGCTGGCGGCGCGGAGCGGCAAGGCCAACAAGTACGACGGGAAGGTGTCGCTGTTCCCGGGGAGGGGGGGCGGAGGCAGCATCGACGCGGAGGTGGTGCTGGCGCCGGAGCACATGGCGGCGCTGGAGCTGGACGACGAGCTCTGGGCTGCCGTGTCGCCGGACGTGCCGCTGGCAATCAAAGGTTAACGTGCGCCTCAGCTGCTGCCTATGCCTATGCCTATGCCTATGCCCAGCCTAGTCGACATACAATAAGCTAGCAACAACGCATGAACGCACAGCCAACCATGCCAATGTATGGGTGACGGTGTTGGTTAGTCTTTTTTTTTTGCGAAATAAATGGCTAACGGGCACAAAGGCTACTCTCAAACTCTCAATGGGGGCTCTACAAGAGTTTCATAGACATTAAATTTATCATCACATTAAGCGCCGGTTTGGTAATAGAGGGAGCTTTGGCCAGGGGAGAAAACCCCCATACGGGGCAGGCAAAGAAGGATGTCAGGATAAAGGAGGTGGAGCGGTGGAGCCATCCAGGCGCCGTCTTGCAAGTCGCCAGCGACGGAAGGAAACGTGCCCGGCTTGTTAGGTCGTGGTTTGCTGCCCCATAAAAGAATGATGAGATTTAGGTTTTAAATCCCTGCTATAAGTGCTTCCAAATTTGTAACGGCAGCCGACAATATGCTATGGGTGAGCAAGTCGCACGGGGTTCAAGGCCCGGGAAGATGGTGGATGCCAAACCAGCACAAAAAGTTTTGCTTAATTACATGACAGGATAATTAATATGAGGAGTTTCATGAGATGATAGATGAATTCTATTCGATGAAACTTATCTATATCCTGATTATGGTAACAGTGTAGTGAAAGTGTACACTGATAAGTTACGTACCCGACACAGAGGTTGTTTCCATTTTTAAGTTTTCTTAACGTTACATGGTTATATAGAGTGTTTTTTTATAGAAATACTCCATGTGTTCGTTAGTTGTAACCATTCGTACATGGTTATCTCGAGTGTTTTTTTTTAAAAAAATCTGTTTTTTAACGTTGTTAGTTGTAACCCAAGGAACCATTTTTTTTGTAAAGTACACGTTCCAAAAAAAAATATATTCTTAATTGCAATATTTCATGCGAACACTTTTGTATTTCGAACAGATCAAGTGTCACGTACTCTAACCATCTTCAATTATAAGACATCCTGAGTTTTTTCTTCCCAGATAAAACTCTCAAGTTGAACCATAGTTATAGAAAAGAAGATTAATATATGTATGGCATCCATCAAACCATCATAGGTTCATTGTAAAATATAGTTTGATATTCTACTTCTAGGACAGGTTGCATGTTAATATTATCCTCTATAAAGATAGTCACTAGTTTAGTTAGACTTAGGAAAAAATTAAGATCGTTTGTATTGTATGGAAAGAGTAGGAACATCTAAGTTGGAGGTCATCTTGTCATATTTAGATAAATAGTCATTAGTATGTTTGTAGACATATATAATTACATATTGATACTAACTATGTATCTAGTTATTAGTATGTATTATATATGTAGACTAAGTATATGCTAGTAATTATGTATAAATATGCTAAAATGACTTTCAATTTGATATGGATTAAGTACTCATTAGTTTTAGTTAAACCTAAACAAAAGGCAACTCTGACATTCATGGAAAGTTGAATTTTTTGCTTGTTTTTAGAACAAGTTGAATTTTTTGCTGAATAATCTCCAGTGATTTTAACGGTCCAGCCCAGTGGGCCTAAAACTACCTTGGCTTCAGCGTTGCCAGAGCCCAGAGCCGAGCGCCCGAGCCGGAGCAAACCGTTGGATCATCTTCGGTTCAGCCGGGGACCCGAGTCGGCGAGCCCTCTGACCGTCACGCCCTCTCCGCCGCGGGCGCCATGGAGGCCGAGACGGCGGTGCTATCGCGGCTGCAGCTGCAGCTCCTCGCCCTCGTCTCGGAGCTCCGCCTTCTCCGCGTGAGCCCGTCCGCCCATCCCACCTTGTCTTCGCGATCCTTCCAGAACCGTGCCCTAACCACTGGCCCCCGTGTCCCCATTCGCAGGAGCGGGAGCGCGGCGCCCGCGAGGAGCTCCGCGACGCCGGACAGGTGCACCTCTGGACTCCCTCCACGCTCCTCCCTGTGTTTAAGTTCCTGTCGTGGCTGTGGGTTGTTTCGTCCGCTGATGTAGTCTGGTGCTTTGGCCGTACAGAAGTGGGAGGAGGCGCAGGAGGAGCACCGGAGGGAGACTCGGGAGCTGCGCGCGGAGGTGGCCGCGCGAGATGACGCGCTGCGGAAGCTCGAGGCTAGGGTTCGTGCTCCCTGACATTTGTCCCCAGATGCTGCATTGCTTGGCTGTCCGCGGCTTCTTATTGATATGGTGTTATCGTTGTCAGTTTTATTTACCACGCCTCCCAACCCCCCTTCTCTCCTTTGCTCTCTCCCAAGATCTCCTCATCTCCCGGCAGCTGAGCGCGGGGGGAGAAGTTCGTTTGTTCGTTGTCAGTTTTATTTAGGTTGCGTTGTTGTGTGGCAACAGTTCCTCACTAGGCTCGACCTACTTTGTTAATCATGCTCTGGTGCCCATTTTTTTTATGTGCTTTCAAGCCATAGAAGTCCGTAATTTTGGACAACACGATCTTTCGTGTACTGTTGCTTATAAATCAGTGTCATCTTACTGTATGAATATAGCTTGTTACAAATGCTTATGTGAATCTATTGGCCTCATATTTGGTATTTCCAATTGTTTTGCCTCTGTGCAGATAAAGTTGCTTGAAAATGAGAATGAGCTGCTGGAGAAGAACGAAAACAACTTGAAAGAAAACATGGATGGACTGCTTCAATCAAGGGAGGCTTTCATAAAACATTATGAGGCAGGTATCCAGCATTTTTGTTTTTCCGCTTCTTTTGGGTTAGCAACTTAGCATTGCTGTTTTGTTGCATTTGCATCCTTTCTTTCTCAGCATTGAACTTGATGTTTATATCTAGGCCTTGACACCAATTGTGCATTTCTGAAAAGCTACTTTAAAATTTAAATTAATCTGCTGAGCGCCTCTTTGCAATCACCATCGGCATAGATAGTTCTGAAACTAGGATAATAATGTGATAGATTTACTGCTCCCTTTTGGGGATGTATCTACGGTCAAGGTCTTCAATATATGTTTTTTTTTGTACATTACCAAATATCTGAAAGTGTTATATACGCATTAATTGATTTGAAAAAGTACATAACCATTAACTTTCATGGAATTTACATGATTTTATTTCCCTTTTACTTATAGATTTCAGCTTAGGTTCTGAATTATCCTATGTTTCGAAACAAACTGACATTTGGACGCTCATAGGCAGGACTCTACTTGTTCTATGCAATGGACCATCCAGATGAAGGATAAGCAGATTGCCGTAATTTCAGAGAAGTTGAATTCTCATCTTATTTTTTTTAGTTCGGTAGAAAAGGAAGTTGCAGCGGTGAAACATGTACTTGGTGAAGTGCATTGTTTAGTTGGTGAGAAGGAAAATGTAGGTATGCCTATGATCACACTTACCACTTGCATTCTCCCATCATCTGGCCATTTGATTTCCTTGCTTCTCTGATGTGTATTCATTCTACATTACTGTCACTTGCACTGTTATTTCAGTTGCTACCTTGAAGGATAAGGTCCAAAGATTTTCTGTGATTGAAAAAGATGTTGTAGGTATGGCTGGATTGTGATTTCCATATGTTGACAGTGGATACTCTTTTATTTTTTTTATCTTGTAGTAACTCTCGTGTTTCATTCATGCAGAGAAACTTAATTTCTTGGAAAGTAAAATCAGTGCTTACCAGCTTGAACTCCGGAGTAGGGCAAGGATCATATATGAGTTGAAAGATTCCCTTGAGACCGAGAAGCTTAACAACAGTTTTCAGCCCCAATTGGAAGAGATATCCTATAACTAAGTTAAATAAAATGCATATATTTGATCTTCAGCTTCTATCAAAATTACGGCATTAGTTGTTTTGTATCTTAATGATGTTACCTTAAGAAAGATTTATTGGTGAAGGATGACGTTATTGAGAGGTTAACTTCAGAGAAGCAGGTAATTCAGTTGCCCATATTGCAAATTTCCAGTGGGCTCGAAGGCCCAAATTGACTGTGCCTGATATTTATGCAGGCAATGCATGTGGAGCTTCACAACATGGGGATTGCTTTACAGAAATTTCAAGATTTATTCAGTACTATTGGGCATGATGTAAGATGCAGATATCAGAATAAAACTTGAATGCCATTTTTTCTGTTCATATGTCTATGTTGCAGTATATTTTTATTTCTTCTAGGTACATCATGCATGTAGCTAATTTTGTGTGCTCTTGGTCTCCTAATTGTGTACTAGAGAATGAAGAGCTTTTCAGCAATTTCTGGAAGTCAGCCTGAAAGGTGAGTGGAATAAATATTCAGTTCTCGTAGTAATAAATTGATTTTTTTAGGCTTAACTTTCAGTATTTGCTACTTGGTGAAATCATTAGCATTCCAGGTACACAGTGTGGTCTAGCCAATGAGCATACTTCGGTACCCGCAACTGACGAAGAAGGCAAGTCCTCATTGTTAAAGAGATTGGTTCATTCTTATATAAGTTGTTTGAAGCATGCTTGATATATTAAAGAACTCAAGGCCTGTCGATGCAATTGTTACAATTTATATTCCATTCCTGCACTTGGTTCCGAATTTTCTTAACTTCCTTTCTTCACATGTTATGTAAGATCCTCCTTTTGTTTATCAAAGACATTGTTCAGATCCATATCCAGTTCGCACTTGGGCATATTATCCTTGGAAAGATCTATAGCATTGACAATTTGTTGAGTCATTCAACTGTTGGGCTATATTGTATATATATACATTGCTTTCACTTCGTTTTTCTAATTTCCCTGGCTTTGTGTCTTGTGTGTAAACTATGTTTTTCCTCCTCCTTTTTTTTCTCTACAGCCACCACTCAAATTGTAGACCATCAGGTCGAAATGAGTCCAGGCAGTATGCAAGTACAAAGCCCAACATGCCTCAAGGTTAGTAGCCTTATGAGTTACGATTGCATTGTTTGTCAAGCATAAGGACAAACCTTGTTTTCCCACTATGATATGAACTAACTGAATTATCTTCATGCTTGTAGTCCTGTGCATTGCCATCTCTGGAGCCTGCAGCAGCGAATACACGAACAGCAGACTGCCTTCCTGAACCCAAAGGAGACATCGTCATGGTATAGGCCATATTATTCTCCTTGCTGCCTGATATAACTCAACATTGCATCATGCAGGTTGACTGAACTTGCTGTTTTACAGGGTGATTTATATCCCATGCAACCAACAGATTCTGTGAATCTGGAACCTGAGAATCATCCTTGACCTGCAATTGGGATCCCTTCGCACCGTGAATTCAGGCCGATAGTCAAATCAGTACTATTGTCTTGCAGTAATATTTGATCAGCCATCCATCCCATGTTTTTGTTGGAAGCTGATCATATATAGAACGTTTTAGGCAGAGATAGTCCACGTACTGAAATATTCTGTGCTCGTTCTGGATTCTCTCTTTGCTGTCTTGACGGTATTTCGGTACATTGCAGTTCGTTCGACGTCGATCCTTCTCCTTCCAGATTTAAGCCCGTTTAATGAAGTCTGGTCCTGTAAACTGTTGCTTAATTTGGACGTCAGACAGAACTCTTTGTTTTATGATCCTGTATTCCTGTACCACTCGCGTAAAAACGTTTTTTTTTTCGTGAATTGTTTTTTTTAGCTGTCCGCTGTCACGGAGGCTGCCACAGGGAGAATTACAGCGAGCCCGACTGCCCGACCCATTTGTTTCTTGTGGTTTTCTTGTTCTTGTAATTTGTCTTTGATCCGTGCTGTTGCATTAAGTGATAAGGATTCCTCCCTGTTTTCCTCGCCGTGCTTGCATGAGCCGAAGCCAATACACGAGCAGCAAAGCACGCGGACGCGGATGACCAAGGCACTGTGATTTTTTTTTAATTTTAACTAATTTTTTAATAATATTTTAAAAACAACACCCCCGGAACGATATTTGCATCAATGACCGTTTGGACGCGTCAGTCCGCGTGGCGCGTCAAAAACACCCTGCCGTGCCACATGCATTGGCGCGGCAAGATGTGCCACGCTGGAGGGTGTCGGAGGGATCTCACAAATCATAATCTACGTGGCAGGCTTATCGCGCCACTCCCACTGGCGCGGCAAGATAATGCTGCCACGCCGGCGGGAGTGGCGCGGCAAGCATGTCACCTTAAAAAAATCATATCTTTTTCATACGAACTCGGATGAAGATGATTTTTATATGAAAATTGTAGCCCTCGATGAGATCTACAACTTTGTAGTTTTATGTTTTTTCATTTAAAGTCATTCAAATGCTCAAATAATTGATCTAAACTGTAGACAGCATATTAAGCATTCAACCCTTAGTCAGGTCGCCCCAACTTAACTTTGTTCACCATAGTTCCACCAAAGAGATTATATATATGTATTAATTGGTCTATGAAACAATGGATTTAAGGCAATACAAAAAATTCATAAGTTGTATAGTAGATTTAGTAAACATAGAACAAACAATTTTCTTCATAGGTTAGCTAGTTATATTTCATCTTTTTTCAGACAAACATGTACATTTGATCTTTACTAGCCTATTGAAGATCCTAGATAAGTTTATTAGTTTACTGAAATTTTGCAATGGGCTTTGGTAGTTAACTAAACTATCTTCAGTTTTGTCATGTAGTGTGTTCATGTGAGGAAGGATTGCAATACAATTACTATAACATACATCAGAATGACCAGATAATTTATTGTACAGATTTAACATCTATTTTAGGTGTATTATTAGCTTATATTGTAATAATTTTTACACATTCTTAAAAGAAATAAAAGACAGCACATGACCTAGCTCACCATGATTTTGAATTATACTAGAAATGAAACGATACATATTTTTATTCATTGTCGCATTAACTTACTATGGCATACTCGCCGGTTAAGCTAGTTTTACCTCATTTTCAGTTGTAAATATAATGCACAGAGCATTGTTTCATTATATAATGAACAATATAAAACATTACAAAAGACATTTTTTTTATTTCCTCACAAAATTATATGTTCTACACTGGCGGAGGACGGAGCCGCGGAGGTTGGGGCGGAGCACGATCTTGAGAGCCGACAGGAGTTGCAGCACGATCGCTAGGTTGGGCGGAGGGTGGAGGTTGGGGCGGAGCATGATCGCGAGCCTATGGGCGGATCATGATCGCGCGATTTGGATCTTGAATGGGACGTCGTGTGAATAACCGGGCGACGTGAAGGGCTTTTTTAGGTGCGGAGATGGTTTCGTATGTGAAGCTTCAACAAAGGGTGCGGACGTGACCACCTTTCGTTCTTTTTAATAGTATAGATAGATTAGTAGTATAGATAGAATAGAAAAGAGATTTGTAAACAATATAAGACTAATCAAAGAGATCTTTAACCAAAATCTCTCCAATATGGCTACTTGAGCATATGATAATTTTTTCAAAGTGATAATTTTGACTTCTTCAAGTTCATTTTACCATTAAAATGGAAGGTTTTTTACTCAAATTATTTCTTCAAAATAGCTAACAATTTGAAGAAACTATTGTCATTGCATGTGTCTTAGTAAATAAACATAATGTTCTAAGGACTTAAACTTTGAGAAATATAAAGAACAAAGAAGAGAACCTTATTATGAGTGGTGTTAGAAAGTGTTAAATATGAATTCGTAGTTCTATATACCAATTAATACATATATATAATCTCTTTGGTGGAATTATGGTGAACAAAGTTAAGTTGGGGCGACCTGACTAAGGGTTGAATGCTTAATATGCTGTCTAAAGTTTAGATCAATTATTTAAGCCTCTGAATGACTTTAAATGAAAAAACATAAAACTACAAAGTTGTAGATCTCATCGAGGGCTACAATTTTCATATAAAAATCATCTTCATCCGAGTTCGTATGAAAAAGATATGATTTTTTTAAGGTGACAGGCTTGCCGCGCCACTCCCACCGGCGTGGAAGCAATATCTTGCCGCGCCAGTGGGAGTGGCGCGGCAAGCCTGCCACGTAGATTATGAGTTTTGAGACCCCTTCGACACCCTCCAGCGTGGCACATCTTGCCGCACCAATGCATGGCGCGGCAGGGTGTTTTTGACGCGCCACGCGGACTGGCGCGTCCAAAACGGTCATGTGATGCAAATATCGTTCCTGGGGTGTTGTTTTTAAAATATTATTAAAAAATTAGTTAAAATTAAAAAAAATTCGGCACTGTTTGGACAGAGATCTCGTTCTTAGATCAGCCCTGCAGCGAGGATGCAACGGTGCACGTGCATGGACCATGAATCCTACAGTAGCTACTCAAGCTTGCACTGCCTTGATGTACTATATTTTTAATTTTAACTTGATATATTGATATAGTGTTGTATTTATCATGTAGCATTTATGCCTTTGGTTCAGATAAAATAATGAACGAATGTGTATTGTTTTGTAAGCCCAAGGTATGTGTTAAGTAAAATGCATTATTAATAATGCATGGATTTTTTTGTATTGTTAAGACCAAATCAGAGGGTGTTCTCTTAGCCTCTAATAAAATGTAACTGTAATGTTAACCATTTCTTTTAAATTACTTTTGTTCATAGGATGTTAACCATTTCTTGTAAATTACTTTTGCTCATAGGCGTTTTTTATTTTCCAAATTTGGTTAATTAACATGAGTATAAAAAAAACAGCGAAGCTCGCAAAATCTACCAGGCCCATGTCTTGATGTGGGCCCATGAGGCTCGGCCCAATTCGCTCGCGGCCACGGTCTGCCCCAAAATCAACGAGCCCCCTGTATATAATCACCCGAAGAGCCTAGGGTTTTGCTTCTGCCTCCTCCTTTCCCACGACTCGTCGTCGCCGCCGTCGCCCGGCCCTAGCAGTTGTCACCGTGATCCGCAACCGGAGGAAGGTGAGTGTCCTACGATTAATCATTTAGCTTTGGTAGTTTCGTCTCCAGATCCTTCCGTTCTTGGGGAGATCTGTTTTCCACAAATCCTTTCTCCTAGTTTTAGCACTGTAGCAGTCTACAATTACCGTCCATTATGCCGGCTGCGCGCCGCGCGCCCAAGCTTGTCTGTCAGTCTGACTATGCCCTCGCTTAGGGGTGGCAGGTTTGGGGAATTTCTGGGGACGAACATGGTCATCGGCCATGGAATATTTCTCTGGCTTGCTTTGCTCTGCTGTTTTCATTTTCAACTGTGTGTCACGTGCCGAGGAGTTTTCCTGGTTTAGATCTTATATGAATGTAGGTATATGTGTTTGTATCTGTGAATTCGTGGTATCATGTGCTGCGGCCTACTGTATTTTATCTTTGTAGAAAGATGCTTTTTTAGAATTAGTGTCTACAGAAATTAAATCGACTCAATCGAGGCTGCTGTTTAATCTTCCTGGATGATGAGACTTTATACGATGCATCTTGGTAGTTTGATTCCCCTCATAGCCAGTACTTGATTTCACCAAACCAAATGCGTGGAGTGATCCAGCTAGACTCTGCATTTTGGAAGTTTGAACACATTAGGTTCTAATGTCATAGTCAAGTTCTGCTACGACAAATGGTGGGTGTTGATGTTACACCATGTCTGTATTTTGATTCATGGACCTATAAAACGGGAACATTGTTTTATCTGATTAATAACAGCTAGTTGCTATCATGATAGTTGTTCCTGCACAAGTGAATTGAGTTACTACACGCTAAATCTCTTACCATGTCTTCCATTGCTAACTGAATTAGTTCTATTGGTGCAGCATGGATACCCAGGTTAAGCTTGCTGTTGTCGTCAAGGTGATGGGCCGCACCGGCTCCAGGGGTCAGGTGACCCAGGTCAGAGTGAAGTTCCTGGATGACCAGAACCGTCTCATCATGAGGAACGTCAAGGGCCCCGTTCGTGAGGGTGACATCCTCACCCTTCTGGAGTCTGAGAGGGAGGCCAGGAGGCTGCGCTGAGGCATCTGGTGGTTGTGCCTGGCGTTCACTGTTACAAGTTCTTAAACGAGTTAAATGATGGATTGTTGTCCCCTTGCCTAGTGTACTGCTTTCATATCAACTTATTGAACAATGCTACTTTGTCGTTTGAATCGGCTATGGAGTATGAGCAATGGAAATGTAATTTGAGCACTGTCTTGTTGCAATTTTGGCCTGTTCCTATCTGAATTAAAGTGCACTTTATGTTGTCTGATATGGTTATGCAGCAACCGTGGGTAACAATCATGAAAGACTTGTATGAAACTTAGTATTGCTAAGGTTACTTTACTAAGCGAATGTAGTTGGTAGAAGTCCAAATCGTTTGTCTTTGTTTGCCCTGGTATGCTGGTACATGTTTGCTATTAGTTGTATTATCACCATTCTGCTAGCATGTTCATTAGATATATATCATCTGGTTTTGATTTGTATTTTTTTTTCTGGGCAGTGTGTAGCGCCCTATATGTTTTCATCGAACTTTTGCACTTCAACATGTCTTTGATTTAACCCAAAATCAGTTCAATGGTGTAAATTGTCATCTGTTTAATGGTAACATCTGCTAACTTGGGCTGTTGCGCACTGTGTGAAACGTCCTATTGTCTTCTCACTGAGGTACTCTGCAGTTTGGCACTGCTGGTACTAGCTCAACTCTCAATAAGCATCTGTTACTGAGGCAATGCCTGCCAAATTGTTAATTCTGATCCTTCTAGCAATGTGATTGTGATGTGGTCCTCGTATACTAACAATACGAACCATACACCGTCTCACATTTTCCCTCTCAATATGCACAGTTGGTTGGCATCCTCCTTCCGGGCATCAAAACAAGAAAACCAAGATGTTCACAGCGTCAGTCTCTCAGAACGCAGTCCAGGTGGCACTCCTCTGCCTGGGCTTGAGCGAGAGCGACATGCTCACGCCGTCCCCGTCGGCGGTGAGGCTGCCACTACACTTACCAGCTGGAATGCTGTTGGGCGTCAGCACGCCCGGCCTCGGCGACGGGAACCTCGCCGGCCTTCCGCCGCGTGGCGACAGGCTGACCTCCTCGAGCGCCCGGAACTGGAGCTCCGACGGGTAGTCCCGGACGCAGCCGATGCGCGGGCCGGCACCCGTGCTCCACTGGAACGAAAGCTGCTTCCCGAGCTGGTACGACCTCATGGCGCGCTTGGAGTTGATGCGGCTCAGGATGAGCTCCTCGGGCACCTCCGCCAGGTCGTCCATGCCGTGATCCTCGTACCAGTCCTCCGCGAACAGGTTGCGCTTGCAGAAGTCGAGGCACTCGCCGAACATGGCCGAGTCCGGGTCCATGTCCTTGCCGCACGGCGACGGCGACGGCGACGGCCTGGAGCTGGAGTTGCTGGGTGGCAGTGGGACTCTGTTGTTGGAACTGATCAGCAGCCTTGGCGGCCGCTTGCCGTGCAGCCTGTTGTCTGAGGAGGCTTTCCTCATCGTCGCCGGTGTGCTTGTTTCTGTGGATGGAAGGGTGGGCTCTTCGTTCTGGGTCTCGGCTTCGTCTTCGCCATGGCGTTGGGGAGTTTGTGGCTCTTGTTCTTGGCTGTTTTCTTCTTCTTCTATGCAGAGTTCGGTCAAGTCCAGCTGTGATTGGTTGCTCCTGAGGCTGAAGTCGCCATCTTCTTCACATTCTGATGGGCTCAACTGTAGGAAAACCGAAAAAAAAACTGGCATCAGAGATCAGACTAAAAGTTTATGAAAAACTTCATTTGTGGTGATCAACATGAGACATAGGATCTGCGTTATGCTTCTGACCTTCACATCACTGAGATCCATGCTCCTGTCCTTTAGGAAGGTCATGAACTCCTGGAAGTTCTGCTCTGTCGGCCGGTAGTGCCCGCTGTGAGGCCAGACAGCCTGACATGGATAGATTTCTCAGTAAAGCAAGAAAAAATTCGGTGTTGCTGGTGTCTCTTACAAATCCTTTGGTACCTTCAGAAGTCCATCCTCTACAACCAGTCTCCCTGCAGCAGATGTGGCTCCCCCTGCCAAGAAGCTTGAGTGCTGGAATACGCCCTTCTGTTTCTGCAAAGATGTAAAAAATTTTGGTCTCGCGTCAGTTGCTGAAATTTACTCAGCACGAAGATCCATTTTGTCCCCTTGGCGCTTCCAGTCACCTGGCCGATGTAAAGAGTCCTGCATGTACTCAGCACGAAGATCCATTTTGTCCCCTTGGCGCTTCCAGTTGTATGGACAATCTGACGGCTCAGCTTGTACATCAGCCTCTTATCCTCTACTATCACTTCATAAGATTCCCTTTCTTTCTGCACAATGCCGTGACAACATATCTTGTTAATAAGATGTAATATCTGTAACCGACCAGAATCTGTCTGAAAGGTTTTTCACTTAGAATCAGAGGAGGAATAGTGAAGCTTACAGGGCCAAGGTACTTGATACATTGTTTGTGCAACTTCCATCTAGGGCAATGCTCCTCTAAGTTGACATCTTTCCCTTCACCTACATCCAACCTGTCAAAGCAGTGACAGCGCTACTCAGTAATATGTTGTTCATTCGGCTGGGACACATGACCACTACAGTTTTGTTAATGTCTGTACCAGTAGAAGAATGGTTGCTTGGTCTCGCAGTGGAGCCAACGATGGTAGTAGAAGTGCAGGTTGTGGCCATACCGATGTCGAGGGTCAATCTGACAATCAGAAATTAGTTGAAATCCAGTTTTGGTTGCACAATAGCATTATCTGAATAGCATTAAGACATTAATCCTCTGTTCTTACCGCCTCAAGCCAATGCTGCAGGGCAAGTTTCTGGGCCTTTTCATCTTTGGAGAGGCCTTTGCCAACCTAAATGAAATAGCAACACTACACCTGTTTCAGAAATGTAGCATATTCCAATAAAATTGCTGGCAGACAACGTTTTTTTTTTGCACCATTCAAGATTAACAATGCTGAAGTTATGGACTTATGGTTACTAGAAAAAAAGGGGTCAAGTACATATCAAACGCAAATGTACATAAGAGTGCATGATCATGAGGGGGGCTATGGCCCCCTTCAGTCCCCCTACTAGCTCCGTCCTGATGATGATATCTGGACAAAATAATACAATTGCTACCTTGGCAGCCCTCATTCTTGCCCGGGACCATTTTGAAACAGCAGTCTCAGGCTTCTCTATGTCGAAGAATGACACCGAATTCCGCTTGAGTAGTGCAAAATCAAGCAATTTCCACCTACATTTGAGGATCATCAAAATTCAGAAACCACCACCTCAATTTAAAGAAAAAAGCCCACTAAACCATGACAATCAAAACAGCAACATCGAACATGATAGCCTTACCATCGTTGTTCCACAAGAACGGCACAATCCGCAAGCTGCCGCCTTGTCCTGAAGCTCTTGTACACCTTCTGCAGCCTGAGGGCCGCGGCCTGGTGCCTCGGGCTTCCATTTTCTTTCACAGGATAATCTGGTGGACGGTCTCGTGCTGGCCCGAACCTTGATGAACATGCAGTGCCACCACAAGGACTGACGTTGCAGCTGTCTCTTACAGGTTTGGGACTCCTGACGGACATGAGAGCCTGCATCTGAACGTTGTCAGCCTCTCTCCTCTTGAAGCTCAGGGACCCTTCTATGATCAGCTTCCCGTGGCCGAAGGCAGGGGGCAGTGAGGAAGGTGAGTCGGCTGCGGCATCCATGTCGTCGAAGCTTAGGGACCGGATGAATAGCCGGCCCATGTTGTCGTCCACGGCTGGCAGGTAGTCATCCGGTGGGTATGAGATTGACAGCCCCATTTTCCCTGATGGAAAGATGTGGTGCCACACAAGCGTTTCGCCGACTTTCTTTTTCTGAGATTAGATTTGCTGCTGGATCTCACAATCTGTGGTCCGTACCGATCAACCTGTGCCAAAAAAGCTAATTATTGGACATCAATGTTGACGTTTATTGAATGGATAAGAGCTGTTCCAGAAGAACACATTTGAAGCCCTTTCTGGTTCATGCTGCCATTTTATATATAGAGATCTCCCCTTTTCAGGAACAGTCGAACATATAGGTCAGGATGCATGATCAGGAGATGCCAGGAATCAAGAGCAATCAAGGAAGGGAAAGAGTGCATGAAACTCAACAAGCATAGCTTGCATCTCAATCAAACTCTTTTTTTCTTCCCAAAAACTGAATGAACATGATCTGGGAAAGCAAACTGATACAAACATGAAAAAAAATGGAGAAACAAACCTGGCAAATCCTTGTGCCAAGTTCCAACGACCTCACCGAGGCTCCTTGCTTATGCGACAGGCTTGCTGTGAGGCAGAAAACTATTTTGGTGAAGTGGAGGGCTAATGGAGAGGAGAGGAGATTTAGGAGGAACAGAATCTAAATGGGGTGGTGGCCATACAGGGAAGGTAGGTAGCAGGGGGTCAAAGGCCCTGAACCTATAAATAACAAAACAAAACTTGGGCTGTCCTATCCTAGTGCCTTGATTAAAAGAAATGTGATCACTGACAGTTATGGTGAATTAAAACACACTGCACAACAGGCTAACATGTACTATGTAATACTACAAATTAGAGTTTTGTACACAATAGCTAAGAGACATGCAAGCATGGGTTAATGAGCTTTCACACTGGTCCTTGAAGAAAGCATTCTGCAAGACTTTTAAAAAAGGGAAACAAGAGTGTGTTGGCTTTGGCTACAGATGGGCCGGTCGATTCTGACCCTTTTGTTTTATTTGCCTGGTTTGTTTCTGTTCTGTTCAAGTGAATCAGATTATATATTTACAGATATTACGGAAAATGAAGAGAAGGTTCTGAAGGTATCTGTTGTTGTCACTTTACTTTTGACGGAGGTATTTATTATTTACTTCATCATCTGGTGGTTACATTTTGTACCCAAAAATATTAGCTGAAAAACAATTCCGGTAAGCCTTATTTTAGTGTATCTAACACCTATTGCTGTGTATTTTTTTTTTCTTTTCCTTTTGTGTTTTGCGAGCAGAACACGTCATGAGTATTTTTCCGACACATGTCTTCATGCTAAGAGATTAAGGCTAATCGATCGGTACTATTTAAATGGAGATCTTGAGATCCTTATTCTTATCCAGGTCTCAATCAGAGTGAAAAAGAGGAGTCGCTTTCAGTTGGTAGCTGCTGAATCTTACTTGAAGAGCCACTAACCCTTTTCCAGATGTAAGCACGGCAAGAATTGCAGTCCTCCATGACAGACAATCTTGAGCTGCAAGATCATGATGACGCCTTCGTGATTCCCTTTTGAGAGGATGTGAATTGTGATCCAGCATGGAGCACTTTAGCCCATTCATAACGTTTGCCCATTATTATTGCAATTGGACAGTGGCTTGTCAGACGCAAAAGATTGAAAGTAGAGGCTTGGAGTGATCGCATATACGTGCATTGCAGATTGAACAGCCAGCAATCTATGTAAAAGAAATCACATTACATTAGACTTTAACATCGTGGCTATCGTGGTTTTCCCTTCTTTTTGGTTAGGAAAGCTGAGGAGTTGAAGTGTTGTAGCGTTGCACACGAAAGATGCATCTTTAATCTCTAATGTTAGTTGCAGTGAATATGGCTTCGTATGGATCCACCGTACGGTCCTTGCAAGTATCCATCCGTACAGGACTAGGTCAGAGCACCAGCGGGCAGCTGTGCCCAGCTTTCAACCAAACTCACCACGTCGGTGCGACGGTGCCGGCCCCTGCTCACCCACCCACCCACCACTGCCACCAGGCTCCGGGACGGTGAGTCAGTCGGTGACTGATTTGAGTGATAAAAACGCATCAGATCGGCACGCTCACGCTGCTGGCACCGTGTCTGCTGCAGCCTGTGCACAGCTGAACGGTGGCGCTCAACCAGACATGACGCGGCTGCGACTGGTTCAATCGCGCCTTTGTGATGGCATCTACAGGAAGGAGATTCGCTTTTATTTTTTTTTGACAGGGCGTGTTTAGTTGATGGGAGAAAAAGTAGTTTTTTTTCTGAAATACGTGTTCTGTGGGGGGATAAATAGGAAAGGTGAAAAGAGAATTTTTTAGGATACGTGTTCTGTGAGGGAGATGAAGAAGTAAAAAGTACTTTTTGGTTACTAAACACGGTAGTTGAAACAGTGCATGCTCGGAAAGCGGGAATGCAGCTTGCTTCGTGCTGTTGCTACTTGCTACCGCAACCAAACTTACGCCCAAAAGCCCCTTCCAAATTCCAAGATTGCACCTCTTATCTTCCTCTGTAATGAATTTGCAAATAAAATAATCTTTCATTGCATTAAAAATAATATACAATGATAAAATGCCGCTAGCAAGAAAATTTGGTAAGTTGATGCATGCATCGTCCTAGTTTCCCGCCTCTTGTATGATGACTCACAAGAAACATGTCTCCAAGAAATGTCAGTTCATTCCGACCAGAGCCTCACTAAAGCAAGCATGGGCTTAAAACATTTTAATCACTTGCTCTTCAAAAAAAAAACTATTGGGCCATGTTCGTTGAGGCTGGATAACTCCTCGTTCACATTTATGGCCTGATTGGTTTCATGACAGGCGCTGTAAGAAAAATGGCCCTATGCAATAGTTTATGATTTTGATGATTGATTGACAACATAATCATTGGGACTAACAAATTATCGAGAGGATATTTATAGATATTTCTAGGTCCCAAGGATATTTTGGAAGCCATCCAAATGCCTATATAACCAATATCCAAATGATGGTTATCCAAATTGAAGCCATCCAATTCACGTAGAAAAGTGTCCTTAGCCAGCATCCAAAATATGTGGAAAAGTGTACTTCCCATCGAATTAGTCGACGGTACGCAGAAAACTGGCAACGGCTAGCAACGGCTAGTTTCTTTGGTTGGGGCTATAAATAAGAGGTGGCCCGGCCATTTCAAGTGTGCTTGAGCTTAGGGAAGATATTGGCAAGTGTTCTACACATTCTTTAAGTGCTCAATCCACCAAAGTGCTAAATAGAAGATCTAGGTGATTAAGAAAGTGCTTAGTGCTAGTCTAGACCCATTAGCACATCTCTTAGGTGTTTAGCCTAGAGTTTAGCGAGGTTTGCATACCGCTTTGCTTACCGGTGCTTGCACGCACCAAGTATTGTAATCCGGGGCTTGTAGTCTTGCGAGACCCTACAACCGAGTTTGTGGAGAGGCCGCCGGTGCTTGTGCAAGGGAGGAGAGACCCTTGGCGTTTTGACCGAAGCTCTACCAAGTGAAGGCGGCGAGGAGCATCCGGGGAGGGACGAGCGGACCCACTTGCGCGTGGGGAAGTCCCGTGGTCACCCACGGAGTTACTCGACCGGGGAGTTTATGCCCTTGCGCGGGCATTCCCTTTGAGAGGGGCTCCAACAACGAGGACTAGTGGAAAGCTCGTGAGCTTTCCGATACCTCGGTAAAAATCGCCGTGCCGGGAGTTTGCTCTTCTCTACCCTTTAAGCTTCCGTATTTCATACTCGCACTACTTTCCGCATTTACCTTTCCTAGACTTGCAATGCTAGTATAGGATTGGACCTAGGGTGCAAAACTTTGTAGCGGTAGAGATAGCAACACATAGAGAAAACCTAGAGCACATTTAGATAGAAATTGAAATAGGTTTTCATATGTGCAATTGGAGCCTTAGTTTTTATAGACACCTAATTCACCCCCCTCTTAGGGTGCCACGGTCCCTTCAGGCACAACCTGGCTCGTATGCACCATGCAGCCCCCGCTGGCCAGGTCCTCCGTGTACATCATGTGCTTGTTTGGTTTGGAGCTAGCTCATGAGAGATTGTGATGATTGTATACATGTATCTCCATCGCTACACTAGTTTTCCGAGGACTCAAGACGGCACCGCACGAGCGTGGCTCCACGGAAACGAGTTTTTTTTTTCTGCATCTCCGGAGCCAGGCTCGGAGACTGCTTTTGTATCCTGTTGTACAAGCCCGCTTGAAAGTATAGGTAACCAATCAACTCTACTTGTATCCGGAGAGAACCATTTCCAGGCAACCAATCATGCCCTCATACTATGTAGCGACTATCGTTTAATAAAGGTCCGGCCCAATGGAAGGATGAATAAGAGTTTACAAAAAAGCCCAATGGAAGGATGAATAAGAGTTTACAAAAAAAAAATTTGAAGCTGTATGTATGACCCCTGCCTCACTATGTTGTCATTGACTTGAGGAAAGTGTCATCGAGGTGGAGAAGAACATGGAAGACCTTATTTTGAAGCAAAATCATCGTAACCACCTTACGGATCATGACATGAAGAAAGAAAACCAAAGCCACCATATACCCTTCCCCTCACTGGATAAGAGAAGGGAGCCCTAAAACCCCAACACATAAAAACCTTGGTACGGGGAACTCTCAAACATAACACCTAGTACTCGATCTACTAGCAACACTAATATATATATATATATATATATATATATATATATATATATATATATATATATATATATATATATATATATATATATATATATATATATATATATATATATATATGGGTCCCCTCTCCCTTTAGTTGCCGGATAGATCACAAGAGGTGCATAAGGGAACAATGTTTCATTTGAAGGATTATCCTGATCTAGATGATTGATGATTTTCCCTGCATACCTATTAGAAAATATGGTATGGACATCTTAGATTATGCGAACCTTTAATATCACAGAGGGGATAGTAGTTTTAGTTTTACATGAAATTATCCATGAAATACACAAGAATAAACAAAATTGGTGCAATTCCAAATTGATTTTAAAAAAGCTTATGGTAAGGTTAAATGGTTCTTTTTTTTTAACACACACTACACATGAAAACCTTTTGTCTAAAATGGTATAAATGGATTACAATTTTTAATGATATTATTGGACACTATTTTAAACTTAAAAAAGGACTGAGACAATGATATATTGTGTCACCTATTTCGCTCAACATAGTGGTGAATATGCTTGCTATATTAACCAAAAGGTAAAGGGCAAAGTCAAATAAGAGGAATAATACTCACCTTGTGAATGATGGATTATCCATATTGCGATATGCAAATGACACCATCTTATCCACGAGACCATGACCTTGAAAGCTTGAACACACTAAGAATATTTAGTAATTGATTTGTGTGTTCAAATAGCTATCCTGACCAAATGTATCTTTTTTCATGAAAGTGAGATACTCTTATATGGAGATGTAAAATAGCTTGAAAACGAATATACTAAAGTGTTTCACTACAAGGATGCAGGTTGCAGAATATGCTGTGTTTAGTGGTTAGGTATTGTGATGTGCCAATGCATCACCGGAAACTCCAAAATGCTGATTGGGGTGCAATTGAAGAATGATTGAAGGAACCTAAGTACCTAAAACCAAGCACGTGTCTTATGGGGGTTGCTTGTTCTCATTAAATTTGATGCTTAGTAGTTTATTCATGTTCTGATGTGTTCTTTTTTAATTTAGAAAGTAGAATATTATTATTAGAGTTTATTTCGGTAAGATAATAATAATAAGAGGAAGTAACATCTATCTTTCCAACGGGACATCTTTTGCACCCAGCAGGTTTAATGGAGATGTCGGCTACGGGCGACCCACGTAGCCGACGTGCGGTGGTGACGGGCCTGCCAAAATTTAACACATAATAGGAATATCAACCAATGGCAGTTTCATTTGCTCGTCTCCGCGGCTCGAACCCGCCGTGCTCTCTCTCATCGTTTCTCTGTCCGCCACGTAGTATAACGTCAGCTACTCGCCCATCACAAACCTGCTATAAAGATCAAGATTGATTAATTAGGCACATTACTATCAGTACCTTGCCGAGGTCGCTGGAGATGCTATTCACCTATGCGTGAGGCCTAAGGGGTGGCGCAGAGAGTATAAGTGATGGCTGATGGGGAGAGAGGTTTTACTTTTTACTAGGCCTTTTACCAGGCCTAAGGTGAGCCATGTCTTTTGGGCCACGGAAAATATTGCACTAGAAATCTATGTTTTGGTGAATTAACTGTAATAATTTCAGTAAGTTAGAAATGACACCTGAATGTTTCGGTTAAGTTCAAATTCGGTAGTGGTTAATTATGCCAACCCAAACCAACGGCCATGATCTCTTCGTCGCCAGTCCTCTGATCTTCTTCCCCCACAGTTCATGTTCCTCCGCCGCCGTCTCCTCTCCACCGCGGCGGCCGCCGCCCGCGGCCCGCCACCGATCCGCGTGGACGTCACGGAGTCTGCCGGCCGCGGCGTCTTCGCAACCCGCCCAGTCCCCGCCGGCGAGCTCCTCCACTCCGCGCAGCCCCTCGTCTGCCACCCCTCTCCATCGCTGCTCAACGAGGTGACCGCTTCTCCTCGCCCATTGCCCCCAACTGCTCGTAGAATGGGCTTGACTGTTCTGGGCTCAGGTGTGCTACAGCTGCCTCAGGAGGAAGCCAGGGGAGGGCCGCGTCTCGAGTGGGGGCTCCTACTTCTGCAGCGACGCTTGCAGGGATCACGCCAAGGTGTTGATTTTTCCCCCATCTCGTTGACAATTGTTGCATACTTGCATGCGGTTAATCTCAGTGCATATGCTTGTGATGTTACGTGTGTCCTCTTGGCCTAGTTGTTGGTGTACTGTTAGCCGGCAGGTGGAATTGGAATCTCGTTCTTTGTTACATAGTTCGAGTTTCAATACTCAGCTCCTATAATAGCGAAGCCCATTGTTTAGAGTGTCATAATAGCAATTTTCTCGCAGCTCATAGTGTAATAGGTGTTGGTAGAATGCAATGCGGATCCTAGCCTATCCTTGTGAATCATTGAATCATACATGTTAATATTTCTTTACATTTCAGATAGATCCAATAATACTGCCTGTTTGCCTTCCTCTTTATCAAAGAAAAAAAAGGAGCAATGCTCTTTTGAAGCAATTAAGGCTTGATTTACTAAAAAGATGTGTCATTTCCACCAACCTAGGGGTTCCATGATGTTGAGAAGAATGCTGATTGGTCTTCATTCGATGACCACTGCAGGTATGCTTCTACTCTACCATTCATCTTTCTGCGGGTATGCACCTCATCAATTCCTCAATTTCTGTTTTTGTTTTTGTTCTGAAGTTCACGTGGTCTGAAATACCCATACATGGCCAAGCGGCTTGCTTGCATGGTAATATCAGGAGCTGCTAATGCGGACTGCCTTAACATACTTCAGCCAGCTCGTTTGCACCAGGGGACGCTCATTGAGGTAGTGGCTGCGTACCTTCCAATCACCCCTATCTCTTTGTCATTTGGTAAATTTCAATGCACCACAATTGCATAGAATAAACTTGATTCTTAAATCCACGTTGTTATTTGGTTGTATGCTTATTGAAGCAATGGAATATTACAGATGGTGGAGGAGTTTGAGTTGTTGGAGTCCACTTTTAGAAAAGCTGGGTTTCAGGAAAAAGTGACAACCTGTATCCTTGCAATCCTGTTTTACTCCCAGCTAAAGTTTCATGCATCTTTACAGCTAAATATGGAGCAATTTTGGTTTTCTCCACATGTTCTAGTCTCAATCCTTTTCGAACTTGACTTTCCCTGTAATCTTTGACAAAATTAATTTTGGGTTTCTGAAAGAAGTACCTTTGAAATTCTATTGTAGTCCTATCTGTAGTTTCATGCATGTTTACAAGTTACAACCAAATATTGAGAAAGTTTGATTTTCTCCATACGGTTCTTGTCTCAATTCTTTTCAAATTTGGGTTCCCTGTAATCTTTGACAAAGTTAGTCTTGACCAAAGAGTGGTACATCAATGTATTGGCAAGGATTCGCATAAATGCATTTCGCATTGAATTGGTTGCAAGCTCATATGAGGATCTTCTATCCTCAGCAGCAGCCTCCGTATTGTGCGATGCATCTGTTGGTAATGCGGTTTATATGCTTCCCTCATTCTATAACCATGACTGTGGTATGCTCTTCTCCCACTTATTTGAAATAAGTGTAATATTTATCATCTTCACTGTTTACATTTTGTTTTGTTCGCAGCGATTCGGTAGATATGCCAGGGCCCTTTTTTGTGGTATAGTGCTTGTTGACTTCTGCTTAACTTCTTGATATATATCCTTGGTCTATTAGTTTTAGGGATGGCAATGGGTTGGGTTGGGGGTGGATGTCCGCGGATTTTGGGTTTTGGTTTTGGTTTCTAGTTTGTGCCCACGGATTTGCGGGTTTGGATATCCGAAATACTGGGGGTTTGGGGCGGATTCTGAAATTCACCCATGGAGCTCCATTGGGGCCCCGAAACATTTGTCAAGATGAATTCCCCAAGTTGTTTGTCTGGATTTAATAAAAAAACTGGCAAGTAGTTATGTGTCGTGTCTAAATGTATCATGTTGTCATGTCTAAGTGTATCATGCTTCTTGTTTTGTATGAATGTTATGAAATCTGGATACTTTCCTTGATGTTAAATTACTATTTTGTTGTTGCTGGCCTTTTTATATACATATTTTATTATAATATTCTTGGGTTTCGGTTAATCCGTGGGTTTTGGTTAATCCGTGGGTTTGTGTTTGGGGATGAATTTTCACCCGAATAGGAGTTTGGATCGGATTTGGATTTTAGGTTCGGATTTTGGGTTTGGGTGCCTAGACACTCCACTCGATCTGAACCCGGCCCATTGCCATCCCTAGTTGGTTTGTATATTCCTAGTATAGGTAATTGACTTGCCTAGTATAGGACATTATATTCTTGTATGACAAGCCATATTAGCTATATATGAAAGGTGCCCCCCCCCCCCACACCATTTGGGTGTGTGGTGTTTCCCAATTCCCTTGTCTCTCTACAGTTCCAATAGCACATGTACTTGCTAAAATACCATCGTTTTAAGGATACCTTCTAGTTTCATTGTAGCAGTATGATGGTGAAAATAAAAGCACAGTGTTTCATCCAATGGCATCAATTCTGAAGCTGCTGGATATAACCTATTTTTCCTTTAAATCTTTTCCTTTAAAAACCCACGGTATTGAGCCTGCTTTTTGAGAAAGCAAAAGTATAGGTTGCTGGGGTTACCAGCTTTACAGACCAAGCATGAAACTTGTTCTTCTAGGAAATAACCAGAAATCTTACCATCTCTCTCAAACTAATTGTCCCGCTAAGAAACGGCAGATCCTTACTACTGGCAACATCGAGTCTGTAAACACAATCACTCAGTTCTGAGTATCAAGAAAAGAAAAGAAAAAAAGGTATAGCTGGGATTCTAGATTCAGATAGTGCAATCAATCCATACATGACCTGTGAGCTTCCCAGTTTTTTTTTCAATGCCTTCATGCTTCCACAGTGCCCCCCATTGCTGCATAAACAATAAGACCCTGTGAGCACAAGAGTTAGGGAAGGAAATAACTTGATTGTGGAATACCAGCCGTTTTTATTAGCTGGTATGCTGGTTGTATTCTGTTCTGATGAAAAAGCAACAAGAAATTTCTGATCTTTAGAGGGATAGGTGATGACCTAGCATCCACAGATCTCTAACTCCAGAAAATTTTATCTGTTTATATGGACTTTTCATGTTTCTCTGTGCACCATCTCACTGCATGTTCATCTTCTATCAACCGCACCCTTCTCAACAACATTAGCGTTTCTGCTTGTTGTTGAGGTTCAAAATTCCTCTTTAACTTTACGTTCACACATCAAACTTGCAAAACTTGCTTAACTGTATCTTTCCTCTTAAACCCATTTTCCTTATATTGAAGATCCAAACATTTACCCTTTTTGTATTGACTTCCAGATCCAAATACTCACATTGTTTGGCTGGAAAATGTGGATGCAAAATTGAAGGCCCTTCGTGACATTGAAGAAGGTATGAAGAAATGCAACGATACCTAATTACCTATACAGTAGTTGTGTTACAATGGCAACCTTCACAATAAAAAAGAAAAACCAACGATGCCAATAAAACCGTTAATTTTGCATATGTTATAGGAGAGGAGCTGCGCATCTGCTACATCGATACAAGCATGGATGTCAATGCTCGGCAGAAGATTCTCGCTGACGGATTTGGCTTTGAGTGCCAATGCCTTCGGTGCTTGTCTGGAGACTAGAGATCTTTGTCGCACCTCGAGAGTTTCTTCCTGAGCATAATGATAATTGCAATGTGGACTTGTTCTTGAAGCTGCTTGGGGTCCATGGAGCCCTCTGTACACTGGAAGTGCAAAACTTCTTGACAATTGTAAGTGCGAAACTTCAGTTTTTACCATAGTTATTAGGACCGGATCGGTCATTGAATCGTTCAGACCCTCGATTCAATGGTTCATTGGTCCAACTGGCTGAACCACCGGCTTAATCCGGTTCAAATAAAGTCAAAGTCTGCTCACAAACACAAAGCGTGTTGTAGTCCAGTGGTCTCCTCCTTCGCTGGGAAGCTCGTGGGCAGGGTTCGAACCCCCATCTGGGCGTTTTTGCCCATTCATTTCCCTTTGCGCGCCCCCTTCCCACCGTTCCTTCGCTGTTCGTCCGTCAGCCCCGGTGCGGTTTTACATAAACCGCTGGTCCAACCGCATATTCGCTGCGGCGGAGGCTCTAGTCGGTCTTTTACCGGTCCAACCGCCGGTCTGGTTAATAACTGTGGTTTTTACACTTCCATATTAGAGCCCAGAAATTTTGATTTATTTACCTGAAGGCGTTGTTTTCCCGCTGTTGTTTACAATCGTTTCATTGCGAGGTCTCCTTTTCTGTATTTTATAGTATCAGAATTGTAATTTGAATACGTAGATCATTTGAACACCAGGGAACTTTGTAATTTTACTTGGCGCCTTGGTGGAGGACTTGGTATGGCGAGGTGTGGCGCTCGCCATGCCTTGATTTGGCAGCGAAATTCCCTTCCCTTCACCTCCGGTGCTACAAATCGTCAGCCATGGTTGTTGTCCTGTTGCCGATCCACGCGTTCGCTCGGAGGAAGAAATCTTGCCGCATTGGACTGGCAATAACCACATTGTGCTGGCTATTGGCGACGGTGTCAAAAGATTGTCGAACGAAATGCCTGAATAGTTTAACTACAATTGTATTTTCATTTGAATACAAAAACTTCCCCACAGTACATAAAGTAACTGTTACACATACTTGATCTGATCGTATATACAAAATCTGCCACATCGATCGATTTTTTTTTTTGGTCGATCGATTTCCCATGCAGATGGCAGACATGCACCGAACACGCACAAAATCGAGCAAAACACCTCGTTCCAATCACCGGAGCATGGTCTGGAGCAGTATCTGGTTGAACGTGTCCACCGGCCCTGGCATGCACCAGTGCAAGCAGTCGTGCTGCACCGGCCGCCCCTCCTCCACCGCGGCGAACGGGTTCTTCCGCATGTACGGCCCCGGGTGCCCGTCCGGCCTCAGGTTCGCCATCGCCGTCACGTCCACCGCCGCGAACCTCACCGCGGGCGCCGCCGCCGCCGCCGCCGCCGCCGCAGCCTCCTCCACGACGATCTTCCTCATCTCCGTCTCGGTGTACCCCATCTCCTTCTCCCCCTTCCTGTACGGCCCCGTCGTCTTCGTGCACGGGGCTCCCTTGTTCCACTCCCCATCGAAATGCGACGGCGAGAACGTGGTCAGCGCCACCAGCTTCTCGCCATGGCCGTGCTCGTGGCGATTCCGCCGGGTGATCTCGGCGAGGGTTCGCCGGAGCACGTCCCTGAACACGGCGAAGAAGCTCGTCTCGGTGTGGTTGAGCTCCGCCGCGCAGCCGTAGCACCCAACCACCTTCCCTCCTTCGTGGTACACGCTGGGGATCCTGAACCACTGGCCCACGGACACCACGGCGGCGTCGATGGTGACGCCATCGCCGCCGCCGGCGAGCCACCGTGACATCCACCGCTCGTCGAACGCGTCGAGGAAGAGCTCGTTGTAGCGCACGCCGTCGTGCTCCGACTTCTCGACGCCCCTGACGAGGAACGGAGACCAGAAGATGGACACGGTGGCGTTGTGCTGGCGGAACACCCACCGCCGGAACCTCCCGTCCTCCTCGCGGCGGACGAGCTCCGCCGGTGACCGTGACGTCAGCAGGCACATGAGCGACTCGGCCTGGTTGCGTGCGAGGGAGTCGCCGACGAAGGCCATGTGCTTGTTGCGTAGCCAGGTCAGGAACGCCTCCGGGGAGAAGTCTGGGAGGTCGCACTGACGTGGCTGCCATCGCCAGTGGAGGTAGCCGGTGTCCGTGCGGCCGTTCGCCATGCAGCTCCGGCCGTCCTTGATCGCCTCGCAGGCCGTGCCGTTGTAGGGCGGCGGACGTGGGTCCGGCACCCACTCGCCGTCGGTGTAGTCGCACCACGCCGATGACGACGACACGGCCACTACTTGAGCATCAAACATGCATGCAAGACGAGAATGGAATTTTCAAGCTAGCACACATTATTGCAGGAATAAAAACGATGCGAGTTAATCTAAAGAAAAAAAAATTACCTTGTGTCGTCGCTGCACTCCTCGACCTTTCGTGGTAATGAGGAGGAGGAGACGACGACGGCGGCGTGAGCTCCTCCTGCATCCACGGCGCCGCCACCGATGGCTTCGCCGTGGACGATGCCGGAGCTGCCGGGTCGACGAAGAGGTAGAGGAGGGCGACGGCGATGAGCGCGTAGATGGCGTAGGTGACCAGCTGCCTCTTGGGGAGCAAGAACAGCTGCTTGTCGTTCTGGAGCTGCTGGGTCTTGAGGAAGTAGGTCAACATGGCTATCTCCCGGCCAAGATCAGGCAGAGACGGTGTTGCAGCCTGCTGCAGTTCGATCGATCAGGCAGAGGAAACAACCATGCAACGATCAGCGATTCAGAGGAAGCATGCAGAGACGACGATATCGATGCAGCCGGTGGCCAAGAAGAGAGAGCGCGCGCGTGGCATATATTTTCTGCTGACGGCACTGTCGTGTGTGCGTGTGTGTGGGGCCGACCGTCCTTTTGGTTGTTGGGTGTGCAACCGCGAAAGCATGAAGCATTGGATATATTTCCGCCATTAGACGTGCCAACGCAACAAACATGCCTACAGTTTCTTAACGCTAGCTAAGCTACCCTTAGAATTTGAAGCTGCTGTCCATTCGCAAGCGCATGCCGTCGGTTTCGGTAGGCATGACATATAAAAAAGACGTTCCTTTAGCTTTTGGGATCGATGCAACGAAAAGCGCCGCCATATATATCAATCTGAGCTCTTGTTCGATCCTAACTGCAGCCACCGGTGCCATGACAGGTCATCACTGTGTAGGAGGAGTATCATGTAAGAGTGACCGTGGGTTGCAGCGGACAATCCGATCCCTCAAGCATACATGTTCCAAGAGCCATTGCCATGAGGTTGGTCATTCGTACCTTTCTGCAGATAGCTTTTGAAGTGTACACACTACTGTGTGCTCCCATTGAGTGTCCTTGTTTATCCAAAAAAAAAGGGCTGGGTTTTAAGTTTTAACATAACATGGGAAGCAATCCGAAACAAGGCAGTTGCTAGAGTGACGGATATAGTAGATGCCTGTGGAACTAACCAGTCACGGGTCACATTCACTGATACTACTACTACTACTACACAAGCAAGCACAAGAGCTTTCTTCTCCCGGCCCGTCGAGTGGCACATCCATGTTGATTAGCTTTCAAGGAACTATAGCGTTCAACAAGACTGTTACCAACCTTCAAAAGCATCTCAGTAACAAACGTGACAGCAGCCACAAACTTCAATTCGTTAGCCCACACGACTTATCAAATCGATCGTATAGTCCTCAAGTCCTCGATCGCTTGCATTTACAACATCGAGTCCTAGAGATCGATAAACGGGATCCTTGCCTGTATTTCTGGTAGTACAACTTTTATCCTGTCAACTTCAACCTCAGCGCATATATGCTTAAGATATATAAACTGTGCAGCTATAGCACACTACTAGAGAATGGAGCATTCGTCCCTCACATGTTAGTACCGATTGTCTTAAAACCCGGTACTAACGTGTCCCAGGGGATTCCCGAGGGCCCTCGGACCATTTAGTACCGGTTGGTGTTACCAGCCGGTACTAAATGGTCCTGGGGGGTTCCCGAGGCCCCCATGCATTTAGTACCGGCTTGTAACACCAGCCGGTACTAAATGTTGGTCCGCGGGGTATAGTTCAAAAGGAAAGCATATCCCACTCAATCATAAGTGATGCATAGGTGGGATGGTAGAGGGGGTTACGCGCGAGGCCAGAGGTTGTGAGTTCGAATCCCACGAACCACGCACACGCATTTACGCGTGAAAAAATCGCGTGTGCGAGCCTCCCGGTAAGCTTATAAATTTTTTTTCTTTATTTTTTGGCTTGAAACCCGTTAGTACCGGCTGGTGTTACCAGCCGGTACTAACTGGCCGACCTCGCCAACCCTGCGGCCCCGTTAGTACCGGCTGCAACAGCCGGTACTATCGGGGCTGCCATTTAGTACCGGAAGCTCGGTACCGGGCGCATAACCGGTACTAACGCGGCTTTGCGCCCGGTACTAAAGGTCTCTTTACTACTAGTGGCACGCCATCATAGTCATCCGATGTTTTGTTTTACATGGTCCGCGATATAATTTCATTTAATTGCTGATGATCTTTGTATTAGAACAAGGAAAACCATTTGAGCGGGACTATGGGAGTATTATTTAAGTGCTCTTTTACAGTACCTTATACTGGTATATATATTAGATTAGTATAGAAACATCTCATGGTCAAAATTAATTATATACTACTAAAAGCTTCACTAGTGGTATGGGTAATATACGTGAGTAGTATAGGTAGTATAAGGGTATTATAGGAAAAGAAATAAAAATGACATCATGATAATATAATTTTTACATTAAAACCCCACCTCTTGTAAGAAAGTCAATTAATACATATGTAATTATTACTAAACTACCCTTAACAATGGATGGTTTGATCTGCTCTATATACTACTTACTACCAAATAGTAGTATAAGGCACCGTAAAAGAGTTCATTTAACACCTTTACTATCTAGAAAATAAGAGTATTATTTACAAATAATTGTCTAATTAAGTGGTGAGATCTTATTTATATGTCAAAATTAAATTGTAGCCACTATATTTTACGAACCCTGCTTAGTTGCATGCGGCCAACAAATGATATGGTATGAGAGCTTTCATACACCACGACTGACCTAACTGTAAAAAGAAACATCGAATTACACTCTATGGCATGGAGGGAACAGGAGTATTTAAATGTCACTTGCAACAACTGGGCAGCGAACTTTTCGATCGGTAGGTTTAGCAAACGAACCTTCCACGGTATTGTCTTTTTTTTCTAAATGACCTCATCCTTTCGAATGACTAATACACTAATAGGGTACGTTTAGGTCACAAGCTGCATCGATAATAAGAATATTGCTCGCGCACCAGAACAAACATGAAAACGGGATGAACGCAAATGCACTCCAATGAGCTCTGCATGCTAACCACTACTACCCACTTTTCCATATCGAAAAGGGGCGCACAATAGATACAATGACAAAACTGCAAAAGCACTTAAACCACCCTAGTACTAATGTACTGACTCTCGTTTAGTTTGGACGTTTAGTTGCACGGCGCGCCTACTTAATTATGTGGATGTGGCCTTGGAATGGACTTAAAGTATCCCGTTTCGTGGTCACGTAGGGCTAAAGAAATATTTGCAAACTTTATTTGAAAGGTTAACCGCACCTACTCCCCATGAAACAGATTTTCGTGTAGAGAAAAAAGTTTCCGGAAAAATGATACACTCCGTCGTACTACATAAGAGGTTTCTTCATTGATATAGGAATCCAATTGTCCAAAGTAAATTAAATGTACTCCATTAGTTTCAAATATATGGTGTGGTCCAAAGTTAATTAAATGTACTCCAGTCGTGGTTTCAAATATATGCTGTTTTAGATTGTTCTTCCTGCCATTCAAAAATTTTAATATTCACCATCAGTATATAAATAAATGAGTTCTTTTACAATGATCGTAGAGTAACGGTGGTATTTAGAGGTATCTTCTATCAAAAAAATTGTGACAGTTTCTTAAACATAACAAAAAATAAATAAATGAATAACGATAAGGGTATTGTATTATTATATTAATTGACCCTCACTTACTAATCCCGTCGACGTCCTCAACCCTCGCAAGAGAAACTTCTCCCGCAGCTGACGTTGTGTCTACGGTACAATGTGATGCAAATTCTCCTATTTATGGAGTAGAATATCCAATGCAGAGTTAAAATGTCCTGGGCTCGGCGAACTGATAATAGATCAGTTGGTGGGTTCTTTGTGGTGAAACCTATTCACTAGGTTCAGATCCTTGATTGCATGGTACTGGTTCTCGCATTTTTCTAAATTTATTTTAGGATTTACTCCATGTAGACCGCAAGGTGTCTGTGGTAATTTCGTGAATCTCAAGATCTGTCAATTCAGTCCTTTGGAGGTGCTCATAAGGGTAGAGTTTGCGTACGTGTATTTACAGGGGTGAGTGTGCGTGCGTATTGGGCGTCTACGTTGTATCGTCTACTTTAAAAAGAAGTCCCGGGCTCAAGCCTGCGCAGACACAAAATAGTGTCTATGGACTTGCAGCTTGAGCAACTAAGGTTTTTACTTGAGCCAGGTGGCCAACATGAACCATAATACCATATGCTCATAAAAGAAAACAATAAAAATGAAACGGTAGCCCAACCGAAACTGAAACGATATAGAAATCAGCAATTAGCATAGTAACCAATTTGAACAGCTCATTAATAATTTGCAGAATAACCATCTGAACCAGGTTACTCCAAATAACTGTGTGTATTGACACTATATACTCTGAATACTCATTTTGGTGAATGAGGTTTGACTATGTAACTTTGCCCTCTCCAATGGGCACCCACAGTGATGTGAGGTTTGAAAAGTCTTATCGACTACCATGTCTCCATTATGCTTGAACTCATTTTTGTTGCCACGTCGGTGTCCATAAAAATGCATAGTACCTAGTTGCAAATATAACATAATAATTGAGCATTAATTGCTTCAGCTGGTTGCCATGCTCATGGCCACCAGCTGAAGCAATTAATGCTCACACCGAGATGATGCATTGGTGTGAGCATCACGACTTCACCGTGTGCTCTAGATTTGGCACACGGCAAAGTCACTATTATGACTTAGCCCCACTGCATCCCTCACTCGCACTCATACTCACTCGCCCACACACACTGCAGCATGTAGGTGGTACGTGAAAGAATTACAGGAGTGTAGGTATATTAGTATTTTCTTTAGAATAGGGTTGGATTTTCTTAAATAGGGAGCAGCTGGTGCTCTTCGCCGTCTCCGACCATCTCTGTTGCATCCTTGTTCTTCTCATCTCCCGCCATGAAGAAGCTCTAGAAAGACGATTTGGACGAAAAGACTTAAATTTTCAAGTCCACCAGTAGCACGAAATGCTATTGGATCGTTGAACGCCCTAGGCAGTCCCCAATTCCCCATCATTACCGGAAACAGACGCCAGGCACATCTCTAGCAGTCTTCGGCCAACAAATAGCAATCCCACAAAGGATATCCAAGAACACTAGCCCCAGCTGGAGCAAGTAGAAATTGAACCTCACAGAAATCTCCTTGGAGGTACCAAAATCCGATGAAAACATCTCCGACAAAAGCTCCGAAACTCCTTCGACCATCAAGCACGTTGTAGGCAATGGATTTGGGCATTTGGGATCAACATAGACGAGAACAACACATAGCACCGCAGAAGAAGGAAACAAATAACAAATCACCGATGTCAAACCTCATGCAAACCTCATGCAAATGATAACATCGCTGTGCATCTCCTGCCCATGAAGCAGCTCAGTAACCAGCCTTCCCCTCTTTACTGTAGATGAGGAACGAGGGCGAAGAAGATTCAGGAATCGGGAGTACCAGGGATACAAGTGGTAACGGAAGAACTAGCTGCATGTCATTCTTCACAACTCTTGCAACGAAGGAATCAGAATATCCAGTCATTGAATCAGAGGTTGTAAGCACACCGATACAAAACAAAACTGAAGGAAAAACCCAATCAACTTATGCTAATATGGAAGGTCCATCTCTGTTAAGCCAGAGGTCAACAGAGACAAGGAACAATCTTACGTCGGCTTGAGTGTTAGGCTAATAGCACCTCTTGCCGCCACTAATGGGGATCAACTCACACTATTAGGGCTGCGGCATTCTCTTGCTATTGCTAGTCAGGTTAATTAATCGTATGGAAAAATGTTACTGACCCAGCAACCACTATTGCACTCTTGCACAAAAATAAAAAAAATGATATAGCAAATAACTCAAAGGAAATAATCTGGTGTTCTCCGTGTCACATCTGGTTCACCTCTCCTTGGAGCTGGTTCAAACTGCAGGATAAGACCCA
Source organism: Digitaria exilis (assembly GCA_015342445.1). Taxonomy (NCBI): domain Eukaryota; kingdom Viridiplantae; phylum Streptophyta; class Magnoliopsida; order Poales; family Poaceae; genus Digitaria; species Digitaria exilis. Next base: position 868,603 of record JACEFO010001695.1, on the reverse strand, counting down.
AGTTGAATTTCTATTAAGGAATGTGATAACTTCAAACTCGCCAATAGTATGCCACATCAATGCTAATATGCTATTCAGATTTCCAATTTTCAATCACATGGCGTGACCACTGCCATGTCATACTACAGAACGCTAGTATATGAAATACCCAATACTACCAGAAAACAAGAAAGTGATGAATAATAAAGAAAAACGAGGACAACATTAAAAAAATCAGTTACCTGAATAAATGTGTGATTTCTACAGTCATCAACCTCAAGGATGGATGCCATGTTGCCACACCGATAACAGTAATTAGGTGCACTAAATATGGTCACCACCTTTTGTTCCTGTGAGTTTGTAGAAAAGAACCATGAGATGCTAGTAGCTAAACAGATGCTACAAATTAATCCACACTAATAACTTACATGTGCCCAGTTATAACCCTCCATAACCAACTGATGAGCCCGGGCTACAAGTTTAAGATTGTTGGTGTGATTAAACTGTTCCGATATATCCTGGAAAGTGGGAGCCATACAATTGAGAGCAGAATTCATAATGGGGTTTACAAAATAAGTAAAAAGTTCTGTGGTATATCAAGTACTTGGCCAAAAGTGTATCCAGCGCCTCGAGGAGATATGCCCCAGCCACATCGATCGTCTGGATCAGACCATAGAAGGTCACACATAGGTCCCTCATGAGGGACCTCTTGAACACGATCTAAGCTACGGACACTATCAAGATTCTCAATGGAAGGAGATAAACCACCATGGAGGCAGAAAATTTCTGATTCCACCTTCAAGTACAGAAGGATGCAACGTCAATAAAATTTCGGAACAAAACAATAAAAATGATCAACTATTAAGACATATGGAGCTCACACAGTAGAAATTGGGACATATAGATTTAAATATCAAATCAGTTCGAGAAAAAGATTCAATCCTCAAATATATTGCATAGTGGGTTAAATCAAAAGGTAGCAAATAACAGATCATTTCTAGTATTTGAGAAGTTTTATTTACATATACATACAATTATATGGACATAAACAAAAAACAAATGCAGCAGATGGGTGCTTCAATGCATCAATTCCTTAGATTCCTTTTTTGATCTTTTTGAGGAAGGATATAATGAATCATTAAGTTGACAAAATAGCACATCAGTGAATGATGGAAGATTGAAAGTAGCTTAAGATTTTCGCCTCAAATAAAAAGTGGATTAAGATTTGCCATAACTTTAGCAGTTCTTATAGGATCCATGGATCATGTCGTGAATGAAAGAAAACTGGAGAATCAAGTATTGTGAGCTCGAGGGACTAGGGTTTAAAAAAGAAAAAGGTGGCCTAAAGCTGATCAGACATACCAATGCTGTCAATGGAAAATAGTCAAAAAGATCAGTGAAGATCTTCCAGACATTTGCACTGCCATATCTGTTTCGAAGAAAAAAAAAAAGAAACACTACAACAGGGTCAAACAGAAAGAATCAAACTAGTATAGAAGGCCAACTAGAGGACAAAGTTAATGAACTTTCAGATATATCCAGATTGTCAATAGTCAATAATAATTCCCTTTAAACTAGATCATGATAGAATAGAGTCCCATATTGGTAATTAGAGAGAGACTTAAATCTAGTGACTAATGTCATGGTACATAATTAATAGAACCTTCAAATTGTTCTTGACTAAAATCTGCAGATAAAAGGCAGCATATAGACATATGTTCTTAAGGTGACAAGGCGTCTTGGGTGTGCGCCTTATCGCCTTAAGGCGGAAAGGCATAACTAGGCCCTTGTGGCGCCCTGGGTACGACTTGTCGCCTAGGCACACCTAGGCAACACCTTTAAAACACTAATATATACCATAATTATTAAAATGGAGAACCAAACTATTGCCTTAGCAAATGTGCGCACCTCCATGGGAATTCTAGCTAGCTTATTCCTAGCCATCCAGTGTTTGGTGCCCTCCTACATTAGGGGCAAGGCTAGGAGACATCTCTCCCAGTGGAGGAGATCCTCACTATAATCATTAAAATTATGAAATATTCAACTAAGGTAAAAATCTATAAGTTGGCAGCCTTAGGCTCACCCTGGAGCAACTGGGGAAGCATATCTTCTAGTTATAAGGTCATAATAAGATGATAGGAGTAAGACAAGTAGGTGATTTGCAAGCACATAAATAACTCACTTTCGCAGGCATTCATCATAGAAGCCATACACCTGTGTGATCTGCAACAATTGAAGGGTTCTTAAATGAAATACAAAATTGGAATTAGATTTACAATTAGAAAGCTAACATTTTAAAACCAAATGAGAATGTTCGTATTTTAACTAAGGAAAGAGAGAATAATTTCATGGGTATTGTACTGTACCTGTCTGCTCTCATGGTTTCCACGAAGAATAGTGATTCGCTGTGGGTATCGCACCTTAAGAGCAACCAAAAGCTGCACAATGGTACTACATCATGTCAGCAAATCATGCCTGAGAAATAACATTATAACCATGAATGTAAAAAAAAAGTAAAAGTTGTAATGGCGTGACTCAAAAACGTAAAAGTTGTAATGGCGTGTATCCAATTAACCCAAAAAAGGGTTAATTGGATACATACCATTGCAACTTCCGTGATTTTGAGCCACACCATTACTTCTCGCATAATAGGAGGGAGGCCATTACAATTTTAGGAATATTGGAGATATGCCATTATGTACGTATTTGATGCCATCGGACCCACCTATAGACGTACAAACACTGTTCATATTTGCGTATGGACTAAAATACCCGTGGTACACATCCACCATCCAGTCACTTACACATGGGACCCACCTGTCATCTCCTTCCTCCATCTCTTCTTCTTTCCCAATTCTTCTCCAACTCATCCTGGCCATGGGATTTGGCCAGGACTAGCTGGTCATGATGCTCGCATGGTAGAGGGAAAGGGAAGGGAGCAGCGTGGATCTGCAGTCCCCTGGTCCCAGGAGGAAACTGCCGGCCGCTTGGAGAAAATGTGTGGCCGTACGTGCCACTGGATAGCCAGCTGCTGCTCCCGTTAATCGCAACTCCACCGATCTCACTGAGACCGTGCCCATGGAGGTGCGCGCGCCCAAATCCCACCGAGCTCACGCCGTGGAGGAGGGGAAGGAATGGGGCCGCGCCGTTAGAGAGGCGGAGCTTGTCAACCGGCGATGGGGATGGGATACGGAGCTCGAGGCTGGGAGAGAGGGAGCAGCAGGCCAAGTGCCGGCGGAGTGGGAAGTGGAGGTCGTTGCCGGCCAACTCGTCCTGGCCATGGGGCAGTGGCCTGGGGCGCGGCGAGCTCCCTCGACGCAGAGCTACAGCGGTGTCCTGGGACTGGGAGAAGAATTGGGGAAGAAGAAGGGATGGATGAATGAGATGACGGGTGGGTCCCACGTGTAAGCGCCTAGAGGGTGGAGGTGTGCAAGGGGCATTTCAGTCCATACGGAAATATGAACAGTGTTCGTACACCTGCAGATGGGTCCGATAGCATCAAATACGTACATAATGACATATCTCTAGTATGCGTAAAATTGTAATGGCCTTCCTCCTATTATGCAAGAAGTAATGGCGTGACTCAAAAACGTAAAAGTTGTAATGGCATGTATCCAATTAACCCAAAAAATAAAGTCACCAACAACTATTCTTACTTTCATAAATAAGCGAACGGGCCTCTAGCTGAGTTGGTTAGGTGGCTCTAGTAGCACTCCTCAGGTCCTGGGTTCGACTCCCCATGGAAGCAAATTTTATGCTGGAGTTAAAAAAAATCCCCTCGTCTTCCCACGCCAAAGCACAGGCCCGGCCCAGGTTGTCTCACACGAGCTACGATGCCACTGTGTAAGGGTAGGGTTACAAGGATTTTATCGACCTGCGTGAGAAGGTCTTCTCTTAGTATTTAGCCAGGGGCTGTCTTACCCCAACCCACCCCCCACCCCCAAAAAAAAAGTCAAGTTTTTTTTACTTTAAAAAATAATGCTAACAAGTGGCGATGCTAGAATTGCTACAAGTTTTTTTTTTAATTCTAACCAATTGCAAACCAAACCCTTGCCAAAAGTTGCTAATGCTAAACTATAGTGGAAATTTGTGGGTGAAGGTTGGCACTAGCTCAATCACCTATCACTCAAGTTCTCAAGTTCTGCTCTTGTTCTTTTCCTAGATGATTAAATAACTGACCAGAAACACGCAATTTATATTCATGACGTGTTGGAGGAAATCAGGAAATAGAGAAAATCACACTAACAGAAAAGTCTAGCATAGAGAATTCACGGAAAAAAACATTGTGGGCAGTACAAAGGAAATTAGGTGAGAACAAAACACAAAATGATAAGTTTCTCGCCAAAGAGACATTTTTATAATCAGGAAAAATATTTGCACGTGAATATCTAAGTAGTATATAACCAGATGAGGTCTCCTCTGCAGTTACCGATAGTGGTGAGTGCCCATCTGACAATATTAACTTGTCAATTTTGCTACACTATAAATCGCCCTGCTATTCAAGATAAGCATTGCATTGTATCTTTGACAGTAAATTGAGTCAGAAAAAAGGAATCCAACATACTAGCAGATGGAAACTAAACATGGGAATGTTGGGATTCTATTAGAATTAAGAGAAAAATGCAATTAGGTTAGGTCTTACCGTTACAGTCTCAACAGAGTAATAGCCACGATCCACATAATCTCCCATAAACAAATAGTTCGTGTCTGGACACTGTTAAACAACAAATAAATTGATCTGTCGGCTTTAAAGGATGAAAGGAACAACCAACAACATAAATAGTACAAAGAAAAAAAAAAATGGGTTGTGTATGGGATACCTTTCCACCGATCCGGAAAAGTTCTATGAGATCATGGAATTGCCCGTGAATGTCACCACAAATAGTCACCGGGCTTTTAACTGGCTGTACATATAGTATAAAAAAGCTGAGTTAAAACTTAAAAAACCATCTTCTGCTGGAAAATACAACAGCATTGTTAAGTGTACACGGCATAAAACATGCACAGTTTGACCATGGCCACATACAGATAAAATTCTATTTGGTACAGGCCTCACGGCAGAAGCTTAGTAGTCACAAATATAGAATAACATATGTGGATAACATGTGTAATCACCCGTTTAGTTGTATCTATATACACAGGAATAATAAGGGGTAAAAAGAAAATGAAAGAAAGAAACATATGTACTGTTCTGCTAGGATCAGTGCAGCACTAATAAAGATTACACACATAATCGGCTTGAAAATCTATGCACTAATTGGCGATCACCTACCCTATAGTGAGGGAACTCATATTTTCCCTCTTGTTTGTCAATTGATCACTTTGCATGCCCACCCGCATATAGAGTGTGAGTGTATATTCCACTGGTGGAAGATACAAGTATCCTTAAGATATCAAACTCTGAAAAGGTTGACTTCTTGCATGAATGGCCAGGAAAACAGCACACTACTTCAGTTTGTCCTGTCCATATCAAGTTGGTTTCCTCTACACATAAAAAACTGAAAACACATTCCAATTACAAATAAAAAATAGAACTAAGGACGATGTTATTCAAACTAAGGGGGTAAAAATAAAACTAAGGACGGTGTTATTCAAAATAAGTGGAGCACACATTTCATTACTTTCTCCAACCATCCTTAGGCCTGAACAACATAAATATCATCATATGCAGTAAATAGCTGAACATTGTAGCAGCAATGACAAAAAGACAAGCTGAGTAATTGTGTGAGAGCTCAGCCATACCTGAACATTGCTTTCCTCCATCAATATCTCCTTGGCCTTCTCACACAGTGTTCTAACCTGTCAATGTGCTAGTCAGTGAAGAATAGGAAATTTCCGTGTTCCAACAATAATACCACCTACATTACGCCAAAAACTCGATCACACCTTACCAAAGTACATAGGGAGACATTAAGCCCTCTACCATGTCATAACAAGAGTATTGCCGGAATGAAATAGGCAAATGCAGCACCACACATAAAGCAAAAAGAATGTCGATTCAAAGAGAGGTACAGCCAGCATAAATCCAGGCGGAGTAGCACTGAAACGCACAGCATCAACAGGTTCGGCATCCAACGCTTGAGCTGCTACAGCATGTTCCGATCCAGGCATCATGGGAGCTCATCAAGCTGCAGTATTTAAACCGCTCCTCTGTGAAATCTTCGAGTCCACAGAAGCACATGAGATCCACAATAGCCGGAGGAACCCGGAACAACGAAAAGCTATCATCTTTGGCCGGAACGATCTAACCCTAAGAAACTCCGGCGCCGGGACCACCCATACTAAACCTCCTCGATCCCGCCGCGAAGCCCCCGTGGAGAGGAATCAGACACAAAATATGGAAAGGTATTTGGCGGCAGGTCTCACCTCCGTCTCCGGGAGCGGGCGACACTCCATGAGCTGCTCGATCTGCGCGTCGAGGCCGCCGCATCCCCCCCCGCCACGTGAGCCCGCGGAGTCCTCCATCCGTTATCCGGCCGCAGGGACAGCGCACTGATTTATCTTGCTATGGATGGAGCTCGTCGCCGGCAAGAGCGCGCGCGGGGGCGGGAGCTCGAGGTGGAGAGGGAGAGGGGGCGGGAGGGAGCCCAGGGAGGTGGGGAGGAGAGGGAACGGAACGGAGACGGAGAGGTGTGCAAGTGCAAATGTGCAATGGAGAGAAGCGGGCGGGAGGCGCGGGACCCGTTAACTATAGGGTCAAGTTGTCAGTGACATCCGTAAGGTACGGGGCCCAGTACCAGTGACACAGGAGGAGATGTGGCCATGTGTGGTCCGGACGGTAGAACGGAACGGGATGGAGACGGACAACAGGGCAAGTGGATGTTGGCCTGGCCATTCATGTCAGCCACACATTCGAACGACGAGGATAACGGGAACGTGAAGTCATCGTGTGTAGTCCCGTGTGCTGACTCTATTACTCGAACCTACATTCTACTTCGACTCGTATAGCTTTGCGTGCGGCGTGCCAATGCACGTGTATGCCTTCTTCGATGTTCCGGGGGTAGCGAGTCATCGATCTCCACATACCATTATTTTCTTTTGCCACACGTATGTATCCTGGCCAACTTCCAATGCTACAAAACTATCGGTTTACTGAATGAGGCTCATCAATCTCTATAAACTTCTCACACACTCATAAACTCTACTTCCTAAATTCCAAATTACAATTCATTTGACTTGTTTACCTCTGGTTTGCACAAAAAAAAAACACTAAAAAAGTGCCCTATGAGAGGGGACACATTTCTCTGTGTGAAAGATTTTCATCAAATTTCACCATCTAAACAAGCCTACGGAAGCCACTCATACACTCATAAATTATACTTCCTTAATCCCAAATTATAATTCATTTAACCTTTTGGACTAGAGGTTACACAAAAGATAACAGTAGCGAGATCGACGACTGAGACCATTCGTTCCTTCGTTCGACCATCAAGGCCTAATGTTTTCACCTGGAAAACTTGCCGAAGGAGAGAAAAGAGGGGGAACGATGCCTTCAAGAAGGTGAGCAGTGCCCGTGGGCGTCGCCATCACGGCTTTCGCCTTCCCCCGTAGCCCCACATAGCACCACTGTCATGCACCACCGACGCTTCTAGTTGGTCGGTTCCCATGCCGGAGGAAGAGCATAGGGGGAGCCACCCGCTCGGCTAGTGGCGGTGCAACAGAGCGCCCGCGGACCCTGACCATCAGGCTTTGGAAGAGCGGCGTAGACGTCCCCGGCCCACCCATCCCACCCGACCAGAGCAGCACCGCTCGCCACCAGGAACCGAATCTCTAGGGAAGAAGGAGCCACCACGAGCAGCCACGACACACCCGCCCAAGGCCTCTCCCTCGATGCCAAGGGCCCCCACCAGACGCGAGGCCGAGATTCGATGTGGCGGCGTGTCCCGGGGCGGTAGAGGTAGCGATAGGGAAGCGGCGGATCCTGACGATGGGGCAATAGATCTGGGCGAAGGGGCGGCGGCTCCAGGCGATGGGGTGGTGGATCCGGCGGGAGGATGCAGCTTCAGCAACCGACGACAACCTAGCGACCTAGGTTTAGGGGAGGGGCCAAAATAGCTTGATGCAGGTGTGAAGTTGTCACGCCGCCGACGTCCTTGCCACGGCACGGGCTTCTGTTGGCCGGCTCTGGCGGCGGCGAGACCGGGGAGAGGTAGAAAGGTGGCCTAACGACGGTGGTGACTGGGAATCACCCGTGTCACCCCGTGACGATGCGGTGGCGTGAGTCTTTTGTTTCAATTGCCTGTATCTAGGTCCTTGAGGTATACATTGCAAATTAATACTATTGCTTTTTTTAAGTTCAAACATTGTTTGCTTAACGAATGTAGAATACATTAGATGCTAGCTTAAGGGGCTAAAATTTCTATTTGCTTTTTTTCATTTTATATAGCCAGATGCAACCTAAAATTAAGTTGACAATCTTCTGTTTTCTTCGTTTCATATGCAACCAATGTTAAGCAGCAACTTAGAATCAGGGCAAAAAAGTTTCTTGGAGCAAGGGAGTAATTGGTGTGCATGATTGTTGCATTTCATTGTGTTGAGGAACATTCATGAGCCAAATGCCGGATAGACATTTATGAACCTTTCGTATATCCATACTGCTTGGTTATCCATTTTAGGGGTTTTCCCCTTTTAGTTAATGGATTAAAAAAAAGAGGAGGGTGGCTTGCTGGGCCACTACAAGGCCCAAAGGACCAAGCAGCCCAGCAGCCACCGAATGGCCAAAATAGCCAGCAGCATGCACGGAAGGGATAAGCGCTATCCCTTCCTGTTGCTCGTCAACGCTCGTCGGACTGAGTGGCGGCAATGCTGGCGGCGGCGCAACGGCGCCCGAGCTTCGCGGGCGTGTGGGGCAGATGGGCCCAGCGCGAGCGGCTGCTCCTCCTCCTCCTCGCCTACTGAAAGGACCTGGATGTCGCCTAGAGGGGGGGTGAATAGGCCGATCTGAAATTTACAACAAAATAGCAGCGGAAAAATATTTCTCAACAAATGAGCTATCAGCCACCCAAACCGGAACTTCCGGTTCTACACAGAACAGAGCACTTAGCTCAAAAATCCCTTCTCACGAGCTCTTATTTGATGAAACTTGTAGAGTGAGCTTCTGCAATGTTTCTTTAGCAAGTTCACAGAGTCCCTGCACACAGAAACACTACTAATACAGTAGATCAAACAATTTCATCAAATCACCAAAAATGCAAGAATAAATGGAACAAAGGAGAGACACGAGGATTTGTTTGACCGAAGTTCGGATTCACCCTGTGCCTGCAAGCAGCCACACAGGACCAGTGAATCCTACTCTCCGTTGAGGAACTCTTTAGGGACCGAGTCTTTTTCAACTCCTCCCACCCAGTCGGGTCTCTTTTAACCACTTCTCCACTTCCACTATCTTGCTTCTTTCCTTGCGGAGGCGAAGAGCAACCCTCACAAACTTCCCGCAGCTCACCACACAAATTGGGAGCTCACGAGCAACCTCTAGCCGTCTAGGAGGCCAAACCTCCAAAAGTAACAAATGAATCGCTTGTAGAACGAGGTCAACGCAGCAATGCTCAAAGTGTTTGTGCTCTCACAATATTGCTCACGGTTTCTCTCTACAACCCAACACAAAGATATGATCTAATCTCAAGCTACCTCACAAAGAGGGGTTGGGGAGAGCTAAACTTGGCTTTCTTTCAGTTCTGGACGCAAGGCAGCACAGCAGCAACCATAGCAGCAGCAACCAGCACAAGAGGGGGTGGAGAGGCTTTTATAGATGCTCTCCACGAAACTAGCCGTTAGTAGCCGTTGGAAGTCGGAACCTCCGGTTTCCCAAAACCGGAACTTTCGGGATTCGAACGAACTAGCCGTTGCACTCTGTCAGCACACGAACCCAAGAACCGGAACTTCTGGTTTGGAAACCAGAACTTTCGGTTTAGAAACCGGAACTTCCGGTTTGCCCTAGTCAGCACATGTATAAGTGTTCTTGTGGCTTTTGTGTCTCTCATCAACTCACATAGGTTACTTTGAGCATTAATACTTGATTAAGACACAATGTGATGCATCCCTCTTAATAGTATGGCTTTCCTAAACTCAAGATAATAATAAAGAACATTTCTTCAACTTGAGCTTCTCTTTTGATTATTGGGCCATACTTGATCAATATCTCTTTATGAGGATTTGCATCAACTTCTTTCTTGTCTCTGAGCACCTAAACCTTTGAGCTAGTGACTTAAACCAAGATCTCTAACTCATGAGAGTGATATCCATTCCTTGGTCCATATAGTCACTCTTGTCATGTAAAATAATTATGCTTTCCATTATGAAACTCGCATGACCTTTGATTCCTCGGTGTCAACCACTTGGCTTGATTCTTCACCTTAGCTGAGTTCTTCGCGGTCAAGTCACCACTTGCCCTTCACCTTTGCTTAGTCCCTCAAATCCAAGCACTTGGTCAGAACAACCTTCACCTTAGGGTCACTTGAGCTTCACTGAGGACAGCACCTTAATAAATCTTTTCTTTAAATACTTGTTGTTGAATTTCCATCTTTTGAAGTGTAGCTTTCTTTTACATAATCATTCATGCCTTCATAATTTGTCCTTTGAACATATTTGCAAGTTTCCAATAATGGGACCATCATATATAATTTAACCACATGTCTCATTGGTAATGTATTCATGAAACATTGCAATTTTCAGTCCTTGGAATATTATGATTCATCGCTTGACCTTGTGTTCATGACATCATCTCGGGATCATATACTATTGTGAGTCATATAACCAATATTCAATTTGTTATGTCCATGTAGCTTGTGAATATGTGAATACCAACCTGCTCACAATCTTAGATGAAAACGTTAGTCCTTTAATCATTGTTATCACACAAAACACCAAAACTATTACGGGAACTAGATGCTCTTTCACCTACATATGTGGGGAAGTCTCTCTTCCTCTCTCAGAGTCTCTTCCTCCTCTCTCAGATCCACTTTTGGCTGCTTCTCCTTGCGCCGCCATTCCTGGTGGAGGCTTCCACCGTTCTCTAGTGCTGCTTGTCGGAGCTGCATTCGTGTGTGTTTCTGGTGAGGGGATTTGGTACTGCTGCAGAGCTGTGCCTGTGTGGTGCTGTGCTGCAGTCTGAGTTCTATTCGGTGTCTGCCGTGGCCTGGTGGCTGGGTCCCCTACCGTGCGGCGTTCGTCTTCTTCTCAGGTCGCTGCTGGTGACGTTCCCCTAGGCATCGACGTCGGCTCAGTATCTCCGTCAACCTACCGCCTTCGACAACTCGAACGTGAGCGGCGGAAGTTGGTTTTCTGGGACAGAACCTCGGTTCGCTGAGTTCACCTTCCCACGTAGTTGTACTACGTGCTGTGAGTTACCCGTTGCCTTTCTTGGTTGTTCAATTATTTAATTTGTGCAATCTGCTAGTATTTATGATTGGGTGTGATTGCACATTTGTTGGGCGGATTTGATACTCGATGATGATAAGCGGTGTAGTGAGAAATTAGTGCGACAGTTCATAGAATTGATAGCCTTGTTTTTTGTCTAATTTTGATTCATTTCATCCTGAATATTGGCTCATCGTGGCCTCTGTTGTGATTTACTAGTCTCTGTTTACTAGTTGCAGTTCTAGGAATTACTGAACTACTAGTGCTTTGTTTACTAGATGAAATTGCAGTAGTTACTGAATTGTTAGTGCTATTACTGAATTACCTCTGTTTGCTAGTTGTAGTTCTATTAGCTAGTAGTATTACTGGATTACTGAATCGTGAGTTGCCTGATTACAGAACCCCTCGGTACTTACTGTTGTTTTGTTCGTGGTTAGTAATTGGCTATACTATCGTAATAGAGGCTACATTCAATTTTAGATAAAAGAACTTGTTGAATTCTGTGAATTTTGAGTAGTCAATGATCTAAAACACCTTGGCGTTGGACAGCTATCTAGAATAGCAACCCGCTGTCTGAGAGTAAAATATGAAAATAATTCTATATGCTTGTTTTTCATCTGCCTACTTCATCTACTGTAGATGTTTATGGATTTTCATAGGAACATGGATAAAATTGTAATATGTGTACGGGTATTGGAATTTATTCTATTCATGTATGCAATCTATGAACGTTATTTATGGAATTGTTATTTAATCTTAACATGTTGACATATGTCGTCTTTTGTAGCGCATGCTATGTTTTTTTGGTGAATTTGTCCTTTGCCATGCATATCATGTGTTAAAATTTGTAGGGCGTGCATCGTGCGTCGAATATTGTAGTATATTGAATAGAAGACAGAGGCAACATCAAGAGGGGGTTCGAGAAATTATCTAGAGCGCCAAAAGATGATTTAATTTATTCATACTTTTCAGCATTTTAACTTAGACACTGATTCTTGTAAGATTAGGAAATTAAATAGCCCATTTTTTCCCGCACACATAAATCAGATCAGGGTGCAGCGTCTGTGTGTGGACAGCACCTTTACTAGCTGTTGCATGATGCCGCCATACAAGACGCATCATTGCTTGAACGGACCGTTTTATTAGGGTGTCCCACTAAAGTTATGCCAATCCATGCAAGGAACTAACAATTTTCAATCATTTGCTTCCCTATCATGGTGGATTCAAACATGTCGAGGCATCACAAACATTTCCAAGAAATTACTTATTTTTTACCAGTTTATATTTTGCCAAAAAGAGAGAGAAGAGAATCACGTCCCAAGTAATAAGCACTGTGCAAATGCAAAAAGGGCTATACAAGCATGTATACATATAAAACTTTTGAAGCATGAAAATGATTATAAAAAATTTATAATTGATAGATTGACTTCAATCGAACATTTATTCTGATATATTCTTTTTGCCGCATTTTATGCATGAGTTATGAAGTCTTTGTAAGACTAGACAATTGATGGCCTACAAGTTTGGTTATCCTTGTTCGTACACCATAATCAAGTTATGTCATCAGCAATTCTTTGGTTGAAAATCCTAAAAAAAAGTGAGAAATACTCCTATAAGCACCTAAATTGAGAAAATGGAATGATATGTGCACCACGATGATTTAGGGGTGAGCTAAGGCCCTATTTGAATTCGCTTATAAGTGTTTTAGAGGTGAAAATAAGTGAGAATCCCACCCAACATCTTTTTTATTTTCGTTTATTCTCGCTTACCTAGTAGATTTGAACTACAATAAGCGAAACACTAAAAAATTCTTCGCTTATATTTTAACTAAGCATGGCCGAGGAAAGCGAATTTAAACATTACTTCAATGTGGCAAATTACCCCCTCTGTCCTAAAAAGAATTGTTTTTGACTTTCAGAGATTATAATTGACCCTTCGTCTTATTAAAATTTTTTTATGAAAAACTTGTTTTGTTAGTAGGAGTATTTATTTAAATTTTTTAAATAAGACGAATGGTCAAACTTGACGTCTAAAAGTGAAAAATGTTATTTTTTTGGACGGAGGGAGTATATGAAAATTCCTATAGAGAAATCCCTCGTAGCAAAGAATTAAAGGTTCATGTTTAAACCGCGTCCCTCTTGACAAAATTAATTTCATATTGCGGGTGACCATTCTCACAGCGCTTAAAGGTAAGCTGCGTTAACAACTTAACATCCACAAACAAATAAACCAAGTCTAAATATCACAGGGTCGTCTCTTTTTCCCTATGGAAAAATGAACAAGAAAAGATACTCGAAGTGTCGAATACGGTCTCAAAAGAACCCAGAGACAGTGAGAGAGATGGACGGTGACCGGTGTCTGGTGAGACCTGAGCTGAGAGGCTCTGACCACGCAAGTCCACACCTGTCTACTCCTACTGCCTGCAATTAATCAACTGAAAACCTGCCCTCATTTCCCTGATCCCACCGGGGTTTTGCCAAAAAAAGCCCCCCTCTGCTCCTCCACCTCCACCTCTCCTCTCCCCGGCGACCGACCGACCCGCTGCTGCGGCGAGAGACCTCGGCGCCGATTCGTCTCCGTCCGATCCGGCGATGGACGCCACTTCCAGGCCGCCCCCGCCGCCGCCCGGCGCAGGGGTCCGCGTCCGCGCCCCGCTGGTATGGAGGCTCCGCTTTCGTTTTCCTCCTGGTCGTCGCTCAGAGGCACGGTTTACAGGGGGTGTTGAGGGGCAAAGGCGCCGCCTTTGGGGCGAAAGCTTCGATCTTTCTGCTGCGGGACGGGGGATTTCGGCGTGTGGGATTGGGTGTTTTGGTGGATCCCGGCGCAGTTGGGGCGTCTGGATCTGAACGCCCGGCTACTTTGGGGCGGGGGCTCGGGTTCGGTGGGTTTTTGTGTCGTTTTTGCGCCGCAAGGCCATGGGAGTCGGTAGGAATGGACCACCGTACCGGGGAATGTTCTATCTACTCTAGCTTTGTCTGAATTCTACCATGCAATCCGTCGGTACCAGTATTGCTTGATTGCCTGGAGTAAGTATGAGTGCTATCTTATTGTTTTTAGTATCGCTTGAATGGTTGTGGTAAGTAGGAATACTATCTTAGTTTTGATTTGTGAATGGTGCTGATTTCTGTGGAGGAGGAAAGCACTGATATGTGGGTTTTGCATATTGTGCATGCTTAAGTTCTGTTTCTCTAGTCGTGATTGTTGGATGTGTAAATTGCAACTTGACGCAGATTGCATGACCTTGTGTTACGCTGTAATAATCCATAAGCTGCTCCTAATAGATGGATGGGATATCTTCTGCATATATTGGGCTCAATTGAGACATTCAGTATTTTCTGAACTTGCCACAAATTATCTGCTTGTTTTGTTTAATTCAATGGTTTTAGTATCACGCAAACACAGCATCGTGGTCAGACTTGTATGATAAGAAGTTGAACATGTATTATAGTCGAAGGTTTCTTTTCTGGATTTGGTTCCATGAGTTTTAATGTCGATGAATTGAGAGACCTGATTCACGAAATCTTAAGACATTGTCTTTCAATATAGCGCTTCTAATAGTCATTATGTTGAATTATACCAACTCAGCTTGAGGATATGATAGCCTGATAGGTCTCTTGTTCATGATTTTACTGTCTTCTGCAGTTCTGCATGCCAAGTATATGCATAGATACTGAAACCTAAATTGATATATTTAAATTTGACAATTTAATTTTTAGGAAGGGTAATTTAGAACAAATTTTGTACCACAGAAGCATCTTAAAATCACAATTCATCCTTGTGAGGTAATTATTAATGGAAGTTTTAATTTAGCAGCTGTCTGGTGGTATATTATATCTGACGCTTCATTTCTAGAATTTTATTGCTCATATCCTTGGTTTACATTATGATTTGAAACTCTAAAATCCTTGTAATCTTTTTGGATATTGTTTATTCCTCTCACTCTCTACCATATCGTGCTTTTCTGCTAATAATATATTTTTTTTCCATGATTGCCAGGTGGAGTCTGTCTCCTGCTACTGTAGATTAGATACAGGCCTTAAGACTGTTGTTGATGCTAGAAAGTTTGTTCCTGGTGCAAAGATGTGCATGCAACCTGAGGTCAAACCAAATAGGCGCAAGTCAAGGGGATCAAGGAAGGAAAGGAGCAGAACGCAAGCACCACTTTTACCTGGCCTTCCTGATGACCTTGCTATCGCCTGCCTTATACGGGTACCTCGAGTTGAACACCCAAATCTCAGGATGGTTTGCAAAAGGTGGAATCGCCTTTTGTCTGGAAATTACTTTTACTCCTTGCGCAAGAAAATTGGAGTTGCGGAAGAATGGGTTTACGTCTTTAAAAGGGACCGTGAAGGGAAGATATCCTGGCATGCCTTTGATCCGCTAAACCAGCTATGGAAGTCACTCCCACCAGTTCCATCAGAGTATTCAGAAGCATTGGGCTTTGGCTGTGCTGTTCTTAGTGGCTGCTATCTGTACTTATTTGGTGGGAAAGATCCTTTGAGGGGCTCTATGAGGCGTGTTGTATTCTACAATGCTCGGACAAACAAATGGCACCGAGCTCCAGATATGCTGAGGAAACGTCACTTTTTTGGTTCTTGTGTAATAAACAATTGTCTCTATGTTGCCGGTGGGGAGTGTGAAGGAATACAGAGGACACTGCAGTCTGCAGAAGTTTATGATCCGAATAGGAACAGATGGGCCTGCATTACGGAAATGAACAATGGGATGGTGCCTTTCATTGGCGTTGTATATGATGGCAAGTGGTTCCTTAAGGGGCTTGATTCCCATCGCCAGGTGACCAGTGAAGTCTATTTACCGTCAACCAATGCTTGGTCAACAATTGATGATGAGATGGTTACCGGCTGGCGGAACCCAAGCATTTCCTTCAATGGCCGGCTCTATTCATCTGATTGCCGGGATGGCTGCAAGCTTAGAATTTACGACGACAACACAGGAACATGGACAAGATTCATGGACAGCAAGCACCATTTGGGTAGCTCACGTGCCTTTGAAGCTGCAGCTCTGGTGTCACTAAATGGGAAGCTTTGCATTATCCGGAACAACATGAGCATAACTCTTGTTGATGTCTCGGACCCAACAATGAGTGTTGAGACGGATAGTGCACGTATGTGGGAGACTGTTGCTCGGAAGGGCCAGCATAGGTCATTTGTGGCAAACTTGTGGTCCACCATTGCAGGACGGAACTTGAAGAGTCACATAATCCATTGTCAGGTGCTGCAAGTGTAAGGGCAGATTTTGTACAAGGGAACATGGCCAGATGTTGTAAGCATGAACATAATCCATTCTGTGAACAACCCTCCATATTAGAGGTCTGATTCCATAGCGGAATCATGGTGAAGAAAGCTCACTGCAGCCTGATAAATATTTTATTCATTTCAGAACTGAGAAATTCAGTTGCATTCTGGCTACATTGAAAGATGATCATTCATGGGAGAAGGGTTTCATAATTTGGCTGGAAATCGAAAAGTGAGAAGAAACTCCCAATGATTTAACTGGGAACTGGAAAGCGAGAAGAAACTTCCCTAGCCCGTTTACACGGTGGTAGACTAGGGAAATTAATTGGTTAATATATCCGTTCTATAATTTGGTCTCTCCATTATACTTGTCTATCTTGTACTGCGTAGTATCTTGTATCTTGCCGTGTAATGATGATGTCTGTTTTAGGGGCAGATAGACTCTAGGATCAGAAAAGTAGTCAGGATATGCCTACTATGCTTCAAATTTGATGTGGAATGCCTATTATGACTCATGCTTGATATTTATAAATGATGGATCACACCACTTTCTGAACTACAAAAACGAGGCTTGTAATCCTCCTCACCTTTGCAAAACCATATAAATGACCCCCCTAAAATGGATTTACAAGGTTGGTTTACTAAATTGATAGAAAAAAGTCTACATAACCTCTCAACATATCAGTGGTGGATCACATCAGGTTTTGTACTTCAGGGGGTGATGTGATACACTATTGAACGTTGGAGGGTTATGTAGACTTTTTTCGTACCAATTTAGTAAAACCACCTTGTAGAACCATCTTAGGTGGTTATTTATATGGTTTTGCAAAGGTGAGGGGGTTAGAGACCTAATTTTGTAGTTAATGGGGTGATGTGATCCACCATCGTTACGTTGGGGTGGGGGGGATGGGGCGGGTATGTAGATTTTTCCTATCAATTTAGCAAAACCACATTGTAAAATCACTTTAGGTGGTTATTAGTTGAGCAGCCTTTTCATTTTGTTGTAAAATTATTAAGCTCTTGTACACCAAGTAAGATAAACCGTTTGTGTCGGTGCCTGATTTGGTCACACCGGCGCTAACAAGTGATTGCGCTGCTAACCACTCGCTCCGATGGCGGATTTGGGGATTGCACTGGACGCAAGGGTTTATCCTGGTTCCGGCCACGCGGCCGTACGTCCAGCAATGGTGCGTAGCACCGAGTTTCGTGGTTCTCATAGTAGGAGAGTACAAGCAAGGTGGGAGAGGGAGAAAAGCTCCCAAGTCCCTGAGTTGGTGATTGAGCTGAATGCCAATATCGAGTGTGTAAGTGTTTGTGTGCTCTCTCGTCTCTGTGTGTGCGTGCTTGTGTCGTCCCTTGTTGCATGACGTGGTGCTGACGTTGCGAGATGCATTGTGCTGCCCATGCCGTGCACTATCCGAGCGGAAATCGCGCCTTCCAACTCCGGTTGACGGCATGGACATCGCCATCGTTGACTTGTTGGTAGCTGACCGTTGCTTCAAGGGGTGTCACTCGGGGGTGGGGATGGCGCCGAGCCCTCCCCTTTGTTCTTCGTGGGTCCTTCCTCGAGGCCTGTGGCGTACCTGGGATGGATAAGGTCGCGGAGTAGTTGACACAGTGGCACTACCTGGCGCAAACCCTATCCGCATAGTGCTTGGCGCAGGGCCACAACGCCGGGTGCAGTCGGAATCGACCAACGTCCCATCCGCGGCGTGGCGCAGTGAGGCGTGCGGTCGTGTCCTGCATTTAATGCCTTGTAGGGACCTAGCGCATTTGTCTTCGAGCCTATCCGGCAGCCTCGACTGCGGAGGGGCTCGAACGTGATGGAGATTCCCGTTCGAGGGTGATGGGCACTCTCGAACGAGACGGAAGTTCCCCGACCGTGGGGGCGTCGTCGCGGTGGGCTCTTGTTGGGCTACTAAGCTTCGGCCTGCTTTAGCCGTGGACACGGCCCAACAGCTAAGCTGTCTTGGGCCATATTTGGGGTACCCCTA
The DNA here is from genome assembly GCA_015342445.1 of Digitaria exilis. NCBI lineage: Eukaryota > Viridiplantae > Streptophyta > Magnoliopsida > Poales > Poaceae > Digitaria > Digitaria exilis. The sequence goes on along the minus strand of JACEFO010001695.1, from coordinate 850,023 downwards.
GTTTTGGTACCCGACAGTTCGTATCTTAGTTAGATATATATAGTTTGTAACTATGTCAAAAATATTCGAATATTTGGGCTTGACCCATTATTCCTTTCAATTAAAAGAATTAAAGTCTACCTTTAAATGCTAATTGATATTATGGTTACTCTTGTATGGGTAGGTAAGATGATCTCAACCAACATAAAGGGTGGTACGTTGGTACACCCCTTGTAAAGTCGGCAAGAGGAGATTGGGGAGCTAGACGTGTGTGTGCTTGCCTCGCCGAGCCGAGCCTGATGTGCTGCATTGTGGGTGAAAGGTTTTGCACCTTTGGAAGGTAATGTACGATTGATTGTTTCCATCCAAGAGATGATTGATTGTTCCCATATGAGACATTTCCATCCCTGGCTCTGTCCAGATGCATATTTGCATCTAGGTGATTTATCCTCAGAAACGAGGAAGAAACACACCCCATGGATCCATGTATCATAACTCCAACCAATGAGAGGCTACCACAAGGGCACCCCATAGATCCATGGGGCCACAAGAGAGGAACGAAACACACTCTCGACAAATCAGGAGCCAATACACGGATTGTAGGGCCCACATCAGCGACTAAATGCCCAAAAGACTCCCCATACCCACTTGAGGACCCACCTGGTAGTGTTTCAGACGAAAGGTGGTGTGAGAGGAACCTACTTTGGGTCGGTCGAACCCCTAGTTGGGCCAAACCCTTATGGTGGTCCCTCGAGCCCATCTTCCATGGGTCGGTACCTCGTGTAGTCCAAAAGATGTTTATGGGTAGCTCCCCTTGGATTCCCCTCGCTGAATCGACCTTCCAAGGCCTATAAATAGAAGGGGAGGGGGCTCTAAAGAGAGCACACCACACTTCATTCATTCCTCTTGGAATGAGAGCCATAACAACGCATAGGAGCTTTTAGCTAGTACCTAGGTTTGGGGAGAGAGTGAGGGGATGTTTGGGAGGAGTGCCAAGGTGTTGGCACTCTACTCTCAAGGGCTCTAAAGAGGGGGTCCCAAATATGTTGGATACTTCTTATGAAGTTTGTGTTATTCGTTCCCTGTTATCTACACTTAAGTGAGATTAGTCTCCTCTCTCATGTGTTCGTTGTTTCCGTATTTATATATGGGTGATCTAGACCACTGCAGAAATTCAGACACAGTTGGGGTGCAGTAGTAATCAGTAGCGTAGATATGGTGTCTAGGCTAAGGGTTATCCCTAGAGTGTATTATAACCCACAGTTAGTTCTAGTGGTAGGCCGTAGGTGGTGACAGCCTTATCGGTCGCTTATACTCCTCCACGTTTGGTTATAGTATCAACCTCAAGGTGGGAGTGTCTGTGATGTATGCATAAGCCCATGGTCCTCGTGAGTGGCTAAATTGGGAGTTTGACTTTAACTTATCTATAGGAACATCATATGAAATCTCTCTATTCCCTATCACACCTCTTAAAGCGTGTGTCCTTGGTTTGATTAGACGTGATGATCATGCACACATATTCCCTTGGATTCAATACCCTTGGAATATTCTAAGGTCAAAGCTACGATGGTTTTCGTGCTCTTGCGTATTTATTCGCTAACGCTAAAATACCCAACAAGCTTTCTGGCGCCGTTGCCTGAGAACGGTTGTTGTATCTTTCTTCTCATGTAGTCAACCTTGTATCCTTTCTTTTCCTTTTTCCTCCTACTTCTACCCCCATCTTCATGGAGCAACCCTCTATTCGAGACCTCTCGGCCCCTAGGAGTAAGTTCTTAGAGCTATCTGGCTATGAATTTCTCTCGTATCTTATTGCTATGGTTCAAGGACTTTTCTTCTCTGGGTTAGATAGCGAGAGTCCATATTATCATATGCAGGAGTTTAAGCAAGTGTCTGTGTGTATCACCATTGTGGACATGTCACATGATACCCTCAAGTGGACATTGTTTCCCTTTTCCTTAACGAGAGAGGCTAAGCAGTGGTACACCTGTATTGTAGAAGGCATGAATGGTAGCTGGGATAGATTGGTAGACAAGTTTTGCCTCTCATTCTTTCCCCAGTTCCGTGTCATATCTCTACGAATGGATATTCTTAGCTCAATAGAGTGAGAAGGAATATATAGGCATAGCTTGGGCCTGATTCTCACTCTTGGTAAAATCAAGCCCCGTCCTGTCCATACCGGACCATGTTCTCCTTGAACATTTCAATGTGGGTCTTGACAAGGACTCTGCCTTTTACCTTGATGCTACCACCAGAAGATCCTTCTCCCACAAGACTCAAATCGAAGGTAGGAAGATTCTAGATCGCATCACCAAAAATACCTCCTTCATGATCGAATGTAGATCCTCCAAAGAAGAGAAAACACCAAGCCATAAGGACATTCTAGTAGTTGAATCATGTCTGTTGCCTTCCATAACCCAAGTTCAGTTACAGTCTTACATAATGCCATCCTGAACCAAGAGGTGGTCCAAAGGAAGAAAAATTCTACCTTTACCACCTTTATTGCCGTTCAAGGATGATCTCTTTGAAGATTTTGGAAACACCTCAAACTAATTTTGTCAGATGAAACCATCATTACTTGCCCCCATAACTTCGGGAGAAGGGGTGCTCTCCTATGTCTTGATTAGGAAAGTGGCACATACCAAAGTATTATCGTAATTCAAGCATGTGGGTGCCTATGTCTCATTGTGTTAAGTCAAACACGAGAGTTTCTAGACATAGCGCACTTTCGCTCGGGTCGAGGCTAGATTAAATAACTCTTTTTCGACAGACGCCATCCATTCCCTCCTCCTAGAAATCCTATAGAAGACACCTTTGTCAGGGAAAATGTTCAGGAGCTAACAACCATTGTGGCTAGTGTGTCATCGAGAGAGATGGAGCTATCGTTAGAAGTTCACTGGATTAGCTTCCCTCCCTTGACCACTCCATGTGGCATAAGAGGAAAACCGGTGAACATCCTCTATGACTATACCCATTCAGGGGAGGAACCATCATGTATCCACAATGATCAATCTGGAAGTCCCTTGACAGAACCTTCCATGAGTCCTACGAAACGTCCTTCTCCTCTGGATCCTCCTAACGAAGCAATTCTCGAGGAGTCCATAAAGGAGGGTTGGTCAAATGAAGCTAGATACTTGTCCAAAGCAATTTGGATTAGTTCACCCTCTATGATCATTCCTTGTTCTATGACGGGAATTCCTGTAGACGCCCATCTCAGCCTCATCATGGAGGTCAACATCATGCCATGGCACTTAGAGTACTCCCTTTTGGGCAATGTTCAGCTAAGACCATCCGACAAGCTTCTCAAAAGTTGTGCTTTTGGACACATCCTTAATTGTCGGGGGGTCGCAAGTGTCGTGCCACTCATGCTAGACAAAATAGAATCAAGATCAATATAGACTTCCACATCTTTGATATAATCAATTTTGATCTTCTCATCGGTTGCCCTTTGGGAGAGCTCCACCCAGACAGTGCATCCCTAGGGAGCCTATATGAAAGGCTTAGAGAAGCCGCTTCTGCCACAACTACTTCTCTTTTAGAAAATCCTATGTCAAAGCCCCTTCTCGTTCCCAATCCAAACCCACTCGAGGAGGTGATGCATGTATCTCTATTCGTATCATCAGAGCTTGTTCTCTACGAGATGGCAAAACCTTATACTCTTGAAGGGTATGACTCGGAAGAGATTCTTCACCATTATGAAGGTGAACGTCTGTCATCACCCTTGACCGAGTGTGAGCCTCTTCCTACTGGTCTGTACCATATTGGTTTTAACTGAGGACCAACCATGATCTATTACGATGAATCACTTGATTATGGAGTTCAAAGGAAAGGATTCCACATATAAGCATGCATGGTAGCTCCATTCTTGAAATATCCCAATCGAAGTGGTCTGTAATGGGCCCAAGGGTACCCATATCCATCACATGGGGATGGCATGTGGGGGTCTTTCATATTATGAGGTACTCCCTCCGTCCCAAAAAGAATGTAATTCTCACGTCCGGAGGAGTCAATCCATCTCAACTTTGACCAAATATATATAAAAATGTAAAACTATTTATGATATCAAATGTTTATATTTAGATTTGTTATCAAATATATTTTCACATAATATATATTTGGAGTTACAATAGTCAATAATATTTTCTATAAACTCGGTCAAATCTAAGAAAGTTTGACTCTATCCAAATCTAGAATTGCATTCTTTCTGGGACAGAGGGAGTATGTACTAAGAGCTAGATCATTGGAGTTATCTCTAATAGTGCTTATAGCTAGATACTAGCTCTTACCATTGGAGGAGGCACTAAACTACTACCTTATTTAATGAACACTGCTTGTTCACTGCATTGAATAATTAATTATTACAGGATAAGACACTTGCAGGACTACTGAAGAACATCAAACGTGACCGAGATTCGCTGATGATCTACACGGTTGGAATTTATGGAAAGAGCAGAACAAGAGAGTTATTGATGGGCAATACAACACGCCTCAAAGAGTTTTGGCGTTGATCAAGGAAGAAATGAAGATGAGAAGTGTTGCCTGCAATGAGGTCGAGCCCCTTGTAGTTTCATACTAATGATAACTGATTTGTATGAGTTCGAGTTTAATAGTTATTTTATAATAACAAACTATGTAACTATAAACATTCTCCTTCTTCTTATATGACAGAGCAAGGGATTAAACTGACTAATCTCCATATACAGTTAATTTTAGATGATCCCGGCCCAGAGTACTCGCTGAGATGTGATGTACTATCATGTATGCGGCCGGCAGATCGATAGATGGAATGGATGGACGGATATGATCAATCAATTCCTTCCCATGGAATGTCTACAGTTGATGGTGTACGTCCACTTGGCCTTTCCGCTCTTCCTGTCCGCTGGCGTCATGCTGGTGTAGTTCTTCCAGTCAGCGATGATGTTGGTCAGGTCCTGCATCTTGTTGTCCAGCCCCATGCAGCAGTTGGCGTGCATCGTGCACACACTGCCGCTCACCTCCCCGGGGAACGCGCAGAAGCTGCCGAAGAGCGCCGTGTCGACGAAGTGGATCCTCACGCTCAGCTGGCCCGCGAGCTCCGTCTTGATGGCGCCGAAGATCTGCTGGTCGTGCTTATTCGCCGGAAGGAAGCGCGACCTTGCCGCCTGCCAGTGCCGCAGCATCTGGACCGTCCGGTTGTTGGACTTGGCGTAGTAGAAGCCGGTGTTGGGCGAGTTGTAGAGGTCCTCCGGCTTCCCGAAGTAACGGTCGCAGGAGATGGTCAGGTCGGCGTAGAGGTTGATGTGCCGGAACGGGTTGCGGAACCACATCACGTCCACATCCTGCATGCAACGACGTCGACGATAGATATACATATGATGAGCTCTACTCTACTTGCTCTCTAGCTAGCTACAATTACAACGGGAAGAAATCAAAGAAAGACGTGTGTGTGTGTACGGTGAAGAGGTAGTTGTAGCCGAGCTCGAGGATGCGCTGCTGGATGGAGAGCTTGGACCAGACGACCCCGAGGTAGGCCCTGGAGTTGAACCGGTTGGCGGCGCTCACGTTCATGCCCTTCACCTCCACGAGGTAGCAGTGGGGGTGCACGGCCCTGCAGTGCCGGAGCCTGCCGGGGTCGAGGGCCACGACCAGCGTGTGGTTGAGCAGCGGCGCGATGCCCTCGCCGATCCGGAAGCTCTCGCGGAAGAGGTCCAGCAGCGAGCCGGGACGCGCCCACGCCTCGTTCACCGACGTGATGATCACCGTCCGGTCCTCCGTGGCCACCCTCGGCAGCAGCTCGGCCAGCTCGGGAAACCTCTCCTCCTCCTCCTGTTGTTGTGAAGGTGCAGGGGCTGTAGCGTGGCTGCTGCTGGTGAGATTGCTGGCCAGGTGATCTGCCTGAGCTGATGGGCTACCGAGCAGATGCTCGCTCCCAAAGCTGGATATGCTGGACAGGCGCTCGCTCAGCCTGTCGGAAGCAAGGAAAAGCAGCAAGAGAGTGGGAAGGAGAGTCCCGAGGAGGAAGGAGCTCAGATGGCTGAGGCCCTTCTCCTGCATGCAAAGGCCGCCCATGTCTTGGTGTGTTTGCTTGCCACCAAGAGCTAGCAGAGATCGATATCGTCTTACGTGTGGGAGATGGAGATGTGTCTAGTGGTCGGAAGGACTCGAATACGTACTGGATGCATGTGGTGGATGTAGGAGCATCGGTCCAGTACTTAAGAACAAGCGCGGCCAGGAGAGCACCTAACTCGTAAAGCTAAGCTGTGGAGGATGTCGCAAAACGCCTCGAGAGGCAGCATCACAGCAAAGTCAATTTGCATGTGTGGTGGTAGCTACTATAGCTACTAGTAAACTTGGATACTACATGTGACGTAAAACTCTGCCGAGACTCCAGGTGAGTGACTTACCTTTTGCCTTTGAGTGCTCATAGGGTTACTGGTTACATGGTTACCAAGCTTCAAGCTTTCAACGGCTCAGTTAATTATATCTTTATCAATTTAGGCTGCAGTCATCTTTGAAAGCTTCCAACTAGATCTTTCCATACTCGTCTCTCCTTGTACCTAAAGTTCACAACGCGCAAGTGGTAGTATTAATTTACACGATGAAATTATAATTAATTTACAGGATAATATACGGGAGGACACTTTTACATGAAAATTATCGATAAGGTAGTCTTCAAATTTACATTTGATGACTTTTAACGTGCATTTTCCATCGTTTACACATGCATATTTAATAATCATCCAAAGTACAGTATATTAGTCGTTGGCACTGAATCAGTCGATGGTCGTCATTATTTGTTATTAGATTTCGAATGCAAAGAGGCACCGATGATTGATTCGGTGGTTACACGGAAGGTGTACTAAATTAGTCCGTGGCTGCAGCAATGGCTATGGGGCCATGGGGAGTTGAGGGGGCTATTCGTATGGCCTGTTCTCCCACATTTGAGTTCTCTTACCATACGAAGTTGCTGAGCTTATTGCTGTGAGTTGAAGTTCAAGAGATACACTAGAAGTGATTAAAATGTTTTTGATTGGAAGATTGTGCATCCATCACTCTCTTAGGCTAGTTTAGGTCAAGTGAAGATCTTTATTTGTTACCCTTGGTGATCGTCATCACCTATACAGCTTGGTGGGTGGTGATCTTGGTGAACTCTCAAGGAGATTGTGAGAAGTCTTAAAACCCGCCTATCTGGAGTTGGAGAATGGATATCCACTAGAGAGCACTTGATCCTTGCGCAGATCAAGGGGGAATTATACCCTTTGCACGCGTGCTCCAACAAGGACTAGGGGAGAGTCCCGACTCTTTGATACCTCAGGAATTAAACCATTCTTTTTTAATTTCCGCAAGTTTACTTTCAAATATTTCAATTCTTAGACTTCGTCATGCTACTATAGGGTTGGATCTAAATTGCATAACTATTTTTCGACTAGATAGGCATAGGGTGAATTAGCCTATTGCTAAGATTGTTAAGTTGCAATTAAATTTTGTAGAAGCCTAATTCGGCCCCTATTAAACATGTTGATCCGATCCTTTCAAGCCTATTATCGGAAAAATAAGATGGAATTGTTATCTCGGTTTGTATCTCCTAAATCTCAATTATTAATTTATTATCGTAGAGCTCATAGTCTCTACCAAAGTATATAGTACAAGGAGAAATTATGTGGTACAGTTCTGTAATCTGTAATACTAGCAGGATTTAGGAGATAAATTCCAATATGCCAGCAATGACATCTTCCTGTTAAAAATGGCTCGTGTTACACATCTAGGATTCGCATATCCATCCATTGCGTCTTCTAGCTAGGCGTGAGCGTTATCTTGTGTCTAAAGAAAGCAAGTGCAAATGTCACGGAGTAGAGCATACGTTTAAGGAAAATGTAATGAAACTGGATCAGTATAGTAAGTCCAACCTTATGGAGTAGGTAACCGACAATGCAGATGATGTTTTGTCGGTATTTGACATCACGAGGTTGATTCAAGGCTACTGATTATTGCGCTCCGGCCGTATCCATGAACTTTCCGGTCAACTCTTACATTTGTTTTTCAAAGAAGCACGTACTAAAAGGTATCTCAAATCCGATCCTCCCTCTCCCCTCAGATATGTCGTTTAGGACAACCTGGTTAGTTCAAATAAATCACATAGGACTAACTAACCCAGAATGCAACTAAGCATAGATATAAGACTAATTCTGGCGTGACTTGGTATACGAGCTGTCGAGCTCATCTTAATATTGGCATATGTGGCTCCATTCCAGTGGTTCTTCAACCAAAAATTCTATCAGCTAATCCACAGAAACATAAAACGTACATGAGCTTACATACACGAGGATTATATTATTAGGACTACAAAATAATGTGGGTATTATGAATTTGGCTATCTATTTCATTTAGCTTCTTCAAGCATGCACCTCACTGTGTAGAAAACTTGAATTTTACTTAGCCAGCGGCGGTATAGTAAAAGCTCTCCTTGCCCCTTCACTAAGCAACGCGCATTCACACGCCGGCAAACGCGCTCTTCGCCGTCCTGGGAACGTAGTCAAAGCTCTCCTCGCCCGTGCTCTCCGGCCATGGCGATCCCTCCTCCGCACTGAGTAATGGCGCCGAATCCTTCTCGCTCATCTGCACCATCCACTTGGCAAGTAAACTAATTAAACACCTGCACAGAATAAACCTTTGGTTACCCATACATTTTTCTCTCACTGTTTACCTGCGTCGTTGTGGCCGGCAGCAAGGTGCTGGCGGCCTCCGTCTGCTTCTTCGTCTTGGCACTCTCAGAGACGGAGTAGTAGGAGTGAGGCCCATGCCAAAGACGGCGATGACGATGCCGACGACGTTGCGGGCGGTGAAGGGGTCCCGGAGAAGGACGTAGCCGAAGGAGAGGACGAGACACGTCTTGAGGTGGCCCAGCACCTGGAACGTCACCGGCGACGTGGTGCCGATCACCAGGAACGTGCACAGGTTGACGCACACCGCGATCGAGCACGACAGCACGATGAACGCCTGCGCCACCGGTACATATTTATATATACGCAACGATGGTCACACACGTACGGCTGCAGAATTTTCTGTTCATCATGTGATGATCGATTGAGCTTACCACGACAGGGAAGGTGTAGTGGAAGGCGAAGACGTCGCGTTTGGTTAGGAACTTGTCGACGAATGGGCCGGCGACGAGCAGCACGGCCGATTGGTACGGCGAGGGTTGGTACAGCAGCTGCGTCGAGGACACCTCGAGCCTCCTCTGGATTTGGTTGGTCAGCTTTGTTTAACTAGAATTAAGGTAACTTTACTTGTAAGTTGTAACACACACATGAGGATATATATATATGCATATATATATTGCTTGATTAATTTTGTAGCTTGGTTTTTAATTAGTTGAGCTGCAATAATTTGAGGATAATAGAACCCAGGCCCAGCAGAAAAGAGAATTGAAGGATACAATCTGGCCCACACATGTTGCGACGATGGAGAGCGCGGAGATGATGGAACCAACGAGATTGAGCTGGAGATCAGTGACCGACGAAATGCCGACTCCAAGGAGCAGGACCACCACAGATGCCTTGATGCTCTGGCTGAATGGTTCGGTTCAGGATGGTTGTCATGCATGAGTTTCATAGTAAACATTAATTGCATGTATGAACAGGTGGCAAGATGAGACAAGTTGAGTTATGTAGAAGAACCTGAATTTCTTGTCCAGAAAAATGGTTTCCAGGAGCATGGTGAAGGGTATAATGGCCAGCTTGGTCATCTGCAACGAGTAGGCATTATTATGGGTCAGAAAATAAATTAGTGATGTATGAACAATCATGTTGTACGTTCTGCATTTTTATAGGTGATCGAATGAGGCTTTGGATGTGATCACCAGTAAGTATACACGAAAGGCACGCAAGGGACGGAGCCATGAATGGCTTAGCGTAGCTCTTGTAGAGCTTCCATGCATGGCGTGGGTTGTTCTTGTGTTGGACATGTAGCTAGTACACACTTGCCTGGTAAAAACCAACGGAGTTGAAGCCAAGGCAGAGATTGAGGAGGCCGATGAAGATGCCATTGAGCATCCCGAAAGAGACGACGGTCGCTACGTCCACCGGCTTGGGCTCGAAGAAGCGCAGCCGCTGCGCGACGTGCAGGGTGATGAAGGTCACCCCCAGGTGCCAGCTCGTCAGTGTAGTCGCTGCAGAAAACGCCACGAACTCTTGAATCTGACCTGCCTAGCTAGCTGCAAAACCCTAAACGCCGGCGGTTTGGAAAAGCACTTGCATGCACTCACCGAAGAAGAAGCCGAGTGAGCTGATGAGGTGCTTGTTGCAGATGACAATGGCGACCGACGACGTGACCGAGAGGCCCAACGCGCCGGTGACGCCGATCCAGGAAGTCGCTGCGCCGCCGTCTGACGACATCTCGATCGACGACCGGCGATCCTCACGCTACCACCTCCTTGGAGAGGATGATGGAGCTTTTACTAAATTTCCTGGTCACTGGATGAAACGTGCTCTATCCATAGCATGCTCGGAGAAACTTCAACACAAGCAAGCGATAAGCTTAATCAAGACAAAAAAGGAGACCGAATGATCTATTAAATCGCACGCAAAGGCTAGTTCGATCGGCGTGCGTTGACATGCAAGCAAGGACCGTGGCTGGAGATTAGCGCACGCCAATAATTAACTAAGGCCAGTCTCAATGGGGTTTCGTGGATATATTCACTTAGACTGGAAACTAGGTAACTGTGCCACAGGAGTTTTATGGTGATGAAACTCCCCTCACATCCCATAAACTCCCCCTATTAATTACCCTGACATGTCAGCAAAATTGCTGATGTGACAGCGAATTTAATGCCTATGAAACTCTCCATTGAGATTGACCTAAGGCAATTTCAAGTGGGGTTTCATAAAAAGTTTCTTGAACATTAAATAAGGTGTCACGTACACAAAATTGATGACATGGCATGATACTTATGATGAAGGGAGATGTCTTTCATAGAATGAAATTGGGTATGTAATGCTTCCAAAGCTATGAAACATGTCGAAATCATCATTGGGGGCTAATGGTTTCAACTTACCACATTTTAACCAATCAAATGACTTGTTATTAAATGCTGTGTATTACCTATGAAACTGTGAAATGAAATTTATGCATTGGAAGGACTTGTTTCATTCAGGGAGCCAAACTCCTTCAAATGGGGTGTCACTTTTGGACCTTTGAAGCTGCAAAATGGAACTGCCCACTAGGAATGGCCAAAATGGGCGATGTGCGTGGTCCTTTGGTCTGCTTTTAGATTCTGGCGAGGGACATAAATATTTGACGCCATGGTGTTCGCCTTTAACTAGGTTCCAATGATAGTTTCATACTGTATTCCTTAAGTAGGTGCCACATCAGTGATTTTGATGATATGGCAAAGAGTTGAGGAGATATGTGAAATAAAAAAATGTTTCATACTGGATTCACAATTTCTAATAAAAAATATGTCTTTCATGTGACAGAGAAAATGATAACAATCAAAGAATGAAACCATCCTATAGGAAGCTATTTCATCTATGAATTAAATATTCTCTTGCTTATGTGGCATCTTGGAAACATGAATATGAATCTCCATTGACAATGGCCTAAAGTAGAATAAGCCATTGGCCACAGCAATTTTCCCCTCTCAAAACCTGTTTGAGCCAACACCCTCGTGATAGGCCATGTTAAATCCAGGTTATAGGTTCAAGACTAATATGGTGTAAAATCACCCTGGGATCGCAATAATAATCCAAAATAAACTTCCATTGAATAGCTTATTTCATATTATTTGGGTGGTTCAGGGTGGCCATTTGCACACAAACAAACAAGAGGCCTAAAGAGTGATAAGCCTATCCAACATTCCATTTTGAAAGAGCTAACAATTTCTTGTAATCTGTCTCTCTATCTGTTCCTAAATGCTTTACAAAGTTCATTCTTGTCCTGATGTTTGATCATTCCTCTTAAAACAATTAATGCAAATACATACAAATATAAGAAGGCATAATTAAAGTATGTTTATTAAGAAAGCAAGCAAGTTCTAACAAAAAGATATTCCTATAGTTTAATAATAAGGCGATTGGTCAAACTTCATGTGTAAAGTCAATGCAGTGGTGTCAAACAATTAGAAACACATGGAGTAGTTATCTATCATAACTATTGTAGCAACATATTTACTAGGAATGATGTTACTGGAAGATTATAAAAACTGTTGATAAAGACAAAAAGGTAATTAAGAAACTAATGATCACTTGAGAAAAATTCTTAACCCCTAATAAAACATTTTGACACTCATGAAATAACTATTCATAAACATTAGAAATAGTGTATTGTAAAATCATATACACTCCTCAGAGCTAGCTACTTCTCCAACTTTTGTGTGGGATGGTTAATGTTCCAAGTCAGATACAAAAATATATTATGGCAACAAAGCCCTATCTGAAAATTATTCTTCACAACAAGAGAAGATATTTTCCCCACATACACCACTTTTACATCCGGTTTAGCCCCAACTGGTGGTAAAAGTTTTCACCGTTGGTTTGAAACAAAACCGGCAGTGAAAAATCAATAGTATCACCAGTGGTTAAAACAAAATCCATTGTCACCACCAGTTCGTAATTATATTATGAACCGGTGGTGATAGGGGCAGTTTTCACAACGCGCTTCAACCATGAACCGGTGTTGAAAAACTATACTTTTAATATTAAGCCCGACGAAAACAAACTTTATATCAGAACTGGTCTCGATGAGATCTACAACTTTGTAGTTCATATTTGTTTTGTTTGAAATTATTTAGATGTATAAATTTTAAAATACAATATATTCCCATCAAACGAGTAAAAAAATATTAAAGTCAACATTAAAATCATAGTACTCGAGAAAACTATAACATTATAATTGATAGCTTTATTATTTAAAAGTATTTAGATGTCTAAATAGTACATATAATATCTAAAAAATTTATATAAAAGAATACTATGTGTTGTTTCTCACGAGTATGTGGTATATATAGTGGTTTCACTGTGAAAGGGTCCCTACCCTAGTGGTTAGAACACCTTAGTAGCATCTAGCAGGCCTGGGTTTCACTCCCCGTGGAAGCAAATTAAACATGTCTAGAGTAAAAAGAAAATTTAAAATGGGTTGGGGTTCCCCCACAGATGATTCCGTCAAAAACTATATAGTTTTCACCACATGCCCAAAAGTCATGAGCAAACAATGGATATTATTTATTTCATATTAATTTTCTAATCTTATATGTAATATTTAGACATCTGAATAATTTCAAATCAAAATGACAAAGTAATTCTCGTCGAGTACTACAGTTTTGATGTTGACTTTATTTTTGTTGCATGTTTGAAAGTCATGCGATTGCATTTTTAAGTATTTAGCCATATTAGTAAATTTAAATGAAAAATTATGAACTACAAAGTCATAGATCGCATAGGGATCTATGATTTTGATATATAGTTTGTTTTCATTTGACTTGATATAAAAAAAAGTTATAAAATTTTCCGTACTAATAATTAGGGGTCTATTTTGACCATCACTTTGTGGTTGGAGCCCTTGGTGAAAACCCGCCTATCACCACCGTTTGTAAGCGTATTACAAATCGGCACTGAAAATGGAGTTTGTTTTTCACCCCCAATTCGTGGTTGGAAGCGTATTACAGACCGGCACTAAAAATGGAGTTTGATTTCCACCCCTAGTTCGTGGTTGGAACCCGCAGTGTAATCTAGTTGCAAACGATTTAGCTCATTTAGCGAGAAGAAATATGCATTCTGCAGTGTGGTTGGGCCAAGCGCCTGTGTGCGTGGTTGACCTGATCAAGTCCGATTGTAATCATATTTCTCCATAATTAATGAAGCTCTATTTTACCGCAAAAAAAAACCTACGGTGAAAACCAACAATGGTTTTGTTGTGTTATCCTGGTCCCTAAACTCACAAATCGACCATTTAGGTCCTCAAACTTGTTCTGTTGTGCCATCCCGGTCCCTAAACTTGCAAACCACCCATTTAGGTCCTCAAACTTGTTCACTTGTGTCATCCCAGTGCTTAAATTTAGTTTGTCCTATCATTTTAGTCAAAACAGAACGATCTAAAACCATAATATAAAAAAATTTATAACTTTTCATATGAACTCGAATGAAGACAAAATTTCTATCAAAATTGTAGATCTAGTTGGGATCTACAACTTTGTTCTTGAAAATTTTTTGAATTAAAAATATTAAGTTCTCAAAATATTATTATATCTTTAGAGTTTTTAAATTTAAAATTTAGGACAAAAATGACTTTAAATGGAAAACTTTTTAACTACAAAGTTGTATATCATGTCGAGGGCTATAATTTTGATATAGGTGTTTTCTTCATTCGAGCTCATATGAAAAAAATATGAATAATTTTTCGATGTGAAGTTTCCAAATCACCTGTTTAAGGACCGGGATGACACAAGTGAACAAGTTTAAGGACCTAAATGGATGATTTATAAGTTTAGGGACCAGGATGACACAACCGAACAAGTTTGAGGACCTAAGTGGTCGATTTGTGAGTTTAAGGACCGGGATGACACAACGGTACAAGTTTAGGGACCGTTGATGTACTTTACTCTTAAATATGGCGCCACATAGACAAAATTGATGGCATGGCATTATACTTATGAGGGGAGATGGCTTTCATCATGATGAAACTGGGTATGTAATGTTTTCTAAAGCTATGAAACATGTTGAAATCATCATTGGGGCTAAATGGTTTCGACATGTATTTTCACAACAAGAGAAGATATTTTCCCCACATACACCACTTTTACAACCGGTTTAGCCCCAACTGGTGATAAAGTTTTCACCGCTGGTTTGAAACGAAACCGGCGGTGAAAAATCGATAGCATCACCGGTGGTTAAAACAAAATCCATTGTCACCACGAGTTCGTAATTATATTATGAACCGGTTGTGATAGGGGTAGTTTTCACAACGGGCTTCAACCACGAACCGGTGTTGAAAATTTAACCCAAATTATTAGTATGAAAAAATATACTTTTAATATTAAGTCCGATGAAAACAAACTTTATATCAGAACTGGTCTCGATGAGATCGACAACTTTGTAGTTCATATTTTTTTGTTTGAAATTATTTAGATGTATAAATTTTAAAATACAATATATTGCCATCAAACGAGTAAAAAAATTAAAGTCAACATTAAAATCATAGTACTCGAGGAAACTATAACATTATAATTGATAGATTTATTATGTAAAATTATTTATATGTCTAAATAGTACATATAATATCTTAAAAAATATATAAAAGAATACTATGTGTTGTTTTCTCACAAGTGAGTGTGTGGTATATATAGTGGTTTCACTGTGAAAGGGTCCCTAACCTAGTGGTTAGAACACCTGAATAGCATCTAGCAGACCTGGGTTTCACTCCCCGTGGAAGCAAATTAAACATCTCTAGAATAAAAAGAAAATTTAAAATGGGAGCAAACAATGCATGTTATTTATTTCATATTAATTTTCTAATCTTATATGTAATATTTAGATATCTGAATAATTTCAAATCAAAATGACAAAATAATTCACGTCGAGTACTATGGTTTTGATGTTGACTTTATTTTTGTAGCTTGTTTCATAGGCACACGATTGCATTTTTAAGTATTTAGCCATATTAGTAAATTTAAATGAACTACAAAGTCATAGATCGCATGGGGATCTATAATTTTGAGATATAGTTTGTTTTCATTTGACTTGATATAAAAAAAAGTTATAAAATTTTCTGTACCCATAATTAGGGGTCTATTTTGACCATCATTTTGTGGTTGGAGCCCTTGGTGAAAACCCGCCTATCACCACTAGTTTGTAAGCGTATTACAAATCGGCACTGAAAATGGAGTTTGTTTCTCACCCCCAGTTCGTCGTTGGAAGCGTATTACAAACCGGCACTAAAAATGGAGTTTGTTTTCCACCCCTAGTTCGTGGTTGGAACCGGCAGTGATATTTATTTTCACCATTGGTTTTGTTTCAAACGTACGCTGAAAATTATTACCACCGCTTGTGTCTAATCGGTGGAAAAAATGATGTGGGAGAAAATATGTTCACTAGCGTAGACTAGGACTATTCCATGCTAACATGTCTGTCATAATTGATCATAGCACAGATGGAAAGTATGAAGCCTACCTTGGACTCCAGCCGGCAGTAAGCTCATCTTCTAGTACGCTTTTTTTTTTTTGTGTTGTCATGTTTCGAACTCTTATTCAGGTGTGACCCCAATCGCATTTATTTCAATTCTGCTGGCTTACACACAACGGATGTGTTGTACACAATACTGCAAGTGTCAAACGAATTTTACCCACACCCAGCATATGCCAAGCCCCGAATCTATGATAATGAATCATCTTCCGGCTTGTATTATTATTTGAGTAACTGACAGGTATTGGCCAACAACTTGAGCAAATTATATTGGCCATGTATGCTTAGCCCTGGATAATGTAAACATTGAAAGAGATAAGATAAACATTGTACACAAGATGGTAAGTATTTGAACGTTTTGTTAGCTACATGCTGGTTACAAGAGGTTTTAATAAATCAGTAAACGACGGGAATCTGTGTTAAAAAAAAGTTAATTATTGAACATGTAGTACTGCCTGTTGTGTGCCGATTAACCACTAGTGGTATTAGTCAGCGCTCAGCATACTAGGCAGTAGAAGTCAGTATCATCCTGGTCCTTGTCACCAACTAGCTAGCAGCGGTAATTGTTTCATAACTGGGGCTGAAAACAAATAGTCACTTGGAATCAAACCCACAATCATTGCGATCTTGTACCTATATGGCTTCTTTGCAATTCCACCTGTACATTGTTGTCGATTATAATAGGAGTTCAAAAATAATAATATTCTTAGGCTGAAGATGTCAGAGAAGGATTTTTTTTTCTTGAACTACGCAAGAGAACTGCGCTTCATTAGGTAGAAGAAAAGTACAAGGTCTTGGAAAGACGTTACATGGGCCTCACAACCAACACACACCACACCGCAAACACAACGCTAAAACAGCGCCACAACTAAGCAGGAAGCAACGAGGGAACTTGAGCCTAAGCTCCCAGGGGCAGCTATCTGGCCACAAATTCCTGCAGTTTAGAAGCCCCTGCCATGCACCAAAGGCCACCCTCTGTGTCCACAACCATCAAAACCTCGTGGATATTAGGCCTAACAAGCTTAAAAACACACTCATTATGGTGTTTCCATACTTCTCAGGTGACCAAAATTACCAAAGAATTGAGGCCTTTACACGCCTCCTTAGGAACACCCCGAGAGGCGCGTCTCCACCATCCAAAGAATCGTGTCCTGTGAGCTTCAGACGCCAACTGAATTAGACCACAATGCTAGAACACCAGGACCCAGACCTAGCGGGAGAATACACAGCCAGCCAAAATATGGTGAATCGTTTCTGCATTTAGGTTACATAAGGGGCAGGTCTCCGGGTGGGGCAATCCCCGCTTCGCCAGGCAATCCGCCATCCAACATCTGTCGTGAAACACCAGCCATAATGCGGAGCCCAACTTTTCCAAATCCTTCGCCATGGTCCAATCTTGATGGAACCCACGAAGAAGGAATGAAACTGTCATTTGTGCCATGGCTCCACCGGTTTGTTCGTCCCTCTCGCTCTCCTCTTCTTTCTTTTTCATCGTTGCTTGGCCCTCCCCTGATCGAGTTGGTCATGAAGCTTGACTGGAGTGGAGTGCCCTTCGTAGCAGCCATTGGATACTCATTAATTTGTTTCTTTATTTTTTACATATATATGTTTGCAAATAGCCATTAGATTTCTAACTAAGTATCTAACTATTTCTGCTTATTTGATGGCTGCCCCAGAGATTTTAATTGTGATGACCTAGAGGACAGAGTGTGCAAAAGGATTTTTTTCCCCTTGGTATCCTCTTTCCCGGTGATTTATGAGCTTCACTGCTAATACGTTTTTCTTCAGACATTGAGACACATGTAGTCTCGCTTTATTTAAAGAAACAGTCCTGCAGCTATCACTTTCCACCTCCAACCATATAAAACTGTTAGATCTGTTAGATGATGCTCTGTGACAATCCGGACAAAAAATATTCGATGCCCTAACCGTATTTTTGGGTTATTAGTGACTCTTTGTACATGTTATTAAGGTTAAGTGTTAAATTTTTTTGTTATGAACTGGTGATCCGTGCCAATCTGGACAGGTAATATTCGATGATCCGATCGAAGTTTGGTGCTGTCTGTGTTTTAAATGTTCACTTCATGATGCATGCATCTAAGGGGCAACACGGTATACATCAACTTGAATAACCTTTGCTCTACCCCTCAATTCTCCCAATCAAAGCATTCTATAAATACCACCTCTCTATCCTCAACTATCTCACAGCATACAAGCAATACCACCTCCGTTTTATTTTCTCCTGGCATCATATTGCCAACATCCCCTAGCTACTACACTCATGGCTCCTCCCTCTGGCTCCTTGGTTTTTCTCTTTCTCTGCCTGCCAATAGTTGTCGCAATGGCTAGCCGAGCTGAAAAAACCATCGATCCATATCCGTGCGAGTGTCCCCAAGAGAATGAGATTCGCCTCCAAATGTACTTGCACCAATTCCCTGCCTGGGCTAATGTCACAAACCCTAACGAGTACGGTGCAGTAGCTTCAGGCCAATCCATTGGTTTTGGCACGATGTACGTTCATGACTGGTTTCTAACAGTAGGAAACAATCCGAATGGAAGTGTTGCTGCGCGCGCGCAAGGCTTCCATCTCCGGGCTGGTCAAACAGCCACCAGCTGACACACTTCACAGATTATAGTGTTCCAGGATGACACCAGGTAAGATGTTTTCTTTTTACACATGCAAGTCTGTAGTAGTATGATGTTACCAAATATGACGGTATTTTTCACGTACTATATGTGTGAGGATTTCGGGCATCTACTTCTTATAGGCACTCTTAATTTGGTTGAGTCAATCCTAAGCATTTGGGTCCAGGTCTACATTTTGAAACATTCCTTTAGGATACAACTTATCTAGCTAGAAGACTGCGACCTGCAACAATATATTATTGCAACCCCTCAAATTCTAAATTACTTTTTTTATGGTTATACTATTGTATCATCAATATATTAACCCCTCAAATTCTAAATTACTTTTTTTATGGTTATACTATTGTATCATCCTATCTATCAACCCGTGCCACATGGCCTAATTAGAAATAGTTTATAATTATATATGAGGCTCTCTTTCGTGAATGTTAAATATTTTAATAATACTCTGTTATATATATATTTATCATCTTCTGTTTGTATTGGATTTAGTCACTAACATTTGTTTTCCATTTTGCATCACATTGTTTAATATGTAATTGATAGAACCTTTTATTTGAGGTATGTAAACATGACTTTTTTTTTATTTTTTATCTCCCTCGAACCCTCAAACATGAATGCATCGTGACACATATTATCGGTATTATTTTTATATAATAATAACATAAATAATATATTAAAAACTATATAGATATTAATTTAGACTTTTATATTGGTACATTTTAAGATTTTGTTATAGTTATATAATTTACATTCAGATTTAGTGGTTATTTAACTTTTAATAACGACATAATTTATATTATTTTTAGGGGAGTTATTTGATATTTTTTATGATGGCATAGCTGGATAATTTACATCAAAATTAGCGGTCACATTAAATTATTTTATAATGGCAGCGGTGGGTAATTTAGGCACATGTGTAGGGTGTCACTTTAGCCTATTTTCATAATGGCAAAGGTAGGTAATTTATTAGAAAAATTACATATCCAATGGCAATTATGATTATAGCGCTTCAATGCTTCACATTGTCAACTAAGGCTAGTCTCAATCCATAGTATCATACTCCAATATCCGAGAATGCAACATAGGGTGAAAAGTTTGTTAGTACCAGAAGAAACATCATCAATAATGGGTAGTATCATATTTCAATATCCAAGACAATTATATTAATTATTATAAGGATGTGTCTATGAGAGTGGACCATGTTATTAGACTTCGTGCCACAAAATAAGAAACCGTATCAAAGTTGTATCTTCAAAGCACGGCATTGGCACTAGTGCCATCGGGCCAGACCGTGCTAGAGCGTGCTGTTGAGGGCCAGGTCCATGCCGGACCACCGTGCCATGCCCATTTGGCTATGTATACTAGTCCCCTTACTATTTGCTTGATTCACGATATTGTAAATATTTAAATATTATTAAATGCTAGTTGTAATTTTTTAATTGCATGGAACAACAGTTTTGCGGGATCCACCCTAGAAGTGTTGGGGTTCATTCTCCCTAAGCCTAACAATGGTCAGTGACTCAGTGGTCCATCATGGGTGGCACTGGAACATTTGCTAATGCACACGGTATTATCAAGTACAGAGATGTTCCAAGTACCGTCAGTAGCATCACTGATATCGTTAGAGAGCTTGATATTCATATATTCTACACCCCAGAAACGTCAGCAGAGGTAAGACCATTCACTACATCAGATTTATACATATATTTTAGTTCTAAGTGCCTTTTTAACCCTATGCTGAAATGAAGCTAAAAATACTGCTCGCCCCATCCTTAAGTATGAGTCGTTATGGAAAAGTTAACAAGTTCAACTAATTTGCGTATCCTAAGCAATGTATATTTAAGGACGAAGGAAGTATATGACAAATAAAGGGTCAGATAACGCCAAATGTGTATGGATATGTACCATGTTCTTGTCATTTTTCATCACAACTGAAACTTGAATGCTTGATTACACACATGCATGTTCTGCTACGGCCTATACTAGTAACTCCAGGAGTAACTTAAAGGGGTAGCCTATACATATGAAGGTAGTTTACAACCTGTAGTTGCAAACTGAAGTATTTCAATTCTATCATTAATTCACAAGCATTTACGTCTGTGACATCCCATTTGAAACTCAATATTTTCCAGTAGCTACCTCGATTATTAACATTAATGGCCTATGTGTATGTGGCCTTCTGTAAGATTTGCCTTGATTTTACTGTTCTATGCAGGTTAAATTCACAGAAGTTATTTGAAGTGCAACTCTCTTCATATAGAATAAAGACATCACCAAACTGCTATGCAGAATTTGCTAAAGCATCGGTTAATAATTGATAATCTGAAGAAATAATGTGTCCATCGAAGCTTGTAGTGTGCTTGTTTATTTGCTACTCCTATTTTGTTAGCCTTCCTGTACTGCAGTGTCATCAATGTTGTACGTACCTTATGCTATATGCAAGTGTAATAATGCGCCAAACTTTCTATAATGCGCCGGTTGTCAATGTTAGATGGTCGTTAAATGTCTTGTTTTACCACTATATTCAAGAATTCCTCAAAAACAAAATATGACACTCTTCCTAAAAATTTAGGCTTTTGCTAAGGTACTCCCAAATGTCTATAAAAGGAAAGTTTAAGGACATATTACCTCCTACTAGGTAATAGGTTTAATGTTTGTTATTTGTATTTTTAAATCTAAGGAAATATCGTATTATTAGATCCAACTTGATTGAGTTAGATTTAACTTTCCTTTTTTTCCATTTGTGTCACGCAGATTTGGACCATCCCATGGCCACAAACGCGACAACAAGGGAAATAACGTTTCATGGCCACCAAATGTGACAGGATCTTTTGGTCTCCCTACTAGCTTGTAACATTTTTTTTTCTAAAAGGTTCAGCCTTTTTCTTTTTGTATCACCGAACGTGACAAGTAAACGTGAACGTGATATGATATGGTCTCATGCTATCTATCTACATGACAAGTGAATGTTTGAAACGTGATATCAAGTAAATGTGACGTGCCAAAAAAGAAAGGTGATATAATTTATTAAACGTGATATGATATATAGCACTTAGCCCATTATGTATTCTCCTAATGTGACATGGACTCTTTCTAACATTTTAGTTCTTAGTGTGTCGTAGGTGTCGTAATATTTTTTTTTCTAGTGTGACATAGGTGAGTCATAATTTTTTCTAACATTAAATTAATTGGTTAGCCATGACATAATTTCCCTAACACAACATGACATGTTAAAACACGTGGCTGAGAAGGAAAGGGGAGGATACCATGCGTCCGTGCCTAGGAATGGAGAGATCGGCCTGAGAAGGAAAGATCATGAGATTAGGAAGAATAGTTAAGGAAGGTGTTAGATATTATAGGATTTTTTTCTTTCCTCTCTCTATTAATTATTAAAATGTTTTATTTATTTCAAAAATCGATGGCTTAGATTTGTTTGAGATATTACCTCTTAGGAGGTGAATGGAGTACTTTAGCATAGCCTACCAGCTGAACGGCTGGAGCTAGGCTGCCGAACGGCTAAGGCTCATCAGCCCAGCCGGCAGCTATATTTTAATGATGCCATAGTAAGGATTGTATGACTCAGAATTGTTAGCTAGTTCAAAAAAATGTGTATACAAATTAAGAAAATAATGAGATAAATAGTGATACATGGTCATTCTATTCACAAACAAATAACCCTGATTGTTTGAATCTTCAACAGCATTTCCAATACTAATATAACATCAGCATCTGCATCCAGCGGTGGTAGAAGGCAAGAATTATAGGGTGGCTGGTTTCCTCCTTGTCTTCCTATTTTTCCTTCTTTCTTCTTCCTCCTCCCTCTTAAAAAATTATTCGGGGGGGGGGAGGCTAGGGAGTTTACACAAGTAGGGGGGCTAGAGCCCCCTGTAAATCCGCCCTTGTCTGCATCAGGTCAGATCTTATACATATTCACAAGATACTCTACAGTTTGTTAAGGACTTTGGATGGTAGTCATATATTTCGAGGGAAAAGAAGGCGTCCACCCTGCTGCCTCGGACAAACAGAGAATCTAGTTCTGTGGTGTCTACATTGCTAAATCATGGTACTTGGTTGTGGATGATGGTATATGATAATGATAATATATGATAATGATAATATACCTTATATGCTTAAGGTGGGATGGTACATACTTACACCATAGGAAATAGGTGCTTGCCAATAAAATCTTGACCAACTAAAATGCTTACCGTTTTTAGCTCAGCCTATATCCTTGGTGGCTTGCATTCTCACCCCACTTGCTGAATACCAACCATAAGTGTACTCACCCTTGCTAATTTGGATTCAGAAGGGAATGATGGAGAGTATATTGAAGAGCTTGACGACTTTTAGGATAGTGTCAACCAGTCGGCTGCCTATGAGGATCCACGGTGTTAGTTTATTGTCCTTGTTTCTATGTTGAACCTGTAGGCCTTCGAGCCTTCCTCGTGAGTGTCTTAAAGTGCATATTAAGCTTTTATGCGTTTGAGCATAATTTCTGTATACATTTTATGTCAACATATATGTGTGAACTGATCCTAGCGCACATATACTATACATTCGATTTTGCTATCAAACTTGGGTGTGACACCATGCCACATCCATTTAAGTATTAGGTCAGTGTTTGTGACGTCTTGGCCCATATAAGATGTTTTGAGAGTAGAGATATACTACCTCTGTTTCAAAATGTAGTTCATTTGACTTTTTTTGTCCTCAAATTTCATCACTCTTCTTATTAAGAAAAAATGTACAAACATAGTCAAATTTGACAACTACCAACGTACTTTTTGTTGGCAAAATTAATTCAAAACAAAAATCGTTGAACATCGAAGTTGTATAACTTCTCAAGATCTACTACTTTTATGTATGTCATTTGTCCATCTGACATAGTGGTAGAGACATTGTTTACAGATCTTATATATCTCTTCTAATTTCATGAAACTTTATGGGATATACAAATTTGTGAACAATGTTAATTACTAGCATTTTTTCGAATGAAGAAATGAACAAAATAAAAGTTGTACACCTTAAGAAGTTATACAACTTTGTAGATCAAAACTTTTAATTTAATAAAATTACTAACCTCTTTTCCAAAGCGTTTTTTAAAATACACTCGGCAAACAAGATCTTCGTCGAGTGCTAGAAAACACTCTGGAAAAACCTTGTTCGCTGAGTGTATTTTAGAAAAAAAATACTCGGCGGACATAATTTTTTGCCAAGTATTTTTAAAATATATTTGACAAAGACCTTGTTTGCCGAGTGCCCGATAAAATGCACTCGGAAAAAGAGACGGGCACTTAGCAAACTATGATCTTCCGGTCGGCTAGTTAAAAATGATTAATTATTGAGCAGGCAGTGGTTAATAGGGATGGTAACGGGTCGGACTCGGATCGGACTATGTATCTGGGGACCCAAACCCAAACCCACAATAAAAACCCAAACCCAAACCCAAATCCAATTCGGGTTAAAATCAGAATCCAAACCCAAATCCGCGGATATCCAAAACCCAACGGATAATCCAAAACTTAAAACAAATAATACACCAACAACTGCAAGCCTGGATAGTGTAACACTAAACACAAGGTACAGACCAAAGATAAATATGATTCGTCCAAATGATTACAAATATTGAATACAATACACAAGTTCAATAACACAAACAAACATCCATAGACCATAGTTTTTCAAACAAACTAACAATATTACAGAGATCATCATTGATTCATTCTTGTATTGCAGAGATCATCATTCTTCAATTATGGTAGAATCATCCTCACCCTGCAAAATAAAAATAGAGTAGCTAATTACTTGAATGTTCAATGAGTTATACATTCACAAGTTGCACATAGAAGGAAACATAAACAATACCATCTCTTCATCCTTTTCATCAAGACAAGTCATCAAAGCCCCAACAAAAGTTGACTGCCCTCCTGCTTTGATACAATATTCACAAATTAGTCTTATAACTCATAATGAATGAAGATGAAAAGCATATAGCAATTACACTTACCCAACATGTCATTATGAGACCATGCTTGCATACACATAAGTGCCTCAATCATTGACGGTGCAAGCCTACTACGATGTGGACTAATTATTCTTCCACTAGTGCTAAAGACGGACTCAGATGGCACAGTTGTCACAGGAATAGCAAGAATATCACGTGCAATTTTTCTCAATGTTGGGTATTTGAGCCCTGCATGTAGCCACCACTGAACAATATCCAACTCTTGTGTCCTAGGCAGCAATGGCTCCTCCAAGTACAAATCTAACTCAGTTCGCACATAAGTAGAGGTCACAGCTGGCTGTTTAGACATGTAATCATCAAAAGTGTCAATCCAATCCTCATCATCCATCTCAGCAGAAGCACTTGGTCTAGTTTGAGCACCATCTGTTGTGGCAACATCCTCCATAGAAACTTGGTATTCCAAAACCAAATTGTACAACAAGTCTCTCACTTTGTTGACAGCTTCCATAGCCACACTTTCTAACCCATGAATTTTGAGAAAAAGAGCATTCAACAATTGTAGCTTATACCTAGGATCTAGGACAGCAGCAACAGCCATCAAACCATGCACATCTGACCAATATTTATTGAATTTCTCTTTCATTTTAATAGACATTTCTTCTACCTTAGGAATATCACTGTTTTGCCACTTTCTGATTGACAAAAAAATGTTACATATTTTGGGAAAGAAAAGATTTGCTGTGACATATTTGGTGCCTGATAGTAGCTCAGTTACATCATACAACATCTTTAACCTTTCACAAAGCTCTCTAGCAAACTTCCAATCATCTTGTGATGGAACACATGGAGCACGAGAAGCAAGGCGATCAAAGACATCTTGGTAAATTAATGCAGTGCTAAGCATAATATAAGTAGAGTTCCATCTAGTTTTACAATCAAGAGCAATTCTTTTATCATAGTTTCCTTTCATTTGTGCTGCCATTTTCTCAAACTTCTCATGTCTTTTTGGAGTGGCCGACCAATATGCAACACTATCACGCACATTATCAATTCCATTCTCCATGACACTCATTCCATCTTTCACAATTAAATTTAAAATATGGGCAGCACAACGCATGTGAACTAATTTACCTTTCAACATACAAGAGGAGAGTGGTAACTTGCCTTCTATAGCAGTCTTATTCTTTGCAAGGTCATCACCAACAGTGCCAATCATAGTCTTCATCATGTTATCATTGACACTGCAATTGTCAAGAGTTATAGTGGACAGATTTCTCTCAATATGCCAATCTAGGAGAACTTCATGAAGAACCTCTGCTATAACCTCTGCTGTATGTGGTGCTGGAACATAAATAAACCTACAACAATAAAATATAATAAGTGCTTGTGCTGGACAGATTGCTCCCAATAGACAAAATGCATAACACAAGAAGAAAAAATGAAGCAATTTATATTTACCTAATAAGAAAACTTTTTAGCTTCCAATCTTCATCAAGAAAATGGGCTGTAACTGCCATATAACCTTTCCTCTGGTGGTTTGCTGTCCACAAGTCCGTAGTAACAGCAACACGAGAACTCAATTTCTTAACATAATTCATCATAGAGCTCTTTTGCACTTGATACATATCAAAGATATCCTTTCTAATTGTGTTTCTAGACACTACCTTGAATGCTGGCTGCAAAGCAGCACAAAACTTGCGAAATCCAACATGGTCCACCATGGAAAGAGGATACTCGTGCACAATAATCATTAAAGCAAGTTCTTTCCTAGCGACATCTTGATCAAATACATACTTCTCTAATGTGACTGTGCCATCTTGTGGATTTATAGAAAATTTAAGAGTGGATTGTGTTAATCCTTTTCTACAAGCTCTATCCTGACATATAGCAAGATGATTCTTCAGATGAGTAGTACCATTTCTTGTTTGCCCACATAAATTTTTTTTGCACCAGTGACATTTTGCTTTCGGAACCCCATTTATGTTGATCAGATCAAACTCTTTCCATACATCAGACCTTAGCTTTCTTTTACTACCAACAGCAACATCATCTTCTATCTCTACCACATCAGTGTTACCTACAGTTGCAGAATCAGATGGAGGCGTGGCTGAATTGACTGCAACCGGTCGAGGACGAGAAGACACAGATTGAGATGCACCAGCAGGTCGAGATCCACTTGAAGCACCAGGGGCCGACATCACTCACTTCCTGAAACAAAGCACAGAGAATATATGAAATACGAGATGCAGTGAGTACTGAGTAGAAGAAGGCACCGGAGAGAGGTTGCACCAATGTCAGCCGTGGGGGAGCGCCGGCCGTCAGATCGAGGTTCCGGGCGACGGGCGGGGAGCCGAGGCGCAGATCGAGGTTCCGGGCGACGGGCGGGGAGCCGAGGCGCTGGGGATAGGGCGTCGGGGTCGGTGCCGAGCCTGGCCGTCGAGCGTAGGGGCTGCCGGCTGCCTCGGGGCTTCGCCGTCGGAGACTCGGAGTCGAGGACTCGCCGCGTCGAGGGCAGAACGGCAGGCGACAGGGGCGCTCGAGGGAAGACAGGAGTCCGGAGGAGGGAGTCGAAGCCTTGGCGCCGCCGGCTGGCCGGCGCTCGCGACGCGATGCTACGCGCGCGCCCTTGGCCCTTGCCGTCGCCCGTCGCTGGCGTGAGGCCGTGAGGGAGCGCGACTGCGCGAGGCCGGGAGACGGGGTCGGGGCTCGGGAGTCCGGTCGGGTGGGCGGCGGCTGCCAGGGGAGTGAGGAGACAGGAAGAGATATGAGTGACTAGGGTTTCCTATGGGCTTCTAATGGGCCTTTTCGGAGCTCCAATGGAGGTCCGCGGGTGAAATATAGAATCCGACCCAAACCCGAAGCTTAACGGATATCCGAACCCGCAGATCCGTGGGCGAAAATTAGGAACCAAACCCAAAACCCGCAAACCCAAAATCCGCGGATATCCGCTCCGAATCCGACCCGCTGCCATCCCTAGTGGTTAATCGGCACATAAGGCAGGGATTATATTAGTCAGCACGCAGGCAGTGGAAGTCAGTATCATCCTGGTCCTTGTCACCAACTAGCTAGCAGCGGTAACTGGTTCTCTTTTCTTTTTATGCTAATATCAGCGGTAATTGGTACATAACTGGGGCTGAAAACAAAGTCACTTGGAGTCAAATCACATTCTCTGTGATCTTGTACATATATAGCTTCCTTGCAATTCCACCTATAAATTGTTGTCCATAATAATGGTAGTTCTAAAATAATAATATTCTTAGGCTGAAGATGGCAGAAATGGAATGAAATGTCATTTTTGCCATGGCTCGGTTTGTTCGCCCCTCTCACTCTCCTCTTCTTTCTTTTGCATCGTGCTTGGCCCTCCCCTGAGTTGGTCATGGAGCTTGACTGGGAGTGGAATGTCCTTCATAGCAACCATTGGATACTCATTTGTTTCTTTATTTTTTACATGTATAGCTTTGCAAATAGTCATTGGATTTCTGACTAAGTATCTAACTATTGCTGCTTCTTTGATGGCTGCCACAGAGATTTTGATTCTGATGGCCTAGAGGACAGAAACGGTGCAAAAGGATATTTTCCCCCTTGTTATCCTCTTTCTCGGTGATATATGAGATTCACTGATAACTAGGTCCGTGCCCGTGCGTTGCTACGGGAAGCAAAACTTGTATAACAAACAACATCGAACATCACAAAGAACAATAATTCAATAATAGTTATATTGTTGCAAAACAAAACAAAGATAGTGGCTTATTTATGCTTATAATGAGGTTACATTGGAACCCACAAATCGTGACATCTACTTCAGCTTAAACTGGCACTGCAAATGATGCTTCTCTGAATGACTCATACAACCAGAGCAGTTCTCACTTTGCAGTACAGTACATGACAGACACACAAGGACATCAGAATCATGGCGTAACCAATGGATCCTCGGCACGACAGGATGCATTGAAACAGTTCAATTCAAATTCATAAATTGCTGCACGACATAAATGGTATATGCCGTACGTACACTACTGTTTATGTAACATCCAGTGCTACTATAATATTATAGGAATATAGGCTAACTGAAACTTTTGCCACTCCAGATGTGTAAGCCATCGAAAACAGAGCCTGAAATTAGGCGTGGTGTGGCTGGGAGTGCAGCTAAAACACACTTTGCTAATTGTTTTCTTCTACCATATAACTATTCCAACACTAAAATTCTTTGATTTACAGAAAACGCCAAATCGACAAAAGTTAACAGACTTCATATGGGCCATAGGCACATCAGCAGTTAACTCATATTTCCTTGCTGCTACTGAACATGAACTATTTGGAATGAATTTAGCCATTATTCAGATAGCCAAATTTTACGAACAACCCAAATTCAGATAACCAAATCGTCTGAATATAGAAAATTCAGGTAGCCAAATTGACTCAATAGCCCAAATTCAAATAACCAAATTCTATGAATGACCCACTATTCTCTCTTCTCTTGACTACCATCCAGATCAACACATGAACAATGGATGCACATGAGTACAGTAACCCCAAGATTCTGAATCTAAGATGTTTTTTCGTGAACAGGCAGACAGTTTTCGGAAGAGCTTAAATTTCACAGTTGTAGGTGGATGAGCATAATGCTATCATTGCACCTATTTGAGTCATCAAGACCATCACAAATCAGTATACACAGAATGACTACTGAATTAAACCTAGAGACGTGAAACATTTGAGCTATCACTGCACCTGCTCAGCAAAACTCAAAAAGATTAGAATCACGGATGAGCAAATGAACTATGAGCTATCCTTCAGGCAACACAAACAAGCAGAAATAATCTGAGCAAACGACCAACTAAATGACACACTGCAACTTCTTTACTACCATGCGTTACACTTGATAGCAGCCTAACATTGCTTGTCGTGCCATATGTCACGAACATGGGTTTTTGTTCAAGTTCATTTCACTGCACAACACAAAAGCACTACACTATTATTGCTTCTGCAACTGTACTGCTACTACAACCTATATGATATCAATCCAGCAGGTAGCAGTTTTAAAACTCAGAAACACGATGGGTAGGAAGGAGGACGTAACTATGTGTGTAACTTGATTAGAGTATCACTAAACCTGGATATCCTCTAAAAGATCTTTGATACTGCCAGCATTGTGTCTTATGTTACATCGCTATAACCTGGGAAGAGCTCAAAAGGAAAGATAGCTCATTCCAGTTTGCGATATGACCCATATTTTCTGAAAGAGTGACTCGGCCTTCCAAATTTCAGCAAACGTAAGTCAGGTAAGTCAGGTGGCAAAGTGCCCAAACAAATCTGCATGTGGAAAAGTGACTCTGCACGCGTATTGTGGTCCTGCACGCGGAGCCGCCGTACTCCCTGACCCCGGCCAAGACTGCATTTTTATAGTTAATTTTCAAAGTACTATATTCTGTGCTATATATTATCATTTCATTACTAAAATTCACAATTAATAACAAAAGTAATCAAGACTGCATTTTTTGGAGACACCGTGACACCACCTGCATTTTTGGATGATATTTGTTTACCTCTCTGAAATTTCAAATGAGGAGCGTGGTAACGGGCCCTGACTGGAACATCCTGTACCAGTGGAGAAAGAGAGGAAAGAAATTCATTAGGCTAATGTTGAGGTGTTATGTTGAAAACATTTTAAGAACGGGCGAATTTCCTACCTCAATCAGGCCAGCCAAGCAGTGGACGTAAGTATCCAATGATATACAGCTCTTTTTGTTTTACTGGTCCCTCACGTGCTCCTCTCAGGCATTCACCATCATTCTCTACATTATTTCGAAAGATACCCTCAGCCTGAAAATGAAATATCAGCACGAACAAAAATCCAGTTTTATCATGCAGGCACAAAAGCCTCAATCTCATGCTTGAAAACAATGTGAAAGCCACCATGTGAATATTGGTATAGGAGCGGTCAATAATTCATTCAATCACTTGTTTAGGACGAAACAATATATAGGAACAAGTAGTAGGATCCGCTGTACCGCTCCGTCACTCTCGTACATTGGCAGTTTAGGATGTGGGAGGTGATTGATCACGACCTTGCACTCGGGTGAGAGCTCTATCTCTATATGGTTCTCCATTGCCACTGGGCTCGAGGCCATGCTCCGCTAGCACAGAAGCAGCGTTGTCCTCCATCCAGATTCCAGATATCAAATTCCTCCATCGATGCCATGCTCCGCTAGCACAGAAAACATTAAATTTCTATTATAGTTACTTAAAGATATCAAATTCAAAACTCTAAACAGCTTCTCCAACACAGCTCATTATCCGCACTACACTTTGAATATTCAATAAAAACCAATGTATCTTCTGAGACTATCGCCAATAATTAAGACACACACCATTGTGTGTACCTTCATTTTCATTGCTGGTAGACAATATAAACCAGCCTTACCGAATACACAAGAGCTTCAGTCATCAGCGCAATGATGTCTCCGTGAATGGATAACAATGTTTGGGTAAAAAAACAAATGTTTATGCCAACCAAAATAACAAGATAATTATATATGGAAATTCACAGTTGGTAAGCTTGCAAAAGAAAATGTGTAGCAAATCAGATAGGGAACTTCCTTGCTTCTCCAAGAGCTAAGACATGCACTCCTCAACGCATCACACTGGGAAGCCATCCATCTGCAGCAACTGAAGAGATAGGAGCAGAAATTACAAAGAAAGCTAGCCAAACCTATATCGTGGTAACATATATGCTGGTTACGTTTGGATGTCGGCGGAGAACTTCAAACTAAATTTAACCATTCATCACTGCTCATACCAAAAGGGACTACTTGACAACAGATATATTTAACCTCATAATTGCCCAATTAGTGTTCTGTGAAGACCAAGGATTAACTGGCTAATACACTTCCAAACAAGTGTGCTTTCAGAACTAACAACACACAAAAGCATTGTCTAGCTAGTATAGTTTTAGTTCAGTATAAGCACTAACTAGGCATGTAATACCAAAATCTTTTTCCCACGAAAATAGCATCTCTTACTATGAACGGAAACTCTGCACTTTTGACACTTCCTGAAACTAAAGTTTTGACTCTCATGTAAGGACACTTGATGTTTCCTGATGAATTGCAGCTAGCGATGTTGTTTGATTTCCAAATACACTGGTGGACTGGGCAAAACAAATATGGAGATATAAGTAGTACAGCCAGCAACCAATTAAATTGATTATTATTAGTAAGCATGTAATGTAACAGTGAGTAAAGCTCACCAATCTGTGTAATCAGGGACTGAGGACATGTGCAACATAGCGGCAGCATCTGCCGGGGCATTCTTCCTACTCTACAGCAGTAAAAATGCCGACACCTGATTTGTACTCGATCCTCATCATCGATTTCCACATCGACCTCCATGCCGCGCCGCCCTTCAAATCAGGCGGTTCAGAGGAGGGTTGTACAATCGAGGTTCACCTCCACCACACTCCTCGGTTTGGTGCCGACGGAGCTCGCGACAGCAGCGGCTGCGCTCGATTTGGCGCTGATGGGGCTCGCGACGGCGGCCGGATTTTGCTCTAGGGTTTGAAAATTAGGAATAAAAAAATCCTGATTAGAAGATCTCACATGGGAAGGCAAAATAGTTGCCGGAGGTGGAGCACTTGGAGGCCGGTAGTTGTTGAGAAGAGCAAAGCACCTGCGCCTATGTTCCGATGCCGGTGAGGGGGTCCACCACCATTGCCGCGGCAGCTTCTGCATCCTCCTCCGATCCCCATCGCGGATCTGGGCGAATCCTCTCCGCGACCACCGCTGGAGCGAGGCGATGGCGGATGTCGAATCGACGGCGGTGGCGCTCGGTTTGGTGCCGACGGAGCTTGCGACAGCGGCGGCGGCTTGCGTGGCCCAGAAGGGAGATGGCGGGCATGTCGCTATATGGCCCAGGAGGCGTGAGAGAAGAGGATGACGGCGGGGCAGGAGGATATTGCGCGTGAGAGGGAGCGGAAGCAGGGGGAGTCGCGAGGTGATGGAAGGAGGAAGGGGAGCGACGGCGTGATTTGCGGGCGTCGGACGCGGAAGGGGTGACGTACGACGAAGCGGAGGATAGCACGACGCGGACTACGACGGACGACGAAAGGACGACGATTGTGACACCAAAACTTGTCTCGCTTGCCTATTTTTAGGAGTAGAGAAGTAGAGACAGAGACTAGAGATATAGAGATACGTTCTTTTCCTTGGTATCCTCCTTTCCCGTGGGAGTGAATTAAATATGTCTATAAAAAGAAAATTTAAAACAAGTTGGGTTTCCCCAACCGATGATTATGTAAAAAAAATATATTATTTTCACCATTTGCCCACAAGTCATGAACCAAAAATTAATATTATTTATTTTATATTAATTTTATTATAATATATGTAATATTTAGAGATCTGAATAATTTCAAATAAAAAAGGAAAAGATTTTCTCGTCGAGTACTATAGTTTAGATGTTGACTTTATTTTCGTTTAGCTTGTTTGATAGGCACAAGATTGTATTTTAAATATTAAACCATCTTAATAATTTGAAAAAAAAAATATGAACTACAAAGTCATAGATCTCATAGGGATCTATAACTTTTATATAAAGTTTGTTTTAATTTGATGATATAAAAAACTTATAAACTTTTGGTACTAATAATTTGGGTCTATTTTCACCAGCACTTTATGGTTGGAGCACGTGGTGAAAACCCGCCTGTCACCAACGGTTCGTAAGCGTATTACAAACCGGCAGTGAGAATGGATTTTGTTTTCACCGCCCGTGGTAGGAACAGGCAGTGATATTTATTTTAACCATCGGTTTTATTTCAAACCTAGGGTGATGACTTTTACCACAGCTTTGGTCTAAATCGGTGGTAAAATGGTGCAGCGTGTGGGAGAAAATATGTTCACTAGTGTACACTAGGACTATTACATGTTAACATGCCTGGCATCATTGATCATAGAACAGATGGAAAGGATGAAGTCTACCTTCCATTCCAGCCGGCGGTAAGGTCATCTTCTAGTACTCTTTTTTTGGTTGTCATGTTTCTAACTCTTAAGGGTAGTGCTGCATGTTTAGTCTAAAATTATCCTATCCAAGTCATTCCCTAACTTCCTCAACTTATTCAGGTCTGACCCCAATCTCATTTATTTCAATTCTGCTGGCTTGACAACTTGAGCAAATTGTATTGGCCACGTATGTTTAGCCCTCGATAATGTAAACATTGATCGAGATAAACATTGTATACAAGATGGTACGCATTTGAACGTTTTGTTCGCTACATGCTGGTTACAAGAGGTTTTAATAAATCAGTAAACGACAGGAATCTGTCTGCTGATTAAAAAACAGTTAATTATTGAACAGGCAGTACTATGTCAATCGGCACACAAGGCAGTGGTATTAGTCAGCACTCAGCACACAAGGCAGTATTTGAAGTCGGTATCATCCTGGTTCTTGTCATCGTGTTTGGCCCTCCCCTATGAGTTGGTCATGGACCTTGACTGGAGTGGAGTGTCTCTCGTAGCAACCATTGGATACTCATTTGTTTCCTTGTTTTTTTTTACATATATAGTTTTGCAAATAGCTATTAGTATCTAACTATTGCTGCTTCTCTGATGGCTGCCCCAAGGATTTTAATTGTGATAGCCTAGAGGACAAATAGTGTGCAAAAGGATTTTTTTTCCTTGGTATCCTCTTTCTCGGTGATTTATGGGCTTCACTGCTAATACGTTTTTCTTCAGACATTGAGACATATGTAGTCTTGCTTTATTTATCCTGCAGCTATCACTTTCCATCTCCGACCATATAAAACCATTAGATCTGTTAGATGATGCTCTGTGACAATCTGGACAAAAAATATTCGATGCCCTAACAATATTTTTTTTTGTTATTAGTGACTCTTTGTACGTGTTATTAAGGTTAAGTGTTAATTTTTTTTTTGTTATGAACTGGTGATCCGTGCCAATCTGGACTAGTAATATTTGATGATCCGATCGAAGTTTGGCGCTGTCTGTGTTTATAATGTTCACTTCATGATGCATGCATCTAAGGGGCAACACGGTATACATCAACTTGGATAACCTTTCCTCTGCCCCTCAATTCTCCCAGTCCAAGGATTCTATAAGAGCTCTTTTACAGCGCACAATACTAGTGTCCAGTAGTATATAGTATTGGTTAAGGATAATTTAGTAATTTACCCTATATCTATTTATTTTAATAATTTTAATTGGTAACAATTCTCACTCTCTAATCTGTAATATAATCATATCAATTCAAAATAATGAAAACATAAATTAAAGAATACTAATTAATAACATATTATATAAAGTTTATTTTGTTTTTTTAATATATTACACTAATGCTATTAAATTACTTTCCTAGATTACCCCTAGTCCACTATACGACCCTTAAATACTACTATATCACCAGGACCATTTGTATAGTATACAATTAATCTCGACCGTCGGATCTTTATATACTAGTCCTTTTTAACCGCTAGTATATGATGGTATTGTGCGCTGTAAAAGAGCTCTTCTATAAATACCACCTCCCTACCCTCATCTATCAGCACACAAGCACACCTCCGTTTTATTACTTACCCTTAGCTACTACACTCATGGCTACTTACCTCTGGCTCCTTGGTTTTTCTCTTCCTCTGCCTGCCAATAGTCCTCGCATGCCGAGCTGACAAAACCATCGATCCATATCCGTGTTAGTGTCCCCAAGAGAATGAGATTCGCCTTCAAATGTACTTGCACCAATTCCCTGTGACATCTATGATGTTTAGATTTTAAAAGTTCACTAAAACCAAGAATCAAAACAGGGTTAAAGCTGAACTAAACTTAAATTGGGTTTCAAAATTCAAAGTTTGAATTCAAAAAGGGCTAAAATTAACACCAGCTGAGATCTCACAAATTTTCTACTAAACATGAAAATCTCCAAAAAGTAAAGTTGTTTGTCATCCCAAATAAGGCCTAGTTACTGTTTGGAACTTTTTCGAATTTTGCACTCAAGCCCCTCAAAATCCCAAAAAACGTGCAGAACACCTTTTCAAACCTAGCTTGTTTGAGCTCGAAAACTTCGTATTTTCAAGTTTCTCCCAAAATGAAAGTTGTGTCCCATCTTTCAAAATCTAACTTTTGTTTTGCATTTTTGAATGTTTAGTTCAAATATTTGGAGAAATCGGGCTTGGAACAGGGGAGCTACTGGGGCGTTCCGACCACGGCTCTAGCTCGCCCTGCCCTAGGCCGCGGTTGGCCGCCACGTGGCCGGCGAGCACCGGCGTCCACGCCCGCCCGGCCATGGCCTCGAAGATGGCGTCTCGGCTTCCCGTGCACGCGTCTGACCTCCCGTCCCGTCTTGTCTCGCACCGCGCACGCCACGCTCGCCTTGTCACGCCAGCTCCTGTCGCGTCGCGCAGAGCGCCGCCATTGGCCGCTGCAGCGCGCGCGATGGCCAAGCCTCCTTGCGACCTGGCTTTGCTCCAGCTGCACGCCCGAGCTCGTCAAAGCATCCCTTGCTTGCCGCGCGCGAATCCCTGCCAGCCAACCCCCTCGCTCGCTCGGCCGAAGCTTACAGGCGCACTCATGGCGACCTGCCGGCGCCCCGTCACGTGCACGCGCGCCCCGAGCGAACCCAGTCGCCAGTAGCACACTCCAAGGCTCCTCCAGCTAGCCTCTACCACTTTGCTTCAGCTTCCGACCCAGCCATTCCCTCTCCGCGCGCCTGAGCCCTTTCTTCCACCTCCGGACGTGAAGAACAGCGCTCGAGCGCCTTGCCGCCGCTGGCCAAATCGACTGCCCTCCCCTCTATGGATTTCCAATCCGTCGCACCTGAGGCTCACTCACCAACCTAGCTAGCCCCTCGAACCAATCCCAGCAAGAATCGAGCAGCCCTCGCCGGGAATCGAAGAATCCCTGCGTTGCCCACCTCCATTCTCGCCCAAACTCCACCTCAACATCGAGCCCCATCCTCCGGCCATCCCCGTCGCCGCCAAGACCCACAACGAGCTCCGCCTCATCCCGGTGAAGCTCTCAAGCCACTCCGCCCCTCGCCTCGACCCCGGCAGCCCGTCACCGACGTCGCCGGAGCAAGCCGCTCCGCCGCCCAACGTCGCCAGCCCACACCACGCCACCTCCGGCCACAATTCCACCTCCAAACGACGCGCGGTGAGCCCCTCCTCACTCCCCGCCTAGTTCCCTGGCCTCCCCCACCGTATCCTCGCCGGAATCCGGTCGCCGGCGAAGCCTGGACTATTTCACGTTCCCCTTTTTAGTTCTAGGGTCCTTCGTGCAAGTTTCAGGGACTGGTTTGCAAGAGTTTAATAGATCTAGGGTCCCCGGCGTAAAAAGATTCTTTAGATCTAGTTTAAATTTCTGAGATCTTCTAAAATCCGTTAAAATCATAGCAAAATCAGAAAAACGCATAAAAATACTTCCTAGACTCGTGAGATTATAAACTCCAATCTCATGTTTGCATGTATATGCTTTTGGTGAATGGTTTCTGAATTAAAATTCAAAGTCAGTTTTAAGAGATTTGTGCACCATTTTGGATATGTTGTATGTTTAGCATGTAGTAGCATTGTGTCCAAATGGGACCTAAAAATATGATCTGTAGCCTCTGGTATGAATTGTTTAGTGATTTCTGTTCTAGCTCAGTTCTAGATTTGTTACAAATATTTCCTGCAGTAAAAAATCATCAACTTCCACCAGAGGACTAGAAACTTGTTAGCACATGCTAGAAAAATGCTAAACTCAATTTTTACTTTGTTTAGGCTATCAAATAAATAGATGTATGTTTTTCGTTTGGTAATTGTTTGGGACGGTTCAAGTGGTATTTTTAGCTACCACTTGGCCAAAGCACTTCTATTGATCATGCCTAGCACGGGTAGCAAAATCTATTGTTTTGTATGTATCTATGATTTTATATGATTTAATCTTGAATCCACGGTCAGTGACTTGTACTATTTTTAATAAATTCTGTACAACTCGGTTTTAGCTAAATTTTGGGGTGAGCTTAGCTCTTATAATCCTGTAGCTGTCATAAAGTTTGTAGATAAAAAGGATGAACAGAAACAAAGAAACAAAAATGAGAAGGAACTAGAGTAAAATTGAATTAAAAAAAAGGATATAGATCACTTGTGAATAATTAAAGCAAAAGTGGGTGCATGTTAAGTTTTAATTCTAGAACTGAATTCTTGTATAAGAAATAATAGTTTAAATTGTTTTATATATGTACACAATCACCATCAAATCTAGCACCCCCCTTCTCTATTCTTGTGAAGAAAAGAATTGTACACTAAAGTGTCTAGGTGAATATAGCCTTCAAGTGCCTTAGCTTTTAGACCTAAAATTTCGCAGCAACACTTAAACTTGTGCATCTCATGTAGAAGGTGTCCTCGCTGACGGTACTTACAACCTCGTCCCCGCTAACGAAGAAGAAGCTCCCGAAGGTGGTGCCAACGTCATCGTGATTGACCCGGAGACTGACACCTGTGTAGCTCAAGAAGGCAAGCCCCGGAGCATAACCTAACTTTAAAGTTTATGCAACTATGAATTATCTATGTTTGTGCATTTACGTTTCAAGGAGTTGTTTGAACACCCTAGTTGCATAATTCTAGTACCTATGTCTTGCAATACTAGTATGATAGGGTCGATAGTGCAATGCTTTAGGACTGTTACAAGTCGAGTGATTTCCTGTCACTCGCGAGACATAGCAGTTGCTTGTCTTTACTTATGTTGGAATCGTAAGGATGGACAAGCGGGATGGTATGTGTAGATCTCCCGTCCGTGTATGATAATTGGATTAAGGTCGGAATGTGTGGTTCTGTGCGTCAAGTTTTTGATCATACCATGCACATGCCAAAGTCTGGGCTCCGGTAAGCCCGGTACCCGATTGATACAGCTAGGATTGATAGCCATTTTTCCATGGAAATGTTTTTTCCTTGCTGTACACAAGTGATTACATGCGTGAGATCGGTCGGCATGAGTCCGCGAGTATCCGATAACCTTGTATCCTAAGAGCGCCGGACTGTGGATTGAAGGGAAGGGTTGGATAGTGTTTGTGCCTTTTATAACAAGCATTATTCGTGTGTGTTGGGTTTCCCTGGCCAGGTAGTGAAATTCGGTTCGAACTGTCCGCTTCTCGCGGTTAATGAGACTGCTTGACTGCTGTGCCACATTGAGTAACAAGTGAAACTATGAGATGATGAACTTATTATTCGTACTAAATTGTATTGCACTACTTGTATGCTTAGAAAGGTTGCTCATCTAGAATGGTTAAAACTACCAGAACTTGATGCTAAAATAATGATAGTAAGGATCCACTCTTAGTCGCTTTCTGGCAAAACAAACCTACCAGCCAAAAGCCTCTCATGTCTAGGAGTCGGTGATGTAGTTTTCACCCGACGGGTAAGCCTTGCTGAGTATTAGTATACTCAGTCTTGCTTGTGGCTATTATTTCAGGTACTACTTTGGATGAGACGGTGAATTCTGTCACTTGGCCTGCCCAGGTTCCTCCTGGCTGGCACGTCGAGTGGGTTTCATCCTCTTCCAAGGATCGGGAGGAGTAGCACCATGGATGGCGTGGTGTTGCTATGTATCGTCGATCAGCTTATTTCCGCTGCTTTGCACTCTCAACTTTTATTTAAATTTCAGACTTGGTTTGTAATAACTTGATG
Organism: Digitaria exilis; assembly: GCA_015342445.1. Lineage (NCBI taxonomy): Eukaryota > Viridiplantae > Streptophyta > Magnoliopsida > Poales > Poaceae > Digitaria > Digitaria exilis. Next base: position 810,617 of record JACEFO010001695.1, on the reverse strand, counting down.
AGACTATTTATGTTAAGTTGAACTTGTGGAATGTTGTAATTTCTAGGACTCACCTTCGTGTGGGCGTACGTGTTGTTTCAATCATGAAAAAAACTTGGTTAATCAGGTATAATCCAACGGCGCTCCATCTTATTCCAGATTAAGTGCCTGACTACTTAATTAGTAGTTTATGGGTACTTAACATGGAATAATTTCGGAGTGGTCCGCCACATTCCCTGTCTGGGCTAATGTCACAAACCCTAACGAGTACGGCGCGGTAGCTTCAGTCCAACCCATTGGTTTTGGCACGATGTACATTCATGACTGGTTTCTAATAGTACTAGAACATTCGGCGCGCGATGCACGCCCTACAGATTGAACAGTTAAATGTAACTAACTTTAAGGCAATGAAAGACAACGAATATATGCAAGGCATAAGATAAATTCAAACGAAAGCAGCACACCGAATGTCATCAACATTCTAACATAGATGTCCATCCAACATCGATCTGAATCATGAACATGACAACCAATCTAAGAAGCAAGCTATGTCTGTCCGACATCTCAATCATCGATATTACAACACATAAGATCACCCATCTATGCTATTAATGCAGTATTTGTCCAGCATTTAGAGCATCAATATTACAGCACATTCGATCACCGATATATCCTATCCATCAGGTGTTGTCTGGCATTTGGAGCATCAATATTACAGCACATTCTACCTCCATAAATCTACACGAAACAAGTATGCATAGCTACCAAACAACCTTGCTAGTAGCTTTCAATACTAACTAAAAGATTGCTAATCACAACACTAAACAATCTGCAGGCAAGGTCGATGCATACTATGGATCCCATGCATCAGGCTCTTCTCACCAGAGATGAAAGCACACAAGCTGGCCGCAACTGGTAGATACAAAATATCAACACGCATCCCTGCATGGACTGCAAAAGGATAATAGTTTAATGCATGCGTCATGGAGATGTAACAACTTCCAAATAATTAGCTACTTGAATGGTTTCTAAAAACAGGTTGGCAAGCTGCCATGAAGAAAGACCAAGAAAATAATAACAGCCGCTAAGAAACATGCCATCTGCAGACATCTTTGTGAGGATTTTGCTAGATAAAGCTAAAAATTGCGTTTGGGCTGTAGACTTGATAAATGACATGTAAACAAAATATGTTTCAAACCAGTGTTCTTTTAGAAATGGCAATGTTTCAAACCAAAACTACACAGGACCAATTTTCTCTCAGCACACAAGTTCTGAACATAGATCTAAAAATAGTGAGGCCTAGGAGACGACTAACGCTGGAGAATAGTATAGTGCTATGCATATTTTGCCAAGCCTACTGTTCAGTAAAAGGCAACAATTTCACTAAAGGAGAAATTTAATAAAAACCCCTCATGCATGTGCAATTATGCAAAGACAAAATGAGGAACAGAATGTTTATTCAACTAATCCCACATAATGTTTATCTTCCCACATAGGTTGTGCCTTCTTTAACTCAATCTCAGAACTGCAGGTTCTCCATGAAGCAACATTTATAGTACCATAAAGCAAGTAATTCAGCATACTGAGAGTCATCTATTGAGTACCGTCAAATAAGGTAATGATTTGAAGTCCTGCTCCTTAAATATTGAAAAACAGTAATAATATACATGCTAAAAATATGTTATCTTTTGTTCGGCTGGTTTAAATATGATTTATCATTCTGGAGCCAGTGCTAATGCACTGCATTCCATGCTTCCAAAGAATAAACAGGCATAATTTATAAAAGTGTTACCATTTATTTAGCAGGTTGAAATACGATTCATCATTGTGGAGCTAGTGCTATCAGAGTCTAACACACGTCATTTCATTTCAAGTAGACTATTTTACACCATCTAGCAGATTTCCATCAACCAATTTGCATCACCAAAAACCAACCCTTGAATTATCCACATGAAAACGCAAGAGAATGAAATATACCTTGACACAACTAAGTTAACAAACTTCATAGAAAAACACACTTTGATATACCTTTTGATTTGGTATCTGCTCCAAGAGCTCCGTGGCTTTGGTTGCATTCTACATTTTAATGCAAGCGTTCAGTGATTAGTACATAGTCAGCACAATAAAATATGTTCTTAGGTTCTTTAGTAGAGAGTAAAAGTCCAAGCATGAACAGATATAATTAAGACCACAATGCTCGACACGTATAGCAAACATATGCAGATCAACATTACTGGTGCAACAGAGCATCAAAATAAAACATAGGAAGTAGAATGGTGTACCAAGCAAGGAGGCTGATCTCACCTCTACAAACACACACAAGAGCAAGTGCAGTAACCTCAAGCTTCAGGTACCAATAGCCAGCAACGTCGAACCCTTCTTACTGCAGCCAGTGATGACCTGAAAACCAGCAACTACATTACCTAATTCCACCAAAGATAACCAAGTATGACTACTTTCAGGTTTAGCGAGATACAAACTGATCTTATTGCTGAATGAGTTCTACATTGATATAGAAAATGAATGAAGAAGCACGGAGAACGGAACAGTAAGGTCTACTATGTGCTTTGCCATGAGGTATAGTATATGTAGCAATCCTCCTTGAGCAACCAGCTATTTTGCAGAGTTAACAACTTTATCACTTGAAAACTGTCAAAGCACAAAACTGAAAAAAAAAATGTACGCTCAGTATATCACATATACACATCTGATGTCTACTATTTCCCACGGCCTTTGGAAAGAGTAGATCAGGATTCAGGAACATGAAGGCAGGATACACGGTTCAAAGATGCATCCATTCTCACCTATCCTCTATTAAACCGTTAACTACCATGGTTAACTGAGTTGTCCATTCTACTCATTAGCTTATTACTCTCTAATGAGACAAAAACATTGGGCCCACCCAAGGCTATTCTAAATTCCATTAAATGGTACTGGAAAACACACTAAATCTGAACCTCCCTCCATGTAATCGAATCAGGACTATGACAAATCATGGTTCATCTATAATCTAATCCCTGAAAAAGAATCTGGCAGTCTCAAATATTTCAAAGAAAATAGCAGATTTTGCAAAAAGGTGTGCTACTGACAAAGCCAATTATGCTACTGACAAAGACTACACAGTCATCTGCTAGTAAAAAAATGAAGGTTTGGTGCCAAATGGCTTAAACCTATGCAGCAGGAGGTGTGAAACACATCACAATGAACATATAAAGCACAAAGCAATGTAATCTTAAAATACAAAGCAAACTGAAGTACCTGCAGCCTTGAGAAGATGAACCTTTGAATCTCAGATGTTGATTGCTGACATGCGGATAGCAACCTCCTGCACGAACACAAACATTTTTTTAAAAAAAATAAAGAAAAGCAGTAATCAACCAGGCCTAGCTAAAAGATGGAATACAAAGAGAACTTCCCAGCTAAGTACAGATCTGAACATTTATAGTTCATCCAAGGTATTTCACTCTAAAATGACCAAGAACTCAATTCCACCAAAGATAACCAAGTTTCATTGCAGTAAACTCTATGAGCAATGACCATCATACTCCAACTACAAAAGTATATTTTCCTAACGAAACTGACAGCCATTATTTAGAATAATAGCAGGCAGCAGAGACGCATTACCTTCATGTAGTGCAGGCAGGCACAATTTGCTCACCTGCAAGGAGCTACAATTGCTTCACATACCCAACGTCATTGCCTCATTGGTCAAGCCTGGACGCTGTCAGTTTATAATGCGTTAGTTGATTAGTTCATATCCAGCACAGTTAGTTGATTAGTTCATATCCAGCACAAGTGCAAGTCAAGGAAGCTTCACATTTAGTTTATACCTAGTCCAAGTGCAACTCGTTTAAGCTTAAAAAACAAGAAGGATGCACAAATATATATGCAAAAGGGTGGCCATGTATGCAGTTGCAGTAATTCTGATCATCCAATCTAAGCTGAAGAAAGTACTTGAACCTCTGTACAGCGACAAATGCAATACAGGCTATAATGATATAATAAAATGCCATTAGGAAAATAGTATATCAATAATTGGTGAAAATGGATGGATTAAATGCAAAGCCTGACGAACTTATGTACCAAGAAGAAAAGTTAGAAATGAAATCACAAAGAGGAAGTGCAGAATGCATGTGCCCATTGTATTTACCTCCTATGGCAGACAGATGGGAAGCTCCGTCACGGGCCCAATACGAAGAAGCATTCTGACCTCTGCTGGCCACGGCCTCTCTCTGTTCACAACAAATTAAAACCTAAATCCAAGATCAATGAGCAGTCACAATGAAGAATTTTTTAGATCTGTAACTTTTCAGGGAGAAAATGAATCCAATCAAAACAAAATCCTCCTTCCTGCCGCAAGGAGAGAGGGGGATATTTTAGATCAATAACTTCTATATAGAGAGCGAAATCAATCAAGAGAAATCCCTTTCCTGCCCCAAGAAAGAGAGAAGCATTAGATCAGTGAAGGAGGGACGAACGCAAGGAAGGCCAGACACACCTTGGTCTGGGTTTCATCAACGACGACTCGATACTGCAGTGAGTCTTCGTGGGGCCTCAGGGGCGACGGAGGCAAGCATCGAGGAAGGGCACCAGAGGGTGGCGGCGGTGGCGACGACTCGATGCTGCAGTGAGATGTAGGGTTTGGTCGCGCGAGGGGGGCTGGGGGAGCGCCGGTAGATCGAGATGAGAGCGGACGTGAGAAGAGATAGGATGGAAAGAAGGAAAAGTTCGGGTCCGGAAGCAAGTGACGTGGACCTAGCATTTTCGAACACGTCGCCAAGAAACGCGGTGGAGGGCTGTGGGAGCAGTAAAGTCGAGCTGTCAACTTTGATTTGATGGAAGGGTTGTTGCGCGCGCGCAAGGCTTCCATCTCCAGGCTGGTGGTGAAACAGCCACCAGCTAGTACACTTTACAGATTATAGTGTTCCAGGATGACAGCTGGTAAGATGTTTTCTTTTTACGCACGCAAGGCTGAGACCAAAATAGTAGTGTATATAATATTATGTTAGCAAATGATGGTATTTTTCACATACTAGATTTCGGGTATATACGTTTATACTATATTTCTTATGGGGCTATTGTATTTTTACCCCTACTTTGTTTATGTAATTGTGATTTTACCCTTATTTTTTTAACTTTGTGAATTTGCCCTTGTTTGTTACAAATCAAAACTTATTTGTTACAAATCAAAACAGCTTCGTCCCCCAAACTATCTTTGATTAATTATCGCTGTGATTGTCTCACATCCCGATGATCTCGCTGATGGCCACGGGTTCGTAAAAGTTGGTATCAGATTTACAGTAGAAGAAACTATTTATTTCATGATGGATTACATGTGACGGTTTAGAAATCCATCACAGATTTGCAATAGTGGATATTAGGCCCATAATATAGTGACGTTTTAGTGAATCCATCGTGAGCCGGTCCATAATATAGTGATGTTTAATTGTCACTCAAATTTATATTTCTTGTGTGTATATATTTTAATTAAGTATTGACATATTTTAACATTTGTTTGCCTTTCATTTTGAGCCCATCTGTCAACTAATGCAAGGTTGCAAGTACAAGTTTGATTTATGCATAGCAAACATTTGAAATTTTCATAGTTTTTCAGGATGTGAGCCGTAATAATAGATACATAGTTAAATAAATATCTGAGTCAACTTTTATATAATATTTGATACATATATTGTCCTAGTTTTAATTACTTTCAATAAACTTGCAGAAATGTAGTGGAGCCAAGATTCAAACTCCAAACCACAGGCCCCACACGGACCTACACTACCAGTACGCCAAGTGCTCGTATAGTGAAATTGAGCAAAGTCAGGGTATTAGTACTATTTGTAAATTAATGAAAAAAAAAATACATGACAAAGGAGGGATTTGAACCTAGCTCTTCAAACTGGAGTCTGTCCGCCTTGACTTACAGACCACAAGCCCTCCTATGATTTTGTTGTGCATTTTTTATGTGAATTAAAGAAGAACAAAAAATTGGCGTTAAAACGGTAAAGGACATTGGTTTGGAGACTAGAACCTTAAAACCTCATGAATCAGCAAAACCACACTTACCACTGGAGCACTCGGAATTTGTGTTTGTTTGAGGCATCAAGCCTCCTTTATCTAAGGACCACGTCACGCCACAGCCACATCACCCAGCAACAGTTCTAGGTCTCTGGTTTGGTTGGCGAAGTGTTGTCAGTTGAACCAAAGAAAACAGGATGTCGTGAAACTGATGTCGAGGTATATAGAAGAATGGAGAGTCAGATGTGCTATCGCCGGTCACAACCAAGATTCTCTATTAATTACACTTGCACAGACAGTGCTATGAACATGGGAAAAACATTAGCGTGCAGTTATGATCTCAAAATTTTATAAGAAACGGGAAAAGGATCGTCTTCGTAGAGGCTACAACTAAAAATCACTGCCATTCAGTGGTCTGAAAAATTAACAGAAATGGAAAGGATCACCTTCGAAAGGATACAAGTCACGTTGCTATAACTTAAGACTAAACTAAATGAGCTAAATGGCTAAACCACCAAAACTTTAGAACCAATTTCACAAGCCAGCCATTGCAAGTAAAGAATGCCATTGACAGATAGTTGGTGATCTATCAGAATCCTTGAGCTCCGTGTGCTAGCTGCAGAGCCTGGTACAGTAGTCTTTGATGTGCAATTTAACAATCTACCCTTGGCCCATACAATCTGGCGCACGATAGGTATTGATTGACTGCTTTGGCTTCGTCAATCTGATTTGCCCGTACCGTACCTTACCTTATGCCCTGACTGTACAAAATGCTGAAACTCTAACCACCCCAAAGATGTGGCCCAGCAATGACATGTTTGGCCTTATGGTGTTCAAGTTCTCATGTCCGGTGAGCCAACTTTTTTTTGGACGAAACTGAAAACAAATTTTGTCCTAGTCGAGGCCACATATTAAAGGAATAATCTAGCAAATACAGAGGCCGTGATAACAGAACGAGCTCTCACCAGCAGAGGGACGTCCTGCTGCTGTGAAGCGTAGGATGGAGATCCAGTAGCACAAGCTTACAACAAATAAGGCCAAAGCATGGTCTGGCCCCTCGGTGGTTTCTCTTCTTCGATCGGCTTCCAGAGTGCCTAGACGAAGCGCCCGCCGACGAGCTCAAGACCGAGCACGAGCACACAAATGTGCTCCGACATCAGTGGCACCTCGCTCCCGTGAACCTATTCAGCCGGGCTTCGAGCCAACGCATTGTTAAATGTAACAAATATCTTTGTCATGCGTCCAACAACCTTGTGCTGTTAGTGTTAGCTAGATAAGATAAGATGAGGTTGTTGTACAATAGGAAAATCAGCCAGGTTGTTGGACCATGAGCTGTAAACCACGGTGGAGGTTGTTTCCACCCTATATTAACAAGCAAGGCAGCCTCGAGAGAGGTTCAACGCTTCCATAATTCTTTACATGGTATCAAGAGCCTACCTCTAATAGATTCATCTAGATGGCGAATCCCTCGTCAAGCTCTGCGTCTCTGCCGATGCCGCTCGGCCTTCCCATCACGAAGAAACTCTCCAAGAATAATCTTCAGCTGTGGAAACTTCAAGTTCTCCCTACCATTCGTGGTGCCCAGCTAGAAGGGTTCATCGATGGCAAGGAGGTCGCTCCACCCAAGACCGTCGAAGCCAAGGACGGCGAGAAGACCATCCGAGTCGCCAACCCGGAGCATGCCAAGTGGGTGGCCTTCGATCAGTAGGTTCTGAGCTACCTGCTGACCACCATGACACGTGATGTCATGCTTCAAGTTGCTACGGCCAAAACCTCGGCCACGCTATGGGCGGCGGTCGAGGAGATCTTCTCCTCGCAAACTCATGCAAGGTCTATCAATACTCGCATCTCGCTGGCCACCCTGAAAAAGGGATCTATGTCCGCACAAGAATATGTGGGCAAGATGAAGGCCCTAGCAGATGAGATGACTGCCGCTGGGAGACCCATCGGCGATGAAGAACTGGTTGGGTATGTCCTAACCGGCCTTGATGAAGAGTACAATCCCCTGGTTTCAGCCCTCATCGCCAGGTTGAACCAGTCACCTATGGAGAACTACTGGCTCAGATCCTGAGCTTTGAAAGTCGCCTTGAGATGTATCGTGGCGGCAAATCTCAGTCCTCGGTCAACTCTGCGTCCAGAGGAGGAGGTCGCGGGTCTGGCCAAAGGAACCGCGGTGGCGGCAGCAATGTGAACCGTGGCCAATTTATGTATGCACCTGGTGGACGTGGACGTGGTAATGGTGGCCGCGGTCGTGGCAGAAATGGTGGACAGAGGCCACGCTTCAATGGTGTGTGTCAAGTCTGCGGCAAGGAAGGGCATAGCAGGGTTAAGTGCTGGCATTGCTTCGATGCCGACTACGTACCTGATGTCAGGAACGTTAACTCGGCGACACATCCCTATGGGAATCTTCCACGACGGCGATGACTCACGCATGATCTCCACGATATCGGGCGAGGTCCCCCATAACCCCTTCCAAGCAGGTCGGGACCTCTCTCCCAACACAACAACCACGGTCCTGGTCAACTCCCACAGTGATGACGCCCACAACCCTGAGCGCGAGCTCTACGCTGGTGCCGAAGGATCCGATCGGTTTAACCGTCGCCTCGCCTCTGAATTCGAGGAGGAGGGAGGCGTTTTTGCGACTCCAACCGCCAACATCGTCAGGGCGAAACACCTCTTAGAAGGTGTTGAAGAACGCACTGTGATCACCGCAGCCAAGGATCTCCTAAAAGTCGCTGCGATCCAAACCGACAAGCTTGACCCCCTGCGATCGATGTCTCACACGACAGGAGGAAGTCGCAGCCGAGCCAGTGGACGATCACCCCATCAGGAGTGTCTGAGATGACCAGATCTCCCAACGTCCTCCGAGGGGTTGCCGACCTTGTGCTTGGTCCACCATTGCTTTGCTCAACGTCGGCTGTTTTTGACAACCCCCGTTGATAGATCTGTCCGGCATTCTTCAAGCCGAAGGGGTATCAGGGTAGGTCGGATCTACTCCGAGGAGACGTTGGTGCTTTTGGAGGCGATCTTGTGCCTGCCGCGCCGTGGTGGTTCTCGCGCTTAGTGAGGCTTGGACGTGCCTGATGCGGAGCACGTGGCTGTCGACGATCCATCTACTGATGAGGTGTAGATCGGTTACCCCGTTGTGAGTAAGTAACAGATCTATTGGTGATGCCATCTTGGACCGTCGCCATGATGCGGAGTCCAGATGGTAACCGGATTCTCGGGTGGGAGGGTGTGTCGCTGACCTGGACATCGGTCGGCTTTCATCATCACGGTCCACGCTTGGGCCGCGAACTGGGACCCATGTACTTCTCCACGTCGGGTATGCACCGGAGATTGTGTCGGAGTTGCACCTGGACTTTTCCTCCCGGGGGGTGGCACACAGTACTGCGGCGGACTCCGTCTGGGCAACTTCGTCTAGCGTCCAATGAAGGACGTCGCCCCAGTCGGCGATGCCAACCGACAAATCGAAACAGAAGATGTTGCCCTCCTCGAACTTGATCATAACGGAAGGGCAGAGGGTCACCATCTTGTTCGACGAAGGAGCTTTTGGCGATAGCCCCATGGTGGGCGCCAGATGTCGGTTTTTAGACCGGCGATCCTGCTAGGGGTAGCTCAAGCAGTGTAGATCTAATTGAGAGTAGGGAAGTCGCCTAGGCTCAAGAACAGGATGGCTACAGAACGCACGATGTAGACAGGTTCAGGCCTCAAGGTGAGTAAAACCCTATGTCCTGTATCAGGTTTTGTTTATTATGTGGAGATATGAGATGAGATGGAGGGCATCCCTACCGCCCCTTATATACACCGAGGGGGTAGGGTTACAACCAAGGGGGAGAAAGATAAGGATTTCTTTACAAGTAAAATACTAACTTCCCTAAACCTTCGGGAACTTGTTGATCTTATCGCCAGATCTGATGGATGTTAACCTTGGGCGCTAAGTAATCGCATCGACCATTTATGTATGTGTATCTTCTTTTTGCTAGCCATTTAACCCTTGCATTACGAGTTTCTACACCAGGAACTTTGTAAATTCGTAGGGTATCCTCCATAAACCTATACATCTTTTTTTGTGAAACACCTCCTTGACCACAACCTATTTATGAGTATGGGTATTTATGAAGACAATGGGGATCGACGTTTTACATTTGAAGGATTGTTGGAAGTAAAGATTTCATGCACTTACTCCACCAATTACTATCACTCAAAATGCTCGGGACGAGCATTCATTTAAGCATGGGGGGGATGGAGTGAGCATGCATTATGATTCCAAGAGTTCTAGGGAGCAAAAAAAGAGATCAAAAAGGAAAAAAAAAGAGAGTGTATATAAATAAAAGATGTATGCCAAAGGTATGCCACATGCTCAAGGGTAGGATATAAAAAACAGAGAGAGAAAAAAGAAAATAATTATTATATTGCTCTCTAGTTCTCTTAGTCTCATTTAAATCAAAGTACTTTCAAAAGTTACTCCATACTCATTATTCCAACCATGTACAATCTGATAAAAGGACTTCGCTCGTGCCTTGGGATCACTCGTTGCCATTTGCACATGTTAACTATCTAAAAGTGTGAGTCCATTTTCTCCCTCTCCATAAATATTTATTTTCCGTGGTCTTTATTATGAGTCTTGGTAAACCCATGAGATATATTTCTTGTCTTGATAATACCTTGATTATTAAATTTTGTTAGGACTAACTTTCCCATAAGACAAGGCGAGTTAAGTGATTCCATGAGCAATTGCATTAGGTTTAATTTTTTACTTTGGTTTAGCAATTTATTTTGGGAACTCATTTATCATTTTCTAAGACTTGTTTAAAATCGAGAGCATGTAATTTAATCTTTGTGGGGTACACTTTATTTATATCTACCCATCATACTTGATGAAACCGGTCTCAAACTTGAACCCTTAAAAGCAAAATATCTTTGAGAGCATTATGTTTTCTTGTGTATAACTAAAGTGCAGGGATTGAACATTCATAGCAACACTGATTTTTATTGAAGACTTACTCGAGGACGAGCAAGGTTTAAGCATGGGGGGATTGTTGGTGCCCTTTGGCTATACCTTATCACCCTTGTTTATTTTCAATAATGGCAAGAATTTGACATCTAAACCATTGATCACACTTGATAGTTGGGCCAAATTGGATATGCATATGTTCTTGGAGGAATTGTGATTTTGCAGGATTTTGGGCTATTTTGGAGCATAAAACAATGAAGTCCACAAGCCCGTTGATTCAAGGCTCCATGCTTGATGATCCAAGACCCCCAAGAGGCCCAAGACGTAAGCCCAACCAAGATTACTTCGGGATTAAGACAAAGCAATTGGAGATTAAGGAAAGATTCAACCCTTCATCCTTATCTCGAAGATATCCCGAAGAAAATGTCACCAAATGCCTATCATCGAAGAAGGACGCGGATTCTCGAAGATGCGAGAAGACTCGCGAAGGAATGGGAATGCAAGCCAGGCTTGGAACAGGCTAGGCCAGCCCACAGGACCCCTAGCCGGTCGGCCTGGGCCTTTTTGGCCATGGCTCGAGCCTCCCTTTGACATAGGTCATCTTGCCTATAAAAGGAGTCTGCATTCTCACGTTCAGAAGAGTTGACATTCCCAGCAGCCGCCGAGGAGCAGAGGAGTAGAGAGACACCTTTCGAAGAGGAGAGGGCCGTTGCTAGTTGTCTAGGGTTCGCCCTAGCCGACGTGGGAACCTTGCACGGTTCTTCCACATCGGAGTTCAAGAGCTTAGATCAGGATCAAGGTAGGCCATGGTTGGGATCTTGTGATGTACTATCATTTGTGATGAAGATGTTTGTGTTTCCAAATTTCTTGCAATCAAGTATCTCAACGGTTGGCGCCAGGGAGTGCCTCTTCTATTGATTTCGTTCGATCTTTGATGTGCTTATTTTGGTTCTATTATCGAGATAGATCATTTGCATGTTTTTGTAGCTGTGGTGGCTAGGAGTTCATACCGGACTTATGAAAGACCGTTCGACGCTACTTCGTGCCTTGAAACTACAACGCCGGAGGCGATAGTGCCATGACAGGGTGTGAGGTTGGGGTTTTGGAGTCAATTTGGAGGTCATGATTTAATGATGCTTTTTATTGAGATTCACATCTATTTTCGCTTTATCTAGCTTGAACTATGATTATGCATTGGTCTAGGTGATCTAGATCGGTTATCTATATCTCTTTCTCGCTATCTTGTATGGTTGGTTGACTCTGGTAGATTGGATTCAATTTCCATTGATTGGATCTTTCACTAAAGTAAAGGTTTTCATGCATCTTAGTTTGTTTCTTTGTCTTTAGTTCTACGGATTAATAAACCTTGGGGGACTTACTCAAGGGAAAGAGCTACAACGTCCCGTGCGCTTGCGGTTAACAATTGGCATATCTAACTAAAGCGTCCCCACTTTCGTAGAGACTAAATGTGATACAAATACCCGTCCCAGGAGGCTGATTACACATTTATTCAACAGATAGATCAGTCACCATACAAGCTCTCTAAGGAGCTGAGCATTTAACAAAAACTAAAACGATAAGTAACCAAGCAACAGTGAAGAACTAGAGCGCGACCCAGGCCGGGTCGAGGACTAGTTCCTCACAAAGCGCCAGCGGAAGCATCTTCTAGGACCACACCACAGGCAGCGTCGGTGCGGACACGACCACCTACTCGATATCTTCGACGGTCTAGGTCTTCGTCTGAATAAGCAACAACAACAAGGGTGAGTATAAAGTACTCAACAAGTCCAACCGCACCCACGGAGGGGTTAATCACTGAATATGCACAGGATATATCAAGGATAAGGCTAGGGTTTATTTGCATCAAGGCTATATTTTCACACATGCAAGGGTTCATTTTTGAAAAAGGTTTTCACAAAACATTTCTTTGGTAACCATTTAATATAGTGGGGTTGATCCACATAGGATCCAAGTTTTTAGTAGCTACCGGACTCCACATCCGCAGTAGCTCACGGCACACCTACCGGACACTTTCCAAAACAACTCACATCATTATCCCATTCCCAATGCTAGTTGTGTGTCCAAGCCGTAACTCGCCCAATACCGTGGGTCGCGGCTATTCGAATAGTTTTTAAACTCTGCAGAGGTGTACACTTTACTCACAAGTAGGGTACCACAACACGATTATCTTAGTGTAACACCCTAAAAAGACCATCACATTAAAAATAAAGTGAGCAGCTTGTAGTGTAGCTTTTATAGTGAACATATTGAATTTTGTGCTTACATGTTGGTGCTTTGTGTTTTGAGTGAAGTTTTAAACCTGAAAAATATTGAGAAAATTTTGCAAAATGTTTAAACCTTTCTTTTTCCCTCCCCTCTTTTCTAGCCGGCCCAGCCCGTTTCTTCTTTCTTCTCTTCTCCTTCCCAAGCCGAGCCGGCCCAAGTCCTCCTCTCTTCTTTCCCTCCCTACGCTCGCGGCCCAAGCTGGCCCAGCTTGCGCCAGCCTCTTCCCTCATCCATGCGCGCGGGCCTTCTCCCGCTGACGAGCCGGGCCTGCTTGTCAGCCGCCTCTCCCTCGCTCTCACGCGGCCGCACTCCTTCGCCGCGCTCACTGACCGCATGGCCCCACCGGTCAGGCTCTTCTTCTTCCTCCAGCTCGCGGACGGAGCCAAGCCGCGCAGGTCTTGCGCGCCACGTCGCGCCCTCTCCTTCACTCCGCTTTAACTCCAATCATTACCAATCAAGCGCCTTCACTCTCTCCTTCACTCCCTCGGCCGCAACCGCCTTAAACCGCCGCAACGGCTGCCATGACCGCCATTCCCTCTCCTTCAACGTCATTAAGGCCGTAATGGCCCCTGCGCACTGCGAGCAACCGCCTTGGCCGGCCTATAAAGCCCCAAACACACCCAGAGCTCAGCCCCTAGCTCATTTCCCACTCGCTCGCGCCCACGCTGCCGCATTTGGAGCTCGCCGTCGCCATTGCCGCTGCCGGTCGGAGCTCGGCCATCTTCCTCACCTGAACCCCTACTTCCTCTACGGCCGCCTCCTTGTCACCGCATCGTCGTCTGGAATAGGGTGGTGAGCACTCCGTTCTCCTTGTCTCTATCTTTGCAATCAGTTCGAGCTCGCCGTGGCACGTCGAGCCGCCGGCGCACGTCGCTAGGCCTCACTAGATCCCGAAACCCCAAATCAAACCCCTGGTAGCGATCTAGTGAACCCCAGGATGCTCCCTAGCCTCGTTTTGGACGCTTTGATGGCCACTAGCCCTGGCTCACCATGAGCCGTGGGCAGCCGTCCGCCGCCACTCCTCGCCGGCACGCTGTGCTGCCGGAGCTTCGACGAGAGCTAGCTCAGTAGCTTCACTGCGAACCCAGATTTCTATAGAGCCTAACACGAGCGTGAATCGTGCCCCCTAGCCTTAGTTCCAACCTCGTCGTGGAAAGCTGGCCGCCGCCACTCGTCGCCGGTAGCCGGTAGCCGCTGCCGCGGGTCTTGCACCCCAAACCTCACCAGCGGACTCCATGTGTCGCTAGCTTGCCCCCGAGCCAAAAACCCCTGAGAATCGTGCACTCTAGCCTAGCGCGCAACCTCGCCGTGGTTCGCCACCCGCCGCCGCTCATCGCCGGCCATCCCCGTCGCCCAAAATGCCGAGCCGACCTCACCTTTGAGTTCGCTGTGACCTTAGCTCGCTGTAGGACCTTGAATCGAGTGAAACGGTGCAGCCTAGCACCGGATCTGCTCAACACCGGCGAAGCGCCGCTGCAGCGCCGCCGCCAGCCTCGTCGCCGACGACCCCTTTTGCCTCTTTCTTTTGCAGCGGTCGGATCGGGATCGAACGGTCCACGTTGACCCCGAATCGAGTCAAAGGAGGAGACGGCGGTCAGCCGAGCCAGTTTTGCTAAAGAGCTCCTGACCTTCTAGGAAATCAACCTGCGGTCCATCCCCGTTCAAAAATAATTCCAATCAGTCCTTTTCTTTACGCTTAAGCCCCTGAGCTTTTGAAATTTTGAACCCGCAGTTTGAGCTGCCAGTTTTGCGCATGGAACCCGTTGTTTATATACAAAATTATGTAAAAACCCTCGGTTTCTTCAGTTTTAGCCCCTGAGAGTCTAGTTTTATAGCAGAGAAGCCCCTGAACCTTGTTTTAAACATATTTGTTCACCGTTTTAAACCCGTTTTGAGTGATTCTTGCACTCACACATTTCTCTCTGCGTCAACAGTAGATGTAGAAACACGTTGACGACATTTCATAATGATGGATGTATTGTTTAGTCATTCATTTGTTGTATGCCGTGATAGCCGTGTAGAGAACGTACCGGTTGGAGAAGAGAAAGACCAAGAGCAATTTGTTGAGGAAGAACAGGAGTTTTTCGCTGAGGAAGGCAAGTGGCTTCCCCCTCAGCATATTCTATTTTGATCCCATGAAACATCATGCCATTTATACCTTTACTTTATGTTGATATTGCATTAATTTTGATGGGAACCAATAGGGACAACTAGACTTTTTACCCACACCCTTGAACTACCTTGGTTCTCACTCATGCTAGAATAAAGGCTAGCTGCTTACTACTACTTCATGGAGGTTTGTGATAACTTGATGGTTATGGAAAATGTTGGTCTTGTTAAGCAAGAACACTTGATTTAATCGGAACATGGAGAACCACCCGGGATTTCCCGTACAACCACAATGTCACATGGCTCTGACCTAGGCCAAGTAATTAGATGAACTATACGTGGTGTTTGAACTACTTGAGGGTGGTTTCGAGTATGAGTACGGAGGCAGCGGTGAAGGAAAGCTTCGGCTTCTGAGGGGCCGCATGTTTTGGGATCAAGCATCCACGTATAGGAATTCTTTGGAAAGGCCTAGTAGTGAATCCCTCGCCACTCACCTCGGAAGTGTTTAAGGGCTTTGCAAACCTGGGCGAAAGGGGAGACACGAATTGTGGGTAAAGATGTACAACCTCTGCAGAGTGTTAAAATCTATTGCAATAGCCGTGTTCACGGTCATGAACGACCCAGACCCTCACATGATAAGATGATTGAACTGAAAGTTAAATCGTGGTTCTATGGCTATGGATGTATATAGCTATGATACTCTCTCTCATCATGCTTAATTGGGGTTGGTATACACTTTTACCTTAGTAATTCGGCGCTTGCTAATAAAACTTGACCAACTAAAATGCTAACCGCTCATAGCTCAGCCTCACCTTGATGCCCCACATCTTCACCCACTGGCTGAGTACCAACCATAAGTGTACTCACCCTTGCTCAAATTTGGATTCAGAAGAAAACAATGATGGAGAATACATTGAAGAGCTCGATGATTTCTAGGCGAGTGTTCCCCAGTCAGATGCCTGTGGGCGTTCCGCTATTGAAGACTTGTTCTTTTATATCGTTGTGAACTTGTTTAGGCCTTCGAGCCTATAGCGTGAGTGTAATAAAGACGATACTTCGCCTTTATCGAATAAAGTACTATTTCTGTTATTCACTTATTGTCAACATATGTGTGTAAATGATCCTGGCGCACATATGCAAGGCATCTGGTTCTGCTATCAGAATCGGGTGTGACACTTAGTGTCAGCGCGGATCCATCAAAGCCATTACCCACCTTAGTTAAGACCCGACTAGCCATTACGAAATGCACCAGGGGTCCAGGTCCTACCAACGAGGCCTGACCAGGGCATAAGTCACAAAGATCAAATCCCGTCTCCTTGGTCACCCGTTGCTCTCAGCTCTCCTAATGGCCAGCGGACTAACTAGTGGGATTTATGCCAAGCGGTTGCCACATACAACGGTCAAGTGGTTGTACGATAAAATGGGCCAGGCAAGATGGCACATCAACTCGGTCCTTAATTGTGACAAGATGGACATCTTCCACTTAGCTCAACCACAAAGGTACGATCTCACCACTTAGCTTAACCACAAAGGTACAAGATCACCACTTTAGCTCAACCACAAAGGTACGAGCTTTCATCACTTTGGCATTTCACACAAGAAATACATGTCCATCTCATCCAGGTTTAATATCTTTCTTAATGCATTCTCAAAGTACTATCTTCCCTTTTGAAAACACACACACGTTTTTCCTTTTTGTAAAAAACATTGATGTCATGGTTGGGTATAGAGTAACCAAGTCCTAAGCATTATTTCGAGCGGTGATTATCATCCAAACAGAGCAAATCATATTTAGATTTTAATCTGGGTCAATCAAGGAATAGTCATAGCAATCAAGGGGTGGCTATCCAAACGGGTTTTGCAATAAAATCATATGCAATTTTGTAAAACAGGCTGATAGGTTGTGTTTATAAAACTGGGTTCAATATGCATTAAAGGATGGGATTGGACTTGCCGTCGTTAAAGCTTTCCAGGAGCTCCTGCTCGCGGTACGGGTCTTCAGGCTCCGGCTCGCGGTACTCGCCTCCAAACTCCTCGACGAGTTCTTCCTCAGTCACAACGTTACCTACGGTGCACACAGACAAGCACACAAACAAACACAATAAGAAAAAAGAAATAAAATTTTTACTGTTGAGCTCGGGAGAGGGAAAATCAACGAAAAAATAGATGTAAAGATTATTTCGGAAGAATTGTGGGTTGAACATGGCAAAATATTATAGGATGGGGTGTGGTGGAGTTTGGGAGCGATCGGGGGATTTTCGGCACATGAAATGATAAGCCAATCGGGTTTAAGGATTAAACCTGGGGCTTTAGGATTTAATCGGGAATTATTATTCAAAAGGAAAAGGGATTATTTGGAATTTGGAGACGTGTCTAGATTTACTCTAAAAAGGTCAGAGGCATTGAAAATAATAGAATATTATTTAATAGGAATTTAGGAGAAATAATTGATGGAATCAGAGTTGAAATGGAAAGGATATCGGCTCTTTAGTATGGGCTAATTAAAGGACTAGGGGCTTATTTGTGATTATTAAAAATAGGACAGGGGTCTATTCTAAATATGCAGGGACCTGGTTGGAAGTATTTTATTTGGATTTGGGGTGGAATTGTAAAAGGGGAAGGGCTTTCTTTTAAAAGAAAAGAGACGGAGAAATAGAGGTGGGAGGGTTCTTTTGCAAAGGAGGGGAAGGGCAGGGGGGTATGGGCAAAATCGCCCCTTTCTTCTACCTCTGGCCAGATCGACCAGAGCAGAGGGGGCAGCGCCATGGGGGTGGGGGCGCAGGTGGTAGAGGAGGGGAGAGAGGCTGCGAGGGAGGGGAAAAGAGAGAGGGCAACGAGGGGATCCCACTCCATGCATCACCTCGGGCAGGGACGCAGCGAGGAGAGGGGGCCACGGTGGAGGGCGGAGCTTGGAGGTGGCGGCTATGGTGGCAGCGCTGGGCGCGCAGGGAGGAGGGAGGCGGCCTGGTGGCGATGGTGGTGGTGGAGGGCTGGGCGAAGGGCCTATTTATTGGCCAGGGAGGGGAGGAGCGGTGGTGGAGGCCGGTGGAGGCCGGTGGAGGTGGTTGGGGAGCTCGGGGCCGGAGTTAATGGTGGACTTGGCGCCTAGCTGGTAGCGGCGAGCAGCGCGGCAGCCGAGGCGCTGCTCCGGCGAGGTGACGGCGTGGCAGAGGGCTGGTGGCGCGTAGCGAGGGAGGGAGGGGCTGGTGGAGGTGCTTGCAGTGAGGGGGGAGCTGCCGGTGGTGGCCGCTGAGGGTGGTGGAGGCGGAGCTCGAGTGCTTGCAGAGAGGAGGCGCTGGTGGTGGAGGTGCTGCTGCTCTACTGCTTGGCGTGGTGGTGGCGTGGTGCTGCTGCTGCTGCCCTTCTCGGCGTGCACGCACATAGAAGAAAGAGAGTAGGGAAAGGAAGAGAGAGAAAGAGAGATTCGCGGCGCCGATCGACGGCTACGTATGATGGTCGACTGGCACACAACACGACACACGGCGCGAGGGAGAAAGGAGTTGGGCAAAGATCGGCTTGATGTCGGAATGACGAAAAGCCAGGGAAGATTTTGAAAGATGGAGAGATTGAAAGATTGAGAGAAAAAGATTTTGAAAGACCAAGAGCTCAACGAACAAAAAGATTTTGAAAACGATTTTTAACGCGTGATTTAATTAGGGTGAATTTTACGGATATTATGCTAACGGGCGTCAACAGCTCTTTACTATCGTCGGCGCGACCGCCATCGCCTCGCCACCGCAACGCTGCCCGCCAGACAACAAAGACGGAGGACGGATTGGTGGCGAGATGGAAATAGGAGAGGGGCAGCCGGGAAAGGGAGGGAGGAGAGGCGATGAGGGATGGTTCTGCTGCGATGCTTGTGCGCTCTGGATCTTGCGCCTAGAGAGAGGACGAGTTCTGGTACTTGGGCTACGAAAGAGGAAGCGGCCCATGATGTTGGCAAAGCGCGGACCCGGTGAGTGTGTAGCAGGACTTGTATTTAGTCCATTTCACCCTACACTGAGCCAAACACATGCTTATAAGCGATGGAGGGAGAGCAGGGCCATGATTCAGCTGTAGGTATTGTGGAGGCCCTTGGGCACGAGCGGACATGGCGAACTGATATGTTGGCCCGCGCAATGTTTTTAAGAGAGAGGCATGATATAGGCACTGATAGGTGGGGTCCAGATGTTAGGACGGACAAAAAAAAGTAGGCAGAAATCTAGGTAAAGATTACATGTAACGAGAAACCGAATAAACTAACCAAAGCCGGATACGAATCAAACTAGTTTTTAGTTCGGTCAAAACCTAGGTAAAGATAACATGTAATGAGAAATCGAATAAACTAACCAAAGCCAGATATGTATCAAACTAATTTTCAGTTCGGTCAAGGAAACAACGTAACCGGCCACCATCTTCACGTATTCTCCCTCCGTACCAAATAAGAGTAGTTTGGGAACTGTATTTACCTCACAAACACAGTTCTCAAACTACTCTTTTTTGAGACATAGGTGGAGTCGCTCCTAGCAGCATGCCGCCACGTGCTTGGATTACCACAGTAGCTAGCCACGAAGCGTGGACAAACAAACGCCCCCGCATCAAGGACAATCAATGGGTTTGGCCGCTAGTGCCCGGACCTGCACGGGAGTCTAGATGCGACGGCCATGGCGGCGGCAGAGCTCACGTGCGGAGGACCGGCCTCATGGGCGACGAGTGCTCTGGCGGTTGGGTGGTGGTTGTCGATGGCGTGGCTTCATGGTGGCCGCCGCATGCGTGGAAGGGAGGTCGCACGACAAGACAGCCGTTGGAGCAATGCGCACTCGCCATGAAGGCGGCGGTGGCTGCCCGGGCTTCTTGATCCGGCGTCCCTGGGACCGGATCCGGCCCCCGCGGGCACGGTCGGGGGGCTTTGGCGCCGTGCGGCCAATGGCACGGCCATTGGCGGCAGCGGCCCACCTTGGCGGTTCGTCACCCTCGCCACAACCCACGGCGGGTTGAAAAGCACGCCAGCTTTCCTGGCCTTGGCCACCTGCGACATCTCGTTGGCTTTGGCTAGAGCTGGATTTCATGGGTCTGGTCCTCTTGACCGGATCTAGTGGCGCTCTGCGACCGATGCTGCTAGTTCTTGTTGTGCTTGGCATTGGTGGCGCCGTGGTGGCGCAACCGGTGGCGACTTGCTCTTTCCAATGACGTCGTGGTGGCATAGTTGGTAGGGTTTGGTAGCCTTTCTGCTCTTCGTGGGGCTGCTATTGTGGTAGTATTGTCCAATTTAAACTGGCTCAAGTGCGCCATAACATCCTTTTATGGACATTGAATGCACTTCAGACAGTTTAAACTAGGGAACCGTCGAGTGTCTCAAGGACTCCTCGATGAACCACATTAAACTGTTATCTTTGTCATACGTCATGATCGTTTTCGGTAAGGAAAACACAACAAGCATTACCATTTTTACCTAAGGAAAAAGTCCATTTTACTCCCCTCACCTATTCACTTTGTCCGTTCCACCACCTCACCAAAATATTGGCTTAATTTACTCCCTCTTTCTATTAGTAACAGGTTAATTTACCCCTAACCAGGGATTACCTGTTTAATTTGCTTACGTGGCCTCCTTTTGACCGATTTAATTTGTTTTTTTATGGCCACATCAGCATATGCGGTGCACGGCTGGATCAGAGACGAGATGAGCCGATACAGGAGCCAAGCCTACCCGTTCTGCAGCCAGGCTGCCCCAACTGGCTTGCAAGCCCAAGCTGAGCCGAGCTAACACAAAAAACCGGCTGAATTGGCAAGTGCCACAAATCACGCCGCCCATATCTGTTTCCGTTATTCCTGTTGTTCATCCTCGTGTCGTTTGCCCCTCCTCCCTCTTCTCTCTGTGCCGCAAGAACTGAAGATTGCATCCGCACCAGTGCATCTTGGACAACGACGGGAGTGAGGTTAGTAATCCAAACCCTTCTAGAGTTCTGTTTGCATTGGAGGAAAATTAGTCAGCGAGATTGATTGATTGTGTTAATGGAGATCTCCATTGATATGGGGTGTAGTATATTATTCAGATCTCACAGGCTTCAGTTAGATGTCGATTTCTGAGCAAAGAAATTATACTGTTATACCTTCACTCTAAAAAAACCAGAAATTGTTTTGTTTAGCATAATGGTAGTTCTGGAAGCCAGCAGACTTAACTAAACACCAGTACTTATCCGTGCTGAGTGTTGTTGCCTGTAAAAGTTTTTCTTGTAGTAGTGTAAGAAGAAGGGCTCTTTTGCATGTCCATGCGAGTACTGTTGCATGTGGTTATCTCCATGTAATTAATGTTGTTCGTACTGCTTTGCAGGTTGGATGGATGATTACTTACCAGTGAGGTTCCATCTGGGGGGAGAGTTTGTGCGTCATGGACCTACCGCTGACTTTGTTGGTGGAGATGAAGCTTGGTCATATATTGAGAAGGAAAAGGTTTCAGTTTGTGAGATTGTTGCCAATTTGAAAAGACACATGATTATCACAGACAAAGATTCAGTTGTTTTGCATTGGTTGTTCCCTGGGAAAGAACTTGTCGATGGTTTGAGGCCTCTCAACGATGACAAAGAGTGCTCATACATGTTACAATGTATGAGGGATGGCAATGTTGCAGATGTATATGCAGAGGTTGTGCATGAAAACTCAGAAGATGAGGATGATAGTGACTCAGAGTATATGATAGAAGAGGACGAAGAGTCTGGTTCAGAAGGGGATGATCACGTCATTTCAGTTCCAATAGCAATCGGTAGTCCCTCTAAATATTTAGAGAGAAACAATGTTTGGGTGGATGAAGATTCAGAAAATTCAGAAGATGACGAGGAGGCCAATCAATATAGAAGAAATGCCAAAATAGTGAAGAAGGGGATCAAAGGGAGAGAGGAAATATGTGAAGCCTTAGTACAAGCTGGACAAGAAGTACCTCAGCTACGTATCAATGAAGATTTGGATGCAGGTAATGATACACCATATTTTGATTCAAGTGAAGAAGCCTCTTATGATGATGATGAGGGGCCCGAGACTAATGGCTCTAGAATGAAGACTAGGTTCCCTAGGTTTGATGATAGTGCTGCATTACCAGTATTCTCAGTTGGCATGACTTTTAGGGGAAGGGAAGAGTTCAAACAAGGTGTGGTTAATTATGGGCTTGCAATGAAGAGACATATTGCATTTCCCAAAGATGAGAAGAAACGAATCAGAGCCAAGTGTTCATGGGCTGGTTGTCCCTGGATGATTTATGGTTCATATAGCTCAAGGTGTAATTGGTTTCAAGTCCAAACATATATTCCTCAGCATAGATGCCCTCAAAGAAGGGATAATAAGCTTGTAACTGCTAGGAGAATTGCATATAAGTATGAATCACTGATCAAGGCTAATCCTTCTTGGAAGTTACAGGACTTGAAGGAAACCGTCTTACTTGACATGGGAGCGGATTTTACATTATCCAAGATTAAAAGAGCTAAATATATAATTATGAAAAGAATTTATGATGCTGCAAAACAAGAGTACCCCAAGCTATTTGATTACCAATTGGAAATCCTAAGAAGTAATCCTGGTAGCACTGTGGCTATTTCCTTGGACCCCGACATAACCATAAAACATGTATTTCAGAGGATTTATGTTTGTTTCAATGCATGCAAAAGGGGGTTCTTAGATGGATGCAGAAAAGTGCTAGGACTTGATGGGTGCTTCTTTAAAGGGGCTTGCAATGGAGAATTACTTTGTGCATTGGATAGAGATGCGAATAATCAAATGTATCCTATTGCATGGGCTGTGGTGGAGAAGGAAACATCTGATTCTTGGTATTGGTTCATAGGTCTTCTACAAAAGGATTTGAACATTGCTGCCAATGGTGAAGCATGGGTGGTGATCTCTGATCAACAAAAGGGTCTTCTAAATGCAATTGGTGAGCTGCTACCACGTGCTGAGCATAGGATGTGCACAAGGCATATTTATGCTAATTGGAGGAAAAAGTATAGAAACCAAAAATATCAAAAGCCATTCTGGAGTTGTGCCAAAGCTTCCAATAGGGAGATGTTCAATTATTGTAAGGCTCTCCTAGCTCAAAAGACACCAGAAGGTGCTCAAGCTATGATGAGTACAGAACCAATCCATTGGAGTAGAGCATGGTTTAGGATTGGTAGCAATTGTGATAGTGTGGACAACAACATGTGTGAGAGTTTCAACAATTGGATTGTCGCTATCAGGGCTCATCCAATAATCACTATGCTTGAAGGCATAAGGTGCAAGACTTTTGTCAGGATACAGGAAAACAGATGCAAATCAAATAAATGGACCGGAAGGATCTGTCCTAACATAGTGAAAAAATTAAACAAATATATTGAATATTCTGGTAAGTGCATAGCAATATGGAATGGAAAGGATGGGTTTGAGGTAAAACATGGAAAGCAGAGGTGCAAGGTAGATGTAGAACAAAAGACTTGTTCCTGTAGGTTATGGCAACTTGTTGGTATACCTTGTTGCCATGCAATTTCTGCACTTCATCTAACGTCCAAGAATCCAGAAGACTACATTGCAGATTGTTACACAATTGAAACCTACAACAATATATACGAGCATTGTATGTTGCCAATGGAGGGTATGTCAAGTTGGCCAATATCAAATCATCCAACACTAGACCCTCCTGGATATGTGAGGATGCCAGGAAGGCCAAAAAAGGAGAGAAGAAGGGATCCATCTGAGCCAAGAAAAGGAAACAAGTTATCAAAGGTTGGCATTAAGATGAAATGTAGGCTTTGCAGAAGTGAAAAGCACAATGCAAGGAAATGCCCAAAAAACCCTGACAAAGGAAAAAAGAATGTCTTGAAGAAAAGGATGCAAGCTGAAGTAACATCTCAAGCTCCTGAAGGTTCAAAATCAATGGTGAGCATTACTCTAAGGACATTTTTCATTCAGTCCCATTCAATGCATCTCATTGTTTCTGTGCTAACTTAGATGCATATGTTGGGTCAGGCTACTAAGAGAAGAAAGAGGGCAACTACTAAATGTCTGAATGCAAGTGAAAAGCGCCTGGAAGCAGGTACCATCTTCCAGGTATGGTGGCAGTAGGGTTTTAATTTGTGAATATAATTATGTCAATGCTCTCTGTTTGACAACATACCTTTAACTTTCCATTTCTTGTATTTCTTTCTTCAGACTCCAGCCTCACAGGAAGGGGTCAACTAAAAGCGATAACCAAGACTGATATCACTTTGCCCAGAATTTGAAGGGCTCATGAAAACTGCCATTATTTTTGTGATGTTTTTGAACTAGCAATAATGTTCAGAAAATGGCGACTGATGGACTTATGTTCCTCTACAGACTATTCAGAACAAACAATATGTCTTTTATTTTGTTAGATTTCCATATGCTATTGATGTATTAATGCATCACCGAGTGTCAGTTATGTGCTGCATCGTTTTTCAGAACCGATACTCTGTACATGCGAATGCATTTTCAGAACCGATGCTCTGTGTATGTGCTCCTCTGCATTTTCAGTACAGCAATGACTGTAGCAGGGTAAAACGTGTGTTTTCTGAATGCTAGCAAGCAGTGGTTCATTTCGTGAACCTCGGCATGCACCAAGCAGAGCGCTTGCTTTTCCTGCGGCGTTTGGATTGGCTCCGCTCAGGCGACAATGCGTGGGCAGCGAGGCGACGATGCGTGGCATGGCAAAGAACCATATAGGCGTGGCTTAGCTTGGGCGTGGGCTCGACTTAGGCTCTTGTATCGGCTCAGCTCGTCTCTGACCCAGCCATGCACCGCATGTGCTGATGTGGCCATAAAAAAACAAATTAAAAATCGGTCAAAAGGAGGCCACGTAAGCAAATTAAATAGGTAATCCCTGGTTAAGGGGTAAATTAACCTGTTACTAATAGAAAGTGGGAGTAAATTAAGCCAATATTTTGGTGAGGGGGTGGAACGGACAAAATGAATAGGTGAGGGGAGTAAAATGGACTTTTTCCTTTACCTAACATAGCAAGGTATAAGGTACGAGTTATTACAAGCCAAGTTGAAGTATCCTTAAGTGCAAGTCAATCTACACTAAGAGTTTAATACAAACTAGTCGGGGAAGTTCTATTACCCAAACATCTACAACTCCGGCTCAACCCTAGAATCACCGGGACCACGATGATCTAAGTCTTCGGGCCCTCCTTCGCGACCTTTTCCAGGGCTGCTTCTGAAAAAAAAACAAGGTAGATTCCTGAGTACGAAGGTACTCAGCAAGACTTACCCGCCTTACCAAAGAAAAGACTCTCAAGGAGTATGCATGGCTTTGTAAGGGGTTTGGCTGACTCAACTCTTTTGCTAAAGAGCTTACTAAATTCTTGATCCTTAGTTTTTAAGTTTTACACCCGATTAAGTTATTACTTAACTGTCTAAGTTATAAAAGCTTTTACAAAAGTGGTACTACACTTCATCCAGCATATTGAATCAAGAAAACACATAGTTTAACTTGTTTCCTCTATGATGCTTAACAACTGATCAAGTGCATTCATAACCAAGAATTGTGGCGATCCAGACTGATTTACACCCTACAGGGGATACCTTGTTCCAAGCTACGCATAGTTGATCCGGCTGTGCGTCACAACCTTTCGGTTGACAAGGCTCAAGACTGGATTTATAGACCCCCACACCCGGGGTACATAACCCCCACGTGGGTCCCCACGTCTGAGCGACCACCCCGTGAGTTCTAGGTTACTCCCCGCCTTCACCACATCTCCAGACAGCACAAGGAGCAATTTCCAGTCTAGAATCTAGTCAACCTAACAGGCTTTGCTGGTCCCATACCTAGTAAGCAACCATGCAAAATCACTTGATCATCAATTAAAACAACGACCGGTCCTTAAACCATATTAATCTTGGTAGGCACAACTACCAGTCCAAGCTTCACTTGACACCATTCTAACTTTCTGCCCACCTCTTCCAAAAACATCTCTTTCCTTGATTCTCTTTTAAGGAATCAACATTATCTTAAGTTATTCTTTCTAGGGATAGCATTTACTAAGCATAGGTCATTACTAAGTATTGTAGTTAGGAGATGACAAACATGTCCTTAAAACAAGGAACGGTTCATGCACCAAATATAGGTTTCAATCAACTCCTATCCTTAATGCAACAAATAAGCATAATATTTGGACTCATGGGAATTTCATAAATGAATAGGTAGAAATGCATCAGGGCTTGCCTTGTGTCACGAAAAGCTTAGGGTCTGTACGGAGATCCTTGGATTCTGGAGCAACGATCAAATCCTTCTCGTATAATCACGGTTGCTCGCCGATCAATTCAACAAACTCCGCTTCAGAAGCTTCCACTTCAACAACGATATGCAAGTTAATTATGAGATGCATCATTTCAAAGGAAGCTATGCAACTTTCCCTTCTCGATAAAGCTGCAAGCCAAAACTATCTACCGCAAGATTTTTAAGGACAACCCTACATTTTTCCTCTAATAAAACTTGCCTTAAATCATTTTTAATTGATTTTTAATGATTTAATATTATTTTATAAATGGATAAAGCGTTTTAATAAATAAAAAAACCAATTTAAAACTTATTTCTAATTATTAAAGAATTATTCAGAATTTTAGCATTTTTAGTAATTATTAAGCATTTATTTAATTAATTATCTACACTTAATTATTTAACATTTTTAATGGATAACAGAATTTAAAACAAGATTAACAAAAAATAATTTCATCATTTTTGGACTTTGCTATGATTTTCTATGAATTCTTTAGTGAAAAACCAAAAACTAAATCTATTTCCAAAACCTAAATGACACTTTTGGACAAACCCCCTGGGGATTCGCTTCTTCTCCCCCGCGGTCCCTCCTTCTGTTTTAAACAGAGGGCGGCGCTGACCGCCTTCCCGCCGGCTTGACCGGCGGAGAACTCGCCGGCGGCGAGCCTACCGACGACGAGACCATGCCCAACAGCCTCGCCGCGACCTCGCGAACCAAACCACCCCTAAAAAGCTACATCTACAGACGCGACACAAGCCCCGCGATGAACCAGGCGATGGCAAGCGGCGGCGCAATGCCGACTGGCTCAACGGTGACGAAAACCTAGGCTCGATCTAGCCTATGAGCAACAGAACAACAAGGTGAAGCTAACGCATGCTCCATCTCGCACGGAGAGGCTCCCAAACGGCCTAGCCACGTGCGGCTACCCCAGCGGCGGCGCTCTCGATGGTGAACGGCACGTCTGGGCCAACCAAAGCCCCAAATGACTCGCCAAACAGGCCTACACGAGCTCCGGCCCACTCACAACCCCATCACGCACTCAAAACCCTACCAACACCACCACAGAACCCCCATTGGTGGCGGCGGCGCTTACCACCGGAAGATCGACAACAACGGCGAGGAAGAAGACCTCGGGTAGGCTCTAGGTTGGATGAAACTTGACAAGGATAGGCGCAAAAGATCAGGAAGGTGATGGCGAAGCTTTGAGCGGAGAGAATCAAACGGAGGTGGCTGGATGGTGACATGCAATGGTGAGCTCCACCGGCGGCCGAGATGAAACCGGAAAGAGGAAAGAAAGGAAAAGGAGTTGAAGAAGGCCGGTGGAGGACTATATATCGATGAGAAACCGACCCATGGACTCACCACCTCGTGCTTCAGCTCTCGACAACTCAAATGGCATGCGTAGTGGCACGTGGCCGGAGATACCGACGTATGAACCGACGTCGGTGCCATTGCTCTCCATCCAAGCTCCAGAACCGAGGCATCGTGGGCTGAATTTCTCTGAAATTATCTTCTCAACTCAGCAAGATCCCAAAATGAAACTTGTAATTGAATCATAGCACTACAACTTCCTTGTTACAACCTTATTGAATCGAGCATTGAATCACGCAGAATCGCAGCTCCAATGTCGAGCAATTTCATTCCCCATTTTCAGTCCCGTACTTGAATTGCATTCAAACTTCTCTCGAATCCAAAAAAGAAAGTTGTGCGTGTTTACTTCAATTTCACTTTGTCTTTTTGAACTATGCCAAGATTCTCAAGAAAAAGGTCGAATTTGAGCCAAACGCCGAATCGGGCTCAAGTGTTAATTCCATCTCTGAAACCCTAGCTTTGATCCAGATTTAGATCTCCAAGTACTCCAAAACTTTGAATATAACTTGAACTTGCTCAAAATACAAAAGTTCTTTGTCTTGACTTGAATTTCATTTCTACCTTTTGGACCCCTGTCAATTTCTCGCCGGTTTGAGCTCAATTTGAGAAATTTCATCACAGCCTTTAAAGCTCTGAATTTGAGGAATATTTTTTTGTTTGATTTTTGGCCCAATATTTCTCCATGATTCTGACCCGATCTCGATCTGATCCAAACAACAAAGTTGTTCACTATAGTTTGTTAAAGAATTTGCCTTTTTACACCCCATACAAACAACCTTTAGTTTGCTCAAAATTTGGCAACGAAGATGGCTGTCCAATATGCCAAATCTGAAATTTGAACTTCCTATTTTCATACGGTGAATAGTAACATTTCCTTTTTTTCTCAAATCCAATTAATTGAGATGCTTTCAAATTCCTTTTTGTCTCAACTTTGGTCCCAATACTTTCCATTGGTCAAATGTGAACTTGTATATTTCTTGCCTCCAAATTTTTAGTGGAATTTTGACCAAATTTTGACTTTGGTCGAATTTCCCCTTTGTATAAAAAAACATGGGATGTTACAGCTATGGCACAACATGGGGAACTGCAGCCAGGTCCATGCTTGGGGATTGGGGCAGTGGCGAAAGCCTTGCTCGTGAGTGAGTCGATGACGATGACATCTTCGAGTGCCATTTACTTCCTTGGAAGCGTCTCTCGATTTGCCCCTTCCCTTTTGCACCGCGCTTCCTAGGAATTTCTCAGACCATCTGGTCAGGCGGCGACGACGTCTGTGATGTCGTGTTCCTTGGTGGAGGCGTTGCTTTGGAAGATAGGTGCAAGGGTCCGGCATCTTGTGGTCGTGTTGGTGGTGGCTCAGTGGTGCTTGTTTTGCTGTGCATGGGCAACGTGTTGGAGGCAAGGTACAGAGGACCCATGGGTGTTGGATGTCTTGAGCTAGCGCGTAAGGTGCAGTGGTGATCTTGGTGACGACTGAGTGGAGGCAGTGCTCTCAGAGTGGCTTCGTATAACTGAGTCCTTGGCAGAGGAGTGAGGCGGTGGGAGGCGAGGCCCCCACACAGAGTGGCCAGGATCAGTGGTTTTCCTTGGTGCTGAGATAAGAGTTTTTGCTGAAGCATCACTGGAGCTGAGGGATCGACGTTCGTATGTGTGCGGCTTGAGGTTGATAGTCCCATGGTGGAGGAGCTCAGAGGGTCATTTGGCCTTGCAGCGGGCCACGACTTAGGCGTGGCACAACGTTGGCGACAGCGGCGCAGGGGTCGACAGTCTGTTTTGATCTCCTCTCCCAAGTGGTCAGGAGTGGTGGTGTTGTGTTCAGGGTGTCTGTTTGTGTTCAGGGTGTCTGTTTGTGTGGTGGTGTTCGCTTCGGTGAGTTTTGTACGACTGCTTCTTCTTCTTCTAGGACATAGCAGTGCTCCTGCTTTTATTTCAAAAAAAAAAAACTCCTGAAACATGTCTGCAGTCATCAGAAGCTTGCAGGTTGCTTCAGCACTGCTGATTTCCTCATGCCTCATATGAACCTTCTGCTCTCTACCTGTATAAAACTAACCAGCCTCATCACTTTAAACTTAGCAACAATTCAACTAACTGGCCGATCATCTACAGAATTTAATAATAAATCGAATTGACTAAACACAAGAATGCCTGTTTCATTCCTCTATTGATTAAATTGCATAATTGATCACTGAGTTGAACTGACCCAACTCTAATCAAATCAGCTAGTCACTAATGGTGGCAAATTTAATTATCAACAAGTCCGTAGCTCGCGGACGGTGCAACAAGCACTGCAGGACGTCACTTGGGTCGATGCGATGATATTGTGTGTGTGTGTGGGGGGGGGGGGGGGGGAGGTGGATCTGAGACTGCCTCGGCCTTTGGGGCATCCTCGCAGACACGACGTTGCAACATCATCAGCGCAGGATGAGTTCTGTTGGCGCTGGTCCTCCACCGGCGCCTACACCACCGGCCTCGGCATACAAAGCCTGCTTCAACGGCCAGTCAGGGATCCCATGTGCTAACGAACTTCGCAAGTCCCGCGCGCCACCGAAGTGCAAATGCTTTCTGGTTGTACTTCTTGATCGCTGCTGGACATCCGACAGGCTACGGCGGCACAACATACCGAACAGCGGCCCGTGCGCCTTCTGCCACCAAGACGACGAAACCATTTGTCCATTTCCATTTCACACTTGCTAATCTGATGTTCTTACAACCGGGAAGTTTGGTACAAGCTGCTACGATCCATTGGCCTACAATGACTATATCCGGCCAACATTCAACCGATGGTCGACTGGTGGCTCACAGCTCGTCGCATGCTCCACAAAGACACACGCAAGGGCTTCGACACTATCATAGTTCTTACGAAGTTACGAGCTGGGAATTATGGAAGGCGAGAAATAGATGTGTCTTCCAATGTGAGCAAGTAGCTGGGAATCTTTGGGTCGCCGCTGGCTATCGTCGGCTAAACGCTCTGTCATTGGCTCATTGCAAACATCCAAGCCCCGGCACTCTAGAATGCCATCGTGGTTGCCGGGTCGCCTGTACTGGCTTTTCCTCCTCTTCAAGAGTGCCTAAAAAATAAACTCCCAAAACCTAGTTTTGAGACTTTGCATTCATTTATTGGGAGGAAAAAAGACACATCTATCCAACAGTTCCCAAAGGGATTAATTAGGAGCTGAGAGAGTGGGGGCAAATTTGGCTCTAGATGGAGTTATTATTGGGACTTTGAAAAAAATAAAAACCAGTTTAGACAGCTGTTGGAGCTCTGTTTCTTTGTGTTTACTCTCAAAACTAACTATTGGGATGTTATATTGGGCACCGTTGGATATGCTGTTATTAAAACACGCACTCAGGTGGGTTCGTTGAAAAAAAACACACACGTAGCGATGCCGATCAGTTGAACATTAGTTGTTCGCATATTAGCATTTGCTCCATGGCAACTGCAAGTTTCAGGAGATGGTGATGATGAGGCAAACGTTAAGCAGCAGCAGTCCTATCAAAAGCTTCCGTCGATGCATGAAGGAACGGAAAGAAAAATGGAACCAGAGAACCGCCCAAGAGATAAAGCTTGATAGATGGTCAGATTTAAATGAATGGTACTGATCAAACGGTTGTAGTACTAGTACAACAACGTGGATGAATTTGGAGAGAGGTTTAGAAAATTTAATGTAGTTAATGGACGTAATTAACATAGATATTGCAAAAGATTTTAATATCATCACATTTAAACAACAAATATCCCCTTTTTTACAATAAAAATAGAGATGGCATAGAGTCATATTTTCTACGTCCCAATTTACTTGTTATTTTACATCCGTGCACGAGAACTACAAAAAGTGAATAAGGTAGGAGCACAGAAAACAAGAGCTAGAGCTAGAGATATAGTTGTATAGTGAAGAGATAAAGATACATTAGGATGAGAGAATAACAAGTAAAATGTGAAAACTGGATAATTACAGGATGACAAAGTAAATTGAGATGGAGATAATACTGAAATGGTACTGCCTCTATCCCATTGAAAGCGTTATTTTCAATTCCCAATGAGTTAAACACTTTTAACTTTGACCAAACGTATATAAAAAATTATTAATTTTTATAGTATATAATTAGTATTATTAGACTAGAAAATGCGGCGCTCTCTAAGGGATCCGCCACATATGTATATATATTTGTGATTATGAAACAATTTTAGTTTGGTTTATTAGATGTACGTAGTGAGATTGATCAATAGAGATATGGAACATATGGAACATCCGTGGATTTATATCGAGAAAGCTTTTATGTGATAAGTATCATAGTTGTTGGTGTTGTGGTATGTGTAGTGTATGAATGTGCGAACCGATTTAACCCTTCACCGATTCATATTAAGCGGGTTGATATCGCAAGTATGAGGGGGTCTTTTGTAAAATGTAAATTCACAATGTTTGGGTTTTTTGTAAAATTGTCGTTCGTAGGGTGTAGTCGATATTTTTTATTTAAATTTACAGGTATTTACCATGCGTGTTAATTTTACCGAAGTCTAGGGTTGTTTTTTGGTTAGATAGCCATCAATGCAGTGTGTGTCGATTTCATCAAAGTTTAGGGGGACTATTGTAAAATTAGTATTCACAAAGTGTAGGATTGCAGTTGATTTATACAAATCCTAGGGGTTCTTTTAAAAATTGCATGGTAAGTGGGTTGGTTTTTGCCAAAGGCTATGAGGTTTTAAAAAACCTGTGGGGTTGTTATGATAATTCCATGGACCACTGGTTGATTTCACCGAAGTTCAGGGGTTTTTTAAAAGCTTAGGGGTCCTTTTGAAAAATTGTATGGACTTAGAGTTGATTTCGTCTAAGCCTAGAGGCTCTTTTGGAAAATTGCACGGACTGCTAGTTGATTTCATGGAAGTTTGAGGGCTTTTTTGAAAAGTATAGGGGTATGACGAGTTGATTTCATCGAAGTTTGAGGTTCTTTTAAAAGTATAGGGTCTATTTTGAAAATTTATAAAGACTACGGGTTAATCTCACCAATCCAGGTTTTTTTAAAAAGATTTATACCTCATTTGTTCTTGTCCTTCACATCGGCCAATCCCATGGGTGAGGATTTCTGACCTACGTGGCCTATCTCACGTGCAAGAGAATGCATGTGAATTAATAGATTAATGAATCTATTTTTATAATAAACTTATTTAAAATTACAAATGTTATTGATTTTTTACAAATGCAATCAAAATTAACAAATAACATAGACACCTTCAGTGAGGCGAAATTAATCACCCTGACATGGTACCTCCGAGATATCGATCGCCCATGACATGATGCCGGATCTGGGCCCAGGAATTATGGCGCGGATTCATCGCTCCCTTTGCGTTGCACCATCATTAAGTCATTCAAAACGGAATTGCTACGTACAGCAATAAAAGCCATTCTGACTATAAATAAAACGGATCTCACGTGGCACGCCAAATAAATCACTCAAATGGCAGATCAATAAATTACGCCTTAAAAATTAGTGAATAAATCACTAATATGAGGGGGCGAGAAGAGCCACTCCACCTCATTTTCACCCCGACTCTTTCCATTGCTCATAGTCCACCCCAACTATACAGATATACGTAGTTTAGTTGCGCGCAAAGATCTGAAAATGAGCGAGAGGGACAATAGTGTCATCGCTATGTTCGTATTAGTTATGGTTTTTGGATCCCTAGCACTGCCAGCAGAGAGTAAGTATATGCGATATCGTCCTGCTATTTCTTATTATTACATATTTCGACACATTTCTATGTGTTGGGTAGACTCAGTGGCGGAGGGGGGGGTAGTAGGGGCCATGCTATCCCATGAACAACACAAGCTATTTTTTAATCAATCTACATAATTCTCTTGTTAGATCTACTCGGACAGTTAAAAGTAGATGCTAACTAATATGTAGTACACTTTAAAAGATCTTTTAAGAATAGTAGGATTAGACACTAGCTCTTACAGTTACACAACCTAGCCCACGCATTAGCCTTACATGATTTAGGATGTACGCATGAGTCTATCTCTTGAACTAAGAGATAGCTCTTATTCTTTCTTTTTCATACAGCTAAGAGCTAGCTAATTTGTCACTATGGAAGATACTTTAGACCATGACAACAACCTAAACCAATGTAAGTAAGTCTTATTTCCTAAACTATTTCATATCTAATTTTTGTCTCATAATATTGTGAGCCTTTCTAATAAAATTAGAACAAATTCTTGTAGAAAACCAATGCAAAACCTAAAAAAATGCACTATTTTTTATAAAAATAGAGTAAACTATAAACTTTTTGAGATGGTAAATATATGTGTGGCCCCTCTTTATTTTTTGTTCCAGCTCCTCCACTGAGTAATATTACTGGCGAGCTCACATAAACAATTCTACAGGTCGTCCTCAACTGACAGATGCAATTAGTTCTGCTATCGCCGTTGCTCCCAACTCCACATTATTAGAAGCTGGAAAGCTCGTTTTTGTGGGTTGTGCTGATTCATGGTGTGATTACTTCAACCCTGAAGGCGGTACTTGCTACTGCTGCCAGGACACAAATCGAAGAGAAAATTGCCACCTCACGCGTGAAGAATGTGTGCGCAACTGTGCAGAATGCAGACCCAAATGCCCAACGTTGTAGCCATTGCTCTCTCTGTAATTGATGCTGGAAGTTAGATGCAATAATAAACACCACGTTAAGAATTGTGGGACATATTCTAAACCCGTTGGTTTTGGGCCAAAAATTGCAGTACACCCTTCATCCAAAAATCACCAACGTCTAACCAAAATGAGGTAATCCAATAATTATGGACATGTTCTGATTTTTCTTGGGTTAAATGCCTATCCGTTTCTGCTATTAAATCTCCTCCACCTCCACCACTCATGTCCTATTATGGTGCGTTTGGTTTGGAGTCAAGTGGGATGGGATGGGATGGGATGGGGTCATCCCTGTTTTTTGGATGGGGAGTGTCCCTGCTGCTGTTTGTTTGAAGGGTTGGGGCGAGCCATATTTTTTTGTTTGGTTTGGTAGATGAAAGGCGGACGAGGCTACCCCAATTCTTTGTTTGGATGAATGAATATGAGTGAATACATTATATGAAAACCTATAATAAGTTTACTCCAAGCATAATATATGAATCAATTCTGATCCTAGAATTGATTCATATATAATGTGTGGAGTAAACTTACTATAAGTTTTCATATCATGTATCCAACTCTATATAAACTAGCCCACCAGCAAACGTACTCTTCTGAGAAAGAACAAAAAACATCATCCTTATCTTATCTTTTTCGTCCTCTCTTTTTATTAAAACTAGGATCGTGCCCGTGCGTTGCAACAGGACGGCAACAATGGTATAAGAAATTACATTAAACATTCCAGAAGATAATAATTCATTGTTTATTGTGGTAAAACAAAACAATTTACTCTATTAAAAATTTAAATCAAAGATGCGATTAAGACATTTTTTTATATCTTCTGGAAGAATCTTTCGATATATATTTGCTTCATTCGATAAGACATCAGCGACGAAATTCTGCCGCATTGCGGTCGGATCCTGTAAACACGAGGAATACATGTGTATATCTTATATATGTCACTCACAACTATGCCCCGAATTTTTTTATATAAATTACAAGGAATTACTACACTAACCTTACAGATTAGAGTATTCCGGCCACTCTTCCACGCGCTCATGTATTGTAGGATGAGGAAACCACTGTCAAACCTATGCAATTACTGTTTGTCAGATCTCTACTGTAAAATTTAATATATTAATCCTCTATTTAATAAACTAACACTTGAAGAAATTGCATGCATTCGGGGGTTAGAGAAAAAAAAGCTTGCAAGAGTACATCATCGGGGATCCCAAGCTGTGGTCCTTGTATAGTCAACATGTTGAACTTCTCCCAAGCTTGATCCCTCATTCTCCCCTTGCTTGAATGTGAGCACTTCTCTCTGGAGTTGGTGAACCTTGCTTGGTGGGAAGAAATCTCCACAAACCTTTCTGTTGACACCGGATTTTGACAGGTCACACCGGTGCAAAATAAAGCAGAGAGTAGAAATCGGAATCGGAGTCCGGAAGAAAGAGCAGTTTGAATCGGAATCGGAGTCCGATGAGAGTCAAGATCGGAGAAGAGGCTGATGACGTGGAGGATGTCCTGGAAGGCTACCAGGCTAAGCTTATAGAAGGACCGAAATAAAGAGTCGGTTGTTTTTATAGAGTTTGAGTCGTAAACGGTTGTAAAAAGGTCTTTTCTTTTGCGTCAAGTAAGTTTGTCGTAAACGTTTAGGAGTCGTAGTTATCAGAGTATAAATATTGACCCTGCGTGGTCATGGAAGTCTGTATACACCAACATCAAACAAACCTCTACAATTTTCGCATCTTACATACATTGTCGACGACTTCGTCTTTTCTTTTCGTGAGTTCTTTTGGGCATGTCGAGGGTGATCAGATCTCAAGGCTT
The DNA here is from genome assembly GCA_015342445.1 of Digitaria exilis. Lineage (NCBI taxonomy): Eukaryota > Viridiplantae > Streptophyta > Magnoliopsida > Poales > Poaceae > Digitaria > Digitaria exilis. The sequence continues at coordinate 774,215 of JACEFO010001695.1, read as the reverse complement.
GCCTGTAAGTCCCGTATTACTGAGTAAGATCCAAGCTTTAGCAACCGACGTATCGCTGTTACTTCGTTTGTGATTATTCGACAGTTATCGAGTAAATATCTAAGCTTTAGTATCTGGCGCATCGTTGTTGCTTTGTTTAGATTTTATTCAACCCTTATCTAGCTTAGAATAAGCTTTGATCCGCTAATTATTTATACTTTATTGTCGGATCTAGTATAGCCGTTTAGATCTATTCTAAGTGTTGCTCTGCTTAGCTTGTTAGGTTACGTTTTAGTAATCTTACTTTGCTTTGCATCGGAATCGGCTGATCTAGCCGGCTCTCTATTATAAATCGGAATTCACTGCCGATCTGGTCTTCATTGCTAAATCGGAAACCCAGCTGATTTTGCCGTGTTACTAACGTCCGATTTTCCTTGTCAATCAACAGGTCAGATTGACTGGCACGCCCTGCATCATCGGTCACAGCCGATTTCGTGTGCTAGTACGTGGAGATCTTTCCCGATTTTTGCGTCAACACTTTCTCAGCAACCCGTCCCAATTCCCTTTGGCATCGAAGGAAGCGAATGTATACCATATTTTCGCTTTATCCGCAAGTGAATACGGGAAAAGATTCCACTTGAACCAATCTAATGGATTTACATATCATCATGAAGCGCTCAATGTGGCTATATGGATTGTCCGCCTCCTCTTCTCTAAACGGATTTGCGGCCGCCATCTTGATGATTTGAGGCTTGATCTCATACTTGAGAGCTTGGAGTATTGAATTCGATCTTTGCATGTCAAAGTCCTCCGACATTGGGCTCACATAATCACTCAATGATTTCTCCTCCTCCAGGGGATGAATGAGAAGATCCATCTAGTCAAACAAAATCAAATAAAACAAAAACAAAAACAAAAACAAAAAGGGAAAAAAATTCTAGAAAAAGATTAAAGGTTAGAAACCAACAAAATTAATACAAAGAAAAATATAGCAAAACTTTCTTGTTCCCCGGCAACGGCGCTAGAAAAGCTTGTTGACGGTGCTTAGCCGCGTGAATTACGTACCACAAGCAGGGTTCACCTTACCGAACCGGACGGCCGAACCGCCGCCCGGCGGTAGCGGTAAACCGGTCCGGTTGGACCGGTTACCGGTGGAAACCGAACAAATTCGAATTTTGAATTCAAAATCGGTTTGACCGGTTAGCCGGTCGGTTTGACCGGTTAGCCGGTCGGTTTGACCGGTTTTTTTCTTTTTCTTTTTTGATTTAAATTGTATTTGCCAAAAAAAATGTCAAATGAGCAAATATTTGAAAACTTTTTACACCAATAGATTACACACACCTTGAAGTATTTTTAGAAATTTTTACGACATTTTTCCATTTCTAAATTTAAATTTGAAAATTTTGAATTTCCACCGGTTCAAACCGCCCCGAACCGCTACCGGTCCGGGGCGGTTTGGTCAGGAACCGGTCAAACCGGACCGGTTCCCGACGGTAAGGTGAACCTGACCATAAGCGCACGGGTCGGTTGTAGCTTTTCCCTTAGAGTTTCCCCAAGGTTATCAATCCATGGAACAAGAAGATCTCTACGCTTATCTAAGTACTAACGATGTTGATTATTAATCTTTTTAGGTTTTGGTTGGTCTATGAATAGATCTAATCTACTAAATATAATCTAAATAAATCTAGGATTAAGAATGTCTAAATAAATCTAGGATTAAGAATGTGAGGTTAGGTTAGCGAGAGCACAAGATATAGAGAACGTTTGCCCTTAGGATTTTAGGATCGCTTGGATATGCAATCACTGAGTTAAGCTCCATTATAATCTACCATGTTACGAAAGCAGATGTCGTTTCCCCATAGTCATCACCTAGCACTAGGAGTAGAAGCACATCAAACATAGGGAACGAAAATCTATGTGCATACAAGATAGATCAAATTCATAAAGTATCTATGTACATACAAGATAGATCAAATTCATAAAGTATGTCGGCGATTACAAACCAATGGTCACCTCATAACCCTATGGACAAACGAGGCCTTCACCCCATAAAGATAGTCTTGGCGACGGAGTTCATGGTGTAGAAGTCCTCGGCGAAGAACTTCGCCATCCTCCAATCTTGTTGCGGCCATCCTCCGGTGTTGCATTAGGTTTCGTCAAGTTCGGCGGCTCTCTGGTGGGAATTAGTGTCCGGTTTCAACAAAATATAAAGTTTAAATAGTCCAAGAGAACCCTAGCTCGAAGGGAAAACGGAGGCGGTGCAAAAAGGGCCTAGGCCGGCCGGCTAGGGGCCCATTGGGCTGGCCGGCCCAGCCCATTTTTGGCCCATCTCGGCCTCCGCTTTTGCGTGCGAACTCCTCTCTAAATTGGTAACTTATGTCCTTCACATATGTGGCCCTTTTGATGTCGTTTGCTTCGGGATATGATTGGATCTTTGATATGTCTGCTGGATTTCCTCTTATCCCGAAGTCAACCAAGTGTGCTCTTCAAGCCTTTACCTGTGCACATCCTTGGTGGTTGGTCACGATCTCGGTTTTCATCCAAATGTGCTCATTTATAGCTCAAAAACTTGCATAAACCAACATCTTCCAAAAATATGTGCATATGTGAAGACGGGGTTATTTCAAGTGCCAAGTGGCGGGTTAGTATATTAATTAGTCCAAAAACTCCATCTAAATTACACTAAAAAGGTGTAGCAATGGAGCGCCAACAGATTGTAACAGATACTTGTTGCCTTTGGCAATTGCCTTTGTTCAGAAAGAATCTAGGGATAGTTGGTATTGGTTTCTAGAGAGGTGTAGCCAACTTATATTTCAACAAAGGCATTGGTTTCTGCCTTTAGCAATTGCCTTTGGCAATTGCATTATGTCCAGGGAAAGAATCTGGGGTTATTTCTATGATTGTGAGAGATGTAGCCATTGTGTGTCTGATTCATGATCGGCATAAGGGCATCTTACAAGCAGTCGATGACATGCAGAATGGTAACCAAGAGCGTCATAGGGTTCTACAATGGTTGGACGTAAAGAGCAGGTGGTGCATGAGGCATATGGGGGCAAACTTTCATAGCCAATTCAAAAACAAGACCCTTATGAACCTATTCAAGCGGTTATGCAGCCAATCAGGAGAGGAAATTCAAGTTTTTGTGGAAGAAATTGGATGACCTCGCAAAGAAGCAAACAACTAAGCTAGCGAAGATGGCTGTGAATACAGAGGAGGACGACCTTGTCTCCCTTGAAGACGTGGGCTTGGATGGCCCAAATGTCAGGAGGAAAAAAAGAAGGCAAATTAAGACATTTTCGCAGTGGATTGAGCATGAGCCCAAAGCAAAATGGGCTTTACCATATGATGAAGGAGGGGCTTGGTATGGTATAATGACTACAAATCTAGCAGAGGTGTATAATTGGGTGTTGCGTGGTGTAAGAGGACTGCCCCTTGTGGGGACCGTGGAGTTCTTCTTATATCGCACCTGCAAGTATTTTATGGATCGATTCACGGTGGCAGATAAAGATATGCACAATAATTAGATAACTTATGGCTACAAGATTACTGAGTACATGGAGAAAACATTTAAAAAGGCTTATATGCACTAGGTTTATCTAGTGGGTGCAATGGAATGTCGCTACGAGATTACATGCAGGGACAAAGGTCGGATGGGAGGCAGGCGTGAGAAGCACGTGCAGGAGTGTGTTCTCAGCAATGATGGTTGTGTTTGCTCATGTCAAAAGCCAAAGCTATATCACCTGCCATGCACACATGTTATTGGTGCATGTTTGGAGGCAGGGGGACTACAGCCTCGTATGTTTGTCTCACATTACTTCATGAAGGAAATAATTTGGAACACCTGGCGCCGTGAGATTTATTGGTTTCGTATACTGGGAGACTTCATAATTGACCCTGGACATAATGCAACTTATATTCCAGACCCGGATCCAAAAATGGTTCAAGGTGTTGGGCGTCGCAAGAAAAAACGCATCCGAAACAACAGGGACCGATCTGAAGCTGGTCCTGAAGTGCGCCTCTGTTCGAAGTGCCATGAGACGGGTCACAACTACAAGAACTGCACGGCTTTGACCTATACGGTGCCGCCATAAATCAGGCGGGTCCATCTGGAGGTACTCTAGGCCCTTCAACACAGACTGCAAGTAGTCGTGTGACTAATGATGGGCCCATATAATGTTAAGAAGTTGTGTATAATTTACTACTGAATATTGGCATATCTATAATTATATATGTTAAGTTTTTTTATTAATATATTATGTTAAGAACTATGTTGTAACTACTAAGTGTTAAGAACTATGTTGTAATTGTGGCAGTACCGCCCAATTTCAATTGGCTCAGGTGTGTCATAACATCCAATTAAAGACATTGAACGTACTTCAGACAGTTTAAACTAGGGAACTGTCCAGGATCCCAAGGACTCCTCGATAAACCACTGTATTGTAACATCCCATGTTTTCATACGAAAGGGAAATTTGACCAAAGTCAAATTTTGGTAAAAATTCGACCGGAATTTGAAAGAAAAAAATTCAAATATTCAAATATGACCTATGAAAGGTAGAGGAAGTGAGTTTGAGACAAGAAGGAAATTTAAAGCATCTCAATTAAATGGAGAAAAGAAAATTAGAAGTGTTACTATTCAAAATCTGAAAACAGCCATTTTGGGGTTAAGTTAAACTTCAGATTTTTCATAATGAGTAGCAACCTTTAGTGTCACCTTGTGAGCAAGTTATTGAGTTTTTGAGTAAGGTATGAACAAGGTAAATGTTCTTTGAAGTATACCAGTCAACCTTTATGTTTGGACTGAGCCAAGCTTCAAATTCTAAATTGAAGAAATCTCCAGTTGAAAATCGAATCTTAAATAAGAGCTGAAACTTCAGATTCAAATTAAGCTCAAACCAATGAGAAATTGACAGAGGTACAAAAAGGAGAAATGAAATTAAAGTCTAGAAAAAGAACTTTTGTATTCTGAGAAAGATCAAGTTCTATACAAATTTTAGGAGTAATTTCAGTTTGAAGTTCTGGCTGCATCTAGGGTTTCAGAGATGATGAACACCTAGAACCCGATTTGGATCGAGGTTCAATTTCGAGCTATTGGTTGAGGATTTCACTTAGCTTCTAAAATATAAGATGGCATTGAAATGAATGTGTACAACTTCACTTTTGGAATAAAAGAGAGTTCGAATACGGATTCAAAAGTAATTTGAGATTTCAAACTATCAAGTCTGAAAATGGGGAAAAGTTGTGCCGAGATTGGAGCTCCAAATCCGTGCACAATGTTGTTCGGATCAAAGAAGTTGTAATACAAAAGATGGAGTGCTTCGATTGCTCTACAATATCTCTTCTTGGAGGTTTACGAGTTTGAATGCAACTTTGGAAGAAATCGAGCCCGCAATGTCACTGGTTTGAAAGGGAACTGTAGAAAAAAAGGGAAGGGTGCAGAGCACGGGCAGCAGCCTGCATGCTTGCTTGCCGTCCTTGGGTATGGCGGTTTGCCTTTGCTACGCGTCATCATCGCAGGGAGACAACGCCGGCAAGCTCTAGCTTGAGGTGGCAGTTTTTATGGCGGTTAGTTGATCATATATACCGTGTTCCCGGCTCCCTTCCAATCCTTTTCCGTCACCTCGTCAGTTAATCGTCGTCTCGGTCGCTGGCGCAGTTCGTGGCCGTTCGGCCATCTCCACCAAATTCCTCTCTTCCAGACCTTTGCCTTCGAGTTCTCTACCACCTCCACCAACCCTCATCTCCTTTAATCCACTACAGAACTTGCAGCGCCGCCGTCTTCCTCGCCTCCGGCCTGTTGCCGTCCGCCATGGCCGGCGACGCACGTGGGCAGCCCACCTCAGGCCACCTACGTCCGAGTTAAACCATGCAGGAGAACCCCCTTGGTCTCTTGTTTCTCACAAGCTAGAGGAGAGCCAGCGTCTCGTCGCCGTTGAGCCGCCCGTCGCAGTCATACCTTGCGCCGCCGCCTGTGCAGCCGCCAACCTCCGTCAATGCAGCAATCGCGAGGGAGAAGTGGGGGAATAGGTGCCCCAGGTCGTGGAGGTTGTGTGGGGGTAGGTCCCGACGCCGGGGAGCTCGCCGCCGGCGAGTAGCCGACGGTCAAGCCGGCGGGGAGCCAGTCAAAGCCGGCTGGGCGCGAGAGGGGCTGCGGGTGAGAAGGAGGTAGAAGTCAGGGGGTTTTCTGTAAAGTTGTTTATTAGGTTTTAGATTTTAAATTTAAATTCCGAGATTCACCATTTAATTCATAGAATTTCATAGAAATGTCCAAAAATAATGAAACCAATTTTGTTATGATTTTTTTATTTTATTTTATGCAATAAAATTCTTAAACCCTAGGAAAAAATAAAAAATTAAGTATTTATTTATGGCCTTTCCTTTTAAGGTAAATAAATAAATACTTAATCTTTTCCAAAAATGTATAAAATTATGAATAATGATTTATTAGTTACAAATTAATCATAAATAGGTTTATTTTTATTTATTTATCCTTTCTAGGTAATTAATAATTGTTTTACAACAAATAAAAAATATTTAAGGACAAGTTTAATTAAAGAAAAATGTGGATGGTCCTTTTAAAAAAAAGGGTAGCTAGTGTTGGCTTGCAACTTTATCGTGAAGTAAAGTTGTGTCATGTTTCCGAACTTTTTGCATATTAATCACTGACTTGCTTTATGCTTTAGAACCGAAGCTCCGGAAGTCGAGTTCGTCGAGCTCGCGGAAGAACAACGACAACCAATTGAGAAAGTGATCGTGGTTACGCGGAGCTCGAGAAATCAAATCAAGAAACTAACATTTTTGTTACCCCAGGAAGCCCCGGTGCATATATTCCTACTGATTTATGAAATATTCATGTGTCCAACCTTTATGCTTTTATATGCATTACGTATAGGAATTGATTGAAAACCTACTTTGATGCATTGAATACTGCCTTGATATAAGGACACCTTTGCCACCGTTTAAGAATCTAGAAAGGTGTCATAACCTAGTCATGCTTAGCTAAGCTAATGCTCTAATATTGGATCCAAGTCAAGTTTGAATCAAAGTTGTGTCATCTAAAGAAAATGGTGAGCAAGCATGGATAGGAGGATTAAGATGGAGCTTAATCCTATAGTGTTGCTCACATTGATGAATGTATTAAGGATTAACGTGGTTTACCTGATGATCAAGTGATTTTATCTGGTTGCTTACTGTGTATGGGACCAGTAAAGTCAATTAGGTTGATTGGATCATAGATTGGAAATATTGCTTACGCGTGCTTGCCGGGTCGGAGAAAGACGGGGCCGTAGCCGGTAAACTCACGGGGTGGTCCCAGACGTGGGGCCCACATGAGGGTGCGTTTCCGGGTTCGAGTAAGGATATTTCCGGTCGGTCTTTGGCTCAATCAACTAAAAGATTGCGGCGCACGGTCGGTACATACTAGGTATCCCCTGCAGGGTGTAAATCGGTCCGGATCGCCACAATTCTTGGTTATGAATGCACTTGATCAGCTGGTAAGCTCCATAGTAAGACAAGAGGCATGAGATGACATGTGATTCAATATGCTGGATGAAGCTTAGTACCACTTGTTTGGAAAAGCTTTTACAACCTAGATAGTTAAGTAATAACTTAATCGGGTGTAAAACTTGAAAGTTAAGGATCAAAGAATTAGTAAGTTTTTTCGCAAATAAGTTGAGTCAGCCAAACCACCAAAAGCTTTGCATACTCCTTGAGAGTCTTTTCTTGGTAAGACGGGTAAGTCTTGCTGAGTACCTTCGTACTCAGTGGATCTCCCTTGTTGTTTTTCAGAAGAAGCTTCTGGAGCGGTCGCGAAGGAGGTCCCGAAGATCTAGATCATCATGGTCCCGGTGATTCTAGGTGTTAGCCAGAATTTGTATAATATAACTTCCTCGACTGGTTTGTATTTAAGCTCTTAGCATGGCTTGACATGCATTTAAGGTTACTTCAATACTTGGTTTGTAAGATCTCGTACCTTATTATGTTAATGTAAAAATGATGATGCTCGTTGTGTTTTCCTTACCGAAAACGATCCTGCCGTATGGCAAAGATAAATAATGTGGTTTATCGAGGAGTCCTTGGGACACTCGACAGTTCCCTAGTTTAAACTGTATGAGGTGCGTTCAATGTCCTTAATTGGATGTTATGACACACTTGAGCCAGTTTAAATTGGGTGGTACTGCAAAGTCAAACCATTATTAAAAATTTAAATACAAACCAGTTGTGGTAATTCTCTTATACAAATACTTAACCCTAGAAATATCAGGTTAACCCGCCGCCAAGAGAGCAATACAGTTCAAGGCCGACCCAACTGGACGTAGTGATTCTTCCCGAACCAGTATAAATCCTTTGTCTTGCGTCTCTTGAGCCATTCTCCACCGTGACGTGCGTATTCTGTGATCGACACTCGCCGGCGTGAGGTACCCCGTATGCCACCCGCCGACAATTATAAAATAAAAAATGTTTTTGTTAAAAAATGACTTACCGTCGGTTCAATTGTTATAGCCATATCAACCGGCGATATGCTGCACCACCGAATCCGCGCGGCGATACGGCTAACCACCGTTTGATCTGGCTGTAGCCGCCTAAATCACGGAGGTATCACTTATCACCGGATGAAACAGTTATAACCAGCGATGGGTCATAGCCCTGCCAAGCAATCGCTGTTTCAATCGGCGATTACTTCCTATCGCCGAATGAATTGACGGCTCTGACAAATTTGCAAAAAGATTGATAAAAGTATATTTCTTTTTTTGAGCGAATATAAGGTATATATTTCTGAAAAATCATAAAATATAAAAATATAAAAAATCCCATTACACGAAAGGCCGACACGAAGTATGGTAGCCCTTACACGAAAGGCCGACACGAAGTAGGCTAGCCATTACACGAAAGGCCAACGCCACCATCAGAACGGCTCGTGCTGGGCCGCCGAATGGCTAGGCTGATCAGCCCAGCCAGATTCAGGCATTCAGCCCATCCGGCAGCTTTCCCACCAGCCGAACAACATATTAATGATAACATAGCAAGGATTGTACAACTCAGAATTGTTACTATGTCAAAAATATGTACAAATCAAGAAAATATTGAGATAAATAGTGATACATGGTCATTCTATTCACAAACAAATAACCCTGATTGTTTGAATCTTCAACAGCATTTCCAATACTAATATAACATCAGCATCTGCATCAGGTCAGATCTTATACATATTCACAAGACACTCTACAGTTTGTTAAGGACTTGGGCTTTCTAAAACTTGCCACTAAATTAGTGCAAGAGTTAGTTTCTAGCATTGGAACCATAACAACTAAGCCTGGAGCTACTTAGAGTGTACAACCAACCTATTTGCGACCAACCGAATACCAGCGTTTTGCTGGTAGTCATATATTTCTAGGGAAAAGAAGGCATCCACCTTGCTGCCTCGGACAAACAGAGAATCCAGTTCTGTGGTGTCTACATTGCTAAAAGCAAGCTTCCGAATGCTACCACTAGGCTCCTTCTGGCATATTTCTGTCGAGTAAATCGCGGAGTTGCCACTGACAATAGTAGGGATGCTGCAAGGCAAGACCATTGTTAAAACTCTGAAAATCATAAGCGCTTCAAGAGCACAAAATAAAAGGGGGGACAGAACTCACTTTAGGCGGACAGTTGGGCGATTCACATATCCATACTTCTTAACCAGGGGTCTCCATTCAGAGGTGCTGCCTGATTCCTGAGATGACTTCCGAGCAAGATCATCACAAAACTCCAGAACCTTACTGAGATTCTCAGGGATGTCTACAACTATGTTTAACTTTGGACGGCCTGCATTGTCTAGAAACTTTGTACTAACCCCAAACTGGACATTCAAGCCTGAAGAACAAAGCTGCAGTGGGCTGTCTTTGTGCTGGATAGATGACCTCCGTCCAAATTGGTGCAATGGAGCAATTGAGATTTTAATATGCTCAGTTGAAATATCATCTGGCTCAAGAAACCCAGAACCACTGGAACTTGCATCCATCTGTATGGTGGTATCTAACTTCATTTCCTCAATGTGGGATACCAACTCAACAGATTCCTTGCTTGTTGAAGGATCACTTGTTCCTTGATCACCTCCCTCAGGCAATGCACCGTCAGCTGGACAAACTGTGCGCTGCCGTTTTGAAGAATCAGGTGAAGAGTTTGCTTCGGGTTTTGGCGCCTCAGGAGAAGCAGACCCACTAACTCGGCTCCTTGTTATAGCACGCTCAACAAGGTTCTCAACAGTAAGCACCTCTGGAAGACTTGCCTCCTGTCAGAGTAACAATAAAATTAGCCAATAGATTATATCCAACAGTGAATAAAACAATTAGCTACAAAAATACCACAACTACTTGATGATTCCCTATCCTCAGATAATACTATATAAGTTAAAAGAATGTGAATTGCAGCAACAATTACATATATCTCTAGTTCGATTGCAAATTATTAGCAGAAAACCACTGGCAACTGCAACAAACAGAACATAGAGAATATAACAAAGAAGAAGAAAAGAGCTACAATTCCATATCAAGCAGCAGTTATCGAATTATTTCATGTAGGGCCTATTTCCCGATAGCCAACTTAGCTTGCAGATTGAGCCATTGAGATACTGATGCCTAAATGGGAAACCAGTAGGAGAGAAAAATACCAGAAGTGCTTTCAGGAAAAGAAACACAGATTGATATGACTAGAACGGAAAAAGTGATGAAATTAGCTAGGCATGGGAAAGAAGTGAGCGCAAACATACCAGGAACAACACAGTGGCACAGTATTTGAGTACTTCCAGGTTCATTCTAACATCATCAAGACTTCTGTAGAAAAATAGCAAATAAAATTAGTTCAATCCAACTTTGTTAGGCCAAGATAAAATCGAAGAAGCAAAGGGAAATATTAATTCCAGGTCGTGACTAATACCCTATCAACATTCAGTGGACTGGTTGCAGAAGAATGCATAAAGGAAGACTAAACTGAAAATATTTAACATCATAAATTGGAGATTGTTGATTAGTACTTTTAATGGCAGTTTTTCATGCCAGGTAGATAGTTGTTCTGGCGGCATGTACATGTAGCGAAGATCTACAGTGATGCACCGCATAATAACAACATCTGTCCAGCATGATCTTTATCTATAGGGAAGAACCATGCTAAGACAAGCCATCTTTTGGGCTATTAGCTTGTCCAGGTGAGCCAAAACCCCAAGACAGGCATGGAAGATCAAGGGGGGTGGCTTTGGACATCCTGGAAAAAATGATGCTGCTTAATTAGAAATGTGAAGAGATAAACGGACAGCATTTTCTACGGCAACCTTGATGTGCGCAGCTTAGATGGGTAACAAAATACGAGTTAAAAGGATTCCAAGCCAATTTACATAGATTAAATCAATGCAAAGGGTGAATATGTGCCCATTTAAAATTCCAGTGCAATGGTATCACCTTTCTCGCATTAAAGAGGAAAAGGTTGTGTATGATAATTATATGTTGAAAGGAAGCAATTAGAATTGAAGTGTAACGGTGTCACCTGCATTAGCATGATATTTACCTGTGCCTTTGCTTCCCTAAACCAAAGTAATTTGCCAAGGTTGCCATCTGCGGGTCAAATGAATAAGGATATAACATGAGATATCCCTTTTAATGGCATAAGGAACTGAAAAATTGGCAATAGAGGTCAAGAATGTTGGTTTCAATAGAAACTCGCCTATCATTATAATTCTTATCTTCCTAAAACAATATTTCTAAAATTGAAAGCTGACTCTAGTCAGTGCATAGTTCTTTACCTTCATGTCCCCTGCTCTCCTGCCAAACCGCTGGGTAAGCAGAGGTAAGGTGTCGATCAGCCCCTTTGGCTCAGGAGGTGGCCGGCCAATCTCCGCAAACGCTTCTCTTATTCTTGCAGAATCAAACCTCACAATGTTGTGTCCTGCCCAGACCCGCCCTGTCAAAAGTTCAGAAGAGTTCTTTCAGTGACTGGTCCATTTTATGGAAAGCTGAGGTTCATACAAAAAAAGATGACGCTCTCAGCTTACACATTTTGATGCCTCTGAGACTAATGAAGAACCTAGAACGACTAATTGACGCTAAGATCTCAATAAGGAACCAAATATCCGTAACATAGTTTGATTCATGACAACAAAAATGTACACCGCCTAGATCAATAGCAAATTTGTACAGCACGAGGTGCGACAAGTGAATTCCCTTCCAATTTGATCACATCATATCAGTGCCATGATAACATTAAACCAAAAAAAAAAGTATTTGATGCAACCAAAGGTGACCATTTCAGATACTAAATGCCAGTACACGCATATGGTATTGTTTCTCAATTAACGGATTGATCGACGGACCCCGTCGTAGCACCATTGCGGTGAGGACGAGAGGAGGCGCTCACCATTGAGGAGGTCGTAGACGGCGTCCGCGACGTCGCGGAAGGGCGGGGCCCCGGAGACGGCGTCCCTTGTGATGCCGTTGCAGCGCACGGAGGCCGCGGAGATGGCGGAGGCCGGGTCGGCGGGGCGCACGAGCGTGGCGTAGGCGGCGACCTCGACGAGCCTGCGCGGGCAGACGAGGATGGCCCCGAACTCGAGCAGCGCGTACCCCTGCCCAGCCCGCTGCGGGACGGAGGTCTCGACGTCGAAGAAGGCGATCTCGGGGCCCCCGGCGCCCGGGAGCGCCGGCGCGGACCCATCCGGCGGCGCGGTGGCTGCAGCAGCAGCAGGGTCGGCGGAAGCGGAAGAAGGGTCGGAGGCCGTCGCCATCTCGTCGCGGCCGGGCGCAGCAGGTGGTGGATGAGGCGTGTGGTGGGGGCGAGGCGAGGCGAGGCTGCGGATAATAAATAGGAGGACGGAGGAGAGATGGTTGGGGTTTGCGTGGGGCGAGGGGGGCGCTGAGGGGGGGGCTAGGGAAGGAGGAAGCGTGACGGGAGCGGCGGCGAGGAGGAAGAGGAGGAGGCGCAGGCGGAGGCGGGACGGCGGCGAGGTGGCGTGGGGGTGGGGGTTTGGGTTGGGCGAGCTGGTGGAATTGGAATAGGAGTTCGTTTCCGCTCCGAGGTGAATTTGCTTTTGTTCGGGTCCGGTTCGCTTCCGGGTTAAGGAAAGCACGCGCGTGTCGTTTGCTCTGTTTTGAGGCCGAGTGGTGGTGGGTGTGGTGTCCCAAAACTCCGAGATAGGACTTGCTTGTACCCGTCGGCCGTCGACGCAATGGGGCCGCTGCTTGCTTTGAGACTAGTGGAACAGAACGGGTGTGTTTAGCTGGTGGGGGAGAAAATAACTTTTTCTTGGAAGCGTGTTAAGTAGGAGGGATGAATAGGAAAGTTGGAGGGAAGTGGAGAGAAACTTTTCTTGAAAACGTATTTTCTGAGAGGGGTGAATAGTAAAATCAAAAAAACTTCTGGAACTAAACACAGCAAACATCTTCTATTGGTATTTCTTCTCATTCCCAAGTCCCAACAACCAAGCGGCATCAAATTATGACATCATGTAATTGTGCTTCGGAACCTCGCCGCTGTCGCTTTTTGCAGGTGTCATCTTCGTCAGTTTTGTTAAGAACACGGAGTTAAACTGAATTAGTTATCCATTGCTCCCGGCAAATGACACGGTTTCTTGTTTTCTTGCCGAGATAAACTACACTAGATTAATAGGTAAATCAAACTGCAGACGCAAGTTTTTTGCGTCACGGCTGATTTGTCGCTTGCACACCTATACGCTCATCTTTTCCTATGAGCAAGCAGTTTTTTCCAATATTGCAGGTGTGAGACAGTCTTAAAGCCAGGCTTCAACTGCAGTGTCCGCATAAGGAACAAGAGAAATAGAGCTAAGCGGCAGGAAATCAAACTGCTGTCGGAATAGCATTTCGTATGCATGCCATTTCTGTCGAGATCAGAATCTAATCTTGGGTAGTGGGAAGGGAGCAGTTAATGGCTTGTTAAGGGGTTTACATGGATTTGGGTGGATTTTTTTATCCACCCATTTGTTTTTCACCTTAGATGGGTCGGGTAAGATTGGATTGGGTGGGTTAGTGGGTAATGTGGGAGCTGAATTGGAATGAATCTGCGGACCAGCAATTCGATTTTCAAGCTGGACGACCACGCGGATCTCTGGGACGGCGGCGCTGGGTCGACAGGACGACGGGTGGTTCATCAGCGCGGGCGTCAACTGCTCCCCGGCTGCCCCGTCTCGACTTCAAGGCGCTTGGACGAGGAGGCCACGACGGCAAGTCCCACCGCAGCGACTCCACTGGGGACGCGCGCCTCGTCGACGGCGCCACGGCTCGGGAAGGGTGCCCAGCCCGTGGAGAACTCGCCGACGGCCGGAGGCAGGACGAAGCTCCAGTCCCGGACTCGAAGGTCCATGAAGGTAGGGCCCTCGCGAAGCACGAAGCTCGAAGGGGACGAGCTCTTCCGGCCTGTCCATGGAGAGCAGGGCGGCGAGCATGACGGTGTCGATGCCGCGGAACTCCGGCTGCCGTGCTCCGACGGTGGCGCTGCGAAGCTATAGAGGAGACCCACGGATATAATGGGCCTTGACCCATTTTAACCCAACCCATGCGTAAGTTTGTTTCATGGTTCTGGGTGGGCTGGGACAGGTTGGATTGTGTGGATCGATCAAATCATGCACACCCCTAGTTACCATCAAGAGAGCATGCTACCATGGACTTATCCCATATAATTTTGAGAGGAAGCTATAGCAACACAATAACACGAGGTATCAAAAGGCTCCTTGAGAATTCTCAAGCAGCGAGTTTGCAAGTGGGTTCACCATCCAGGTTGAGACAGTCAACTTCTGAAAGGGGTGAACATGGGGAAAGGTTAAAATGTAATATCCCTACAGATTGCAAAATGGAGGAACATACGGCCTTGTCAAAGGTGAAGCCTGGTCATTTAATAGCCTCTACTTCTGAAGAGGATATCACACAAGTAACAAAAAATACAAATGATGAACGGATGCATGAAACTGAGCCCATTTCTCGTGAGATGGTTAACATTTATGAAGCCAATTGTACTTCGCAAACAGAACTTCCAGTTGGATTGACATTTGTCACGCCTCAGAAGAAGAAACTACCTGAGATAATTGATACTGAAGATTCGGCGGAGCTTTTAAATACAGGAATTAAGGCAAGCAAGAAAAGGGAGAATCTTGGCTGTCTCTGGCAATACCCTTTCAAGCTCTAGCAAGTCTGCCCCAATTGGCTTTGCGAAGAATTCAAAATGCGCAGCAAGTGATTCTGCTCAGGTCTCCGGCAGTTCGAGGAAGCGGGCAAGGAAAGGAAAGAGTGGACGACGCTGAAACAGATGAAGGATGAGCTTGAGAGGAAGGAGAAATGTGTAACTTTGTAATCCCGTTCTTGATTCAGTAAGCGGGATGCTGCAATATCTGCCCACACTTAAATCGTTGCATCGTTGGCGTATGTTTAGAGAACGACAGAGTTAACTTGGAAAGCGATCTATTTCAAATTTTATAGTTGGCGTATGTTTAGGGAATGACAGAGTAACTTGGGTTCGAAAGCGATCTATTTCAAATTTTATATTTTGTAGAGATCATGTGGGCAATGTTTTTCCTTGTGTGTGAATTGTGATGCCTGCGCAACTCATAGTACAGTGTAATCGACATGCTATGATGCCGTTAGCGGTCGATTAGACGATTATATAATTCATCTAATAATCACAAATTATATTATACGTAGATTATGATAATTTTTAAGTCAGATTATTATAATCCAATAAACTCATCTCCTCTAGGCGCTAGCTTATATATTATAATCTTGATTATATAATTTCAGGCGGAAAACAAACGGGCCAGACCGCCAGAGACTGGTTGTCTGCTTGATTGAGAACACACGCAGCCGGCACTTGTTCTGCTTTTTTAAAAATATTTTTTAGATCACTATATACAACAGCAATTCCTGTTCGGCCCATTTGAGACATTAATGCAAGGAAAAAGTCTATTTTTCACCCTTCAATTGTTACAAAAGTCTGATTTTCAACTTCAAACTACAAAACCAGATAGTAAATGCACTCCAACTATCCAAACCATGCAAAATTAGCCCTTTGGGTGGTTTTAAGAGTGGTTTTGGATTTTCTAAAAATAGCAGAAATATTATTTAAACTTTTAAAATCCATAATTAATTCATTTTGGACCCAAAAAATATGAAATCAGTGCCAAAAGTTCTCTTAAAATGTAACCAACATATTGGCACACCATTTAATGTTATTTGGGTATTATATATTTATGTTACTAGTGTCTTATTGTTTTTTTAAAAAAATAATTAGAATAAAAATAATTAATACGCAAATAACTTCTAATGGTGCACCAACTTGTAGGTGACATTTTTAGAAAAACATTTGCACTATATTCTAATTTTTCTAGTTCAAAATAAAGTAGTTATGAATTTTTCAATACAAATTATTTTTTAATTTTTTGAAAAATACAAAGTCACCTTTAAAACCACCAAAGGGCCAATTTTACACGGTTTGGATAGTTGGAGGGTGTTTAGTGTCTGGTTCTGTAGTTGTGGGTTAAAAATCAGACTTTTGTAATAGTTGGAGGGTGAAAAATAGACTTTTCCCTTAATGCAATCACTTACTGGGCCTGTTTGAAATGGCTCGGGAGGAGGAAGTAAAAGAAGCACAGGCCCATGCTAGCGAGTTCCATCTCAAACTCATCACTTCATCTGGGAGCCCAACTCGCCCACTTCTTCCGTTCGAAGTTCGCAAATCGCAACACAACACATCCATGGCGGCGGCGGGCGCCTGGCTCCGGCGAGCGGCGGCCCCTGTACCGCGCATCCTGTTCCCTTTTCCCGCCCTCCCTGCTCATCCTCCGCCTGCCCCAGTACTGGAGGTGCCTTCCGTCGCGCATCCCGCTGGCGGCATTGCCATGGACCTCATGGCCGTCCCTAAGAAGAAGGTTGGTCATCACCTCTTTCCTGCACCTAGCGCGATCATCGGCGCGCCACAATCTACCGAGCTGTGGGAGTGTGAGTGTGGTATGGGGATGTTTTCTAATCGCTGTATTTGACGGTGGGGATCCTGCGCTAATGCAGAGTGCGCGCACCAGGTGTTCGCTGAATTACCCCTGAGCGGTGTGTCAGATGAGGCAGCAAATGTAGTTTTTAGTCATGGAATGCTGAGTCGTAGTTTCTCATATATTTCAGGTTTCAAAGTATAAGAAGGGTCTGAGGAATGGACCCAAAGCCCTAAATCCTGTTCCAGTGATAGTGCGTTGCCGGTAAGCAAGAGTTCTTCAAAGCATACAGCATTTTTTTATTTCTTTTAGATGTGCAGCATATCTACTTAATAGTTAATATATATGTTCCTCATAAACTTCTAAGGTTTATAACTCCGCTTCCTGCCTTCCTTGTTACACAATGATGTGTCAAATGGCATCATTCAGATGTGTCAAATGGCATTTTCGTTATTAGCAGCCTGAGACATTGGTAGAGAAAATTTTGGTGCAGACGATATATGTTTCTACTTGTAAAACTTGTTTGTTTCAGAGGACAACATCACCATGCACTTCCTGTCAACACGGTTTGAGGACAGTCTGCTTGATCTGTTATTCCGCTCGTTGCCAAGAAATATCTTCAGGATGTCTAAACCTTGTTTTCACACGATGGGTCACGTGTCTTTGTTTTTACACTATGCGATGACCTTCGTACTCTGCAGGTGCTGTGGCCGTGTGAAGCTTTGATGCTCTCAGCTTTGGAATCTTTGAAGCCGGAAAGAAAGAGGCAGGATGGGGACTCAGGACGCCCTGATGATTTAACAGTGCGCTGCTTCCAGTTCCCATCTCCACCTTTGTACTCTTTCTTGTAGCTGGGTCTACTGGTGTTTAGATTTTAGGCCATGTTCAGATTTCTAACTTTTCACTATTCATTCTAACTTTTCACTATTCATTCTAACTTTTCACTATTCCTCCCTCACAAAACACGTTTCCCAACAAATGCTACAGTGTTTTTCTTATGCTACAGTGTTTTTTCCTACAATCTAAACACACCCTTAGGAAAAAACACTGTAGCATAAGAAAAACACTGTAGCATTCGCTGGAAAACGTGTCCTGTGAGAGACGAATAGTGAAAAGTTGGAATGAATAGTGAATAGTTGGGAATCTGAACATGGCCTTAGACTCTTTCGCCTGATCTGTTTGGCGTCCTGAAATAATCATCATAACCTACCTCAAACAAATTAATCATCACACGATTTTAGATATCGTCTTCAAGTGCATGCTCTGCTTATATTATATTTATTGCATCTGGCATTTATAATCTTTGGCTTAGGGTTCCTGTATACCAAGGAAGCATGAGGAGCACGGCTGAGGTTCTTGACCCCAGTCCGCTGTCTAGGATGAGGAATCTGCTGCTTTATTTGCAACAAGCCTAATAGCCTATCTTTGGGACAGGTAATCTTGCTGCCTCATCTTGATCGTCTTGGATTCCGTCCTGCAAACGACGGCTTGTCTACCGTTGCCCGTTGGGCATCTCCCTTTTCTTCATCACAGTGATCTCAGATTCCCATCTCAGAGAAGAGACGCCGGGGATCGATCGGGAAATGGAAAAAGGCAGGGACACACCGACGCAGGGCACAGCGTGACGCTAACGCAAGGCATTTGCATTTGGGGCATCCGCCAACTTTTTCTCCCTTTTTTTTTTTTTGGCTGAACAAACAAATGCATTCACGACATTAATCGGTCTTCCTCCTCCCATCAAGATCAGAGATTCAGACTTGTATTTCTTCTTTTTCAAAGGGTGGACACGCTCTTTGGCACCTGGCAGACGCTTCTGATGTTGACCCGTCTGCCCCGTCAACGCTCCTCTCAACTAATTTGCTGTCAACTAGTAGCAATTTGAAAAAAGAATACCTTTCTTGCAAGAATCTTCTAATGACATACAAAATCCCACGCGAAATTGAAACGACCCCGAGTTTGGCCGACTGGCACCCACTGCCCCCCCACAGGAAAAACACGCAAGAGACGATGACAGAACCGGTCGTCAGCTTGGTCGTGTTTGTGGATTCAAAGCCGCGAACCAGGCTGGCGCCACTCGTATTTAACCCCCGCCTCCCGCCGGTTTCTCTTCTCCCCCTCTCGCTAGGCAAAGGCAAAGAAGTCCACGCGGCGCCAACGCTCTGCCAGACTGAGTGAGTGACTGTTACACCAACCGCGCGCGATCCGCGCTCCGATTTCGCTTCCCTCAGCCATCCATGGCGGCGCAGCAGGTGAGGCGGGTGCTGCGTGTGGCGCCGCCGGGGAAAGGGGACGGGGAGGCGTTCCCGACGGTGCAGGCGGCGGTGGACGCGGTGCCGCTGGGCAACCGGGCGCGGGTCGTCATCGCGCTCGCGCCGGGGGTGTACAGGGAGCCCGTCTACGTCGCCAAGACCAAGAACTTCATCACCATCGCGGGGGCCGCGCCCGAGTCCACCGTCGTCTCCTGGGACAACACCGCCACGCGCATCAAGCACTCACAGGTACGCGTGCCTGCCGCCTGCTCGGCGAAATGCGAGGGAGGAGTAGCCTTCTTTGCGTGTGGCTCCTATAGATTGCTCTAGCGGACTAGCGGTTACTAGATTCTGCAAGGACTTCTGTTGCCAGACCGGACTTAGCTAATTTACTGCGCAGACCTAATGTTGTCAATAGCTTGGGTTTTTTCTTTGCATTGTCAGACGCTTGAACATTTCTTCCGCCACATAGTTTGATCAGAGTGCGTAATAACTATTTTTTGGAAGGGTTATAGATAGAGTTTCTGCTATAAGGACAGGAAAACTGTCGGTGCATAGAGGCAACAGGTAATAAATTGTTCCCACATGGTTTCACTATAATCTTAACTGAGATGCATATATAAGATTTTTGTCCGAGCACAATGGGTTAGGTGAGACCGTAGCCACCGGGTCCCCATGAATTCACATCAGTGCACAATTCGAGATTTGACAAATATTTTCTTTCCCAGTGAAGTGATTCATAAAGATCTCAAAATGATGAACTGTGCTGTTTTCTCTTATAAAGACATCCAGAGTTATCGGCACTGGAACATTCGGCTGTGGTACTTTCATTGTTGAGGGGGAGGATTTCATTGCGGAGAATATCACGTTTGAGAACTCAGCTCCGCAGGTACTGTTTTCATTTGTTCCCCTAGCACAAGCAAATGATCGTGTTATAGTTGTTGGGTGGGAAGTTGATGTGTGTGAGAATCGTGAAACAGGGCTCTGGACAGGCAGTTGCAGTCCGGGTGACAGCAGATAGGTGTGCTTTCTACAACTGTCGGTTCCTTGGTTGGCAGGTATGTCTGCCTGTTCACCTCCTGGTTAAATCAACTCAACAATCTGGATAAGAATCAACACTGCTTTTTTATAACTTTTGGAAACGCTAATTCCAAACAAAAATTTATCAGGACACATTATATTTACACTATGGAAAACAGTACTTAAGAGACTGTTATATTGAAGGCCATTGTGACTTCATCTTTGGCAACTCTATTGCCCTTATGGAACATTGCCATATCCACTGCAAAGCAGCAGGATATATCACTGCTCATAGCCGGAAATCAACTTCTGAGTCTACTGGCTATGTATTCTTGAGGTGAGTCTGTTGTATGTAGTTTGTTTAGTAACGCACTTAAACATTTTGTAATTGTTGAAACTTTATTTGCTCGATTAGTTTTATCAATATTTCTTCAGCGTTTTTATTACAAATGCCCAGGTGTATTATTACTGGAAACGGAGATGCTGGATATATGTTCCTAGGTCGCCCATGGGGACCCTTTGGGAGGGTTGTCTTTGCATACACTTTTATGGATCGATGCATCAAGCCTTCTGGGTGGCATAACTGGGACAAATCTGAGAATGAGAGAACTGCTTGCTTCTATGAGTACAGGTAACTGGATGGTTCCATCTAACTATCAGCTATTTGCATCAGCTGAAATGTTGCAGATTGAAGAGGAACCAAATTCATTTGTTTTTTGTTTTTTTAGCAAAAACAGTAGTGATAACCTTCGTATTGTTGTCTCAGCACTCACATAGATTGATCCCTCATGATTCGGATAATTGTGATGAACTGATCGCAACATTCTTAGCACAAACCAGATGGCAATATGTTTGCATTGTTTATGGACCTGGTGTATTCGGGATGCTGTCTGAGTGTAGACTATCGTGCTAACACTTGTATACTCATTTCTCTGCAGATGTTCAGGGCCAGGCTCCCGTTCATCAAACCGGGTGACTTGGTGCAGACAGCTGCTCGATGTTGAAGCAGAGCAATTTCTCTCACATACTTTTATTGATCCAGACCTCGATAGGCCATGGCTCCAACAGATGATGTCAACAAGAATACCAGCCTCAGCATAGTCTGAGCCCAGGATCCTAGTCCGTCCCTCCTTTTTAGTCCATCGAATAAATAAGCCTGGAGGGTGTATTTAATTTATAGGGTTGTAACATTTGGTCAATTAGTATCAACATTGACCATATTGAGAGCAGGTGGGAGCAGGTGGGTGTGGGGTTGATGTTTTGTTGTGGGAAGCTTGTACCGAGCCGAGCACTACTCTGAAATAAGCAAAGATTAATCCATATACCCTTTTTTCAGGCATTTGCAATTCCTTTATAAAAAAATGTTTAGATCCTTTGGAGCTTTTCCCCGGAATGCAGTGGTAAAGATGCATGTTGTACGTGTGATAGCTGTATGGATGCAATTCAGCCGCAGCCAGCATGGAGAAAGTCAATCTTTAACATCAGAGCAAGTTTGATCACAACCAGCTTGTTCATGCCTTCTTGGATTGGAGAATTCTGAAAGGAGGTCTTTATGATGTGTGTTTCTCACACCGTACATTTCCCGCATTTTGTAAACGTCTTTCCTCTATTCAGCTCCGGCCCACATAATGTGGATTCCGGATGGTTTAACCCATTCAATCGAGACACGACGTCCAAAATCAGGAGAACTTTCAGCCTGGATTCTGGAAAGACATGATGGAAAGCGATTCTGTGTACGTGCTCCGCTATGCACCAGATTCTCTGGGGACAATAATCTGTCGTTTCAAAAGATCGTCGATTAATCTGTTGAGTTAGGCCCTGATGGAGAGCTATCTGAGAGAGCAACGCCCGCGATGCACATGCCTGAACAAACACTCCGCACAAGAGCCGATTTTTCGTGCTAGCCATAAGGCACAACAGTAACCGAGAAGAAATCTGACGAGACACTCACGTTTCAGAGAGGAAAGCAGAGTACACATGGTACCAGAGATCAGGTAGAGAGGCTAGCCTTTCGTCCTCCATGCCTCTCTTTAAGACCTGCCATCTTCGTCGGAACCCGGAAAACTACAGGAGCCTAACGCAAGCTGACTCTATGAGTGATCGATCTCTTTCTCTCTCGAGTTTCGACCAGCAATGGCATGGGTGTGGCAGGCCTGATCGATCTGCTGGCGTGCAATGGCAGCCATGCCGATCCGTCCAGTCGTGTCGCCGTCCGGCGTGGATAAAAGATCATCCAGGCAGGCCGGGGTTGACGCCATGGTCGCCACTCCGGGCAAGTAGCATAGCAGGGGTCGCTGTGCTGATGGGCCACACGTCGATGGCAACGGCTCGCCAGCAGCACATAACGCCACTGCCGTGCATTTAGCTTTGGTTTGGTTCTTTCTTTCCTTTTTCTTTTCCTTTTTTTTTTGGAAAAAAATCGTCTGTGTTGGTATGGGTTAGGCTCTGATAACTAATTTTATTTCAATTCTTGGTTTATTGGTCGAAATGGAAAAATTTGTTAGCTTAATCCTCGTGTTAATACTCGGCCGACGAGTCCCTTTCGCCTTAAACAACTGATGATAACTCAAAAGGCTTTAGCATGCGTGGTGGGCGTTTGCTGGGAGAGAATTTGTCAACAACATCGTCAGGCAAGGCACCCAACATAAAGGCAGTTGCATGTGCAAGCCACACCTGAGACATTATATAGTGTCTAATCAAGCATTGGTGCTAGTACATGACAATATAATAGCCCTTTTTTCCCACCTACGTACGTGCACATTCATGTTTTGAGATGGTCAGAGTTCTCGATTCCATGCGTCGGTTCAGATACCATAATTCTGATAATGTTACAGTTTCAACAAGCTAGTATCATTTAATTACGTTGCATAAAAATCTCAATCCCATGACCTTGTAATCTCTTATGATATCGTCGTCGAAGATGGTTACAGTGGCACATAAATCCATACAGAAACCAGAAGGCGAGACATACAGGATCGTGATCGTATACGTCAGGCTCCGTTCCGCGCCTTCTGCAATCCATCGCCACGCCGCTGCATCTCCGGCACGGCCTTTGTCGCCGGCGACACGTCCACAGCCCTGTGGCTGGCGCACCCAGAGAGAATCCCTACCGGCCGGTACTGCCTCCCGCCGACATGAGGGGCCCTGCCACCGGCGGCGGCCCATCTGGCGCACACGCGGTCGCCGCCGCGCTCCGACGCGTCGGCGGTGACCACGCTCCACTGGACGCTCGCCTCGCTCGGCTCGTAGGGGCACTCCTCGATCATCAGGCTCTTGATCTCGAACAGGTCCGAGCTCGACTCGCTCCCAGCACCGTCGTCGTCATCGTCTTCATCTCCACATTTGTTGCCTGCTCCTCCGGTGGCATCGCCGACGCGGCTGCTCGCCGCAGGGACGGTGGCTCTGACCGGAGCCACGAGGGCGAAGCTTCTCCTCACAGAGCTTGGTGATGAGAACGTGAGCTCGCCCGACGCCTTCTTCTCGTCCCGTGTCAGCTGCTCCCTCCCAATGGCTGCCACTTTGGCCGTGCCACCAAGACCCAAACTTGGCGGGAGACCGGCGGCGGCCACAAGGCCAGCATGGCTGTTTGTGTTTCCTCCATCCCCAGGGAGCCCATGTGCGGCCTTCTGCATCCTCAGCTCTCTGTACCAGTCGATCCTGCTCGCCGTCACCACCTCGCCGCCGGCGGCATGAGCTTCCTTGGTCGTCGCGCTCGCGCAGCCTCCGTCGACGCGCACCGACCGCTTCCCGGAGCACGTGCGCATGAGCGCCCCGACCTGGACGCAGCACTTCTTCTCGCCGCCGGAGCCGCGGCCGCGACGTCCATGGCCGCCGCCGCCACGGATGAGAACGGTCTGGCTGTTGGCACTCGACACCGAACTCGCCGTCGACGCGCGCGTCGAGGAAGACGACGGCTTAGCTATCACCACGGGCGTCTCCACGGGCGGCGCCATCGCTGACGCAGCGTCAGTGAATGCCACCTTGTGGGGGCCACCGTCGCCGCCGTCCATTATTGCGCCCGTAAAGTAGCGCTCGGCGGTGAACACGTCGAGCTCGCCGTCGGTGTACGTGCGGCGTCGGCTCGCCATGCCGTGTGCAAGGGACGACGAGAGGGAGCCGTTCCGGCGCATCCCGGCGACGGCGTCGTCGAAGGTGACCACCTTTGCGCCGCCATTCACCGATCTCCGGCCTATCTCCATGGTGCAAACCAACACACGAGTATCGAGAAGAAATGGTGTGTGTTGCAAAAGGGGATGGTGTGAATAGGCGCACTTATATAGACATCAGGCATAATCGCCAAAAAAAGAAAAACTAGAAACTACTATATGTCAACATTGATTTCATTGCGGCAACAGTTCATGAACGAAAACTACTCCTAAATGAAAATTCAACGCACAAAGTTAATTGGCAATTTGTCTGCATGAAGCAACTGTGAAGGCAACAGCCAACAGGGAGGAGATGAGGATGCCGTGAGCTTTAGTTTGCCTGCAGACAGTAGTACTGCTGGCGCTCTGATGGCCATGTGTTGCTTTTCTCACCGTTTTAGCTCAAAGCATATGAGCTGTTCAAATCGACACGACAGTACGTAGTTGCCGCCATGACATTCGTCCATCCATCCATGCATCCGCATAGGAGCTTGATGCAGCCCTGACACTGGTGCTAACAACTAAGCTTTGAAACTGTTCTGCAGCGTGACTCCGACAGGCGACCGGCGAGGGCGACAGCGAAACAATTGCATATCGCCAGCCGGGGGAAAGAAAAACAAAAGGGAAACTGTGGCCGCTTCCTGTCCATCTGGCCACGGGACACCGAGGAAATTTGAAGAACAGTGATGCTTTTCGTCTCTAGGGATCACTTGGGATGACGAGGGTCCCTTATCTTGGGACGCTAATTATATTACAAGCCACAGTTTTCCCGAATATATTGTCCCTAGAGGTACTAAATGACAGGGAAGCACGAGGTAACTATCTGGAACAGTGAGATCAAGACTGGTGTTTTGTGCAAGAGTTCAGCTGTAGGCGTGTACCATGGAACAGTTCATCACCCTGCTCCACAGAAACCACTCTTACTGTTCAAGATATGTTGTTATCACTGATGTTTCTCTTCGAACGGATACATTCTGCACAAAATTCGAGTTGCAGATATGATAGACTGTGGACTCCGGTTCATATCACGATATGGCATGAGACACTGAAAACCTGTGTGTGTCTGGTAGAGTTTTGTCTGCTCGTTTCAGCTGCATCCAAATTTCGGAGTCTGCAGATATGAGCAAAACCTGAAACTGGAGATTTGGAACGTCTTGGATGAAATAAACGAATGATGAACGAACGATTCACGGGTGAACAAACAGTATCTTGACCACGGAAAGTGCGGCATTTGCTGTTTGGTCCATCAGTTAGGTAGTCATGGACTTTCAGTTTGTTCCCCCTTTTTCTCCTGACCTGTATTTTGGAGGTGATATATTTCGGTAGGTAGCTTGGTTCCCATGAGACTATGTGCACCTTCTGTTATCTGATGATTTGTTTTGCAATTCTGTCAGTTTAAGGCCTCATTTGGAACGCAAGATTTTGCAAGGGAATTTCACAGATTTTTTAAATGAATCAATTCAATTATTACAGGATTCACGATATCAAATCATGTGTTCCGAAGGGGGCCTTAATTTTCTCTCTCAACTGCTAAGAGTGGTCATAGAGTTTCACCTACAAAGGAAAAAGGAAAGGAAAGCAGAAATAGCAGCAGCAGCGTCAGCATTAATGAAGGGTTACCTGTACTAAAGTGTGGTCCTAGAAGCAAAAAGGCAATTGCTAAACTACTTGCAAATGATGGAAACAACTAGCAGCATGAAATGCACACGCAGACGGAAATATCGCCTAGGATGTTTTTCGTGCAATATTTCAGGCAACAAAGGGGTACACGTATAAACTTGTGGACCACAACACGTCTCATTTATCTTAGCCGCATATGAAGTCCACGTATGGACCCTGCGTCCGATGTTATCATGATAAGAGTTTGTCAACATTCTCCAGAAAAAAATTAAATTGCGGTTCAATGATTGTGTCCTTCAATCATGTACAGGTTTGACCAACAAACATGTCTTATCCTTGCCTACATTTCAACTGAATGCAGGATCCAAAAGGAAGATGATATTATACAAACATCATATTACACCATGGTCGTAGTTCAACTCGTGAGCATTGCAAGAAAATAATTTGTTAGCTGATACGTATCACACATCTCGAAGCACACAGCCAGACATGTCGGCATTAGCAACGACATGTGGATACCAGCAGTTTCAACTTTAGTGTAGGCTGCATTCAGCCTTGATACGACCCAACATTTAATATGGCGCCGATCAATCAATTCCCAGTCAGTTTCAGCGAAAACTACTGGAAGACCAGTTAATACGTGCAAGTGATGGTGTCAAAACTGGAGAGAATAGCTCAGCAAAACAATGGTCAATTACAGAAGCAGCATTGGAAGGCACGTCAGAATACTTTTAGTATTGTACATGGCAGATGACTGATATATAAAAATACAATGCATTTTTCAGGGGGGTGGGTCATTGAGGTTTTTCTTCTCCTTGTTCTTGTTCACTTTCACCCTTCCCAACAAGCTGCCAACATCCAACAAAGCTTGAGTTAACCTCTCATAAACAACATGACTATTGGCATCATGGCAACACAAGAGCTGAATGTCAATTGATCCAATGCTAAAATGTGCTTTGTTTGAATTTCGACATAGACTCATCATGAAAGCACACTTTTCAATAGTCTACCCAAGCTTCAACGGTTGATTAGCGCACTCATGTCATGAATCAAATTTATAGTACTCGCGCAGATGCAGGAGATTAAAAAAGCAAAGAAATATGTTTAACAAATAGAATAGCATACGGTGACTAAAACTCTAAATGTAGCATAGGGGAAAAATTATCACAGGCAAGTCTTACATCACAGAGTTAACTCTAGGAAAAAATATAAAAAAGTCTATTTGTTTATGAATTTAAACCGTAATATAGTATATGTCACATGGTAAAAATAACCACAGAAATACTAGAAAGTTCAGCGGATATACCAGAGAACCAATCAGTTCATATGCTTCCATCACTTTCGGGTCCTCTTCATCTTCATAACCAACCTGAAGAATTCGCGGCCCATTAACTGACCAAAAGGACTTTCGGCCATCATCCTGAAAAAAAAAGAACATTCAGCAATGATTTGAGCATGTGGCAGAACAGTGAGGCGTGAAAGAACCAAAACAATATAAACTCATTTGCAAAAATAACTGTTATAAATTATATCGACACTTTACTTAAAATTCAAAATCGATGGCTCATAAGTTGCCAAGTTGGTCAGGAGGACCTGATCTGTAATGGTTTTGTGGTTGAGGTCCCAGGTAAGAGTTTTGTGTATATGTTATAATTTATTTCTAGTTTTTTGTATTGGTTATAATTTATTTCTGTTACATTATACATCGGGTTTAAGCTGTGAATACTGAGGCATCAACACCCAGCCATGCCATAATGCCAGATTGAGGGGTACTATCAAGCAGGGGTGTGTGTGTGTGTGCACCACTTGACATGCCATTTTGATTTTGGTTCATTAATCTGGAGTTTGGTGATGTACTGACCTGGGCCACAAATGCAGAGCCCCACTGATGCAACCCAGTGTAAGGCGTAAAGCTTATTTACATGCACTTCAATTTGGCCCAGGTAGCACATGCACCTCTTTGCATGGATCCACCCCTTCTATTTTAACAGCAGGTAAGCTACCAAAGAAAGTGCAGTATATGGTGCTGAGAATTTCATTCCAAAACAGAATTTTAGTAACAAGTATGGAGTTGCTGAAATTCATAATCATTAAGTCACATTAATAGATATACTAAGCAATAGTCAAGAGCAATTTCCATGTTTTCCTTGAGGTGAACAGTACCGACTCATTAGTTTGATAAGCTGACTTTTTTTCTCTTTTCTTTCTCTTTGTGCGCATTTTTTTAGCTCGTGTTTTGGATGATTATAGATGATACCATACTCTACACACCTATACTTTCTTCAGAATTTCAAGTCACAAACAGGTATACTTCTTCAGAATTTCAAGTCACAAACAGGTGTGTTATGTGGTTAGAAACATGGTAACAAGGAGCTGTAACACCCATGATTAATGTGGCTATTTAAGGTTCACAAAAATGCAAACTGTCAACATGACCAAAACAGCCAGACTGACACTACGACATCGCAGGTGTACATACGATACTTGTTTGATTAGGGGGGGGGGGGACAAGAAAGGAGCATATTTAGTTAAAATATCTTAAAATAACGCACTAGAAAATAAATAATTGGAATTAAGCATGCACATGAAACAAAAGCCACTACCATGGAATATTAAGATCACCTGCAATACGATCATATAAATAGCCTCCAGTGTCTGTTGGCGAATTTCAGAATCCTCAACAGCTTCTCGTTCATGAGAGAGTGCACTAGATAGCTCAAGGGGCATTTTCAATCTGTCTTCTTCACTATATATCTGTAGTATCCACCAAACGTTGTATGAGTAATATGCTAATTGCTATCGTATGAACATTCATCATTTAACACAAAACAGAAAAAGGAAAAACATTTAGGGTAACTACTCAAGGCGGCCAAAAGTCATATACGCAACTACAACTGACACTATTGTCATTATGGATCCCTCCGTCTTTACTTTTGCAATGTGTATTAAGGAGATCATCAGATTTGAAGTGGATGGGAATGATAAGCATATGCATTTCTACATGAAATTATAAATGTTGAGCTAGGTCCTCAAGAAGATATGTTGTCAGAAGTTAACCCCTAGACAGACTTCTATATATGCCTTTAAAAAGAAAAAGTAAACACAATTTTTCATCAGGGCACACAAGTTACAAATCTGAAGGAAATGAGAACTGCCAAAAGAAAGAGAAGGGAAACTGGCACATAAAAGACTGCCAATAAAGGATACTGTTGCAGAAATGAGAAATGGTATTGATATGTACCTTCTTTCCAGCTACCGGCAAAAGTAAAGCTGGCCAAAGATATTCTGCTAAAGAAAGCAAATTCTGTAGCTGAGTATCAGCCTCAAAGCAACAGTTGCGTATTGTACCAGCAACCTGCAAAGCAGACCAAATGTATAGAGAAGCACAGAAAATGAGTGGGATCGCAGAAATTTGATAGTAACTTATACTAGATTCATAAATACCAATAAAATTTGAAAATAAAATTATGGCACTAATTCTAGAAATTGAGTTCATGACAGCAGGTAGTTCTAATTGCTGATCAATGAAGAATTGGCGCGTGAATATGAATAAGATAACGAGTGAAATAATGCCGCATTACAAACAATGTTTTCATAAAACCTATATGTTAGCATTCTCTCTGTGTCTGCAGTATAACACTGCACAGAAATTCATGAAGATACCACAACAGCTGATGACATGCAACAACAATTAGTAGTAGTAATCCCTCCGATTCGAGATACGTTTAGTATAGGGCAGGTGAACCTAGGGCTAAATTTTCCATGGTGCACCACTCAAAGAACATAAAAACTTTGTACCAATACATGAACATCAGTCAAGTTAGTGCAATTTTTTTTATCCTGGTGCACTAGCACCAGGTAGTGCACCAGGCTAGCTCAACATAGTGTCGGCCCTGGTATGAGGCATCAACAAGGTTTACAAAATGAAACTTTGACCAACAGCTTCTATGAACATACTTCAAATAAAGATAATTATATATTTTGGAACATAAAAACTTTGTACCAATACATAAAAACTTTGTACCACTCACGGAACATAAAAACTTTGTACCAATACATGAACATCAGTCAAGTTAGTGCAATTTTTTTTTATCCTCGTGCACTAGCACCAGGCTAGCTCAACATAGTGTCAGCCCTGGTATGAGGCATCAACAATGTCTACAAAATGAAACTTTGACCAACAGTTTCTATGAACATACTTCAAATAAAGATAATTATATATTTTGGAAGTAGTAGCATCTGCCTTATATTGTCAATCTATGTAATTATTTGTATAATGTACTTAGAACAAAGCTTGATTGGCAGAAATCCAAAAACAGCATGTATTTCAAATCAGAGGTATTATATGATAAAGGATTGGTCAAACTTATGTTAAAGTTAGGAAACCAGGAGCAGCAACTTCGGTATAGATCTCACGTTTATGCCGAAACAAAGATTGAGCAGCGCATACCCCTTTCTTTCTAAGTTGGTTTGTTGAATCAAATTGTCGAATAATCTGTTTCAGAAGACCCCTCTTAGGTTCCATCAATATTCTCCTTCCAGCTTCAACCTTAGATATATTGACAAGTATGGAGGCCACATATTCAAAAGTGTCTTGCTCTGCATTATGGATTTAAAAAAAATAAGTTAGCGTACATGCCAATTGAATATTGTGGTGCTGACACATGACAAACAATCACAAAAGTGGTAGAGAGGATATGAAATGGAAGTGATTCCATGAACTAAAAGTAGATTAATCTGCAAGAACAAGGCAAATTGAGATAGGAGCTACATGTGAACAAAATGATGTCTCAAACCTAGTGAAAACATTGCAAGATCAGTTCATAGTATAATCAAGGTACTAAATAACGTTCAGCGGTACGGTAGCGGATTAATGTTCGTGTAGCGGATTGCGGATAGCAGACGCTAAGTCCAAATAGCGGAATTTAAAAATTAGACAATTTTTTATGGCATATTTGAACAATTACCATCATATTTGGTCAAAAAATTAAAGGTTTATTTACCCAATGTACTTTATGGTATGAGATTCATGAAAAAGTTTAAATAAATGTATAAATAGCACATACATAGATATATATTAGCAATAAATTGTCACATTAATAAAAAAACAACATAATTTGTTAGCTCATCATTCTTTATTATTGTTTAAAACACCATATTCAACATTTTTACTGTCACTTGATTTATCTTTATTATCACTTTAACTATTAACATAGCAAATAGAGGTCTGAAATCAGCAATAGCGGCCCAAAATAGCGGATGCTAAGTGCAATAGCGGACAATAGCAGACGCTAAGTCCAAACATGCTATTTTGGTTCCGCTACCTAGTAGCGGTAGCGGCAGAGGTCCGCTACCGCTATAGCGGTTGCTATTGCGGGCGCTACCAACGCTATCTAGTACCTCGAGTATAATGTATCACATAATTCATCATTCTCGTGGCAATGTTTACTAATCATGAGCTGGAATGACATTGTACATGGAGTTTCAACCTCTTGCACAAATTCAAATGAAAATATAATCAGGCAGCAAGAATTAAGCAGAAAAAAAGGATCAACCATAACCGAGATGAGATGCAGAATCTGAATAAGCCAAAACAAAACAAAAACAGATTTAATGTATAAAGCAGAGGAGTTAATCAAAGTTTCTTATCTGAATATAGAGGTTACATTAAATTTGTAAAATATGGCCAGAAGAAACTAACCTTCAGAGTCACTGGATGACCTACAGAATGATCGCACAAGCTTTGCAAGATACAACCCTTGCACCTTTTCATCCCCAACCTTTCAAAATAACAGGAGTCACATTAGGCTTTCCTTGACTTGTTTCATCACTAGAAACTACACAAACTAAGAATAGTGTGTGGATATCCAAGACCAATGATGAGCACCACTTTTAGGAATAAACATAGATACAGAGCAACTTAGTCAACCAAGAGCAATGATGCTTGAAACATCAGCAGTTTACAAAAGTTTTACACAATGATTTGGCAAAATAAATGGCAAACACCGGGAAAAATGGTCGGAACAGCATGTATCATAGAAATGACGCAACTGTAAAGACCTTTTATACAGAAGTAAAGAGAAAAGAAGTAAAATAACAAAGCGGCTTAGTCCATGCTCCATAGTGAAGCAAAGTTAATTCAGCGCGAAAGAATTTATTTGGTTGTCAGAATTAAAATCGTCTTTTTCTCCTGCCATAGAAATTCAGTGATGCCTACAGAAACTGCAAAACTGATAATGATGACATCACTAATTCTCCAAGCAAGAATATTTGACTGAGGCACCTACCTAGTAAGGGAAATGCAGCAATTAACAGTGAGAGGAAACAGATGGCAGCAACAACGTACCTGGAGGAGCGCGGCGACGCCGGACTCGACGTGGGTGAGGTTGACGAGCAGCATGACGAGGCTGCGCGCGAGCGTCGGCTGCTCCCCAGCGCGTTTGGCGACGACGTCCATGGCGGCGTCGACGGCGCCGAGCGCGACGAGGCGGGCGGCGAGGGCAGCGTCCTGGCTGAGGTTGACGAGCGAGTCCGCCGCGGCATCCCCCGCGCCGCTCCCGCCCGCGGAGGCCAGCAGGCGGAGCAGCGCCGGCAGCGCGCGGCCGGCCCGCGCCGTGAGCGCCCGCAGGCCGTCCTCCCCGCCCGTGAGCCCCCGCACGATGTCCACGGCCGCGCTCCGCACCTGTGGGTTGGCGTCGGAGAGGAATCCTATCAGCTCGTCGAGCTCGTCGGCCATGGCGGCAGCGGCGGCGGCGGCTGCGGCGGCGAGGGTTTAGCTCTCCTTTTTTTTTTTTTCCTCCGTCGGGGGGTTTCGGGGGATTTTCCTTCCAGGCTGAAGAAGAAAGAGCTCGGCGGCGACGCCGACGCAAATGCGCGATGAATGGTTGAAATACGGATGAGTCCTTATTACGTGAATTTGTCGCGAATACGTAATTTTGCAGAGTACGTAGCCGGCGTTGGCCCGAACGGGGAACGACAGCGCCAGCGTCACGCCACAGTGGTCGGCGCAGAGGATCAGGTGTGGGAAGCACGTGTCGCTCTCCCATTGGGGCCCTTGGAGCAAAAGTGTCGCGCAGAGCAGACAGCAGAGAGGGTCCCGGTCCAATCTCGTCCGTTCGGATGCACGGGCCCACTCCTCGTGCATCACGGGCACTTCTTGTAATTACAGTACGTTTCAACACAGATAAAAGTTGGAGTATTTATATTGTGATTACGTTTATGGTTAGGAATATTGTGTCGTCCCTTCGACTTGCACGCGCACTCGGGCAATCATCCATTCATGCTGATGGTTAGAGAGCCACACACTGACACACTCCCTGCTGCCGAGCTGGCCAAATACACGCGGCATGTCCGCATGTGCCTTTTCTACAATTTGTGCTTCCACGACAGGGGTCAGCTTGAGGGGTGTGTCCATGGACTAGGTTCCTGAAAACGTGACGGTTGACGTAGTATACGTTTAGCCGTATGTATACTGACTCTGTTTGTAACAGTGACGTGACATAACCTTTTCCACTTTCGATATTACGGTCCATTGTCCATGTCTTTCCCCCTTGTTGTCTTGCGTGTGCTCTTACGATCGAGTTGAAAAGAAAAAGGTGCGGCAAGATGGTAGGTGTAGGTCCTAGTAAGACTTTCAGAGTAGACGCATCTAAGCTGTGTCATACATAGGTTCACTAATGTGAGTATTATAATTGAAGAAAAGTTCTTTAGTATCAAACTTACAAAGAACATAGGTATTGACGTTCTCCAAAGGCTACCGGAACTACTTAGGGCACCAAGCCACTAAGTGTCTTGTATCCAAGTCTTAGCAAACATAATTGTATTCCCCCTTGCTACAGTAATTAAACGTGCCGTCATCAACAATAAGACGCCTATGATAATTCCGTCGGTTGCAATTTGCAAACATTATGTGACTAACTAGCACGTAAACCTGTCTATTTTCGGGGTAACTTCTCTCTTGAGGCAGTATGTTTATTGCTTATTGGTAAAAATAGGCAGAATCATTCTTAAACTTTTGGCAAAGGGTCAAGTTGGTCCTCAAACTCTTGCCTAGGTCAATTTCGTCCTCGAATTGTTATTTTTTGTACAGTTACATACTTTGTCCACTTCAAACTCTTACGCGCCGTTAGCTGTAACTGACGCCGGGGATGCACGTAGGACGTAACTGAACAAAAAATAACAGCTTGAGGACTAAATTGGACTGGGCAAGAGTTTAGGGACGAACTTGATCCTTTGCCAAAAGTTCAGGGACAACTTTGTCTAGTTTGCTTGCTTCAAATGCTTGGAAAAACAACATTTATGGTTAATAATCAATGAAATACGTGCATCAAAGATCATATCGGGGGCTTAAATGCACCTACGAAACCATATTGGACCACCAAGGTACGTTTTTTTTTTTGTCGTTTGCACTTTGCACGTACTGGCATAGCAAGCCAAACGGCGCATTCCACGGGGGGGGCGGGGGGGGGGCGTCCTGGCAACTTTCCCTGGATGTCCTTGCTCCTCTTCCTCGCGTCGCGGCCGCCCACGCCACGGCACCGCCATCCAAAGACCACAGCTACCACCGCCACCACCCCCCACCCCGCCCTTTCAAAACCCATCCGAAAAAAGCGCACGCCGCCAGAGCAGCCAGCACGCGGGCGCACCCACCCACCCACACTCCTCTCCCTTCCGGCTTCCGCTTCCATTCCGTCCGCTCCAAGCAAGGCACCACCACCGCCCGCATCCCGATGCCGGCGCTCTCGGCGGCGGCAGCGGCCGCGGCCACGGCGGCGGCGGCGTGGGCGCTGCGGGCGGCGGTGTGGGCGTGCCTCGCGGCGTCGGCCATGCTCGTCGCCGAGGCCGCGTACATGGGCCTCGCCAGCCTCGCCGCCGCCGCCTCGCTGTGGCGCCGGCCCGAGCGGAGGTACCGGTGGGAACCCATGCCCGGGGGCGGCAGCGACGGCGACGTCGAGGCGGACCCCACGGCGGCGGAGTTCCCCATGGTGCTCGTGCAGATCCCCATGTACAATGAGAGGGAGGTGAGCTGTCGTCTGCGTTTGCGCTTCAGAATCTGTTCCTCCTCTGTAAAATGCTGAATGCCGTCCCCACAGATTGCTGCTACACGTCGCGATCGCGAGGTTGCAGAACCATAGGGTACGGTAGGATTAGGACGCGGCGTTACCAATCTTCGAGGATTTGGATGCGGACGTTGGTTGGTTCCCAAGTGCCTGAATGCCTCGTTCTCATAATTTCTGGGGCATTTATCAAGCCAGTTTGGTGGATGACAAACTACTTGTGGCTCACTACTTGTCCTTTTTATTGTCTCTGAATGAATTGGGTATGACGAACTGGCCACTTGGGGCATTTTTGTAGCTAAGATTGTCTCGTTGTGTTTGTAGTGCTCTCTCTCTTTTTTTTTTTACTCTGAAGGTGGAGTTAGTATCACAAATGGGTGGGCTCCACTCCACTGCTTAGAAGCAAACTGCACACTGGCTTTGATTAGTCGAAGTGTTATGCCACTTAAATATCATTACTCTACAAGGCATTGCTGATTGCTCCTCTTTTAAGATCATAAACTGGAAATACCTTGGTTGCATGCCCATGCCCATGCCCAAATGGATCATAAGCCATGCTTAAAAAAATTTGGCCGGGAGCAATTGAGACGGTTGGGCAGAGTAAAGTGTGTGGTTACCGTCCTGGTGTCAAGTAAATCAGACCTATTATGCAATTTATGATGTGAGTTGTTGAGTAAGATAGATGGGCACAGTTGTATTTTCCTTCCATTACCAACACTTTTATTACTGCAAGTAAAGTCATTTGTTCACATCGCTGGCCCATTGACGAAAAATGCTGAAAAGCAATAGTTTCCCCAAGTTGCCTCAACATTGTTCTTGTGTGCCTTGCAATATTATATAATTTGGCACTGGAATCAATGCGACATTTGTTCCTTTCTGCAGGTCTACAAGCTATCCATTGGTGCTGCTTGTGCCCTCACATGGCCACCTGACCGTATTATAATACAAGTCTTGGATGATTCCACCGATCCGATTATTAAGGTAGACCTTGGTTACAGGGACTTGTTTCCTCTTGATTGACTAAAAGTCAATACTTCATATAATCCTGGGTCAAAAAATGGTTGATGTGATGCAATTTGAAAATTAGATTGTGTGTTATAAATAAATGACCACTTTCTCATCTCCATGGATCATAAGAATATAACGTACTAATTTGCTAGGTTAGCTCCGACAACCCTGCTGCTTTGGTCTATTATATGCATGATGTTATGGCCCACGAGCAGGCGGCTGGCCATGGCCCATCACAGCCGGACACGGCCGGCCAGCAAGGAGTCCAGGTCGGCCAAGGGGCCGCGCCCAAGCCCCTGCTCACGTATTCGCGCCGCCGACGTAGTGGC
This sequence comes from Digitaria exilis, assembly GCA_015342445.1. Taxonomy (NCBI): domain Eukaryota; kingdom Viridiplantae; phylum Streptophyta; class Magnoliopsida; order Poales; family Poaceae; genus Digitaria; species Digitaria exilis. Next base: position 737,855 of record JACEFO010001695.1, on the reverse strand, counting down.
TAGGGTTTCTATAGATATTATTCAGTATTTGTTATCTTTCCTTAAGAGATTGTAATTGGGATATAAATATCCCTAAACTATTAGAGATTGAAGCAAGCAAGGCATATATCTTTGCCTGGCCTCAAGGGCCGAACCCCAACTCTCCGTCTCTCTCTCTTTCTCCTCTGCCTCGCGACGCCACAGCGCCCCTGCGCCGTCATCGTCGCCCTCCACCTCCACCTCGCCATCCCTACAGACTACGTGAGAAGCCCAGAAGGATCCGCAATCCTACCACATGAATGAATAGTTCGAAAGGTTCAAAGTTTAGAAAGGCCTTCGTGCAATCTACCGGAATGCTAAGATAAAGGGATAGCCAAAACTTCTATATACTGCACTACCATTGTGGAAAACCTTATACATCTGTAAAGTAGCTAAAGTTCTGTTTCTCTACAGAAAGCGCATTAGTATTGATGTCTTCAACCCCACTGCTAAATGCAGCATATGTGCCTGACATCAAGAGTATCCATCATTCGTGGTTGTATTTAGATAGTTATACCACTGCAATATGTTGAAATTACTTTCCTCAAATGCAGGAACTGGTGGAGCTTGAATGCCTGGATTGGGCCAGCAAAAAAATTAACATCAAGTATGAGGTTAGAAATAACAGAAAGGGATACAAAGCAGGTGCACTGAAGAGGGGCATGGAACATATATATGCCCAACAGTGTGACTTTGTTGCTATCTTTGATGCAGATTTCCAACCTGAATCTGACTTCCTTTTAAAAACTATACCGTTTCTTGTGCATAACCCAAAGATTGGACTTGTACAAGCACGGTGGGAGTTTGGTAAGCATAAAGACATCATTTTCCAATCATGTGTATATTTAGGAATATTCTGTTTTGGAGCTCCTATCCTTGTTGAAAAATAAAGCAAATATGTTATGTACGTGATTCTGACACATGGTGGTGTTACCAGATGTCTTGTTCATGTTTATTTATTTTTATTTTCAAGAACTAAGAGAGTACATTGGTTAGGTTAATTTAGATTCTTTTGTTCAGTTTGCTTTCATTAGCAGAGTTTTTTTCTCAATTGTAGGGTTAGCCAAGTCATCCATGTAAAAATACATGGTACTTCATCATTTTAATCAAGTAAAGATATCACCTAAGGCTGATTAGTACTGGTGTTCTGATGCAATTTCTTGACCATTTGCCGTGACAATGGTCGTATTGATGAAGTAAGTGAGGTTTTGTTCATTATGATTACAGGATGTTCCTGACCTGGCCTTTGCCGGGTGATTTTGCAGTGAACTATGATGTTTGCCTGATGACAAGGATACAGAAGATGTCTCTAGACTATCATTTCAAAGTCGAGCAGGAATCAGGATCATTTGTGTACTCATTCTTTGGCTTCAATGGTAGGAGCTTTGTGCTGTACACCGAGGTTCTGATCTTTTCCACGAGACGAGACTGACTGTTTCTTGTTGCAACTGTGCTCTGTTTACAGGTACAGCTGGCGTGTGGCGTGTATCTGCTATCAATCAATCCGGGGGATGGAAAGATCGCACCACTGTAGAAGACATGGACTTGGCTGTACGGGCAAACCTCAAGGGATGGGAGTTCCTGTATGTTGGTGATATTAGGGTATTTGGCCGAATCGCTGCAAACATCAAATAGTTGCTTTTTGATGGAGCTATGCTATTTTGTGCCATGTCAACATTACAATTACCATCTTATATAGGTCAAGAGTGAACTTCCAAGTACCTTCAAAGCCTACCGACATCAACAGCATAGGTGGACTTGTGGCGCTGCCAATCTCTTCAGGAAAATGGCTTGGGAAATCATTACAAACAAGGTTTGTTTTCTTGGACCCCACTTCATAAGGCATTGTCATTAGTTTTTCATGCAATAATTACCATCTGACATGATGCAGGAGGTGTCAATATGGAAGAAACACCATTTGTTATACAGCTTTTTCTTCGTGCGAAGGGTTATTGCTCCCCTTGTGACATTCTTGTTTTACTGTGTTGTGATCCCTTTGTCTGCAATAGTTCCTGGTGTCAGCATTCCTGTATGGGGGCTGGTATATATTCCCACTGCCATTACATTTATGAATGCCATCAGAAATCCTTGGTATGCATAATCTAACTGCAACAGCCTTCCATCTTCCTGTTAATGTTGCCATCTTCATATGACATTGAGTAATAAATCAGGTCTCTCCATCTGATGCCCTTCTGGATTCTGTTCGAGAATGTCATGTCCATGCACCGCATGCGTGCTGCTCTAACTGGTTTGCTTGAGACTGCACGTGCAAATGACTGGGTAGTTACTGAGAAGGTAGGAGATCTGGCAAAGGATGATCTCGATGTTCCACTCCTTGAACCACTGAAGCCAACTGAATGCGTAGAGAGGTAACGAAGAAGCTCATACCATGAAAATATTAATTTATTGGTGTTGAAATAATAAATTATAACTATTACTTCTTGCAGAACTTTCTTATGATTTCAATATTTGTCTTTGCAGGATTTACATTCCTGAACTCCTGCTTGCAATGTACCTCCTAATATGTGCTTCATACGACTTCTTCCTTGGAAGCCATAAATACTATCTTTACATCTACCTCCAGGCCTTTGCATATGTCGTAATTGGGTTCGGTTTCGTTGGAACAAGAACTCCATGTTCGTAGCAGCTTTTGATGATGTTACTAGTCCTCGTTTCACAATTTGCCCCTAGGACTGCCGCTGTACTTTGTGCAAGGTGAACCTTATCTGATTATAGTATTTTGCATGATGGGCAATGCCTAGCCTAGGGAGTTTTAGATTCCTAACAAGAGAATTTCTCCTTTACCATTGGTAACTCAGGCTTTTATGATTTTCCACTAGTAATCCCTGACATACATGTGTTTTCTCAATAATGGCCATGTGCTAGATGTATGGGTATGTAATGGTCTCAATAATTGGGCATGTATGTTTTCATATTCTGGGTTGATAGTTGTAATGAGAGGCAAGTTTGTATCCTAGCTGGATTGGGACCTTTGTATAGGATATTTTTATGATTGTTATGTGTAGAGATCCCAACTATAGATGTATGGAACATAATGAAAAGACGATGAAAAATTGTATTGATTCTTGTTGTATCGAGACAGAGAAATAACAATTTTATTTCAATTCTTTGCTCTATTCTGCAAATGATGTGGGGTTCTACATCGGTATCATAGAAATCATATATGATTAGTGTTGCATATGGGTCACTGTGTTGACAAGCTATATGTCACATAGAAATGCAAGCAAGTGAAGCAAGAATCTTTCACTTTCTCGGGCGAGCAAATGGGAAATCTAGCTGGTTCGTTTGCTCTGTCGGATACCGATTGATCACTTTATATGATGATGTGTATTGATCCGTACACTTGTCTGGCTCTGTGGGAGATTCAAATTTTAATGTTTTGCCTTTTCTTTTCTTTCTTTCTTTTTTTTTGGTTCCCTTGCCGTGTCTTGTTTCGTTGCTTTAAAGTGATTTTTGCTAATGCTACAGCACGTTGGATAGAGTACTAACTAGTATCACAAGCTAGTTCCACTCATCTGTTGTTTCTCCTCCCACCTGCCGAACAACGGATGTGTCTTGAACAAAAGGATAATGCGCAAGAAGCGAAAAATACAAAGCAAAGACTATATAGTAGGTACTCCCTCCTTCCCAAATTGTAAGTCATTCTAAGATTTTTGGAGAGTCAAATTATCTCAAGTTTGACCAAATTTATATAACGAAGTACTAAGATTTATGATACCAAATAAGTATCATTAGCTTCTTCATTAAGCATATTTTTAGATTATATCTATTTGGTTTCATAAATTTTTGTGATTCACTCTATAATTTTGGTCAAACATAAAAAGAGTTTGACTCTTCAAGAATCTTGGAATGACTTACAATTTGGAACGGATGGAGTAGCAGCTTAGCATGTACTCCCTCAGGGCTCCGTTGATGCAAAAAAAAGAGATTATATTTGGGGCAATTTTTTGTTTAAAAGACTAGTCTTTTGCCGCAACACATTGGTAAAGTACAACAAAATGATGCTATTGTGAAATTAAATTTTGAAAATATCCAAACTTGTTACAAAAAGTCACTTTGATGCCAAAGTTTATAATAGTTGAATATTTTTAGATATGTATAATAGTTGGCTTAAGACAATCCTAAAATATCACTTATTTATGACGAGTTTTCTTTTAATCGAAAAGGTAACATACCTAATACGGTGATCAATGCGAAATGGCCCCGGCTACATAGCAAGGCTCCAACAAAAAAAAGGCATCTGTGACCTTTTTACTGGGTATTGCTGCGACGTATGTTTGCTCGTCAACTATGTTCAACCTGATTTTAATTGAAGGTTCACTTCAACGTTTCACGTGAAGAGTGTATCATTTCGACAGATTAAGGTTAACAATCTTACAAATTTTCAGATGAAATACACACATCATAAGTATTGTTAACCAGATAAGATTGTTTTGTTTTCTCCAAATAGAACGTCGTTTTGCCCTTTTTTCTTTCTAACAAACCAAAACAGTAGGTGAATAATGTAAAATGTCTCGCCGTAGTCCTGATTTACACATTGAGAATATACCATGTTTGTCCTTTAAAAAAGAACAAAAATGAGGTTCTCATTCAGCTAGCTTTGAGTTGAGTACAGGTTCCTATTTCTTTATTGTTCTTCGATTGTGCAGATTAAAGTGGATTCACTAACGAACCAAAGCAAGTCGCTGTCCATAATGGGATGTGACCAAGGATGGGATTAAAAGGAGTCAGCTGTGACTAAATAAGGATTTAAAAGCTGTTGAAGGTTCTGGAGGAGAAACGTGGAGTTCCACGAGTTGGAAAGTTCGATGCTTTGACCTGCTTTTGTAAGCTTCTCTTTCTATATTCCGGCGACTGAACTAAGATCGAGTTGTTTTCTTTAAACAATTTTTCGTCCCTTTTGTTTTCTTTTCTCATGTTGCAGCCTCGGGGAACAGAGTCATAATATATAGCCTGATGATACGACATTCAACCAATTCTATTTTTGTTTCATTGTATTACCATTGTAGTTCAAATAAACAAATGCCAACAAAGAAATGAAAAAGGGATAACGAAAATGTATATATTGATTTATTTCCAAGGACTAGATTAAATGTCGGAAAAACCTACTCTTAAGAGTATCTTTGCCACAGATGTATATCTTTGACTAGCAATTAATCTAATATAAGTACATACTTAGTGTTGTGACATTCGCAAAAAAAAAATACGGTATGTATAATTATTTTTTATCACATAAATGAAATATTAGCAGAATAATTTGGAATTATGTCAATTGTCCTAACGAAAAGGAAAGCTATAAAAGGTGAGGGTAAAAGGTAAGCAGGGTTTTATTTTATTAAAGTGATATAATTGTCGTGCAGTAATACTGGATTGGGAGGAGAAATAGTTGACGTTTAGATGTAAGGAGAAAAAAACAGTTACAAAATCCAACTTGACATTTTAGCTTGCCAAATGTCAACGCCAGTGTTGGAGTGTATCTCAAAAAAAAAAAACGTCCAGCCCAGTGTTGGAGTGACACATGACAGGTCTACACATCAACCTGGTGAACCAGGTCCATCTAGACACTCCATGGACCTATTGGATGATGAGTAGGAAAGGAGTAAAGCCACACAGTTTATGTCCTTATCAAAAGAAAAAAAAAACACAGTCGAATGCTCTTCTCTCTTTTGCACCTGGCTAATCGCTAAACAACAATCAAACATTTTTTTTCTAAATTTGAAAAGAAATATCCTCTTTAAAATGAAATCATTAAAAATTCATCCAAAAGCTCATTTGGCATGTTTCCTTTTTCTTATATTACAACTTCTAAAAAGATTGAAAAATGTTATCAAGCAATACCATAACACAACCGTCTGATGACACATCACTATAACGAATTAATAACGATGTTGAGGGGTCGGCACATAGACCGTCTGGTCCATGGTTCAAGAACACTGAGGGCACACATTAGCTATATATGGAGTATGTCCATGAGATTATGAACAAGTTTATATCGCTTTTGCAACCTTCATGACGAAAAAACGGTAAATTGTACTGCAAAGCAAGACCAAGAATATTAAAGCTTGCACGGCAATATCATCTAGCTTCCATGAAAAGAAAGCAATACTGCAGCAGTGTAAAATCACAGCCACACAGAGGTTGCCTGTTGAGTGAGGCGACACCGTGTATGGGAGAGAGTGACACACTTTCGGCACGCTACCAAAAAGTACCAAAACCATGCGTGACTGCTGGATGCAACGAATGGAAAACTAAGCGAAACTTGCAGGACCACATGCCTGAATGGTCGGTCGCTCCTCAGTGTACACGACGAGGGGCAATTCATGTGTCTAAGCCTAACACTCTAACTCACACTGTTCTCTGCCTGTTTTTTTTTCCCAGTACAGGTCAGTATCACCAAACAAGTTTTCCGGCAGTAGATAAGTCCTAGGTTTTGTTGACACGACTAGGACTTTTTCAACACGGATGATATGGATTAATAACTGAGATTTAAAGACAGCCATGAATTGGTTGCCAAGCTCAGTAGGCAATTTGACGAATTGTTTGCAGCTTCAAGCTTGCCCACCAATGGATTTCGATGTTAAGCAGGAGAGCGATAGCCGCTAAGTCAACATATATGTGTGTAACGTGTAAAATCTAGTTGTGATGCTAAAAAAAACTCCATTTTCGTCAAATATTCTGAAAACAATGGAGTTCATGTAGAGTTTTTGAATTGCAGAACCATTGAAACATAAGATTTTTTTTTCTTTAACGAACTGTGCGATGCAGAAGGATTATCTACTGCCGTGAAAAAAAAAAAAGTTGGACGAGTACTCGCTAGGCTATTTCCAATCCGTCTTGAGAATCGGTACTCCTACTCCTTGACAAAAATAATTCATGTTTCCAGGTGCAGCCGGCAAAGTGGACAAGTGCTAATTGTTTGCCAACCCACAACCTTATAATATAAAACCATGAGACTTGCACCACAGAGATGATTGCACTGAGGTAACTCATAGATCAGATCAAGATCGTCAATCTCAACATCCGACTAATTTAAACTCACACAACTGCGGTGCCAAAATCAAGCTAGGTATTTTGCAAGAAAATGTGGTCAAAGTTTTGAGGCATTAACACTGCAAGAAAGCATGGATGTAATACATGGACAATCATTAAACTTGTTCGGCTGTCTCAGTTAGATCCATGTCCTCTCAAATTGCATATTTGAGTAACTAAATTAGCCTCAGGTATCATTTAGGTTCCTATATTCTGAAATAGAGATCCAACTCGCTAAACCTGGCTTCGAGTGTCACCTAGATCCCTATACCCTTAAAATAATATCGTCCTACTTAAATTTATAAAATTTATTTTATATATAACTTAGTTATATTCAAATAAAATTAATTCTAGTTGAAATGCATATAGGATACTGAGAGTCACAATCATCCTAATTTACCGTGATAGCCATGCTTTATGTTTGGAAGATCCTTCAAACTTAAATAGGTTGTAGTTGCACTTGCCAAAATAGCGGCCGATACAATGTCACTAAATGAAATATTGAGATAACTGAAGATGTAATAACCCAGTTAGAAATAAAGGCCATGAAAGTAATGGTGTACTTAAAAGCATAATATTTTATGACATCATGAATTATTTGTGGGAGATGAAACTAAATTTCAAGAGTACATGGACCTACATAACATCCGAAGCAAAGTAAAGGGGGTCACACCTCATCTTGGGAGTGTATGGACCTAAATGGCAACCGATACTAAGTTTCAGGAGCCGGATAGGCAATTTGATAGTATAGGGACCTAAGTGGCATATCAATCCAAGGTTAAAGATTGACTATGAGTTACATCAGAGTGTGACCTTTTGCATAGATTCAATTAAAACTGAGTTTTGAGATAGCCACTAACTTGTTGGCAAGCAAGGCAATCCGACAAAATAACAGAAACCAAAAGCACCATCGACTTTGTGGATGGCCACAGATGGATTTCAATGAGAGCACAAAAGCTCTGTGTTCAGATTGAAGTAAAAAACACTGTAGCTGAAGAAAAATACTGTAGCACTTGCTGGGAAGCATGTTTTGTGAGGGGGCGAATAGTGAAAAGTTGGAATAAATAGTGTTTTTTAGGAATCTGAACATGGCAAAATAAGCTACAAAAATTAGAGAAAGAGAGAGAGAGAGCGAGAGATGAAAAATGGGCAAAATAAGCTACAAAAATTAGTTTAACTCATTTTACTTTGCCCAAACTATTTGAACCAGGTCGTCGTTATGCTATGGAATATGTCTTTTTAAGCTTATGTGGGTTGATAAAAACATCATTATCTTGTTAAGACAGTAATAGTTTTTTGAAACGTCGTAATGCATTTCTATACCTCAGGGGTTGATCATTGTTTCATCGTCATTTTATATGCTTATGAAAAAGTCACCAAAAAACCAAATTTATATACTTTTTTTGTGTAAAACTAGAGGGTGATCAAACTGGATCGATTTAAGTTTGTACTAAGCGAACAAGAGGATGGGGCCGGCGCTAGACGTGCAATTAGACAGGCAATTTCGTCGAGTGGTTGTAATCCTGTAGCTAGAGCTTAGGAGTTGGGATGGTGCCATTTGTTATGTGAAATGTTCATCGCACATATGTGTAACACAATTAAGTCCCGTTATCTTCTTCGTTCAAGCATTTAGAAGGTGTGAGAAGATCTTTACATCTGGAACATGAATACCACTGGAATACATCAATAGATTGACCGGCAGCCATGTAGGAAGTCGATCCGGCCTTCTTTTGTCAATGTAATGGCTGATGTAGTCGCCGTAGACCTTAGGTGTACTCATCGACTCCTCAGTGATGGGGTATGACGAGGTGACGGCGATCTTCACGTCAAAGCAGTGCCGCTGAGATCGGGATGGCGAGTGGGACACCCTTAGGGTTTTGGGTGTCATTGGGGTATCTCCAAAGGAACCAAGCGCCCTTATATTTGGACTAGGTGACCTGGTGACGCAAGCGTGGGTTGGTTGTACCTCTAATCATAGCTCAAGTGGTCCAACGTGTTTTTCCTCGTCTTCCTGTTTTTTCTTGTTTAATAGGCCTTTGAACACTCTTAATAACTTTTGCAACAAAAGTCTATTCTACTCCCTCTGTTTCAAATTATAAGTTGTTTGACTTTTTTCTCCAACTTTGACCAATCGTCTTATTTCGTCTGTCTTAAGGGCACCAACTGGGGGTCCACAAACAAAATTGTCCAAGTGGAAGAGTCCTAGGTTTTATTCAGTTGGGCATGAGAGCGACTTGTTCTTCGAAGGGACCTGATACTGATACAATGCATGTTGTCATTGGAAGATGTTATCCACAAGTTTGCGACAAATAGAGTCTCCATGGAGCGTCGCAGATGGCCACAAACACACTGTCGTGTTAGCAGTGAGAGCAATACATGCCAACCGAAAGCAAACTCGTTACTATGCTTATTATGTAGTCCAGAGAATCAAGCTCGGACGGCCACACATTTTGAAACAATACCACTAGGTCAGCCATATTGCTACATATATGAGTGATCTTTTAAGTCGTTACATGCAATGTCACGTCGTTTTTTTGGTGATGTGGAGAAAATAGAGGGAGATGAGAGAAAGGTATTGTTGTTTTACGGAATAGAAACCTCATATATATACTAAATTTTAGGAGTACGAGCCATCATGCACAAATTAAGAAATTATATATAGAGCAAGCACAAGGCTTGAGGAGTTTTTTTTTGTGGTGGTGGTGGGGGGGGGGGTAATAAATGAAACATGTTAGATGTATTGTAATGCGTCACATACACGAATGCAATGGCAAGGGAATAGATCAAAGTTTGAGGGCCACATGACCACATCACTAACCAAATGATAATAAGCATTGAACGCAATAGACCCAATAGCCAAGTTATGCGTTGGACTATTCCGTGGTTACTTTCTGTATCTGTAAAGCTAGCTAGGAATTTGCCAAACAAAATTCTATAGAGGATAAGTCCTAGGTTTCTTTATCTATATATGTATGCACTAGTGTTACCTCTTACCTGGATGGAAAAGACAATTTAAAAGGTTGCCAGATATGTGGCTATCGGTTCTAAAGCAAGAAGTAGACGAAAACGCACTCTCTAACTTGAAAGAGCGCGCACGTCTCCTAATGTCAGACTAGAACAGAAGAGTACATTATTAGGATTTTTTCTCCAACCGCAGCAACAAGAGGTTGGCACAAGTTTCAGCCTGTGCTGGAGCACTAAAAGGCATTAGATGAAAACACCTTCTAAATTGAAGGCGCGCACATCGTCTAGGCCAGTCTCAATGGGGGTTTCATAGACACAGTTACCTAGACTGGAAGCTAGGTAAATGTGCCACAAGGGTTTCATGGTGATGAAACTCCCCTCACATCCCATGAAACTCTCCCTCTTAATTACCCTGTCATATCACCAAAACTGCTGATGTGGCAGTGTATTTAATGCCCATGAAACTCCCATGAAACCCCATTGAGACTGGCCTTAATATTACTACGTTAGACTAGAACAGAAGAGTTGTCGTTTCTCTCTAACCGCAGCAAAATAACAATTCCTTTATTGGGTTTGAAAATTTTTTGCTCCCCAATTTTGTAAGCTAAGTTGGTCCGAACGACCTCCAAAAATCATAAAAGTTATTAGGCCAGTCTCAGTGGGGGTTTCATGGACACAGTTACCTAGACTGGAAACTAGGTAACTGTGCCACAAGGGTTTCATGGTGATGACTCCCTCACATCCCATGAAACTCCCCATTGAGACTGGCCTAATTAGTGACAAAATAAAAGAACATAAACATATTTTTTTTCTTAACAACACATATGCACATTTATAGTTTTAAATTAAAATTCACTAAAGTGCATTACTTTTGAAATTGGTCTGAATTTTATGGCGTCCAAATAGAAAAAACATAGAAAAATAACTGTTATTCCTCACATTAGATGCAATAATATATTAAAGTATGTCCTATCTTAAGTTAAGTAAGGAATTATGAAGAATTTATGAAATTTTAGAAGAACCTCATATTTATAAATTACTACATCATCCCATGTGGTAAATATTAGTTACTTTCTTACGATTTTTTGAAAGTATTTTTGAGTCATAAAGATTCTAGTAAATTTATAATGTAACTTAATTTGATGAATTTAAATTTATAAATATTAAAGGTATATGTATGTTTTCAAAAACAATGAGCTGATCTTTAGTTGTTCTATTACTGGAATAGGTTTCATTAATTTTGGAGATGTTTTGACTGTCTTTTTGCACGACTTAAGTAACGAAGGTGAAAAAAATATCAAATAAATAAATCAAATTAGAATAGTGTGTAGCACAAGGAATAGAAAAATTTTAAGGTAAAAAAATAATTGAGTCATACTCTAGTGTTAAATAAGGCATTTTTTTGTTGAGATAATTCCTTATTATTTGACCCTAGAAAAACTACCCATCCCTCTCTTGTTCCTAAAAACCTTTCATTTTCTTATTTGGCCAAAACTTTTTCTTCCATTCCCTATCTGGCCTGTCTTCCAATCTGTTAGCCTCCACCGTCAAATAACCCTTGAAACTAGTCAATTTTTGTTGAGGGGACGAAAATACTACTGGCCCCTCTGTAAAAAAACAAACCGTGAAACACCATGGCGGCGGCGGGATGGATGACGGCAGCGGCGCAGATCCGAGTGGGACCAGGTGGAGGAGACCGGACTTCGACGGAGCCGCGGTGGAGCAGGCAAAGCGCGGTGCAAAACTTAGCCCTGCTCGCGAGGACTGGGGGAGGGGAGGAGGGTGCTTGCTCGTGTCGCAGCTGGAGCTGGTTGCTCGTGTCGTAGGAGTCGTGCTCTCCCACGGCGGGAGTTCAAGATGCCTACTCCGGCTGGGGGCAGCAGGGGCCTCGCTCGCCCACGCCGCTGTGGCGGAGCTTGAGCCACCTGCTCCAGCCACAGGGGGGAGGGGAGCTCGTCCGCGCCACGCCAAGCTTATACTCCGCCGCCGAGGTCTTCTTGCTCCGCTGACGGGCACCACCTCCCCGGCAATTTTGCTGTCGCATGCAAACCCTGGGAACAGGGAGAGAGACAGAGCCGAAGACCTGGGGTATTTTTGTCCCCTCAACAAAAAAAAAAACTAACATATTTTATTCAGCCCTGAAAAAGAGATGAATAGTTTTTCTAGAGCCAAACAAAGAATATAATTATCTCTTTTTTTGTTTTGTTTTTTTAGCATTGGTCGAGCGCTTGAAGAATTTGGCGCGCCGCATGCAAAATGGTGTGCAGCGGCGAAAAGGGCAAGCCTAGCATGTGGCGGCGACTTGGTCGCGAGCCGTGCGTGCAGCCGCGACCGTGAGGCGATCGCTAGCCAGCTGCCTGGGACTGGAGACTAGCGAGGTGGGACTGTGGGGGCGCAACGACGGCGACGCGCGGGACGAAAGGCGGGCGAGAAGGAGAATCAAATAACGCACCCGGAGGCCACAAGCTGGAGCTTGTGGCTCTCCACCCCTCGCCGTGGCCCCCACCTCCCCCCTCTTATACCACCCTGCCCATGGCTGGTAGCGCCACAGCACAGCACCACGCCGGCAGACCAGATTTCGTCGCTTGCAGTTTAGTTCCAGGCCTCGTCCTCCTCCTCTGGACTCTGCTCCTCTCTCCTCCCAGGTGCCTCCAGCGAGCCTGATCCACGCCCAAAAAGTGCTCGTCGCCCTTCGCTGGAGGCAGCGGCAAGAGAGCTCCAGAAGATGGTGGCGAGCTGCGGAGTCGGAGGCGGAGGAGGGGACTGCCTGATCAAGCTGTTCGGGAAGACGATCCCCGTGCCGGAGGCCGCTGACACCGCCAAGGTTCGTAGCTGTTTTTCTGTTCTGTTACCTGATCAAGTTCATTTCCGCGCTTCTCTGCCGTCGGTTGCTTGGCTGGATTGCTTCTTGGTTTTCTTTGAATGGATTTGAGTGTCTGATAGCCACAAACAAAGACGTACGCTCTTGTTCTCTGAAACAGCCAAACAGGGCATGCCGTATTACTGTCATGCTTAATTTCAGTATCAGTGCGCGCTGCACGGTCCAAACTAAGGTTCCTTTTTGAAATGAAACTTAAATCGCACGAGCTGAAAGGCCAGGCCACACGTCTTTCTCAAACATGGTGGTGTACTACTGAATTTTGTGCGAATTTGAAGGTTTAAGTTCGCTTCAGATAAGAGGCTTATCCGCTGATCTCCCTGGATCTCGGGACATTTCCTTCTTAAGCTCTAAGAAAAGAACTGCATACCTTCCAGTGGGGGTTAATAAAATAGAAACTACAAACTAGTACCCAATACAGCAACAATATGTAATAAAATACAGTGGAGGGTTGCAAAGTGAACTCATTTTAATTTAAACTTATGCTATGTTAACAACACAATTGCTTCGAAAATTTCCCCCAAATTTGCAGCCGTGGAAATCAGATGTGTAATCCACTAATTCCTAGACAAAAAAAAAAAACAAAACCAGATGTGTCTTCTTTCTTTCGCTTTTGTTAGTAAGTTACATCAGGTTTCTCATTCAGGCAAAGAAAATTCCAAATTCACAACTGTTTCTCGTCAAACTAGCACTACAGCAGGAGCTGATCAGACGTACACCAATCTCTCTGTTTCATTCCAGGAGAGTGGCAGCAGCAGCGACATCAGCAGCTCGACTGAATCCGATGCCCCGGATGCGGAAAACCAACACCAAGCCGCCTCGGACCCGTCTCCACAGCCGGAGGTCGTGGACGCCGATGACCCCAAGAGCTCGCCGGAGACGACGACGCCGCAGCGGCCCGGCGGCGACGTGGCCAGCCAGAGGGAGAAGCTCAAGAAACCCGACAAGGTCCTGCCGTGCCCACGCTGCAACAGCATGGACACCAAGTTCTGCTACTTCAACAACTACAACGTGAACCAGCCTCGCCACTTCTGCAAGAACTGCCAGCGCTACTGGACCGCCGGCGGCGCCATGCGCAACGTCCCCGTCGGCGCCGGCCGCCGCAAGAACAAACACGCCGTCGCCTCTCATCACTTCCTTCACAGCCTCCGCACCGCCGGCGATCACCCGCTCAAGACGACGACCAATGGCACGGTGCTCAGCTTCGGCGCCATGGCTCCGCCGGCGATGCAGGAGGTCACCGAGCAGGTGAGCAACCTCAAGGAGAAGCTGCTCACAATCTCGCCAAGGAAGAACGCCATGCAGGGACCTTGCAGCGAAGGATCAAGCAGCACGGACGACAAGTGGTCGTCGTCGTCTACAGTGGACAAACCTGCAAGCAGAGTGCAACACCATCCAGCAGGTGGTAGCATGAACAACGCGTGGCCATACAGCTGCGCGCCATCTCCGGCTGCGGCGTATTTCTCATCGAGAATCGCGATCCCGATATACCCGGCCGCACCGGGTTACTGGGGATGCATGGTTCCCGGAGCTTGGAGCCTGCCATGGCCGGTGCAACAACCCCTGCCTCAGCCTCAGGGGCAGGGCATCTCATCCACCACTGCTCCTTCAGTCTCATCATCGGAGCATGATGAGTCCCTCACACTGGGCAAGCACCCCAGGGAGGTTGACGAGGGAAGAACAAGTGCCGGCCATGGCAATGGCGGCAAGGTGTGGGCGCCGAAGACAATCCGGATAGACGATGCCGATGAGGTGGCCAGGAGCTCAATCTGGTCCCTGATTGGGATCAAAGCAGCAGGCGACACGAAGAACCAGGACGACGCAGATCACGATGGTGGGCACAAGCATGGAACTGTGTTCGAGCCAAAGAGCGAGGGCAAGAAGACGGCGATGATCACAAGCTCGCCACTCCTGCACGTGAACCCCGTCGCGCTAACGCGCTCGGTGACCTTCCATGAGGCATCTTGAAGTTGAAGCAGCTCGATCGGCAGGAATGAATTTTTTCACATGCCGCTCTGCAGAACACGAGCTTAGCCTGACGGTACTGAATTTTTTTTTTTTTTGTAAATCTCTGAGGATTTGTAATATAGGTATTGGTGGGGGTGGGGGTTGGACAGAGTATGTGTGACATAGGTACTTATTGTGGACTTGTAATAGGTTGTCGCATGTACATAGAATTAGGTATTTGGGTTGGAGAAAGACCACCAGGAGATCAGTATGGCCCCTGGTTGTAGATAAATAATATAAAGAAGGAAATATATTGCTTGAGGTATTTCATTCTTCATTAGCTTGTTAACAAGGTATTGATATAGCAAAAAAATTAAGGAAATCTTTTCTGGTACATATGCATACACTAATCCACTAGATTCAGGATATATTCTTCATTATGGATTTTATTCTTGCACCAGGATAGGCAGGAAACATGAGAAACAGTATCAGCTTCCTTTGTTGTGTTCTGTGTATCAGTCCTTTATGCAATTTTCTTTTTCTCACTACTTTTTTCCGCTTTTGGTTGGGATAATTGGACCAAGAAAGTGATGCAAAAAAGTGGATGCAGGCATGGCCAAAAGGAAGGAAAGTGACATGCAACTGCTTGTGCAATTGCCCCCACTTACCTTAAAAGCCAAAGCTGAATATTTTAGCTCTTTTGCGTTCCTCCAGCTCACTCCTACAAAACAGTCTAATCAGCAAGAAAAAGGATGGATTAAAAGAAGTGAAACAAAAGAGAGAAATGCAAGATCTAGCAATAGATTTGTGAGTGAGATGGAGAGAGGGACACGTGAACATACATGTTTGCTACAGTCCAGTATTAGTTACTGATAATCTCATGAATAAACAGATAATGGGATAATATGATTGGGAGTAAGCAGAAAACCAATAGAAAACAAATTGACATATGGAATCAAGTGTCTTTCACAATTTTATAATATTAATCATAAGAAACGTACACCTATGTTTTTGACTGAAAAGAGCACGCACATGTGCCGTAGACCCAAGGAGTTACTTTAAAACAATTCTAAAACTGACTGTACAAGATAAAATGGTCAACAGACTTCCTGTCTGTTAAGCAGAAAACCATCTTTGCAATGCTTCAAAACATGAATAATTGCCACCATTCATACTGCCTTTTTGGCGTTGACATTTGGATGGTTCTATCACCACTTGCACCTTTGTCAACCATTTTAACAGGGTATTATATTTTATCTAATCTCCGAGACCAAAGTCCACCCACATGTCAAATTGTCATCTTAGTGATCAGGAGATTCAGAACCAATGTACTAAAAAGGTGATTAGTGGTAACTAGACTGGCCACACTACTGACCAAGTGGAGGACAATCAATGCCTTAGTAGTAAGCATGCTTATCAAAAAGTTAAGACGGAAGGGTGTGCTTACAACCAAGTGCCACTCAAATAGCTTTTTGGGATATTCAGTAGTGCGAGTTGCATTCACGCAACACCTAAAACTCAATCAAATATATGACCTTAAAGCGAAATTCGAATTGCGCCCATAACAAGACAAACATATGATAAAAAAAAAACTTTCTAAAGAGAACTTCGCCGAAAATTCAACATTTGGGCAATTTATTATACTTTAACACATATCACCCATAAGATGAACCTTATTCCTTTAATTACTACTTGTCCAAACAAGGTTTCATGAGGCGACTCGAAAATATTAAACTTATGCTTGCTGAGAAGCACATCAAAATTTTAAACACAGCAACTTAAGAAAACAGCCAAGCTTGCTCATGTAACGTCTATCTGCAGTAACTTTCGGCTATGCTATAAAATGAGTGAAATAATCCCTTTTAGACACCTGGAGGTCAAACCCTATAGGCAGTCGACATGTGTGCACCTCCTAGTACCTTTCAACGTGATGCACCGAAAAAGACTTTACTAAAAAAAACTTTGAACATGCTTTGGGTGCACTTTCCCATCAAAGGTAAGTAAAGAAAAAAAAAAGTTAGCCATACCCACACAGTGGCTAGAGAGGACTCACGAGTCACTAGCTGCTTCCTAGTCCGCACCAAGTGTTAAACAATATTATCATGATTGTTTTGAATGGTATTTTTACGTGTGGTCAAGTTTAAATACGGAAAGGGAATAAGAAAAGAGGGGAGATAGTGAGCCACCAACCAACCCACGATGAACACACACAGATTTTTTACGCATGTCGCTCTCAAAAAGGGAAGAAGTATGAAAGCAAAGGTGAACATGCATTGCAATTGACTCAATTGATGCGCACCAGTAACTAGTTTGTAATCTCACACAGGCCGATAACAGGAAATTATCTAATGGCAGAATTAGTAAAGGTTTAGCTAATCGATACAGGAGCCTTCAAAGCAAGTTAAGGTGTATATCATATTGTTTTCAAGTGAAATAGCAGTAAAAGTCAGAGGTTCCATTTTGTACTTCGACACACGCCTGCAAGTCCATTTGGATTTGGATGCTCAGATCTTAAAAAAACGGTTGTGCTGATTTAGCTCATTGTACATCTCTATTCAACCGGTGAAAAGTATGATCAAACTAAGGAATAGCTACCGGCATGGCGCATCAGCAATCCGCAAAAAAAATGCACAATGAACTTTTTTTTTATTATTGATCTGAAGGAAATGCAGACTGGGACTCCAAGAAACAGAGCAACTATTCAGGAACCACATAACGGCCGCCAGCAGGGGTAACGAAGAGAGAGATCCCCATTCCCCAACGAGCTCACCTGGAGCTTAAGCCGGCGGTGCGGCCGCCGATAGTGGTGTACTGGTGCGGTGGAGCACCCCCGCCCCTCTTCAGGCAATCAGGCACCGCTGTTCCACGGTGCCGGCGGCTGGGTTAGGGCCGTCCGAGGGGCTTTTCCCCTTGGATCAAGAAGCAAGGCTGCTCGTTGCCTAGACCTAGATGCAACTTGACGAGACATTTTTTTTTTTTTTTTTTTGCCCATGGCGACCCACATATTTTTTCCCCTAAAAGTTTACACCATGTTTAATAGGATCTTTCACCAAGACGTAGGAATATTAAAAAAAAACAGCACCACACGACCAATGGTTACCTGCTGTGAATATGTATTTTTGTTTGTCGATTGTCAATTTAATTTCATCAAACAGTAAAGTCTGATATTATGAAAGTTATATACACCTCATTCCACATGATGTTATTTTAGTTTTCTCTTCAGAACTTCTACACATGTTTTTCTTAATGGTCTACATGTTCGCACATCATATTTCCTTGCATATCATTGTACTAACTTGAACTTTTCAACAGCATGATATGTCATATTAACCGTAATGAAAAGAAAGGTAGCAAACTATTCACCAAAGAATTTTAGAAAGAACTCATTTATGTATTTTATTTGTGCTGACCTAAAAGATGAGTTAAACCCTATTTATTCTTTTTAATCTTGCTATAGAATGATAGAAACAAAAAAGTTCAATATTAATCTTGTGTCGAGCATGTGGGCAGGTCGAATCTAGGCCAAGGGCCAAGGCGATATGCCCGGCACACCTCGGTGATGCCGGATTTCGACAACATCAAAATTGGGGCTTCTGCTAACGACTTGGAGGAGACATCTCCTAACAGGGCCATTGGATCTACGTCGCGGGGGCGGGGCACTTCTAAGCACCCCACCTCTGCCATGGAGCCGCCCCCAAACAGCCACCGCCTACTATGGTCCGGCAACCGGAAGCCCCTTGACGGCCGCCGCCATGGCGGCCATGACGGCTTTTCTCGCAAGCATCACACTTTGTCGCAGCCATCCCTGGTAGGCTAGGTTCCACAGGCTGTGCTTACGCCACCCCACTTGCCTCGACAATGGTAAGAACTTTTGGCCTTGTAGAAGTGGACATCTTGCTAACCAGCCCATCAACCAGGTGGTCAGACCTTCCAAGAAGGGGGAACTGCTTGCGAAGAGATTGGGATTCCTAGGTGGTAATGCCACTCAGGTCAAGAATATGCAAGGAGTTCAAGAAATTCTTCGCAGAGATTGTGGGTGTGCATAATTTCCCGGCTCTCCGCAACCTCTTCCTTGTGGTAGGATCTGACAGATGAAGAGCTCCTGGAAGCGGCGAGGTAGGTGGGAGCCTGGGAGCGACATCTGAGCTCGCGTCGAGTGTCTCTAGTTGTTGCCTTACATTGGTGTTAAGCTAGGTTAGTAGTCTTCCTTTGTTAGTTAAATAATTAATATGCGTGTCTTAAAAAACAGAATAACATTTTGATCAAATTACCATGAAAAATGCTAGAATGTTTATTATAAATATGAAATCTAACTTCATCAGTGCATCTAGTGTCTTCTCAGATATATGTTGGAATTAAATTTGCCCAAAAAATAGGTATTGTTGTTGGGTCATGCGCTAAAAACTCACAATTTAAGCATCTGTAGTATTTTTTGGTATATTTCACCAGAGATTTGTTCATGTCTGTAACTAAAGTCTAAAAGGTCTGATGCTTGATTGTTTTGATTATTCATATAGGCAAATACGAAAATGACAATTTTTCGCTTATGCCCCGGTTCACTCCTTCTTGTTGTCTCCCCTCAACTCGACTCGCTCGCTTCTCTGTCACATTCGCTCGCCACTCTCTAGCCACATGCTCCACACCCGCCACCGCCCTACCGCTTAGCATCACCAGCCCATGCTGAGCTGCTACGGAGCATCATGATGCATTGTCGGTCCCGTTAAGAAGATTTGTTCGTCCCCCATACCGCTTCCCTAACCCTAGACGAACCATTGACCCCACCTTTACTCGTGATTCGTGGCCATGTTGGGTTTCGCTGCCCGCCCCCTGGGGGAAGCAACACTGGAGCCCCGCGATGGTGGGCTTGGCTGCTGGCGAGAGCCGGGGACTAAGGATGAATAGGCCTCAATAAGAAGCTATTATCAGGGGCATTTTTGTTCTAATGAGCAGTGGTGATGTAAAAACCTAACATAGTGGCAAAGTTATAATCAAGGATAGATGGCGGGAGTACTTCGACAAGTTGTTTAATAGAGAGAGTGAGGGCCCTGCCCTTGAGCTTGATGACTCATTTGTTTGTGAGAAGAATCCAGGAGGAAGATATTTGAGAGGCTTTGAAGAGGATGAAGGACGGTAAAGCGATGGGCCCTGATGGAATTCCCATTGAGGTGTGGAGATGCCTAGGTGATAGAGCGACGTATGGTTAACTAAGCTTTTTAACCTCATTTTTCGGTCCAACAAGATGCTGACAGAATGGAGAAGTATATTAGTACCGATCTTTAAGAACAAGGGAGATGTTCAAAGTTGTACTAACTACCATAGGATTAAGCTGATGAGTCATACCATGAAGCTCTGGGAGAGGGTTATTGAGCATCGCCTAAGAGGAGTGACAAGTGTGACCCAAAATCAGTTTGGGTTCATGCCTGGAAGGTCGACCATGGAGGCGATTTTCTTATTCCAATAGTTGATGGAGAGATATAGGGAGCAAAAGAAGGACTGGCATATGGTCTTTACTAAACTTGAGAAGGCGTATGACAAAGTACCGAGAAATGTCATGTGGTGGGCCCTAGAGAAGCACAAAGTCCGGATTAAGTACATTACCCTCATCAAGGATATGTACAAGGATGCAATGACATTTGTCCGGACTTGTGATGGTGACACCACTGACTTTCCAATGGTCAACATTGAGCCCTTATCTGTTTGCTTTGGTGATGGATAAGGTCACAAGGGACATACAAGGTGATATCCCTTGCTGTATGCTCTTTGATGATGATGTGACGCTAGTTGATGAGAGTAGAACATATGTTAATGGGAAGCTAGAGCTGTGGAGGTGCACATTGAAGTCGAAGGGGTTCAAACTTAGTTGGACCAAGACTGAGTACATGATGTGCGATTTTAGTGGACTAGGCACGAGGATGGAGACATTAGGATCGATGGGCACGTAGTGTCCCAAAAGGATAGTTTTCAGTATTTGGGATCGATGTTGCAAAATGATGGTGATATTGATGAAGATGTTAAGCATAGAATTGCAGCTGGCTGGTTCAAATGACATCAAGCTTCTGGCGTCCTCTGTGATAGGAGGGTTCCTCAAAAGCTAAAAGGTAAGTTCTATAGGACGACGATCCGACCGACGATGTTGTATGGGGTAGAATGCTGGCCTACTAAAAGGCGTCATGTCCATCAACTAAGTGTAGCAGATATGCGGATGTTACGGTGGTCTTGCGGGTACACAAGAAGGGATAGAGTCCCATTGAGGAGAAATTGATCCAGCATCGGCTGATGTGGTTTGGACATGCCCAACGAAGGCCTCCTGAGGCACCTGTGCATAGTGGAGTTCTAAAGCGGGCCACTGATGTAAAAAGGGGCAGAGGTATACCTAGATTGACTTAGGATGAGGCGGTAAACAGAGACCTTGAGGAGTGGAATATTTCCAAAGAAATAGCTTTTGATAGGAGCGCTTGGAGACTAGCTATCAACGTGCTTGAACCTTGAGCTTCTTTCTTGGGTTTCATCTCTAGTCTACCCCAACTAGTTTGGGACTAAAGGTTATATTGTTGTGGTCATCATCATTTTATCCCATGCATGTATATTAAAATATATCACTCACAATTTCTCTGAAAAGTAACATTGGTTGCTCCGTCTCATAACAGTGATGGACACATGATTATACAATTGGGTAGACTCACATTATTAATTTTTTTCTTAAACATATAATTCTATTACATGATTTTTAATTAAGCCTAACTTGTTAAAACTATCAATATTAAATTTACATAAGAATATAATTTTTGTTTAAATATTTTTTATTTTCACTAAATGCATTACGGTTCATCATATATTTTAGGATATATCATTGCAACTCCTTAATTTTAGCGATAGTGTGATACTAGAGTTGCTAGTTGGTTGTATTTGTTAAAGAAACTGATGGATCACAGTTTAGTTGAGCTAGCAAATACAAAACTAACTAGTATGTTTATAATATCATATAAAAATGGTTAGTTTTTCTTTTAAAAATATCTTTTATCAGAACCATCATTATATTTTAAAAAATCTTTATATTGATGTTATATTATCTTGAAAGAACTAAGAGTATACATCTATTTGATTTCTATGATATTCTAAAAGTATTCTTTATAATGTAAAATGTTCTAAGGTGAAAATAAATATATGAATTATTCATAATACTTTTAAAAAGAAAAAAAATATTTCTACCAGGTTTGGACATAGTCATGCTTGCTGGGCACCCACTAGTATTACCATACATTGGGCCGTCTTCACCATGCATCGCCCATGCTTGTTGCAGCGCCCCGTGCATAACGTCCTGCCATGGCTTTCTGTACTCATTGCGAGTGCTCATCCCACCACGTCCATCAATGTGGTCTATTGATGTCATCTATCTCCACACGGCTCTACTATCGCTTGCCATGGTGGTCCTACAACTATTTATTTTGGGAAGAAGAATGAATAAAAAGAACTAGCATCTCAAAAATGTCGATGCTTGCTTTAAAAAAATGTTCAATATGTTTTACTCATTTGTAGCCCATAAAAGTATCAATTTATTGCTTTTCAAATTTCAACAAATTATTGATATATATATTTTTAAATATTAAATATGCTATATTGGACTGTTAATTTGATTTTCTAAATTGTTAAATTTGTTATATTAAAATTTATTTATCGTGACTATCGGTGCCTCCCGGGTGTTATGAAATGGTCGAACCGGTTGCGGACCACGTCTGTAGTTATGGAAAAAGTCCAAATTACTCCATTCAAGTGCAGTCAAAGGCCACATAATCCTCTAAACTATAATTTGCTTCATTTCACCCTGTAAACTATGTCAATTCGTTCAATTTACCTCATTATAAGTTTATGTATTCTCCATACACAAGTATGATGTTAGGTTTAAATTTTGTGATATGATAGACATTGTAACATATATTAGAAAAATATAGCACAATTTTTTATTATTATTTTGATGGGCTAAGATATTTAATAATTAAGCGATCACTGTGATATAATATTATATGAAAATATTAATAAAATTTTATAATATATTTTTTACATATATTGTGATGTTCACTTCATGCACATTTTAAATTAAATTTCAACTTATATATAGATAAATAAAAAAGACAATTTGTATTAAAAAGGTGAATTAAATAAAATCACATAGTTTAGGGTAAAATAAACTAAAGAATATTTTAAGGATTCCTTTTCTTCCCTTCTCCCTCCCCGCAAGGCCGCAATCCGTCTTCTTCCTTCGGCCCCCACTCCCCCAGCGCCCGTCGCTCTCCACGCGGCCGGCCCGTGCGCCGCCCTCCACGCTCCCCTGCCCAGCTGCAGCTCGAGTCCGGCTGGTGCGGCAGCATCCTCCCTTCCCACGACTTCTCTGTTCTTTCTCTCAGCCTCGGCCTTCCTTTCCTAGCGGCGACGACAGGGCGAGTTCCGCTGCCCGTTGTTCATCGAGCGACGGGGGCTTCGCCGGCGACGAACCTCCTACAGGGGTATGCCTGCCTATTCCCCTCCCTTCCCATCCTGCTGCGCGAAATCAAACACCCAAATCCCTAGCGTATGGTATTTGCTTTCGGATCTGACCATGATTTTACCCACTAAAATCGATCTTTTTCGCAACAGTTATTGTGTGTACTTGTGTACACCCATCTGAGCATCTCCTATGCTGGGTCCGCCCCTGCCTCACAGATTAAAGCTGCTTGGTGGTCACTCATGCTGTCCGAATAGGGATGCTGCGCTGGATTGCAGCAAGAAAAATCTGGGAATGAATTTACATGCTACTTAGGATGCTGAATTAGAGTAACTGGGATGGGTTCATTATGCTGCGTGGCAGCGCGGCCACATGGGTCTAGCACAGCGAGCCAGGAGTGGTCCTCAATTGGCAGGAGTGACCCGCCCTGGCGGACTAATGCTGGATTTTCTCCACCTCTGTCTAGGGGGTGGGAGTACAGGATCAATTCGGAAGGATTGTCTTATGGATCCCATGGTGATAGCGGAGCTGCTGCAAATTATGGGTCGTCGCTATCATCAAATAGTAAAGAGGCTAGTAGGAGCTGGGAGAGAAATGAGCTTCCTCATGAGCACCGTTACTCTACATCTGAGGGTGCCATTTCATATTTCAACAGTCCAGATGTCATGTTCCAGAACCACCATGTCATGCTGCCGATGCTGCAAGATTCTAGTGTGGATGAATACATGAGAGGTATGTGCACCAAAATTATCCTATGCTTCTGATGTTCCATCTGCTTTCGTATCATGAACATTCCTCAGGCTAAGCATGCTCAAGATTGTTCAAACTCGAGATCCATACTTTCTTTCGTTTTCTGTATTGATTATGCTTCAATATAAAGGTTCCCTTTATGTGTAACTTTGCCCTCTACTTCCGTTTGACTAAAATCATGCTTCATTTAAATGCAACCCATGTTTGTATTTACAATAAAGGTTGTTTCAGCAAATTAATGCATGAAAAATCGTAATTTGCTTGAGCAATTATGGGCACTTCTAAATTAGGATGATCTACTTGACCCTGAAACAGTAGAGATTATTACAAGTCTAGTAATGGTTTAACCACTAGCAGCCTTCCTGCTGGTTGTGCTGATATGTACTATGTATGCCATAGTGAAAACAAGGGCCTTACTGGATTGAGTCACAAATTAACTCCTAAAACCTAAACCGATTGATGCACTGTTATTTTGTGTATGACTTTTGAGTCATTTTGAAATCCTCAGTTTTGATTGCTAACTTATAAGATTTCGGGTTGAATTCCAGTGATGGTACTGGCTGATTATTCATGATGGCAATGATTGTTCTGAAATCAGTTCTGTAATACCATTGATTTGAACTTGACTACTAACTATTAACTTGTAATGATGATTTCTGTAGACATTCATCTCAAATAGTATAAGTTTTTTTTTTGATACTAGAAAATAGTATAAGTTATATTAAGATGAGTTGCCTCCTTGCATGAGTGACTAGTCCACTATGTTAGTATGCCCATTTTACAGGTTCAAAACATTTTCTCTCTAGCATAAATTTAAAATTTTATAACTAGTACTCCCTCCAGTCACAAATAAGTGTTGTTTTCAGGTTGCCTGAATCCAGCCATTTGAAACTTGAATGAAAAATTGCTTTTTATGGCATCGAGTTCGAATATTTGAAAACGATATGAGTATTGTATAGAAATGTAGTTTACTTGAATATACTTTTGATATGAGTTAAAAATATATTATAGTGAAAAGTAGCAGTCAAAGATGTATTTAGGAGACCGTGTTGATGTCTAAAATGCACACTTGTTTGTGCCCAGAGGGACTGCATGGTATTGAGTTTGAATTTCAGAAACTGGGAGTGCAAACGTGGTTTCATTTTGTTGCAAAAAAAAATTGCCCCACAGCTGGATGATCAGATGTTTCCAGATTTAGTTTTAAACTGCAGATTGTTGGTATTTTGTGTTTTATGGTGGCTCCTGGAGTCTGATTTTTTTAGTCCTGTGATTGAACTGTCTTATCTGAAGTATCAGTAATTGTTAAATGCATTCTAGAGATATATAGCTAGCTGATATATGCCATCATTGAATTATGTCCTGATTATCTAACCATAGGGTTTTTCCTGGCACGGAGTAACCAACGCCATGCTCATGGTCAATGATTGTATCATCTTTATTTCAACTGATGCTTAATTAGCCTACCCCAACTTGCTTGGGACTAAAGGCTATGTTGTTGTTGTTGTTCAACTGATGCTTAATGCTCTTGGTTGATATACATAATTGGAAACATCTTAAGATGTGATGATCGATCAGTTATATTTTCTGTATTAGAAACATATGTACCATAAAATGTTTCTGCAACATGCTAAGTTTTGGTGCCAAGTCAATTCACAGTATCTCTTGTCCTTAATTGATTAGCGATGGGTTGCTGAACATTGCCCCTGAATTGAGTGTTCCTAGTGGTGGTTGGTAAAGTTTGTAAACATTCTACTGACTATGTAAAATGACTTTGTTTTTGTTATTCTGATATGTGCTAGTGGTTCTATACCTTACATTGTAGGTATGGTGCCTGTTGTAGTTAGTGCACATGACATGAGTTTATGACTCGAATAAGGAGGTTGAGCATGAGGGACATAATATTACTGCATGGTTTTACCATCCAATTCTAAAGAACAATGTTTTTGTATTGCTGTGTCAAGGATAAAATTACCCTACAAATAATACCAGTTTCATATAATATAAAAAACTAGATGGAAGAAAGTATTGAAGGCTACGCTATTGAAAAAAAACTATTCCCGTGCTACCCTACCGTTATGGATGTGAGTGTTTATGTGTTGGGTGAAACAAAAACCCACCAATACTATGACAATATGATGCATTGATTACTTTTTAAAATATATTGAATTGCCATAGCATCTGAGAGCTTTATAGGTGGCAAATGTTATGTTATTTTTATATATTTTCATCTTGGTTTCTATGGTGTTCATAATTTCATATCATTCCACAGTAATCCCAGTATCCCACACATTATATTGTCACTATTAATTTTATATTATCATTTTAGATAAGATTTGCTGGTCTATTCTCCAATTATCTGATTGATATTTTGTTTGTCTTGGCTGAACCATTTGATCTATCTCAACTCTCAGTAACCTTTTGTTTTGGACAAAGTAGTTCCTGTGCCAGTACAGTAGCCGTGCAAAGTTACCGATGAGTTGGAAAAATCTATACTTACTAAGGAATATGGCTTTTTTGAATGATGTGACATGGTTGTAATTTCAATCATTAATCTTTATTTTTATGATCTGGCATGAGTGCAAGACGGCACACTTGCTACTCTTAGTAGGTTACCTAGATCTCTTCAAAGTGTATTTTATTCTGTAATATGGTTTCTTTATCATTTTTGCTTTTATGACATGGTTTAAGTTCTCTGTCCGTTTCTGCTATATGAGCATTTTTTTTAAATGGTTTAATATAGCGGTTATGTATCATCACCTTCTATGTGCGCACATGGCTATGGATGGGTCCATGCAACCTTTTCCAAAGCACTTTACAATAAGATCAGTTTGTGTTAATTGGGTGTTTGTATATGTATGGTCATGTGCATGCAGCCATTTCTGAACTTTGAAACAAGATCAGTTCTGTTAATCAGTGTTTTATCACTATGCAGTCTCAGTTGCTGAGCCAGTTGGAGCATTATTGTTGTCAGAGGTATGCAATGTGCTAGTTGTTCATGTTATAGTATATCCATTTCTCCCTTCAGGCTTCAGGGGACTTAATTTTATTCTCTTGGTGTAGGGAATATCAGGACAGCAGAATAGTGGTGGTTCCACCTCCTCTCGTTCTGATGGCAGTGAATATGATATAGTACCTAAATCATACTCATCAACGCCCCGCAACTTCCCAAGTCGTCGATCATTCCTGTCAAAGCCAATCCATCCTCTCTCATTTCCGGAACATGCACTAGAAGCACAAGGAACTCAAAGCCCCACTGTCATCGCAAGCTCCAACAATCCTCTGCGCTCTGAGTTCAAGGGAACAGGAGACCTTCGCCCTCCAGGTCTGATGGACTATGGCAGTGGAAGTCATGGGGAGTCAGGAAATTGGAGTGCTGCAAGTAGCATGGATCTTACTGATTTGTCAGAACGGCCTGAGGCTGAACGAGCTGTACCACTGCGTTCTAGTAATGTAATGCAGAAAACAAGGTGTGACCTCTGTGATAGGCTTTTGACCAAGAGATCGCCTTGGGGCTCTCGCCGAATTGTGCGCACCGGAGATTTGCCAGTTGCAGGTGTTCTCCCATGCTCCCATGTCTACCATGCTGAGTGCTTGGACAGGACCACTCCCAAGGGGCAGAAGCATGACCCTCCTTGCCCTGCGTGTGACAAGCTGGCTGGTAAAGATACCGAGCACTGGTCAATTTGCAGGTTGAAAAACGGATTCCCAAGATTACGTTCCTTAGGGGAAGGGCCTTCTCGAGTTTGGAGTTGTGCTCATGCTGGAGATTGTGTTGCTGGTGCTGCCCAGATACCAAGATCAAATAGCATTGCGCTATTGACTCGGAATGGTCACAAGAGACACGCCTCATCAAAGGGAGAGCCCAGCAAAGACTGGGCAGAAACATCAAAAAGTGCTTGCATGTAGCTTCCTAGTGCACTTTAGTAGGTAATGTTCATGACCCTGCATTGCTATGTTGCAAGGTAAGATGTATGGCTACAGATGTTGCCATGGCATGGTCTGGCTAGGAATTGACATAGATATGTCTGCGTAGCTGACTAAATTTACGTCCTATCAGTTATCAGGATTGCCACTTCTGCATAATGTTCTGATGAAGTTGTATGTGCTGGAAATGTAAAACAGGAACCGCTGGAAAATTGATCTCTGTAACCTCTATGTACCCGCCGGCAGTTACCTCTACTTGAAACTCTATGGTTGTAATGCGTTACTGTTGCGGCGGATGAATGTGGAGAGTTGACAGTACACTTAGACTCGATATTCAAAATCCGCTGGCCAGAACTTCGAACTTCATCGTTGCTCTTGAGTGGGCCCATGGGCCGTTCTGGGTCGTCTGTAACAAAGCGTAAATTCAACCAAAATCAGGCCTGGGTCGCAAAGATGCAATTTTTCAGATGCTCGTGAAGCTCGAGTTAGGGTACCAAGCCTAGGTTGGATCCCTCCTGTTGATTTCTGAAATGTCAATGTTGACGTGGGTGTTTCTTCAGTTTTTCGCGGCATGTTCGCCTGTCTAATTCAGGGCATGCGTGCATGAGGCGTTCGGGAGGCCGCTGCTCCCGCCATCTCTCCAGGATCTCCATCCAGCCGCACTTCAAAATGACCATGCACTCCTTTATATAGCCTGCTGCTTTTTTTTTTTTTTTTGGGAATTTTATATAGCCTGCTGCTGCTCCTGTAGTCCCGTGCTTCCTGCGTCCTTGTCCTCATCCTTAACATTTGGTAAATATCAAAATCTGTCTTTTTTCTTATAGCAAATGTCAAACTCTCTTTTTCGGCAAATGTCAAAATCTCCTGGCACCTGCATTTATTTTACTATTATAGGTCCGAAAGTTTTTATTGAACTTTTGCTGCATCTACTGCAGCAGGTGAGATATTCTAACATTAGTGTAGCCTGCTTGTTCAAGGCGATTCATAGTGCATCTTTCTTTGTGGTTGTAGGAGCATGGCTGAGGAGAAGAAGAGCCATCCACGGCTGAACGAGCGGATCATGTCGTCCCTTTCAAAGCGGTCGGTTGCCGCGCATTCGTGGCATGACCTTGAGATAGGTAAAAATATTATTTTTTCTTGTTTTGCAGTATGACCTGGATGTTCATACAAGCTTATGCTTCAAAATTCCAAATGTCAGGACCTGGAGCCCCTGCTGTTTTCAATTGTGTAAGCATCATGTCCTGTTCATTCTGGGTAGTAAAGCAGAGCAAACGCATTATTTACAGATGCATCAGAAACAAAAAAAACTTTCCATGCTTGCAGGTTGTTGAGATCACAAAGGGCAGTAAAGTGAAGTATGAGCTTGACAAGAAGACTGGATTGATCAAGGTACAAATTATCCGTTGAAAATTTAAGCTGGCAGGAATTAGAAATTTTGACCATTTTTTTATGATGCAACTGAGATTTGTTTACAATATGTTTCATTAGGTTGACAGGGTGCTATACTCATCGGTGGTCTACCCACACAACTATGGTTTCATACCACGCACGCTGTGTGAAGATGGAGACCCAATGGATGTGCTAGTGTTGATGCAGGTCAGCATGTCATGATGTTTGTTTCATCTAACCCACTTAGTACTAATGCTGTATGTTGTGTTTGAGCCTCTGAGATTAGTTGCTAACTGTGGCTTACAACAACAGGAACCGGTGATACCTGGCTGCTTCCTTCGGGCAAGGGCCATTGGCCTTATGCCTATGATTGATCAGGCATGATGCGTTTTACGGGGTTTCCATCAAAACCTCTATGTATCACGTTATGTTACATTATTGATGGTTTTATCTGTTTCTGTAACAACTAGGGCGAGAAAGATGACAAGATAATTGCAGTTTGTGTTGATGATCCCGAATATCGTCACTTAACCGATCTCAAGGAGCTGTCTCCCCACCGCCTTAATGAAATCCGTCGCTTCTTTGAAGATTGTACGTGCTATTTCTTTCCAAATCTATCTGAGTTGCTGTAATCACAACACAGCACTTGCTCGTGAAGTGTTGAAGTTTGTTTTACATGCTGTATCTGCAGACAAGAAGAATGAGAACAAGGAAGTTGCTGTGAACGAGTTCTTGCCACCAACTACTGCCCTGGAGGCTATTCAGCATTCCATGTGAGTGTTCCTTGAAATCATCGATAACCGTGCCTCTAAAAAAATAGTGAAACGAATGCATCTGAAAATATTATTGCCTCAACATGATAGTGAGATGTCACACATTCAACTGCCCTGGAGGCTATTCAGACAGTAATGTTTCATATACCACAAGGCTGAATCCTGTCATTATATGAAACATTACTGTCTGAATCCTAACATGATATGTTACAATCATCTAAAACTACTTTTCTAGTTATATCACTATCTTTAACCTATTTTCTATTGTCAGGGACCTATACGCTGAATACATCCTGCACAGTTTGAGGCGCTAGATCTCTCGTTTCCAGATGGAACAATCCCTCTACTGGTCTTGGGGGAAAAGGAGAAATAATCGATCGCCCTCCTGGTTTTATTTCAGGAACCATTTTTGAAGTATATATGATTGAGTCAAGGGATAATGTAATTCTTCTGCAAATTATTGCAGAGTATCCTAATCAAGAGATAATGTATATTTGTACACATATTTGAATCAATGATTGGATTGTATCCTCTTGCTTTCTGTTAACTCCCAAGTTTGCCTTTTTCAGCTGTCTTTACACTAGCTATTTTATATGACCATGGTACCTGGTGGTCCTGATAATTTGAATAGTTCAGTGGCCATTGCTATATCGGGCCTTTCTTTCTTCTACACAAATTTTTACGATGCAAAAATAGGAAAATAAATCAAATTTTAGCCCCTCTAATTGGCAATTTGCTACAATTTGGTCCACCCTATGGTTTTGGTCTGGCTTCATCGACTGTACATTCCATTGTAATATTTTCCTACTGTAATAAGATTTGTTTGAAACCTATTGAAGAGAAAATTCTCATAAAGCCGCAATACATCCCATGACTTTATATGCTCTTGACCAATTTAGATATTTCTATGGAATCTATAACGTTCTCCTAAATGTAAGAGAGTTCTTAGCCTCGTGATGCGGCTCCAGCAGCATCAGCTGCTCTCCTGCCAGGCTGCCTGACGAGGTGAGCGTTCAATCGACGCGTCACTGCCCTGGCATGTTGTGTAGATTAGCAGGCTGGGCCATTGTTGTGGGATTGGCTGGACTATTTCGAATGATCGTATACACGTACTAGCCCAACTCTTGACTCGTCTTGAGTACCAGATAAACTAATGCATAGTAGCTGCTAGTATTTGGCAGAAAATATTGGGTCCGTCCATGCTCTGATGCTGGTGAGGATAGACATCCACATCCCTCTCCACCCTGACTTCCTCTTATGTCACTTCGCAGATATGAGCTCCTACACCTCACCGCCCTAAGGACACTGCCATTAACCTTGACAAAGATGCAGAATTTGACGGGTCAACCCAATGACCCACTACCAAAAAAAAAACAAAACGTGGTGTAATTACCCAACCAATCGGCTCACCCAAGTTTTGGTGTTTAGCCGTGTTTAGTGCTCTGGGTTAATTGGATAACCTAATCATCGTCAAGATCTCGCTCGGCCCGAGCTCCTCGGTGCCTCACCACTCGATGCGGGCGTGCACCGGCGCCGGCGCCGGCTCGCTTGTCGCTGCCCTCGCGCTACGCCACGAATCAGAGCTTAGGCCACCGCTGCAAGTTACTTTGCGGCTTGAATCGGAGCCACAAGCTTTCGACACTAGGAATCAGAGCATCGCCCTTTGCCACTCCGCCGCCAGAGTCGCCGCTTGCTCCTCCTCCCACGCTCCGGCAGGGGGCCGCCGCCTCATCCGTCACACCCGCTGCCTGCTCCTCCTCCCTCTCTCCAGCCGAGCCCGCGCGCTGTGATGTGCCACCAACGCTCTCACCTTCCTTTCTGTAGTTTCTCTCAGTTTTCTTCTACGATGGATCTACATGAAGGCATGGCCAGAAGCATCTCTCTTTTTCTTTCCGGGAAGGTAGGTGAACTGAATGGAGAAGGTGACCAGAATCAGAGCTCCAAGCAGCAGAGGAAGCGGAGGGGGCAGGAGCACCTCGATTTGGTTGCAGTCGAGAGAAATTACTGCTTGATTCTTCGCACGGGCTTCATGGAAATGGAGAATCGTTGTTCCTGATGAAAGCGCGCAGCAAAGTCTGATCAACTGATGATGGCAGCGCGCAACATAGCCTGACGAATTGACGATGGTTCATTCAGACCTGGTGTTTTGGTTGACCCATTGGGTCATTTGGGTAAGCACGGGAATAGATTAGTGTAACCCAAAACCAAAAAATATTATTGATGGGTTGGCTGGGTCAGTAACCAGTTAACCCAATTACAACCCGCTTGCATCCCTACCAATCCGTCTCAATCGGCCTCCACCACCATGGTAGATGTGCCACTACTGCCTCGTCATCCAACCTACCACCCACCACCAGTTGTCGTGCCACGACGACCTCCCGGCCACCCACACAAAATCTCCTACCCATCTTAAAACTGTGAATTAAAACATCACTGTTAAGATTTTCATGTCTACAACATCAACACTGAGAGAAGATCAAGAGATTGACCGTCAACCATGTAGGGGTTCAATCCCGCTATCCTTATCGATGCACTTGCTGCAGGAGTTGATGTAAACCGTAGTCGTACTCGTCGGTTCCTCAGTGGCGGGAACTGCGAATGGCGGCACCCTTCAAGTCGCTCTAGTGCCACCAAGGATCGGGGTGGCATCGGGGCACCCTTAGGGTTCTATGATGTCGTTGGACTCTATTCAAGGAGCCAGGCACCCTGTCTTATAAGTACTATGCGACTTGGGGCCACAACCGGTGGGCTGGTTGTGCCTCCGATCAAGGCTTGAGTGGCCCAAGCAAACCTTTTCTCATTCTCTCATTTCCTTTTGATTAATTCGCTTTTGACCACTCTAATATTTTTTCAACATTCTTCCCTTTGTTCCAAAGATCTATACCTCATGCCATTCTTAATAAAAATATAGGTTTGAGATAGAGTCTAGCTTGATATATACTGTTGATATAAAACTGATTACATTTAAAATGATTTGTCTTCCGATAAAAGCTAAAACTCGTCTGTATGACATTGTGAGTATTTACTAATTGAATCTACGCATTTAGGTCAGCGCTTTTGCTTGTAAGCAATGATATATGCATCATGCATGCGTGACCAATTGCAAGTGGGGTCATTCCACAAAAATTGTCTATTTTGATGGCAACTTGAACTCCGACCCCATCGGGAAGGTATCTAGTGCTCGACAAACTTAGTAGCAGTGCATCTAAAATCTATCTTAAAATATCTAAATGGATAGTGTTTGAAAACATCTATCATAATATAACATCTAAGATTAAACAAAATTTATGCCAAAAAATATATAAAAAAATCAGCATTTGAACAGCATTTGATCGGAGGTGAACAACACCACATCTATTCGAATATAGATTTATCTTTTCTTAATCATCTTTGTTTAACTTTAAACTTTTCATGATTGTAAGTATTTCTATTCACTATCTATTTATATTTTTTAGATAGGCTTTTATACATCGTTTTACGATGTTAACGTGTTACCCGTGTGTAGCACGTATGGGGTGTTTGGATCCATGGGCAAATAGCATCTATTTTGTTTTTTTTTACTATTTACCTCCAAACACCCCCTAGGCAAAATGGCAAATGCAAAAATAGTTGGTAAAAAACTCTTGTCTTCAAAGTGGCCCAAAAAGTGGCCAAATGGGAAAAAGTTTTTGCATTTGCCCCTTTGCCAAGAGGATGTTTGGAGGCAAATAGTAAAAAAAAAAGGCAAAATAGATGCTATTTACCAAAAGTTTTGTCATTGGATACAAACACCCCTAAGGGCAAGCCCAACACGGAGTAAAAAAGCAGTGTCCTCACCACTTCCACGTAATACAGACCAGATGAGGCAGCCTTTTCTCCATCACACGCACCCATGTAGCTCTGACACAAGCGACATGGTTTCTCTCTTTTCCTCTCCTACATGTGCTCTTCCATCTCCTTCTCTCTCCTGAGGCTTCGGTGACTTCTGCAGGTCACTCTAACACCTATATGACACCTACTTTTTCTCCACCTGGCATCCGAGCCTAGTTAGCCTGATCAGACCATCAACAGGGCACCCGCGTTGGGTATGCCCTAATGGCAAAACCTTCGCCATCTTTTCTTGAAGTTAGAAATTTTACTTTTTTTTTTTTCTCTCTTGTCTCATGGATCTAAACAGCCCTAACGACCTGCACTCTGGACCCCAGCGACCCGGAGTCTAGACCCAGGCAAAACGACAACAACCACATATATCAGACGAAAAAGAGAACCGCGCGTGGCGGCTGTCCTCAGCGGACAGTCAGCGCGCCCCCAAAGGCCGACTTTTCCGCATCCATTCTTCTTCCCCCTCCGCCTTGTCAAATTTCGGCAACAATCTTCCTCCCCCTCCAC
Source organism: Digitaria exilis (assembly GCA_015342445.1). Taxonomy (NCBI): domain Eukaryota; kingdom Viridiplantae; phylum Streptophyta; class Magnoliopsida; order Poales; family Poaceae; genus Digitaria; species Digitaria exilis. The sequence goes on along the minus strand of JACEFO010001695.1, from coordinate 703,315 downwards.
CCCGTCGATCCGTCCTCCTCTTCCTCGTGATCCTTTCCAATTGACACAAAAACAAGAAAAGTCCGGCGTTTCCCTTCACCTCCTCGTTCGAGGAATAAACAAAATCTACAGGTTTCCAAGAAACCGGGACGGAGGCGTCGAGGAGGTGGCGCGCCTCCGCGGCGGTCTTCCCTGAGTAGGATAAAAACAAAAGCCGCCTCCGCCGCGTCTTCTCCGTTCATCGACCGCTTCGCGCGTGCGGCTGCTGGGCTTCGCTGGGGAATTTGGTTCGTCGCAAGGAGAGAGGTGCGTTTCTGGTCGGTGGTGATCTCCCGCAATTATGTTTGGTTCGATTTGCTGTGGGCGCCAGGTTTGGTCGTTTACTCGCGATTGTTGTGAGTGCCTTGTGACAGGCAGTGGGAATGATTCCATAATCCAATTCTATGCTATTGGTTTGTTCTTTAGTGCAAAAGGGGTAGATTCTATTTCGGTTTTTTTTTCGCGCCCTGCAATGGGAAATTGCTTCGGTCTCCAGTGTCATGACGTTTTGTTTCACTTGGTACAGTAATTCAGTATGCACGTTGAAAATTTTGCATTTATTACCTTTGTACTCCATTATTGTTGGAGCATCTACAATAACATCGCCTTTTTCTTTTAGATTTTTGTAAGCTTTGTTCCATGTAGTGTTGGACCTCTTTTTTTTTCTACAATTCATACACTCTTCAGGCATCGGACTCTTATCCTTTACCATCATCTAATACTGATAGCACACGAACTTGTCCCACAGAATATTTGTATGCTGAGCAATCTAAACAATGGCTCTAGCACCGCCAATGGACTACGCTGGTCCAGTTAGTTCAGGACAGCAGCACCAGGGATGTTTTGGAGTATACACCAGCAGTAGGTTACAATGTGTGGGATATGAAAAGAAATCAAGAACAAATCAGTTGGCAGTTAGAGCCATATCTATGGATCGCTCACAACTAGATTTCTCGAATCCAAACTGGAAGAAGCAGTTTCAAGAGGACTTTGATAAGCGCTTCAGCTTGCCGCACTTGAGAGATGTGATTGATGTGGAACCGAGGCCAACAACTTTTTCTCTTAAAAGCAGGTGATATGTTTGTCTCCCTTTCTTTATACCTGATTTGTCCCAGACAAATGCTAGTCCACACCATTGGTGATTAAAAGTTCTTCTGGTTACTCTGTCTACGACAGGACTCCTCTTGAGAATGTGAATGGTTCTATGCAAGAATCATGGAATGGCTATGTGAACGATGATGACAGAGCTCTTCTGAAGGTATGCACTTTACATTGTGCTATTATATTTACCTTTTCAGGGATTTGCTCCGCTAGTCACTTAAATGGATTATGTGGGTTATTTGTAGCGAGTTTGAACCATTAACCTAATTATTTACCATGACATGCTGTAATATATAATTGTTTAACTGCTTTACTTGGGCATATCACATAGACTTTTAAGTATCTTGAGGTATACATCAAAACAAAGAAAAGTTCTATAACTTTCTTGCCATGTAAATTGAATTTCTATTTTTAAGAATTTCTTCTCAAGCATAATTCTTGCTATTCAGGTGCATATCTGTAGATCTTCAGTGTGAACTGTTCTGAATAGAAAAGGTGCCCTTTCTGTTTCTAAGAAAAATAGTCCACTGTGCAGGATCTTTTGTTCAGCTACAATTTGATTACATCCATTAGTGTCTAAGGTAAATATCAGTAGGCAGAGTAGAAGTTCCCTTACAAACTAATTTCCTTTTCAGGTTATTAAGTTTGCATCACCAACATCTGCTGGAGCTGATTGCATTGACCCTGATTGTAGCTGGGTTGAACAATGGTGGTGACACAAATGAATTGAAATCTTCTAGTGTACAGATCATTTGTCTTTCCCTAATCGCCAGATTTATCTTTTGCAGGGTGCACCGCGCTGGTCCACGTAAACAAATATACTTCGAGCCTCAGTATGTAAAGGCTGGGATTGTGACATGCGGTGGGCTCTGCCCTGGTCTCAATGATGTCATTCGACAGGTACATTGGAACTGGAGTCTATCTTGTTTTGTTTAGAACCAAAATTTCAATAAAATCATTTTGAGAGCAATATTTTCATTTTTGTGCTCTTGTAGATTGTGCTTACGCTTGAAAAATATGGTGTTAAAAACATTGTTGGGATACAACATGGTTTCCGTGGATTTTTTGAGGATCACTTATCTGAAGTGCCAGTAAGAATCCTTTCTACTCCACTAACATCTGGAAACTTGTTTTTGAAACATTGATAAACATGCTGAAGGGAACTTACTTGGTTCGTTTCTTCCATTCAGCTTTCTAGGCATGTAGTCCAAAATATCAATCTTGCTGGTGGTAGCTTCTTAGGAGTTTCTCGTGGTGGCGCAAGCATTTCAGACATCGTTGACAGTATTCAGGCATGCATACGGTCTATTACATTGGTCACAAAGTTTATACAATAATGTACTAATTGGAAGCCTCATCACCTTCATTTCTACATGCCACATTCAGGCCCGGAGGCTTGACATGCTCTTTGTACTAGGTGGAAATGGAACTCATGCTGGAGCTAATGCTATACATGAGGAGGTATCATTCGATCAGTTTGAACTGTAACAAATTGATAAATTGGCATAATTCCACCCATATGGTATCATTGAATTTGCAGTTTAGGATGTATAGCATAAGTTTCTGGCTGAGTATTACAATCTTACTTTTATTTTGTCAAAATTCTTATTGCAGTGTCGCAAGAGAAAACTGCAAGTGTCTATTGTGTGTGTCCCCAAAACTATTGACAATGACATATTACTGATGGACAAGACCTTTGGATTTGATACTGCAGTGGAAGCAGCACAAAGAGCTATCAACTCTGCATATATTGAGGTGATCTTTCAGCAACATCTCGAGCTATCAAGGATAAACCTGACAACAAAACTATGAAATGTATGCATTTATCATCTGCCATCTATGAAGATATATGTGGTTAACATTTTATTGAACTTTAGGCACATTCTGCATTTCATGGCATCGGGCTGGTCAAGCTGATGGGAAGAAGCAGTGGTTTTATCACAATGCATGCCTCTCTGTCCAGTGGACAAGTAGATATTTGTCTGATACCTGAGGTATGATTGTCTGACTTCTTTTCTCGTTTATGAATCTCCATGTACTACACTGGTTAATTTAGATTGCCGATAACCGAAATGAAGGTACCATTCACTCTTGATGGACCGAACGGAGTTCTTCGACATCTTGAGCACTTGATAGAGACCAAGGGATTTGCTCTGGTTTGTGTTGCTGAAGGAGCAGGACAGGTTAGATCTTATTGCATTTAAAAGAAATTTCTGTTCCCTTTTACTGCCAGTATGAGTGGCTCTGGAATCTGGATGTTCAATGGGGTCTCGCCCAGGGCTGATCGGGATCTTCTCCTTGCACAGGAGCCGATCACTGGATGCTGGCAGGTGCCAAAGGCCTTAGTGGTCTGGTAACTTCCAGATAGGGGGTTAGAGCCTTAGAAGCAGCGGTAGGTCAGGTGTTGGTCATGTTTCTCTTTTTAAGAACATGTGCGGATGTAACTTAAATCCCGAGGTGTGGGTGTAACTGCAGCCAATCTCCGAAAAGTCCCGATTGTTTCGATTTTTGGAATGGGATATTTACGGAATCCCCATGAATAGGATCAAACCTTATTCCATGCTATTTCCATAAGATTCCTCTTTCTTATTCTTAAGCAAGCCCTGCCATTTGAGCCTTTTTTGCCTCCTATCTTAATATAATGATACGCAGCTGTCCTGCATTTTCTAGAAAAAAAAAGATGTTTTTACAGTGGTTACTCTTGAATTTATTTATAGATTTGTCCTGCAAGGATTTTTCAAGTTGCCTTTCTGGTAGACTTGTGCTTTCCTATAACATGAGGAATCCACTCTATATGCTCTGTTATTAAAAAAAGGGACAGGAAGTAATGTTGTGATGAATTTTCAGGAATATCTGCAGAAGTCAAATGCAACCGATGCATCAGGGAACATGGTTCTTAGTGACATCGGTGTCCACCTTCAGCAGAAGGTTAGTTCATTGTAATCTGAAGATGCTGTTTTGGACGAGAAACACTAGGGTAATGGCTTTAACCATGATTGATGTACTAGAACCATAAATAACTTCAGCATGCCATGCTACAGATCAAATTTCATTTCAAGGATATAGGAGTCCATTCTGATGTAAAGTATATTGATCCCACATACATGCTTCGAGCGGTGCGTGCCAATGCATCTGATGCCATCCTATGCACTGTGCTCGGTCAGAATGCTGTAAGACATTATAATTCCTCGTTGCTTCCCTGTCAAAGCTACGAAATCCTGTATTCTTAGTAGTGCTTGACCATTTGTCATCTTGTGGAATCCTTGCCAGGTCCACGGTGCCTTTGCAGGTTTCAGTGGCATCACAACTGGGGTGTGCAACACACACAATGTGTACTTACCGATACAGGAAGTCATCAAGACCACAAGATTTGTCGATCCAAACAGCCGGATGTGGCATCGGTGCCTGACCTCAACTGGGCAACCAGACTTCCACTGATAATTTTGTTAATAATGAAGCTGGTGGTAGCATCTGATGACTCATCGTGCAAGTAGACACTGTATAGCTAAAGGGATTTACTTCCATTGTCAGTATGGCGAAATAATCATCCGGTGGATTTTTCATCTTCCATCTGGAAAAGAGATACATATTATAGACTTATACCCTCTACGGGCCTTGAGATGCAATATGGATACAATAAGCATCTCGCCAGCCACATTCATATTGTGGTAGCTTAGCAGTATACATGTATGTAGAAACATACAAATTTGGTTGAGTCCTGGAATTTGCGAGGGATAGTGAGTTCCCATTTTTTATAGACTTAAATGCGTCGTTAATACATAAACTTGGCGAGTGGGTGCACTGAGGTACATCATCTTTTAAATTGCTCATTTAGGAACAACAACTTGGCATGTGGGTACATATAGGTCACTTGGATGGCATATGGGAAAAAAAAATCATATGGATGCTTATGTGTACATTAAGCGCTATACACATAAGCGCTTATGTGTACATTAATCATGGTGACAATGATTACAAATAGACCCTTAGTTTTTTTTTTCTCAATGGTTCATCCGCCCATTTTTCTTCAGGTGTTCATGGGAGACGGTTTTGACGGAGGGTTTTGGCCTCACGTAACAATTTCAAGGTGAAGACAGACGTCGCACAACACGTAGACAAACGATCTTTCACGATTACATTGAGTTATTGATTCTCTTCATACTATGCCAATTAGGATTTTGCATATTTCTTTTAGCATTGTTGATAAAAGAAGATTTGGTTTAGGGTTAGGTCACCAGCTGTAATATCTCATTTTTCTTTCCACTAATTGTGATAAAAGTTATCTAATTTCTTCTCCAATGAAAAATGAAGCAGAGTATGAGTGTGCCATGGTTAAATATAAACTGAAAAGAATGAAAAGAAAAGGATTAGAAGAGGATAAGCTGATTTTATTTTTATTTGTATGATAAATTAGAGGATACGCAGGATTTTTTCAATAAAGTACCAAATAACATGTAAGCCTCCACATTATTTTTTTTCCACATGCCATCTAGGTGACCTATATGCACCCACATGTCAAGTTGTTGTTTCTAAATAAACAATTTGGAAGTTGATGTACTTATATGCACTCACATGCCAAATTATTGTTTCTAAATAAGCAATTTGGAAGATGATGTACCTAAGTGCACCCACTCGCCAAGTTGATGTACTAATGACGCAATTAACTCTTTTTTATATTGTTGCTGCCAAGAATACATACTACTGAAATAATAGGGATAGTTAATCTAATCCACTGCACCGTCATAGGTATACATCCAATTGATGGAGGGCGGAGGCCATTTGATGCATCAGCTAACAGCTAGGTGCATTCCAGAACCATCACAGTAATCGGGCACCTCACAAGGACACGGCTGCAAGAAACAGCATCAGAAAAGATGAATCAACAACATTTCATATATGTGCAGAAACAGCATAAAAAAGGATGAAAAAGAAAACATTGCATATATACCGTACCACCAAACAACTCCACTATAGGAAGCTCAACAAGGCTATAAGTAAAGATCATTTCCCGCTTCCCTTCGTTAATGAAATCTTAGAAAGAGTTCAAATCATTGCTTATTTTGTTTCTTTGATGGGTATTCTAGGTATCATCAAATCACCATCCAACGATAACCAAAGCAAGACCACCTTCATATGCCCTGGAACGTACGCCTATCGCCGGATGTCGTTCATGTTGTGTAATGTTCTCCCCTCTTTCTAAAGGTGCACGATGTCCATTTTCTCTGACATGAATAAGAAAATTATGGAAGTTTTTATGAACGACTTCTCCATCTTTCGATCTTGTCTCGAGAACTTGGACAAGGTCATAAAGCGGTGCCGAGAAGACGCCATTTATGTCGCTGGTATTGACACCATTTTTGACATGTTTCAGACCAGCGTCAAGTGGAGAAGATGGTTTGACCAGAGGAGGAGATGCTGAGTTAGAAGTCAACCAGTAGTATTTAGTGCACAATCCATTGGGTTTCAACTGATTTGGGGCCAGATGAGCCGATGACTGAGGAGCCAGTGAAAATCATTGAAGATTTCGATCAACCCAAAGGTTGGTTTGATGGCGTTGTGCTGAAAGAGGAAACTAATGTTCGGATAAGCCAGATCGTATCAAGTTGAGTCCTGCCCATTTGGGCCTTATCTTTTAGGAATTATTATTTCTTTAGAAGCAAGTAATGTAATTGCCGTAATCGGCCATGAGTTGTATTTCCAGGGTATAAATATTAGCCCTGAGGGATTGTAAAAAACTGTACACACCAAGAGCAAACAAATCTCTTACTCAAACTCCTTTTATTTTTCGTTGGCTTCGCCTTTTCTTTCTCTTTTTGGCGGCGACTTTTTTCGAGTTGGATCAAGGACATCTAACATTCGAGCGACTTGGTTCTGCTAGTGAGTTTTTATTACTGAATTCTTCGAGCCTTGGTCTCTGGGCGCATCACTATTTTGTTGTTTGAAGTCTTCGATAGCTATCGAGTAATATCTAGGCTTTAGCTTTTGGGCGCATCGCTATTGCTTCGTCTAGATTTATTCATAATTTACCAAATTTACCTAAGCTTTGATATCTGGGCTATCGTTGTTATCTGTTTAGGTTTGTTCACAAGATATGGGTATTTGCTAGATTTACACTTTTAGGGTTGAATTAGGTAGGTTTTCCAAAAACTAAGACTCTAATTGCACATATGAAAACTTATTTCAATTTCTATCTAAATGTGCTCTAGGTTTTCTCTATGTATTGCTATCTCTACCACTACAAAATTTTACACCCTACATCTAATCCTATACTAGCATGACAAGTCTAGGAAAGGTAAATGCGGAAAGCAGTGCAAGTATGAAATGTAGAAAGTAAAGGGTAGAGAAGAGCAAACTCCCAGCATGACAATTTTTACCGAGGTATAGGAAAGCTCATGAGCTTTTCGCTAATCCTAGTTATTGGATCTCCTCTCAAAGAGAATGCCCTTGCAAGGGCATAAACTCCCCGGTCGAGTAATTCAGTGGGTGGCCAAGGGACTTTTCACGTGCAAGTGGGTTTTCACTCGCCTCTCCCCGGATGTTTCTCGCTGCCTTCACTTAGTAGAGCATCAGCCGAACGCCAAGGGCCTCTCTTTCCTTGCACAATCACCGGCGGCCACTCCACAAACTCGGTTTGGGGGTCTCATAAGACTACAATTCCTAGATTACAATACTTGGTGCATGCAAGCACCGGGTAAAGCAAAAGGTATACAAACCTCACTAAACTCTAGGCTAAACACCAAAGAGATGTGCTAAGTGGCCTAGACTAGCGCTAAGCACTTTGCTAATCGCCTAGATATTCTAATTAGCACCTTGGTGGATTGATCACTTAAGAATGTGTAGAGCACTTGTCAATATCTTTGTTGAGCTCAAGAAAATTTCAAAGCCGAGGAAACCCATATTTATAGCCCCAACCAAAGGAACTAGCCGTTGAGAACCTGTGTTGCTGACTGTTGGGGCCAGTCCAACCACCGACTGATTAAGTGCCTGCTCTCGTGTACCACCGAAATAGTCGGTGGTGTTTACACAGATAGGTCTTCATCCTCCGTCTTCAGCACCGATTGATTCAGTGCCCTCTTTTTACACCATCAAAATAGTCGATGATCGCTCAAATCCACTCAGTACCAAACTGCTCTCTAAACGCCATCACCGACTAATTCCGTGCCAACTTTTTGCACCAATGAAATGTTCGATGGTCTTGACTTCATTTTATCTCCGTCTTCTGGCCACCAACGATTGATTCGGTGGTCTCCATGTGTAAGCACCGAATTGATCGGTGCTCCTACACAGAGAGCACTTTACAGCTAGATCTTCACTGACTAATTCAGTGGCCTTTGTACAGAGCACCGAAATAGTCGGTGCCTCCGTGTTTCTTGCAATCTTCTTTGCTTCTTCATGGGTCTTTTCTTGTATCTTCTTTGCCATCATTTGGATGTCCTAAAATATGACTAGAGACGCTTTTATATGCGACTTGGATAGCTTCAATTTGGATAACTATCAATTGGATGTTGATCATTTAAGTATTTGGATGGCTTCCAAAGTATCCATTGACATCTCTTAACATTATTTCTTAATGTTTATAAGTGACGACTAGCATAGGACTTAGAAACAACATTAAAAGATAATCATTGTTAAAAGATATAGCTTACTTAAAATAACAACGACAATCAGAAATTTATCCGCAAGCACATAGATATACCATTGTACCATTTCACAGTGGAGTAAACCATGTTATCGTACTTATGTTATCCCATGGGAACTCATGTATTTTAATAAAACTATCCTCTGCATATGCAAATTATCCAACTCATAGGTCATAGTCAACTGCTAAGATAAGAATAAGTTGTCACGAAAAATAAGGTAATAATATTACTCAAGGTAGTAATCATACAAAGATAAAGATATAATCATAATAATTATCAAATAACCATAGCCTAGCCACCTCATAGAAGAATAATCTTGAACTAAGATTGTCATTGGAGCAAGTCTAGAATGTCCTTAGAAATTATCAAATTAGCTAGTAAAGGTTAAAAAATTATATGGTTAAATAAGTGTTTAAAGCCATATCATAAAGGGAAAAATATCCACTCCATATTCGTGGCCCAAATATTCATAGAGCTTCTATTACATGATATAGCAGGGAGGAAACGAGCTAGGACAACTAAACCTGTCACAACTTGTTGCCTTCACTCATATCTAGTAAATAATGTGAATATTTGATGGAATTATTATATCCAAGCACCACGCCTGCATACCAGAAAACTATTCTAATCCTATAGGTGACTCCCACCCTACGGATGGACAAGTGCAAGACTAGAAACAAGTATAAAGCACTCCATAGCAATATAATAGCATAGATGGCTGATCTAGACATATAACAAATATAACTCATGATAATATAAGATATGGAGAATAATACCATACATATAGCATAAACATCATATAACATTTCTAAAGAATTGATAAAGATCTAACAAAAAAGATACAAAGTTATTACCCAAGATCGATGATGATCTTGAAGAACAACTTGATCTTCAATGATGAACTAGACTAATACTCCTCTAATCCTAGAACTAGAGCTAATTAGAACTAAAGTAGTTTCTAGCTGGCTCTGGCTAGCTGGATGTCTGAGTTGATTCTTTTATGAATGAATCAATGATTGAATGAATGAGATAGAGGGGGTCTGCCTCTGCCTATATAGGCCTTCAAGGTTGGTGCGAATGCCTCCAAGTAAGCAGGCGTTGCCAACACAACCAACCATCGTATAACCGCCTCATCAAAGGGGAGCATGAACCACCATAGCGGTGGGCTGGTCAGGCCCAATGGCCGAGTAATCCCTCGGCACTGCCTCCCGCCCACCGCCTTCGCGTGGTGGGCCGTGGGTTGGATCTTTAGGACTTGTATGTTGATGATAACTTCTGTTGGACTAGAATTTCGAGCCTCTCTTTTATATTAGCATTTCTAGGATGAAATATTCTTTATTCTTTTATGCTCTTTTTTAATTAATTTTCACTAATTCCTGAAATCATACAAAGACAAAATACAAGTAGAACCAAGTCATACTAAACAAAATATGATAGTAATGTAGTATTATCCTTGAGATGTTTTCATGAATGTTTAGCATTTAAGGACCGTCAAGAATATCCTTGGGACCAAGAAATATTGGGAAATATTAATCTAGACAAAGTGTTAGCCCTAATGATTATGTTGTCAATCAATCGCCAAAATCATAAACAATGGCCTAGGGCCATCTTCCTTACAATCTCCTCCCTTTTTGGGGATTGATGACAACACAACCAAAGCAAGAGATAAATGACAAAAATTTCAATGCACCTACTTTCTTGGATACTATGAAAGAGCAAGAACATGTGCTATTCAAGATATGAGAAAAATATCACTGAATGAATGCTTGAAAGATTTGAGTTGATCATACCTTACTCTTACCATTTTGACAAAACCCCCCCTTTATGTGGTCATGTTGGACATAAGGCCTCCCCCTTACTCCAATGCACCTTGCTCCCTTTCTTGGACCAAATTCTTGCAATCCCCCTCAAGTTTGAAATATACAATCTGCCCTACACCTGAGGTTCTTGCTCTTGCATCCTCCCACTTAAGGTCTATTTGCTATGGTCACTACAATTCTCCCCCTTTGAAATCAAACACCAAAAAGGAAGACATCAAATGCACAAGTGAGAGTTTCATAGAACATGAACCTATTGAATGTGGAAGAAATGAAATTTTCCCCCTTTGTCAAGCAAGGTCATGAACATGAAACTCACATAACATAGACTAAGCTCTCCTAAGTGTGTGCATATATATGGTGGAAAGAAAAGCATATGCACAAATAGTCAATTAAGACAATGTGAAGACTGAGGAGGTTAATCTATATTATGTATGGACATAGCTCATATGAATTGAAATGCATGATATCAATTAGGACAAACATACCAATTGAAGGTTATATCACTTGAAGTTTAAGCCTTGCATATCTCCGGGGATGGTTCCAATGTGAGACTACACACCAGATAAGCTTGCAAACCAGGTTAGTCTCAAAATCATAAACCATAATATACCTCTCCCTAAATGTGTGCATACAAGTAATTGAATTACTTGTGAGAGACATGCACTAGTCAATAACAACATTGGGAAGTTGGGAAGTAATCCTATAGTTTGGACTTTGGCACACATGGGATATGAAATAATTGTTAGTGTCAATTTCGAAAAACTAATAAACCATGCAAGTTGCTCCTGGGTTAGAGAGAAGCACAAACAACTTACCATATGAAAGAACAAACTAGGCAATGCAATGGAATAGAAATATGAACATGCAATCCTAGACATAAAAGGAACTAGATGCTAATTGAAATTACATGAATTTAAATCTAGGTACCTATGTTACCTTTGGAGGATTTGGGTAATGGATTTATCATGATTTCTAACATACCCTAAACCTTGAATAACTTGGCTCTTCGCTTAAATTTCACCTCTCTTGTGGCCAAGTCTCCAAATCCTTCTGAGTCCCACAGACTCTAAGTCGCCTTTGGAACCCATACCTTTTTTTAGCCCTTCATGGTAGTGATGATTTCGCACCCAATTAGGTTGGTTCCACCCTTTATTTGCTTGTTAAGCAAGTGAGCCACCCCTTTGTTGTCTTTCTTCATGAGTAGATACGGTGTGCTCTTCACCTTGGCAACCTTCAAATAGGGCTTGGTGTTGGGAGTGACCTCTTTCTTTTTATTCTCTTTTTCTTTCTTCTTCTTCTTGTTTTTGCACTCATAGGACTTGTGGCCTTCTTGTTGGCATGAGTAGCAAGTCACGGTTGCACACTTCTCAAGCTTCTTCACCATCTTTGGATGGTTATCTTGAGGAGGTTGTTCTTTGTACTCACATGCCACTCCCTTGTCCTTGAGCCTTGCCATGTCCTTCTTGAGTTTTTCTACCGTTTGCTTAAGCTATTCATTTTCTTGCACCATGAGCCCATCAATTTGTTCTACAATCACATTATCAACACAAGTCTCATCGCAAGATGGTGAGCAAGATTCATCAATTAAATCAATGCAAGAGATAGATGAATTCACTTTAGATTTTTCAATAACAGGTGAAGTGAATGCATTATTGGATGATTCTTCTTCAAGGACCTTAATTTTGTTTGCTAGTTCATCATTGTGGTTTACCACAATTTCAAACTTTTCTACCAATTCTTCATAATTGAATGATCAGCTAGCCAATTTTTCCTTAAGATTTTTGTTTTTGAATTAGTAGCTTTTTAATTGCATCATCTTGAGAGCAAACCATATCAACAAGCTCTTGAATGGAAGGAGAGGAGTCATCATCACTTACATCACTATCACTAGCAATATTACCTTTGGCTATGAGACACATGTGAGATGAGCTTGATAAAGCTTTTCTTGATGAGGGTTTTCTTGGCTTTTCATCCAAATCACTTCACATGCCAATGCTAGTGAGTTCTTGTTTTCTTCCCTTCTACTCTTTCTCCTTCCTTTTTTGCTTGCGGGCCTTCTTCAAATTCTTTGCAAGGATTGGGCATCCATCACGGAAATGTCCCTTCTCACCACAATCATAGCAACCATGTTTTTTTTTGCTTCCTTCTGTCATTTTTGAAGACCACATCTTGCATGGTGATAGGAACACCCTTGGAGTTGAGCCTATTCATCATCTTCTCCAAATTCTTGATGAGTTGCTTGGATTCCTCATCAAGGGAGCTATATCACTATCTTGATCATCATCTCCTTTCTCCTCCTCGTCACTCTCTTCCTCTTCACTTGAGCTTGATGCCTCATTTGAGATTGAGCTTGAGCTTGATACATGCTTATGAGCTTTGTTATTTAGCTTGGAAGACTCTTTCTTCTTCTCATCATCCTTCTCCTTTTTTTACTTGATAAAGTAATTGGTTGGCTTGAGATAGGAGACTCTTTGGTAATCTTGTTGCATAACTCATATGCGGTGATCTTTCCCAAAATCTTGCTTCGGTCGGCATCTTTGAACTTCCCTTTTACGAAGAGGTAGTTGAAAATCTTTCTTGAGATGTCTTCATTGGTCACCTTATTCAAACCTAAAGAATTTAGCGCATTGACAATAACATTTAGTCGAGAATACATGTCATTGGCTAATTTATTAGGAAACATCTCAAAGGAATTAAACTTGCGCCTAATCAAGCCATATTTTTTATTGATCACATCACTTGTGCCATCATGAAGTTCTCTAAAGTTTTTCCAAATTTTATTGGCACATTTTTCATCATAGACTTGATTAAACACCTCAATGCTAAGCGATTAAAGAAGTAAATTCCGTGCAATAGCATTGAGTGGCAACTCCCTCTCATCAGCCTTGGTGACACCTAACCCTTTAGCTTCAAGGTAACTTGACAAGCGAATATGCCAATAGGGGTAGTTAATACTGTCAAAGTGTGGAGGTTTACCGATATATATTACTAATACCCTCGTCAGATGTAATTTTGTTCGTGTAGCTGTGAAGCTAGGGGTCCAAATATGAGCCTCCAGCTCTGATACCACTTGAAGGGACTGTGACACCCTAAGAGGGGGGGGGGTGAATTAGGTGTTCTAAAAACTAAAGCTCCAATTGCACATATGAAAACCTATTTCAGTTTCGATCTAACTATGCTCTACGTTTTCTTTGCGTGTTCCTATCTCAACCACTATAAAGTTTTGCGCCCTAGGTCCAATCCTATACTAGCATGGCAAGCCTGAGAAAAGTAAATGTGGAATGTTGTGCAAGTATAAAATGTGGAAGGTAAAGGGTAGAGAAGAGCAAACTCTTTGCACAACAATATTTACAAAGGTGTCGGAAAGCTCACGAGCTTTTTACTAATTTTCGTTATTGGATCCCCTCCCAAAATAAAACCCTAGGCAAGGGCATAAACTCTTGGTCGAGTAACTCTGTGGGTGGACATAGAACTTCCCCACGCCCAAGTGGGTCTCTGCTGGCCCCTCTCCCCGGCTCCTTGCTGCCTTCACTTGGTAGAGCTATGGCCAAACGCCAAGGGCCTCCCCTCCCTTGCACAATCATCAGCGACCACTCACAAACTTGGTTTGAGAGTCTCGCGAGACTACAAGCCTCGGATTACAACACTTGGTGCACACAAGCACCGAGTAAAGCAAGAGGTATGCAAACCTCACTAAACTCTAAGCTAAATACCTAAGAGATGCACTAAACAGCCTAGACTAGAACTAAGCACGTTGCTAATTGTCTGGATCTTCTAATTAGCACTTTGGTGGATTGAGCACTTAAGAATGTGTAGAACAATTTTCAATATTTTCCCTGAGCTCAAGCATGCTTCAAATGACCGAGGCAACCCATATTTATAGCCCCAACCAAAGGAAGTAGCCGTTGAGAACCTGTATCACTGACTGGTGGGGCCAGTCCAACCACCGACTGATTCAGGGCCTGCTCTTGTGTACAACCTAAATAGTCAGAGGTGTTTACATAGAGAGGCCTTCATCCCCCGTTTTCAGCACCGACTGATTCGGTGACCTCTTTTTGACACCATCAAAATTTGGCGATGGTCGCCCAAATCCACACAATACCAAACTGCTCTCTAGACGCCATCACCGATTAAATCGGTGCTAACTTTTGGCACCACCAAAATAGTCTATGGTCTTGACTTCGTCTTCCCACCGTCTTCTGGCCACCACCTATTGATTCGATGGTCTCCATTGGTAAGCACCAAATAGATAGTTGCTCACGAAGAACACTTCACAGCTTGATCTTTACCGACTCATTCAGTGGCCTTTGTACAGAGCAACGAAATAGTCGGTGCCTCCGTGTTTCTTGCAATCTTCTTTGCTTCTTTGTGGGTGTTTTCTTCTATCTTCTTTGTCATTATTTGGATGTCCTAAAATATGAGGAAAGACACTTTTATACGCAACTGGGATGGCTTCAATTTGGATGACCATCAATTGGATATTGATCATTTAAGCATTTAGATGGCTTCCAATGTATCCTTGGGACATAAAAATATCTATAAATATTCATCTAGATAAAGTGTTAGCCCTAATGATTATGTTCTCAATGAATCGCCAAAATGACAAACAATAGCATAGGGCCATTTCCTTACAGTAACATGTTTGATCGGTTGTTAATGTCCTTTAATTGCTTTACATCTTCATCTAGCCAATTAGATCCGTTACGGGCTTAAGGTGTTCCACGTATAGATCTGTTAAGAGGTGTATATTCGCATCCTTAATAGCTTTCTATACCTTCACCTAGATGGTCCAATTAATAATTTATCTTGCTCAATTTATAAGCTTATTGCAAAACTGATTATGATCTGTCTAAAACCTATATGATAACGTTCATGTTGCACATTCATAAATGTTCGTTAAATTTGCACACATGGCACTAACCCTAGCTGATCTGTTAGATCTAATCGACTGAATCGGCTACCCCAGGTTGGTTTTTGTCCTTTGCACTGTTTCCTAGTCAATTTGCAAGTAAAATTATTTGGCACGCCCTGGTCACCAAGGTCAGCGGTTCAAGCTTGGTCTACAGGGCTCTCGAGCTTAAGTGTTGGTTTTTTTGTGTCAATAGCTGGTCATACTAGACCTTCTAAGAGTTGCAGTTCCAGACTTGCCTAACTCGATCATAGCTAGACTTACCATTATCTTGGTTAACCATTATCTCCACAAAAGTTAGTGGGTGATTTTACTATAAAGGCTTATCATTTGTTTCAACCAATACACATAACTCATACTACTTCCCTGAGGAAATTTATGATATCCTAGAATAGTCCAAGGTAAAATGCGTCAATGGATTATTCTCACTACTAGAGATTTAAACCAACTTGGCATTCTGCTTTCAACATTGAAAGTGCAAAAAACATCATCCCAAGAGTTCTGCGATGAATTGGCAACGAAATGGGGTTCGTTAGCTAGCGAGCGACAAGAAGAATCCATAACAACGAAATAACCGAAAACGATGTAAAAGAGCTTTCTTTAGCAAAGAAAAACTCTTCATCGCTGGCAGTTGTCATGCCACCGTCCACGTCCCGTTAGCAATGTTGTTGGCGCTCCTTAGCGACACACTTTTAGTCCCATTTAAGTAGAGTTTTTGGATTAACTAACACATATGCACGTGCGACACACACACAATGCCAAGAAAATTACTCAACTCTATCAACTACTTCTTTACCAATGATTTCAACTCCTCACTTGTAACAAATTTTAGCCATGCCATCATTTTTTGCACATGACATATTATTTATTGAAATAAAGCCCAGAGAAGACTCATATTAAGAATGGCCTCAATATTTGGAGTATTTTTTGCTCGTGGCATGTGAGTCTCGAGACACACCAGTAGTACTTGTCTCATCTATTGCCACCTGATAGATCAATTATTTGTCTATTGAGACACATGATCCAAAGTACGTATGTATAGTACTAATTGTATATGTACGTACACATGAGGTGCAGCTGGAATTCGTCGAGGACTCGACATCCAGTAGTCCAACTCCGTGGCACAAAGTCGATGCACATACGCACATATTAGTTGCATGATGTATTGGACTCAGACTCATATTAGTTGCACGAGAAGCAAAGAAACTCATGCATTAGTTGGGCTCGAACTTGGACTGAGAGGAGGGGGGTGGAGGAGGCAACGGTTATGCGTGTACGTCGCCACTCCGTGCGTACATCTGGTTGCATACCAAGAAATTTACACGTAGGGCAGACCAATATCTATGGTGGGTATGCTATGGGTAGATAGTTGTAGGGTAAGAAATATTTTTTCAAAAAGACTCTGTTGATGACCAAAAATGGATTAAAGCCGATCAGGCTGGGATGGCCGGTCTAGACCGCCTGTGCATACGGTTAGACTGGCTGGGCCCTGTAGCCGATCTGGCAATGTGCCAGGCGGTCTAACCGCCTGTCACAGGCGGTCTGACCGCCTGTCCCCGAGTCCGAGTAGAATTAGGGTTTTACACGTTTTTAGATTTGTACAAAGACTTCCTTGCGGGGCAAGACCTCCCCACCCTATAAATATAAAGGGTCGTGGCCGATTGAGGACCTCTACCCAATCATACAAATCATTGTCTTACTTTTTATCTCCAAACCTAGCTTTTCCAATCCCTTTGCTTTCCTTCTTCGTCTCTACGACGTTTTAGGACGTTCTAAGTGGCCTTGCGACCTTAGAACAACCCTAGGTTTGCAACCTCCGACGGGGTCCCTCCCGAGGTTGTGATCGTAGGCTTTCGCGGCACCTCTGCTACAGGCGGTCTGACTGGCTGCACTCAGGAGCTCCGGCAAGGAGAATCTTGACGACCGCGCGATCTAGCGCTTTCGTGTGTTGACCATAAGTGCGTCAACATATTTTGGCGACTCCGCTGGGGAAAGAAATCTGGTTTTTGAAGACCAATCTACTATCCCTACCATTATGGGCTTCGACGTTGGAGAAGACAACATTGTGACGCCAACACTTGAAGATCTTAGCGCTGAAGATCATTTGAGATTCATGGTGCTCTAGAGGCATCTTGAATCGGAATTTTTGAAGACTTTCCAGAAGAATCGGGATCGTCCGGCAAAAACTATTCAAGACTTCGTGATGCCTTCTTTTAAGATGAGTAAGAGGCAAATTGAGGTAATTGACGATGTAAGCACTGCTGCACCTCACCCTACTACATCTACTCCCATGGCTTCAGGTTTTTCGGATCGTGATGCATTAATTGAAAAATTACTAGAGTGACTCAAAAAACTAGAGGGTAAATTTATAGATACTCGTGAATTACCTGAGCATAATATTTTTTATGGTATACCGCCGAATTACTTTGCTGGACAGACTCCACCACCACCCAATATGCCCAGACCGAAAACGGTCAATGCAAATGGGTCGGCAGCGGTTGGATCTACAGCCGGTCAAACCGCCAGCGCAGCCGGTCGGACCGCGACAGGCGGTCAGACCGTGTGTACAGGCGGTCAGACCGCTAGTTCTGGTGGTCAGATTAATTTGACTAATGCTATGGTATTCGTGCCGGAACAACCTTTGCCGCTGTCTACTATTTCAAACTCGGTCTCTCCTGGTCGTGCTGGTCCTGTAGCTACAGCGGGCGCTACTTATTCTACGACTATGCATACTACACATTCGGGTGGTGTTCCCGATGACGTTTTTTATGCACATAGGATTATGTAGAACAGACAAGCACATCACTTGAATTATATGAATACTATGTAATCTTCGGCCCAACAAGACCCCCAATGGACCGAATTTACTAGATTCAGGGATGAATTGTCTGATGTGATGAGAAATAAGCTAGGCGTTGATTTTTGTAATACTAGAGTATATCTGAAACCTTATCATGCTAGCTTTGATACTGTTCCTTTTCCCAATAGGTGGCGCTTGCTTGATTTTGTAAAATTTAGTGGAGATGATGAGCGCACCACTTGGGAACACATTAGTCAATACGTAGCTCAGCTAGGGGAGGCTGGAATTTTGAAGCAATTAGAGTATGTTTGTTCTCATTGTCGCTTACTGGTACTGCTTTTGCTTGGTTTTCTTCATTAGCCCCTGGTTCTATTATGAATTGGGATCAACTAGAGCGTAAGTTTCATGATCATTTTTATAGTGGCAATCATGAGATGAAATTGGCAGATTTGGCATTGGTTAGACAGGGTCGGGATGAAACTATCTCTCAATTTATGAGAAGATTTAAAGACATTAAAAACCGTTTCTTTAATTTGTCTATGTCTGAAGCTGATCTTGCTGGCTTATGTTTTAGAGGTTTAAAATCCTCCATTAGAGAGAAAATAGACAATTGTGATTATTATTCGGTCGCACAAGTACATATTAGAGTTGAGGTAGCTGAAGGCCGAATGAATAAAGAGAAGGAGAGTTTTAAGACACGTCGGTCTAATGTTCGTATAGTTGATTATGAATCCGATGATTCGACCGACGATGATAATGATGTTTATTTAGCTGAATTTGTATGGCCTGCTAATAAGAAAACTGTGTCATGCCAATCTCTTAAGCCGATTCATAAGAATCGGCAAGAAGATATAAAGTTTACTTTTGATGTGTCCAAATGTGATCGTATATTTGATGAATTGCACAAATTTGGTTACATCAAGATTTCTCATGTTATACCACCTACGGAAGAATTGAGGAAGCGTGCTTATTGTAAGTTTCATAATTCTTTTTCGCATGCTACTAATGATTGCAATGTCTTCCATCAGCAGGTTCAATCGACTATTAATGAGAGCCGTTTGAAGTTTCATGACATGCAAATTGACGAAACTCCTTTTCCGGTCAACACCATGGAATTGCAGCAGCCCAAGGTTTTGGTTCGGCCACATCAAGCCGAATCTACCAAAGGAAATAACGTGGTGATTGGAGAAGAAAGACCGTCTTCAAAAGAGTCGGTTAGAGAAGTGACTTCTGAGAAGACAACTAATGGGAAAGAGTCATTCAAGGTTACTGTGAAATCCTCTAGACAAGGGGGGCAAGGGCCGGTCGCTACTCTTAAACTGCGGGTGCCCGGGTCTGGTCTGTTACAGGCAGTCAGACCGGTTGCGCCAGGCGGTCAGACCGCCTGCCCATGGACGCCCAAAGATGCTGATTCCGAAGCGTTTAGAAGTTGGTACTTGGAAGATGAACGTGGCAAAGGAGCAGGGTGTTCGAAAGCCCAAAGTCACGTTTGATATGCTTTAGACAAGTACACCAAACAAAAGGCCGTTCCGAGCGATCGACCGTTTAAAAAAAGAATGAGATCACCGATTCAACATGAGAGGATTCCTTCGCCTCCTCGCATGAACTTGGATCCGGTGTGGGATAACAATGGATTGATGTGGGTGCCATATCGTTTGACAATGCAGCCTTCGTTTCACCCTGGCTGGGAAGGCTCGAGAAGACGCGTACAAGACAGGATTGTATATCCCAGACATGACCGATCGGCTTTCTGTCAATCTGGTCGAGAACACTGGTCACAGGCAGTTAGACCGCCTGTTACAGGCGGTCAGACCGCTCGTCATGGTCAACTGCCTAAAGCTCCTCGGAAGCAGGTTTATCGGCCCAAGAAGATAGAGGAGGTGCAGGGTGGACTCAGAGAGGACTACTGAGTTTGATATTATTCAAGTTGGGACTATGGATGTCCCTATTGAGAAAAGTCTGGCTTCAAAGCCGACTCTCAGCAGAAAGACGGTGGAAGATCAGGGATCTAGTGTCAACAAGACTCAGCAGCGCTTTCTTCCGAAGTGGTGTCCCGAGGGTTTGACTCGTACACAGAAGAGGAAGCTTCAGAGACTTCGTTTTCGGGAGAAGCAGGAACAAGAGTTGGAGAAAGAGAGAGATGAATTCTTCAACCAGAGCAGGCCTATGATTCCTCAGAAGAAAGAATGGAAGCCGAGGGAAGACCCGCAGGCGGTCCAACCGGCTGTACAGGCGGTCCAGACTGCCTATCATTTAGAGTCAGCGACCCAGGCGGTCAGACCGCCTATACAGGCGGTTAGACCGGGTGATGCAGAAGCGCCCGGTGTTTCTTCTTCTAGTTCTTCGGCTCATGACAGCAAGTTAACATCGGTTCCCACTGCTGAGGACGATGAAGAGCTTGTTGATTACAGTCCTTCTTTGGAGCGGATGAATTTTGATGTGAATGTGCTTCATATGTCCATGGATGGGGACATGCTTTCGGAGGAGGAGGTGACTCATATTGATTTTGGTCCCAAGGAGGCTATATTACAGAAGCCTAAAGCTTAAGATAATCGTTTGAAGGCTTTATATTTGAAGGGACATATCAATGGGAAGCCAATCTCGCAGATGTTGGTCGATGGAGGGGCTATTGTGAACTTAATGCCTTATTCTTTGCACAAGAAACTTGGTGGTTCAGATTCAGAATTGATTAAGACCAACATGACCGTCAGCGGCACTGGAGGAGGAAAGCCTATTGGTACCAAGGGGGTGATTTCTATGGAGCTTACTATTGGGAGCAAGACCTTGGCTACTGCTTTCTTCGTCACTGAGACTCAAGATAACTTTAGCTTAATCTTGGGTCGTGATTTGATTCATGCAAACCAATGCATTCCATCTACTTTGCATCAATGTTTAATTCAATGGGTAGATGATGATGTAGAAGTTGTGCATGGTGATACTTCTGCTTGTGTTGCTATAGCTGATAGCTCTTTGATTGGCATTCATGATGATGTTAGATGTTTGTCAGGCTTAGATCTTTCTGAATTTGAGTTTATCAGCGGTACTAAGAATGGCTTCATCCCTGCTGTCATAAAGCCGATAAATAATTGGCTGAATCATCTCATATGATTTAATGGATAATCGAGAGTGGTTGCAGCAGAGACTTGAACACTATCGGTCGTATCAGAACAATATGTGTGAAGCTATTGAAGACTTTGATGATATAAGCAAGCTAGGATGTGGTTTTACATCGGCTGATCCTCTTGAGGAGGTAGACATTGGTGATGGTTCTTTACCCAGGTCGACGTTTGTAAATAAGAATTTAGATCCTGCTTTTAAATCTGATTAATAAAGTTGTTGAAAGAGTATGTCGATTGCTTTGCTTGGAATTATCATGAAATGTCTGGTTTAACCCGGGAGCTTGTTGAGCATCGGTTGACTATTAAGTCCGGTTTTAGGCTTTATAAACAACCAACTATGCATTTTAATCCTGAAATTTATGACCGAGTTAAAGAAGAAATAAATCGGTTATTAGAAGCAAAGTTTATTAGACCTTGTCGATATGCTGAATGGATTTCTAATATTGTGGCCGTGGAAAAGAAAGGAACGTATAAGATTAGAGTGTGCATTGATTTTAGAAATTTTAATCGTGCTACTCCTAAAGATGAATATCTTATGCCAATCGCCGATATGCTTATCGATGCTGCGTCTGGACATAGAATGATTAGCTTTCTTGATGGTAATGCTGGTTACAATCAAATTTTTATGGCCGAAGAGGATATATCCAAAACGGCTTTTGTATGTCCAGGCTTTGTTGGTTTATTTGAGTGGATTGTTATGACTTTTGGTTTAAAGAATGCCAGTGCTACTTACCAAAGGGCGATGAATTTGATCTTCCATGATTTGCTTTGTATTATCTTGGAAGTTTACATCGATGATATTGTTGTTAAATCGGCTGGAAGTGGTTCTCATTTGATTGATTTGAGACTTTCATTTGAAAGAATGCGTCGGTATGGTTTGAACATGAATCCACTCAAATGTGCTTTTGGTGTGTCGGTCGGGAAATTTCTGGGCTTCATAGTTCATGAGAATGGCATAGAAATTGATGCAAAGAAGGCCGATACTATTGGCAAGTTGCAGGCGCCTAGCTCTAGGAAAGAGTTGCAAAAATTCTTGGGCAAGGTGAATTATTTGAGAAGATTTATTTGCAATTTGTCGGGAAAGGTGAATGCTTTTACTTCTTTGCTTCGGTTGAAAGATGATGCTGAATTTACATGGGGGGCAAAACAGCAAGAGGCGTTTGATGAGATCAAGCATTATTTATCTTCGCCTCCAGTTCTTCGGGCACCTAGGAGAGGGGTTCCTTTTAAGTTATATATCGCGACCGAAGAAAGCGTTATTGGAGTTGTTTTGATACAAGGGACCGAAGGGAAAGAATATATTATCACTTATGCAAGTAGAAGATTATTGGATGCCGAAACAAGGTACACTTTTATTGAGAAGTTATGCTTGTCACTATATAATGCTTGTACAAAGTTGAGGCATTATTTGTTATTAAATACTTGCATAGTTGCTAGTCAAGCCGATATAATTAAATACATGTTGCATAGACCTATATTGAGTGGTAGAATCGGCAAATGGGCTTATGCTTTGATTGAATATGATTTAGTATTTGAGCCGTTGAAATCTATGAAAGGACAAATCGTTGCCGATTTTATTGTTGAACATAGGATTGATGAGCATATTGATTTAAATGTCGGCTATATTACTTTTACCCCATGTAGATTGCATTTTAATGGATCGGTTTGCAAAAGTGGTTGTGGAGTTGGTGTTCTTCTTATATCACCAAATGGTGTTGTTTTTGAGGCTCTTAACCGATTAGATCATAAATACACTAATAATCAAACCGAATATGAAGCTTTATTATTCGGGTTGGAGATTTTATATGATATGGGGATAAAGCATGTGGAAGCATATGGTGATTCTTTATTGGTGGTGCAGCAAGTATCTAAGGTTTGTCAATGCTTAGATGGATTTTTGAATGCTTATC
Source organism: Digitaria exilis (assembly GCA_015342445.1). NCBI lineage: Eukaryota > Viridiplantae > Streptophyta > Magnoliopsida > Poales > Poaceae > Digitaria > Digitaria exilis. The sequence goes on along the minus strand of JACEFO010001695.1, from coordinate 679,998 downwards.
TTGATAAGTGTTTAGATATTATATCTTGCTTTGATGAATTTATCATTTATCATGTACCAAGAGAAGAGAATCCTAGAGGTAATGCGTTGGCTCAACAAGCATCAGGCTACAATGTTCAGAAAAGAAATTTTCATGAAAAGAGGCTGATGTTTCGTGAAGCCGACATTTTAGCTCTGGAACAGGCGGTTCGTCCGCCTGTTACAGCCGGTCCGACCGGTACGGCCGGTCTAACCGCCAGTACAGGCGGTCTGACCGCCTGCGCCTCTGAAAACACCGACTCGGCTGTTAATGATTTTCAATCTATTGTGGTCGATGCTGGTGATTGGAGGAAGCCTCTGGTGGAGTATTTGTAGGATACTAGCAGGTCAGTGGATCGAAAAGTACGATGACGGGCTTTCAAGTTTACTTTGATTGATGGTGAACTATATCATCGGACCATGGATGGATTGCTTTTGAAATGTTTAGATCCTGATCAAGCTAGATTGGCTATGGTAAAGGTTCATGAAGGAATTTGTGGTACACATCAATCGGCTCGAATGATGAAGGGGCTCCTTAGGCGGGCTTGCTTTTATTGGCCTACAATGATAGCTGATTGTTTCGTTACTACAAAGGATGTGAAGAGTGCCAAAAGTTCAGGGATATTCAGATAGCACCTGCTGCGTTGATCATCCGATCATTAAACCATGACCTTTTAGAGGATGGGGTTTAGATTTTGTTGGTAAGATTCATCCTCCGTCATCCAAGGGTCATTGTTTTGTGATTGTGGCTACTGATTATTTTACCAAGTGGACTGAAGCAATTCCCCTTAAGAACATGACACATAGAGAGGTGATTGAGTTTATCACTGGGCATATTATTCATAGATTTGGGATTCCTCAGACATTGACGACAGATCAAGGAACATCATATATTTCTAAGGAGGTACGTGAGTTTGTTGAATCCTATGGCATTAAGTTGCTGAATTCATCTCCATATTATGCTCAAGCCAATGGTCAAGCCGAGTCTAGCATTAAGATTTTAATCAAGCACATAAAGAAGAAGATTGAAGATCATCCTAAGCGGTGGCTCGAGGTATTATCTGAGGCATTATGGGCACATCATATTTCTAGACATGGTGCTACTAAGGTTACTCCATTTGAGCTTGTCTATGGTCAAGAGGCCGTTTTGTCCGTTGAGATAAATCTGACTTCTTATAGATTGACTGAGCAAAATGATCTTGATGCTAGCACATATTGTGCTTTGATGATGGATAGTATTGATGATGTGACCGAAAAGCGTTTGGAGGCTTTGGAGGAGATCGAAAAGGATAAGAGAAGAGTGGCCCGAGCATATAATAAGAAGGTAAAATTCAAATCTTTTCAAGTTAATGATTTGATTTGGAAGACTATTCTGCCTATAGGAACAAAGAGCAACAAATTTGGCAAACGGTCACCGAATTGGGAAGGACCATATCGTATTGTAAAGGTTTGTTCCGAAAATTCTTATATGGTGGAAACTTTACAAGGATTTCAGTTGCCAAGAGCACTCAATGGGAAGTACTTGAAAAAATATTATCCAAGTGTTTGGCAACATGCTTGAAAGGATATGGTCGATATATGATATCACCCTTAGAGAAAAAATGACCGACAATAGAGGGTCGCCCTTAGTCTGATTAAATGTTTTGTGGTAAACAAAGTTTTACCAAAAAACAGGGGGGCATATGTTGATGACCAAAAATGGTTTAAAGTCGATCAGGCTGGAACGGCCGGTCTAGACCGCCTGTGCATGCGGTTAGACCGGCTGGGCCTTGTAGCCGATCTGGCAATGTGCCAGGCGGTTTGACCGCCTGTCCCCGAGTCTGAGTAGAATCAGGGTTTTACATGTTTTTAGATCTGTACAAGGACTTCCTTGCGGGGCAAGACCTCCCCACCCTATAAATATAAAGGGTCGTGGCCGATTGAGGACCTCTACCCAATCGTACAAATCATTGTCTTACTTTTTATCTCTAAACCCTAGCTTTTCCAATCCCCTTGCTTTCCTTCTTCGTCTCTACGACGTATTAGGACGTTCTAAGTGGCCTTGCCGACCTTAGAACAATCCTAGGTTTGCAACCTCCGACGGGGTCCCTCCCGAGGTTGTGATCGTAGGCTTTAGCGGCGCCTCTGCTACAGGCGGTCTGACCAGCCCCTATAGGCGGTCTGACCGGCTGCACTCAGGAGCTCCGACGAGGAGAATCTTGACGATCGCACGATCTAGCACTTTTGTGTGTTGACCAGAAGTGCGTCAACAGACTCGAAAGAACTCGTTTCTTTTAGTATAGATTCATATACTAACCCGCCACTTGGCACATGAAATAAACCTGTTTTCACATATGTACATATTTTTGGAGGATTTTGTTTTATGCTGTTTTTTTGAGTTATAAATGAGCACTTCTGGATGAAGACCGAGATCATCACCAACCTCTAAGGATGTGCAAGGGCAAAGGCTTGAAGAACACACTCGGACCACTTCAGGAACAAGGCAAATCAAACAAGCATTTGGAAAGTTAGCAAAGATCCAATCTTATCCCAAGCAAACAACATCAAAAGGCCCACATATGTGAAGCGCATAAGTGAATAAAGTTTCAAGGAGTCTACACATGAAAGCAGAGGCGAGATGGGTTAAAAAGAGCCTAGGCCGGCCTAGGGGCCCACTAGCCAGCCGTCCTAGGGTGTTTTCAAGGTGGTCCGACCTCCCCTTCATGACGAGAGAGCCGCCTAATCGGTGGATACACACACTAGAGGAAGCCAACTGCCGTGACAAGTTGGAGGACGGTGAGAATTCGTTCTTCGCCGAGGACTTCTACACCATGAATTCCATCGTCAAGACTAGCTTTATGGGGTGAAATCCTCGTTTGCCCATGGGGTCGTAAGGTGGTCTAAGTTTGTAATCGTCAACATACTTTGTGATATCGATCTATCTTAATCCTATTACTAGTTTTCTTTTCTCTACAAAACTTGCAGACTTCTTTGTTTCTTCGCGGGTCTTTATGTCCATCTTCTTTGCCATCTTTTGGATGCCTTAGAATATGACTAAGGACACGTTTATACGCGATTCAGATCGATTCAATTTGGATAACCATCATTTGGATGTTGATCATTTAAGCATTTGGATGGCTTCCAAAGTATCCTTGGGACCTAAAAATATCTACAAATATTCAACTAGACAAAAGTTGTAGTCAATCTCCAAAATAACAAACAAGGGCCCGGGCCATTTTCCTAACACACGAGTGTAAAAAAGAAGCCAGGAATAACAAGAGACAGGGAATGCTACGCAGATCTTTAAAAAGGGTGAAAGCAAGGGAAAAAAAAGAGTCACCATCGTCGTTGTACAAAACCTAGGTTAAAAGAATCACACTCAATAGTCATGGCACTATAAATGTCAAGGGGCATGCATCATTGAAAAAACCCAACACGTCCAAGGGGCGCGCTTTCAAGATGGCCGCTCATTAAGAGCACTACTCGCTCATACTGGCCAGATAGTTCGAATCGAACCTCAAAACCATGTCCCTTGAGTTGTTGTGTAAAAGTATAAAGCCAAGCAACACACATTGATTTAAGCGCCTTCCCGACTGAGCTCTAGTTGCAAAGGCATTCGGGGGCTTTGTGCCTGTCAAGACTAGCCTCGGTAGGGGCTGCATGAAGCATAACTGTACTAGAGCATGCCAGCACAACCAAAACGAGTGCCACGATCAATCAACTAGACGCAACCGTAGGGGCAAACTAAGTGCCATGACTAGAAGACTCGACTGAGCTCCAAAGAAGGCCCGACTGAAGGTTACATGAAGCATGCATAGAATTTAACATGCAAACATTCACCTAAGACAACCTTATTCACCAAGCAATGTAAGGGACCCCCCCTTGAGCTATAAAAGGGGAGGCACCCAACCATAGTGGACAAGCGAAAGAAAGAGAAGTAGTAGAACTTCTTCACATGCTAAGAGAATAGCGTGCCATACCTCTCTAGATGATGCCATGTGCCCTCCATGTGCCATAGAGTTTGGCCCCGATTTTGAGGCCCAAACTGGGAAATACGCCTGTGCGAAGGTTTTCAGGCCCAAACTGCCCATCTACACTTGATTGCCCAGCGATCTCCTTGATTTTGATACATGTCCGACCTCCTGCTCAACCTTTACATCTTCAAATCTCTCATGGTCCAGCCACACAGGCTACCTACTCGACTTGCCATCATCTTGCCACATGACTTAGCCGATGCCATCTTCATCCTCCATATTCACACATCCTTCCTCTTCAGTGCACCATGTGGACCGCTTATGACTCTGCCTGGTCTCCTCAGGTCCTTCAGTCCAAGTCTACTCACAATACTCTAAACCTTTCACTTGATTTTCGCATCACACCATTGCCCTCCATGTCGCATCCATCACCTGCACTTCACAAGGAAAGCCATGCATAATACACCCTAGCTGTCAATCACTCATCATCTAGGGGGTTACTACCGTTGCTCCTCAGTTTCCATAGTTTAGGGATGAAACTGTGTCTGAACATAAACGATAGGGACTAAAATGACCATTTTTAGAGTTTGTGGATGAAACTGAGCTTGAGACGATAGTTGTGGGTTGTAAATGGATATTCTGCCAAGGGAATTCATGTCTTGTGTTTGGGTGTGGGCTTTGTATTGGGAAATTATTGTAACATAAGCCGTGATGAATGGTCGGGATGCATTCATATCTTACGTATCGTACTAGAGACACACAATCCAATAAAATATCCGTGGGAGGTTGACTTCACACTTTCATTCCTATCCCATCAAACTCACATACCAACCACTAAATAAATAAATCATTATTTGCCTCTACACTCCAATGGAGTCCCACCAATTACATCCAACCAAACACACCACTAGCATTTCTGGTTGTGCCTATGAATAATTTAGCCATACACGTCTTGGCCTAGAAAATGCAAGTATAAAATAGGTTAGTATTTAATAACTATCATTTGAGGTATATGCCCTTTTGAAATGTTCTTTCTCATGCATCCAAGATTTGCATTAATTCATTGGATTTCCAAAAATATGAAGATACGCATTTATTGTATTAGCCGTATCCTAGCTGTTCATTGAAATCTCCTTGGCATATAACTAGGTTCACACTATATGGCTATAGGCTACATCTCAAACCGAGATCCCCTTTGCAACCAATCACGCCATGGCCACCAAAGAAGCTGTTGCTGTCCTCGCCCCAAGCCCAGCCGCTGTCGTCGTCAAGTACCGTGGCGTCGTGATGCTGCCAGACGGCAAGTGGCGCGCCATCATCGTCAATCGTGACGGAGAATCGTTCGATGTCGGCGAGTATGAGACGGCGGCGGCTGCAGCACTCGCACATGACCGTGCCATACTCGCCATCCTAGGTCCAGGTACTTCCGCAACTGTGCTCAACTTCCGTGCTGCATTCAGCGACACGGAGCTACGGTTCCTACGCGGCCACCATGCACCAACGCGCCCTGCAGGCATTGTCGCCATGGTGCGGCGGAGTAGCAATGGAAGCTATGACACAGAGTTGTCCCAATTTGCAGCGCGTGCATTTGACGCACACCTGGATCCAGAGTTGGCACATGATGTGGCAAATTTCCGGCTTGCGCACAGCGAGATCCTGGACCGTCTCAAGGAGAACGCTGCCATCGCAGCTGGCGCCCAGGCTAGCCCAGAGATGCGTGCTAAGGCCAAGCTGGATGCCGAGAGGCAGGCGTTTGTGCAGGCCGCCAAGAACAAGGCCACTGACAAGTTGTGGGTTGAAAGTTACCACCGCCGAAGGCAAGAGACTGGCCTAACATTTGAGGATGAGAACAGGTGGCCTTTGATTATTCCTGCCGTCGATGTCCGTGTAGATTGGTTCCCTGGGGAAGAGCTGATCTACCTACCTCATGGCAGTAGCTATGTTGATGAGATGATTATGAGAAGGGACCTGATCAAGAACAGCGAACCCGATGCACTCATGAATGATGGTTTTCTGATTTGATGCTTGATCAAGTGTGATAGCGATATGCCAGATTGTATTGTTAGTGTTATGCACCATTTTGATTATTAGAGCTTGAGTTGTGCAACTTTGTTTCATGGTAATGTATTTTGCATGTATCTCTACTTTCACACCAGCTAGATTTAAGTGATAGAAACATGGAAGTTTTTTCAATAGGTAGTGTGTGCATGATGACGAATGTCATGGTTTTCAACGAGTTTTATTTCTATCATATCTAGCTATGATGGATAATAAAATAAAATTGAACCACAAATACAAACATGGTATTCAAATGAAATCAGTAATTTACAAATATGAAAATAGAACTGAAGTGCCACATTATTACCAGGCCATTTTCTCTTTCGAAGGACTACGAAGAAGTTTTTATTGCTACAAATATGTAAATATAAAAGTCAAATGAGTTTATGCACATGGCAATATAGGGAGAAATTTGTAAAACTAGTGTGTAGCTTTCTAAAAATGGTATTACCTTTGAGGGGATAGAACAGGAACACACATCTTCCCATAATATAGATATGTTTAGATTTGTCCTGATTCAAATATTGTTTTGACCATAATGGCAACACAATAAATATGTTAAGAGATTAATCGTGAAACAAACTATCATAACACAACAACTGATAATAAACTGTCTTTTGAGATATTATTGGTGAAAGATGAAATTTTTTTTACTTAGGACAAACCTAAATATAGCTATATTATGTGACATAGGTAGTATAATATTGTATATTTCATTGGAAGCCTTAGAAAATCTTCCGAATTGTCTCTTGTGTGATACAGAAACGAATCATGACAAACTCCATCCTTCATAGAAGTCGAATTAGTCATTGTCATCCATCGGTGCTGGCATATGCATCTAGGTGTCAAACAATGGCTCCAGATGGCAAATCTCTTGCCTTATGCTTTTCAATAATTTGCAGCTATGTTGGTGTTTCTTAACTCTTATAGATTTATTTGCGAGCGCACATAAATACCGATGTAGCAATTCACCCGGAAGTATACTTTAGGGTATCAAATCCATATGGAACAGAAGGTATAATTATCTTCTAACTAGAATACCTAGAGAGATAAAAGGGGAAATATTGGCCTAGTATAGCGTGGTTCAATATAAAGGAAGATCATAGATAAGCTAATTCTCTCAATAGTAAGCTTGCTTCGGGGACCGGTTGGACCTTAATCCAAAAATCCTCTAGCAAAAAAAATATGTAAACTACCGATATTGAGCAGGAGAGAGTACTCAAATCTCTTAAATGAGAAGGATGAACAGTCTGTCACAACATGTCACCCATCCCACAAGACTAGTAAGTATATCAGCAATTAATCAAGGGAAATTCCAAAGTCTAAACACTTTGTCTACACCCAGAAAGACGTATTCTAATGTTGTACCGGGTTACCTGTGTTTATCAGGGGCCCAAACACTAGATTACCTTGCCAAGGAGGACACTTGATCCCACAAGCAAACAATATCAAGAAAGAACTTACCAAAAGAAGAACTTGAATACTCACAAGTGTTTGTATTCAACTAGATACAAGGTACAAGAAGAGTCCAACAAGTCCGGCTCTATCTCCAACACTTCTCCTCACACACACCCTACCCTATGTACAACAAGGAGCTTCTCTCTCTCCCTTTCCCTTTCCCACTAATATGTACTAATTTATCTTTCTTGTCAAACGAGGAGGGGTAACTCTACTTACATAGGCCCCATAGGTTGGTTCAAGGGCATCTAAGTATGGTAGAAGCTTTTGCCAACCTTTGGAACTGTCTGTCATACAACGACCTCACGAAGACTGGGTTATGGGCCCACTAGCCCAGCTCGGCCCATCTAGGGTGTCAACTGGCACAAGGCTGGGTCCATTCGGGCTCATTCCTGGTTGGTGATTTGTCCCCCGGGTCCATATTCTGGCAACATGTGAGACACTCTAATTTTATTCGGTTTAGTATGTCGTATAGGTCCCTTAAGATCCGTGTAGCACAGAATACCTTTTATTGTGTCTTTGTGTTTGTTTTCTCTGTTCTTTTACCTACCTGCATGTCAAGAATCACAAAAGACCTATTCTAGCATCGATGACCATTTTCCTATAACACTTGATGAAGATTATCAATAGATGAGGAACAATGGTTGTTGGTGTTTCTTAACTCTTAGAAATCTGCAAGCGCACTGGATGGAGTACTTCACCCGGAAGTATTCAGGGTATCGAGTCCATAGGGAACAGAGTATAGCTTTTCTTCTAACTAAGATACCTCTTTTAGTAAGATTGGAGAGATCGAATCTATGGATAATGTGGTTCTTTTCTAATGAAAGATCAAAGGTAAGAAACTTCTGCATATCTCTTGCTTGCTTCTGCGACCGTTTGACCTTCGGAAGAAAACCCTTTGGCTACAAATATAAAACTACTTCTGAGCCTAGTAAGAGGGACAAAAATGAATGCACATGGCTGTCACTTCCTGGCACTTACCCCACAATTCTAGTAAAGAACAGAAGTAAAACAAGGGATATCCTTAAACCTAGGCACTATGTCCACACTCAGAATAATGAGCCTAATGTTGTACCAGGTATTCGTCTTTATTAGGAGCCATTACACTAAACAACTCACCGAAGTGAGCACTTGAACCCACAAGCAATCATATTTAGAAATAACTTAAGCAAAGAGCTTACCAAAATAAGAACTTGAATACTCACCCAAGTGTTTGTCTCCAATGAGGTACAACATATAGAAGAGGTATGCAAGTATACAGAACAAATCCAATCAAGTTGGATCTTTTCTAATCTCACTCTAATTATCTTCTAATCCACTTCTAATCTCTCCCTCACATTCTTTCCTACTTATTTACAATGAGGATTTTCTCTCTCTCCTCTCCTTATCTCCTAGGTGTCTCTCTTCTTATGATCTGAAATGTTATCTAATGAGAGGGAAGGTACCCACACTTATATAGGCCTCATAGGTTGGTTTGACGGGTCATATCCATGGATTTTACATGGACCCAATATAGAGAACCACCATTGAACCACCTCACAAAGTCGGTGGCTAGCCAAACCCAACTTGGGTCCAATCGGCCCAGGGTTGGCGTGTGTCTGCGCAGCCTTTTGATCCAGGTCTTGCCCCATGGATCCTTATGCTGTCCTTAAGTGCATTTGCCTGAGTTGGGCCAATATTATTAGCCTTTGTGGGCCTCTCATTTATATCTAGAGGTAATTATAGTGTGTTTCTTTGCTCATGGATCGATGATGCGGTAGGAGGATGAGATGGCCTACCGGCCAGCCAGGAATGGGCCAGTTGGCCAGGCTTTGGTTGGTCGGCCAGGGGTTGTCCGGCCAACCAAGTTCTTCTCCTAGTTTTGTCCAATTTTTCTGGCATTTGTTCCTGTAACCATAAAACATCACAAACTCATGGAAGTTTGTTAGAATCAATTAAAATATACATATAACATAATGCTAAGCTTTCATTTATTCCCGAGATGTTCACGATTAAGATAGAGTTTAATTGTCGTAAACACACATACACCTCTTCCTTGAGCTCGCCATTGAGGACGGAGCTATTGATGTCCATGTGATAGACATGCTAGCCTTGGTGCACCACTAGTGTGATCAGAAGAACTAACTCAATTCCAGCCATGGATGCGAAGACCACCTCATAGTCGACCCTAATGTGTTGAGCATTGCCCTTTGCCATGATATGCACCTTGTGTTGCATGATATTGTCGTTCTCGTCATGTTTCACCTTGTACATTCAAATGAGCACGATGGCACAACTATTAATGGTGTAGGGACCATGTTTTTGCAATAAAGTTCTCCCGGTGTTCTCTTTATATTGCAATTAATTGTAATGGTATGGTTGTCACATATTTGCAGCTAAGTGCTACATGTTATTCTCTTTATATTGCAAAGAACATGGCTTTCCTATTCCCCATTGCATTGTGTATTTGTGGTGTTTGACTTTCTCTCTAACTAACCGATCCTTAGGCCTGCCGGTGGGCATCCAATGCCCTCATCCACACCCTTACCCACTCCATTTGGGTAGGGTTTGGGAGAAAAATTACCCGTTTAGTTTTAAGTATGGGGAGGGTAATACCCACTCAAAATCATTCTATCCATGATACCCATTCGCAAAAGAAAGTCAGACTACAACTATCTCTTCTTCGGCAAGCTGCCTGCCTGCACTGCCACAGTGGCACGAACTCGATCGAGAGGCATGCCACCAGAGATGATCGAGTCGATTTCTGCTCCTCACCTCGAGCACGCGTGTTGGTGGCTTGGTGCATGAGCGCTGATGCTTTTGCCCCCGCTGCCCCAGACGTAGAGGTCTGATGGGTAGAAGAAGATAGAGGCGGCGGCGGTGGCATCGATTATGGCGAGCTTGCGGAGGTCCCGACGAGGTCGGATGGGTGGGTGATGAGGTCCTCGCTGGGAGCAAACTGGGTGGGGTTGACATACATGGAGACGACGGTGGCAATATGGCCGGCAGACGCGGCGGCGGCGGAGACGAGGCCTCGGTGGCACATGGTGGAGACGAACGGCTCGGCGGCGGTGGAGACGAGGGAGAGACAGTGCATGGTGGAGACGAACGGCTCGGCGGCAGTGCACCCATCGTGCATCGCAGCCTTGTCGCGAATCATGCCTGAGCTTCTCACCCACTGGATAATCAGTACCCATTGGGTATACCCATTTTAATTGGGTGTGGACAATTTAAGGGGAATAGTGGACATGGATATGGATGTCCAATACCCTCCCCAACGGCAGGCCTACCGATCCTGCAGGAGAAGGACAAGCCGATGTTGGAAGTGCATGATAATTGTTTGGCACATGCTACCCCCATTAATAAAGAGCAAATGAGGTTGAGGGAGTCATATCCATGCTTCTCATCCACAAGGCCAGCGATAGGCTTGCCGCCACCTTTGGGTATGAGGTTGAGGGAGCTCCAGAGGAACCATTCCCCATCCTTGACCTCAACCCTCACAGACACAACCCAAGGCATGCACATTTTTGTTTCCCTTTCTGTGACCTTTTTTTATTCCTACGCCCATGGTTGTCACCATAGTGGCTACATTACACACAATGGCTAATGAATTTTGTGGGAATTTTGTGGGAAATGTGTTTTGAATGTGGAGGAGAAGAGATATGGTTTGGTCATAAAGCCTGACCCTAAGGTGTATAGTTGTTGACACAGAAAAACAACACTCAGGCTCGAGGGTGCTGTAGACCAAGCCCGAATCGATGGCCTTGGTGACTAGGGTGTGCCAGACAATTTGACCTATAAGTTGACAAGAAAACAGTGCAAATATCAAATACGAGAGCTTATCAGCCGATCCAGATAAGGACAAGATTCAGCTTGGAACAACTAATTCAGCTGATCAGATCTAACAGATCGGTTAGGGAATGTGCCATGTGTACAAAGTTAACAAACAGTTACGAATGTGCAACGTGAATGTTATCATGTAAGCTTTAGACATACCTTAAATTAGTTTTACAATGTATTTAGTAATTAAGCATGATAAAATAATGATCGGGACATCTAGGTGAAGGTATAAGAGTCTATTAAGGATGCGAATGTGCACCTCTTATCAGATCTTAGACATGCAACACTTAAAGACCGTAATAGATCTAATCGGCTAAGTACAGATATAAGATAAATAAACAGAATTAATCAACCGATCAGACACGTTATGACCAGCATAACCATGGTAAGAGCACGAAAAACAGGTAAAACCTATAGATCTAGCAAATACCGATAAATTATGAATAAATCTAAACGAGATAATAGTGATGCGCCCATATATCAAAGCTCAGATAAATTTGGTAAATTGTAAATAAATCTAGACGAAGCAACAATGATGTGTCCTCATGTTAAAACCAAGATATTATTCAAAAGTTGTCGAATATTTGGACGAGGAAACGACGATGTGCCCAGAGACCAAAGCCCAAGATATTTAGTAACGAAAAACTCACCAGTAGAACTAAGTTGCTCTAATGTGAGACGTCCTTGATCGAGCTCGAAAAGTAGTCACCGTGAAAAAGAAAAAGAAAAGACGAAGTCGCTAAAATATAAAAGGAGTTTTAGTAGAGTTTTGTTGTATTGATATGTATATTTTTACAATCCTTCAAGGCTCATTTTTATACCACGGAAACTACAACTCCAGGACGATTACAACAAGCTATATTACTTGAATATAAAAAATAGTAACTTTCTAAAAGATATGACTGTTGACGGTCGATTTTCCGTCAACATCTCGGGAACAAATAAAAGTTTTGCATAAGGTTCCATGCATTTTTACTTTGATATAACAATTTTCGCAATTTTTAGATGAGATTATGTTCCAAGAGCACACTGGAGAAATTGCACAAAATTCTGGGCAAAAGCCCGGCCGGCCGACCCTATGCCTGGCCGATCGGCTGAGCACACAACAACGTCAAGTATCCAAGGCGCAACAAACACAGGTCCAAGTAATTTGAGCCGAGCAACTGCTGTCGGTTTGATCGAAAGGCATCGAATGGATCACCTACGGATCGAAGGGCCCACATGTCGGTCCTGACCACCACAAAACATGCAACAGCCACAAGCACCAACCCTAGGGATTAATCCATGACGTCCACAAGTTTAGGCGGTGCATCAGACACCAGAGGCCGTTCGACCGGCCATGCACCCGGCCGGCTGGCCCACCTTTGGTTTGGCCTGGGCCCACGTTCTACAGTCGGTTCGTTAAAACGGTTTTCGGAGGAGCTATGGCCACCCCATAACACACAATTGAAGGAGCTCTTCTCTATATTGCACTTTTCCATTTTCTAGAGTAGGATTAGAGTTTAGAAGTAGGGATGAGTCGAGCCTAGCTCAGATGTTCTGGAGTCTCTCTCGGAGTTCTGGTAAAGCCCTTGTATCTTTTCATTTATTTCGAATATTATCTTTAAAGTATCATCTTCTTTACATCTTGAGTTAAGTTTACATTTCCCGATCTTTTACCTAAGTCTGAGTGGCTTAGAGCGGTGGAGCTCTTTCTTTTAGTTTAGAGTTTATCTTTCAGTTGGGACTCTTCCTTACGGATTTTCTCTCCCAGACTAGAGAACTCAAGTTAGTTATCTAGGTTGTGGGGGATTTCTCTCAAAGGCCTTGAGAGAAATCCTAGTATCAATTATAGCCGCGGTGTCTGGTTTGGTGCTAGCTAGAAAGTGTGTTCCACCCCACGATACCATTGTGATAGACGATAGGTTGTGATAGCCCTGTCCGTCCTTTGTAGTCCACCATGTTCGGGTATTTTCATAACAGTAGTTGTCGGATGTCATTGGATCCCCTTCTCATCCCTTTCTGAGATCCTTCCCATTAGTCGTCGAAGTAAGTTCTGGTTTCCCGACCAATGGGTAAAGACTAGGCAAAAGTTAGGGTTGCTTTTCTCTAGAGTTTAGAAGTATCATTAGGAACCTACGTCCCAAAACACTCGCAGCTCCTTTCCTCCATGGAGGTTCTTGTGTCGTTGGTCGTTATTCTGTGCGCTTGCAGAATATTATTCTAGACCCTAAGAAACACCAACATTGACCCAAACCAGGTCAGACTCAACTCGATACAATCGGGCTTATCCAGCCATTTGTTCTGCGCTTAGGTCATGATGCCTTCGAACCAACATTTGCCCCTCGGTTAGGCGAAGTCTTTAATATCCCTATCAGCTTTTCTCAAATGGCTATCGGCCCATCTAGCCAAAATCGGCTGGAAGCACGATGTTGCTGCTTGTCTTGCTTGACTCAATACCCACTCCTACAAATGAGATTTTAGGAGACATTGCCCTTTAATTTTCAGAGGCGGACACAAAATCCGTCCGCTTCTGTTAATGCCAGGCATTAACAGAGGCGGAAAATTTATAATTAAGGGGGTGTTTGTATATAACTGCCTTGGAAAATTAATTAACGGAGGCGGATATTTTGCAATATCCGCTTCCGAAAATTGTCTATTTCTGGAGGCGGATGTCTTAAGTTGTGCGCCTCCATAAATCAATTTTCGGAGGCGGAAGGCTTATAAGGCCCGCTTCCTAAATTGTTGAGGCCCAACAGGCCCAACTCAGCCCGATAACATACTCATATACATATATAGACTCAAAAAACCCTAACCCTATCTCATTCTATCCACCTCTCCCTCTCTCCTGCGGCGCCCTCTCTCCTTCTCCCTGTCCCTCCCACGACACCCCTCTCACTCTCTCCTCCTCCCTTTCACCCCCACGCAGCGGTGGCGGCACAGGCCACTGCCACCTTCCTCCGGTGTCTCCCTCTCCCCTCAGGCGACGCGTAGGAGCACTATCACCGAGATCCACCGGATGCGGCGGTGAGAAGGCGTGTACGCCCTCCGGCGGCACGCGGCAGTGGCGTGGAGGAACACCGGCGCGTGGATCCAGCACCCGCTTCGTCAACGCGGCGTGGAGGAGCACCGGCGCCCAGATCCACCGGAGGCATGGAGGCGCGGAGGAGCACCGGCGCCCAGAGGAGTGGAACTGCCGAACTGCGGTGGCATGGAGGTGTTGGGGCGACTGGCAGCTGCGCCAACACCTGCTGGCGGCGACGACGGGCTCTAGATGGGCTCGGCGGTCCCAGATGGGCTCGGCGAGCCCATCTAGGGTTTTGGTTTTTTTTTCTTTTTCCATTAACGAAGGCGGACACCATCCGCCTCCAGAAATGCTCGATTAACGGAAGCCTTGTGTTGGAGGCGGACACGTTTTCCGCCTTGGAAAATCCAAAACGACCGCCTCTGAAAACGTATTCTGTAGTAGTGACCTCCTCGCCCGAGCAAACCACTTCCTTCCTCTGGACGCCAGCCTTGACATGTGTCAACAGCAAGTACTTGGAGGATAAGGAGTATGCTCACATTGTTTGACTTTATTGTTTAACTCTTGCAGCTCCACCAAACAAATCCCCTACCTGTAAATTTAGAGGCAGATGTCAAAAGGCAAGCCCCATTAGAACCCCACTGGGCCCTTATTCTAGGGAGGCCTCCAAATTTCACCCCAGACCCCCCATGCCTATGGGCTTATTTTGAGTGGTCCCCACCACTCTCTCCTTTTTACCACCCACTACCCTCCCTCTTCCTCCTATCTCTCTCTTCGCTATCCATTCCCCGTCATCGGGCCCCGCGCAGTCGCACTGTCCGCCGTCATTGGGAGCAGCTATGCTGCTGTCGCAGACCCTGTGGTGTGTTGCGCGCTGGAGCGCCGCCTGGCTCGCCCACTTGCCACCATCAGGCCACCACGCAAGGCCCACTGTCCGCCATCGCTGTTGGGCTCCTTGCGCCTGCTCCCGCCGACACCCGTTGTGCCTGTTTGTGGTGCTGCCTCACCATTATTCGCTTTACACCAACGATGCACACATTTAATTTAGGTGAACCGACACAACACTGCACCAGCCCAAATAGCTCAAGTTGATGTACACGAGGATGCGTTCTGTTCTCTGAGGAGTGCCGTTGGCCACCAGGCCCCTCGCTGCCGGCCATCAGACACCTCATCGTCGCCTTAGGTGTCGTAAGCTATCTCGTCGTTGTTGATCAGCGTCTCGCTCTTCCCCATCCGCCGCATAGATGAAGACCGTCCAATCTCTCGTTCCTCTGCTCGTGCACGGAGCCATGGAGGAAGGTCATTGATGTCTATCTTCGACATCCGGCAGTAGCCACAACTCAAAATTTCTTTCAGGTAAGCACCTCAACAGCTTCCTATAAGTTCTCCAAGTCGTGCCCCTCTCTATCGCTTCCTTCGTATGCCCAGATTCGCAACCCTGAATGGAGAACCCCAAAAATGGACGCGTCGATCATCATCCTCTATTTCTATCTTCCTGTGCCCTCAAATTTTAACATGGTGGCTGGAATCGCCACTTGACAGGTGGATAGGAACAGGCGAGCACGTGAGAAAAGGGGAAGTAAGCAATCTGATGATCTCTCCACCAATCTACACGTGCTGTGCTCTACGCACTTACTTTTGCTTCTGGCCATAGGATGCGTAATGAACGGCATCCCAAGCTTGCACGTCTCTCTGTTGTAAATGGAGTTGTGTTTGAGGATCTCGTTCCGGGTGAGCAACTCCAACCCACCTCCTATTTTTTACTCCTATTCCATCAACAAAATGAGAGTTTCTCATCTTATTTTTCTTTCCTACTTGAAAATTATCTCTAACAACTCTCTCGAAAGATGTTCTTAAAGGATGAGAGTTTTTCATTCCATTTTTAGAAGTATGAGAGTGAGGTCAAAAAATTTGAGATACTTCCAAAGTTAATAATGAAATAAGAGTTTGGTTGAAGATGTTTTTTCTATTTTCTCTTCTAAATGTAGAGCAGGAGGTGGAACAGGAGTTGGGTCGGAGTTGCAGTTGTTAGGGAGTTCCTCTCCGTACTCATCCCGTGACCGTGCCGAATGTTCTGTATGCTAAACGGATGCTCGGTTACTTTTTTTTTTGACACTGACCAGGGTTTGTTCTGTGAAACCCATCCATCCTCCCCGCCGTGGCGCCGTCCAAATCCACGCCACAATCCATCGAACCCACCTAGTGGTGACCCAAGAGGACGCCCTGCGGCAGGGCAAGGAGTAACCCCTGCGTCGCCGTCGTCTGGCAGCGACACCATGCCACCGCCGGCATCTCCGTACGGAGCCTTGCCGCTGCGGGAGGGCGAGCCGGCGCCCTCGGCGGCGGGGGAAGAGCTGCTGCTGGTGCCGCCCCTCAACTTCGCCATGGTCGACCGCGGCGTCTATCGCTCTGGCTTCCCTGACGTCTCCAACCTGCCCTTCCTCGAGTCCCTCCGGCTCCGCTCCGTCCTGTCAGTCTCGCACGATCCACGAACCATCGGCACGCCGCCGATCGAATCTTTCGAGATGGCTTCTTGATTGGTTTCTCTGATGCTCTGCAATCCAGGTGCCTGTGCCCGGAACCGTACCCGGAGGTCAACCTGGAGTTCCTCCACGCCCACGGGATCAGACTTTTCCAGTTTGGAGTCGACGGCTCCAAGGTGATGAAAAGTGGAAAACTCAACTATTAGCAATACTTAATCTCTGCGTATCAAGTGTCCTTTCTTTTCGATTGATATACTTGCTTGGATCTTCGGGTATCTTGGGACTTTATTAATTTTATTCATATTCGTTGGAAATTAGTGTAGAAACCACCCTTCATGGCTGTTTGGTGAAAAGAAATAGAAATAACCGAGTTAAAGGCTGTACTAATTAATTACTCCTACTTCATTTGCTTAATTGTTTAATTAAATTAATACTGTTCATTCTTTCTTTAATTTTTTCACTAATTTGTCTGAAATCGATTAGAACTTGATTTAGGACAATAGTTGTCAATGCAGAATGGTTCATCCCACTCACAGCTCGATGCTGGCAGAGTGGCAATGGTTGGTATTCGCCAGATCTTGCCCGTTGTACTTTTGTGCCGATGCGTACTGTTTTTCTAGGTGTCATTTATTAAAAGAGAAAATCAGCTGTCTTGTCCAATTTGAGCTTCTTCCCTGACAGGTATTTTTGCATGAAAGCATCTATACATTAAATTTTGTATCTAATAAATCTTTATAAATTTTTGTTTAGCAACTATGAATTGCAGACAACCCTTTAAAACATGCTGCTTTGGGATGGATGAATGCATTATTACACTGTAGAAACATTTAAAACGTGATCAAAGACAAGACATGCAAGATACTGCGGCACATTTATGCCATTGGGAAATACATCTCAGCTTTTTCCTAAAAGTAGGATGCGCAGATTTTTGTTTAATCTTGTTACAATAGGTATAGCCTCAAAACCCATAGACACTGTAGTGTGTTACAAATATTTATATAAAAAAAAATTCATTTTCCTTTCTTGATATATCGAATAGTTCTCTTAAACTCCTTTTCTTATTCTACTTCCTCTTTAAAGAATTAGAAAACCTAACATCACATATGTGATTAAATCCACCCTCACAAGCTAATCATTTAAAGTAGAATGGCAGTATAAGAGCATCTCCAAAGTCTTTCTAAATTTTACTCTCTAAATTATCATTTGGAGAGTCATTTACATAAAAATCTATTTCTATATGTTTTCAATCTCCAACAGCTTTTTTATATCTTGTTTACACTCTAGATAGCCATTTTCGCTATCTATCTTTGGCTAGCGAGAAATCCGGAATAGATGATAGCTATATTTGGATCACCACATAGAGAAGCTGTTGGAGGGTATTTTTTTCATCAAAGTCTCTATACTCCTAACAATTAGGATGGATATAGAGAGTCTCTTAGTCTTAGTGTTGCTCTAAGGTGACACCTTCGAAGTTGTGCTAATCGGTTTTATTTGAAATAGTTGATTGCTGTCTCCCTGTTGTGCTAATCAGTTTTATTTGAAATAGTTGATTGATGTCTCCCTGGATCACAACATGCTATCAGTTTAGTTCATGTAGCCTTGTTTTTTCATTATTCACACCTGATCATGTCCAGCAGCTTGGTTTTGAATCTTCTATACTGAATATATATGTTGCTTGCAGGAGCCATTTGTGAACATACCAGAAGATAAAATCTGTGAAGCTCTTAAAGTTATCCTAGGTACTACCATAAAACTCATTTATGATCGTATTATGTGTCGTCCTGATCTGATGTCAAGTTCTCTTAATAGATGTAAGGAACCACCCAGTGCTTATTCACTGCAAGCGTGGAAAGGTAAGCAGTTTGATTACATAACAATTTGTGTTCATGATGTGCTCGGAGTTCCAGTAAATGCACCAAATTTGCAGCATCGAACTGGCTGTGTGGTCGGATGCTTGAGGAAATTGCAACGCTGGTGTCTTACTTCAATATTCGATGAATACCAGCGTTTTGCTGCTGCCAAAACAAGAGTTTCTGATCTAAGGTTCATAGAGCTATTTGATATATCTAGCATAAAGCATCTACCACCATCGTTCATGGGCTGAGGAAGCAAGCTTCAGTGGATGCCCCTTTCCAACATGGGAGTTTATTTAACCTGCTATGCTATATTTTCTTTTATTCAATACAGTACAAACACAAATGCTCACTGCCTGCACACACACTCATGGATGTATGATAGTAACATTAGTAGAATGATTATAATGTAGTGTACTAGTTCTTGAAATAACACCCATGTAGTGTAGAAGTCCTAGTACTAATTGATGTGTGTACTTGGCTGGCGTCGCAACGTCACATTAACTAAGTCCGGAGTAGTCTGAGTACTCGGCTGGTGTCGTGGCGCCCGGACATCTAAGTCCCAGCTAGTCTGAGTACACAGTTTGCTTTTTTGTGCCATAACATCAAAGTCCCGACTAGTTGAAATACTCAGGGGGTGTTGTGACCTCGAAGAAGCGAGCTGATGCTCAGGTTTTGACTTGTGCAAGTACTCAGGTGATAGCCCTTCAAAATTAACATTCAGGACGAGTAGTATCTAAATATGTATTTTTTAAAGAAATCATCGTCTATTCTTGTAAGTTCTCAGATGCTGAGTAACCAACCCGTACCTCAATTTTGAAGATAAGACGGAAAAATCATGGAAGAATCAGCAAGGGTTTTCCACCCGTTAGATATGCCCCGATGGTCGTTGTCATCAAGGGTTGTACACATAATAGCGGTCGTTCATGGTGTATTGGTGAAGCCCTGTTTTGCTCTTTCGGGTTAATATTATCCTGATGTTAGGTACCATCAATTAGAAACTGTTTTTTTTTTCCGAAAGATCAATTATAAGCACTAAACATAAGCTAATTGTAAAAGGAAAAAGTCCAAATTACTCACATCAAGTTTAGCTGAAGTCCACATAACCATTAAGCTTTTTTTTGTTTATTTTACTCCCTAAATGATATCATTTGGTTTAATTAACCTCAAAATACAATGTCTTTTTTCTCCATGCACAAGTGTGGCATTAGGTTCAAATTTGGTGAGATGAACATCGTAACCCACGTTAGAAAAATATAACTCAATTTTTTTTGTTATTGATTTGATAAGTTGTGATATTTTATAATACATTAATCATTGTGATATAACATTATTACGAAAAACAATTATGAAAATTCATAATAAATATGTTTTTGCATACATAATACTATCCACTACGACCATCCAAAATTTCAAATTGAAATTCATTTTTTATGTGGAGAAAAAAGGGCAAACTATACTAAAAGGTAAACTAAACCTAATGACATAGTTTATGGCGTAAATTAAATCAAGAAATAGTGTAGGCAGTAGTTTAGATTTTGTTTTCCACTGTAAAACTAAAGTCATAACTAATAGACCAGTACACCCATCAATTGGTGTACTCAGACTATTAGTTATGACTTATTATATAATAGGTTTCATAATTAGCTCAAATTTAGCCTTTCTAAATGGGATCCAAACACCAAGCTTTTTTTTTTACCGGTGAGGAGCCAATGGGACTGACTGTAGCTTGAAGGAAGCATTGTTTGCCTGTCACATCAGATACCCTGCTTAAGTGCTGATAATTCAGATCGCGCCATCAAAATGTCGCGAGGTCCAAGGACCAGAAGAGCTGGTCAAACATGTTCATTAGTGCCCAGGTTGATTTATCAATTACTCAACAATCAAATTTCTCAAAAATAAGATTGCCGGATATACTGAATGTCAAAGGGGGTGAACACAAACCACAAGTTGGTCAGCAAAATTCTGAATTCCAATCAAGAGTCCCTTTCTGTGCAAACACACACATTCCTCTTCCACAAGGAAATTTCCGTGCTTACTTGTCAAAAGAGTTTGTTTCTTTCCAGGCAGAGCCACCCGATTCTTTTCTTCTAGCCAGAGATACACAAATAAATGTATTCAGAACAAATCTAGAGGTAGGAAAAAAATAACAGGTAGGACTCTTTAGTATGCAACCAATATATCACCACTGGTGCAGACAATTTTCTCCAAGCAAACGCCATCATACATCTTCAGATCCAATCCTCAGATCACATTGCACTAAAAGTTGCAAACCATCGCAAAAAACAGTGTAACGATGTGCCCTTGTTCCCTGGCAATTCATCTTTCCTCTCACCCACACGAGCGACAAGATTACAGAACCAGAGGTTAACTACACATTATGCAAACTTTACAGTACCCCAGGAACCTAAAAGCTATTTGTGCGACACCAGCAGAATCAGGGTTTAGAATCCTTTAGGCTCTGATACAACACTGGAAATAGCTGAGGAACTTCTTTCTTCCCTGCATCAATAGCAGCAGATGGAGTTATTGGCCAATCCTTTCTATCATGAGTCAATAACATTTACATGCAAATGGAGTGTATCACGCAAAAATGGTGGGGAAATCAGCAAAGCTAGTCAACATATGCGACGGAATGCATGACGATAACCAGAGGAAAAGTTTGTTCAGAAGAAGACTTTGAAAATGTCATACTAGAAAATGTGGTCCTGGTGGCCACAAGGAATAATCTCCAGCTATGAGTCACCAAATAACTCTACGGGTAGTAAATTGATGCTGCAGTTCTTATCAGTTAGCAAATCAATATGATAGCAAGCCAATACGATGTCACCACCTGAAAGTGACAAGCAACACTTATTTTCTAGAAGGATGATGACTGTAGATAATCATGGCCAACTGAACCACGTCTAGTTTGTTCTGTTTAAAAACAAGCATCTCTAACCACCTGCACTAGTCTCACTGTTTCATAAATCAATCCCCAGAAAGTTGCTCATAACCTTACTAATTCATGAACATCATCATATATCTGCTGGTAAGATTAGCAGAAAACTCACAGATAAATGAATAGCAGATTTATAGGAGTATAACCAAACAACCTTCCTAATGCCAACTGGACTCATAGTTTATGTAAACCCACACATAAACACATCTTACTAATTTCATCGAACAAAGGAAAAGAAGTTTGTAGTTGATAAACGTGGGTGCTCCGCTTAACATCCTGCTACCCACTTAAGCAACGTTATAATGTAATTGGCCATCTCATCAATATCATCCTGAAGGTACTCAAACCTGCTAGTAATGGATGACGATGTTGTACACCCTCAAGTACAATCATAAATCTAATTTATTTCCCCAGATAACCTTCTCTCCACTCCAATTGGACAGTGACGTGGCCCATAGATCAGTACAGCTAACAATTTAGACAGATGCAGATTTGGAGGCTATAAAGAAATTTATGGGCCTGTCCCTTTCATCCAAGTTGAGACAAGCACCACTACTGCTACTAGTGTCCACTGCCTACGCATAATTGGATGCATTAAACCTGTGTTATCTGCAATGGCCACATAGGTAGGCCAGCTCGTCGCTCCTAAATTGATGTTGTGTCACATGACAATTATATAGATGTGACGGTACTCGATTGGCCCCCTCTCGCGTGCACTATCAAATAAAATTCATACAGGCCTAACGGTTTGTAACATTTGTAGGCTCCTGTCATCTTAACAATTCAGTAACAGGGAAGTGCTATTTTGTACCATGTGATAACTTACATGGACTGCCTATTTCAATTTTGCCTCGACACAATTCAACAAAGCCAAGAAAATCTGATTTCTCCATGGCTAAATTTCTACATATTCGTTGCTTCAATTTAACGCGCTGCAAAAATTTCTGACCCGACGAATTTGGGTCAGGTGACTGAGACAAGATGAAAGACACTCTGCGCCCGCCCCAAATCAACAGCGTTAGCGCAAGCAAAGTCATGTGTGACAATGACTCAACAAGCTAATTAGCAGTAGGGGCGAAGTTAATCCTGAAGACCGATTACCGAACCGAAAAAGGTAGTTACCGTGGGGGAGCCGTCGTCGAGCGGCCGGCGGTGGTCGTCGTCAGCGGCGACGGCGGCGGAGGACTTGGCTGGCTGCGCAGCTTGCTTCTGCGCCTTGCCCTGCAGCTGCGCATGGAGGAGGTCCTCGTCTCCGCCGAGGCTGGCCCTGGAGAGCTCCCGCTTGTTCTGCTTGCGCATCTCGCGGATCTTGGAGAAGTCCATGGAGTAGTCCGGCACGGCGCCGTTCTTGACGTCCCACTCCCCGAAGGCCGGCACCGTCATCCACCCCACCGCCGCGCCCTGCTGCTCCTGCACCAATCGGGCGATTCAGCAAAAATTCGGAGCGCGGAGGTCCAAAATCCGGTGATAATCGAGGCGGCCGAAATTCTCCCCAAAGAAACCAATAAAACAAAAGAACTTTCCCCAGGAAACAGTGGCATGGAAAAGAAAGCTCGACAGATAGCTCACACATACCTCGCTGCGGCTCTCCATGGACGCTGAGGTCCTCCTCGAATCAACGGTGCTGCCGCGTCTGGCTCGCGCTTCTCTGCGCTTGTGGCTCCCTCTGTGACTTTCACAGTCTCGGCCGGCGCTGGATGAAATCAATCGGGTGCGGGGAGCCGTGTCAGCAGCGGCGGCTTCCAGGAGGAGGCGCCGCGGTTTATAAAGCCGAGCGAACAAAGGAGAAGCGTTACCGCGAGTGTGTTGGTAGGAAGCACGAGAGGCCTAGGAGAGGTGGAGAGGAGAGCAGCGGCGCCTGCTGGCTAATCTATTCTAATCGCGCGTTTATGGCTCGTGATCAAGGGGATGGGCCCCCCCGATTGCTGCATCGGGAGCGTGACCCGCCGGCCCACCCACTTGGGGAAACGGGGAATCGTTTCTGGGCCGCCCCGAGCCGAAAGCTGTGGGCCCAGGACCAAAGGGCAGAATGGGGAAATGGTCGGCGAGAATGCCTGTGGGCCCGCCCCTCCCCACCCGGGATTCCACGGTAACATCCATCGTCAACGCTCAAGTCAGCCTCTTCGGCCATGGATTCGGTACGCGTGGCTTTTCATTTCATTTTCATGGTGCTAGAAGCACCGGTTTACTTGGTCCACACACGTCTTCAAAACTCCTGATACGATCTCCCTTCTCTTTTAACCAGTACAGTACCAGTTAGGTCTCCTAATGACCATATCGTAAACTTCCCTAACAACATTAAAATGGTTATATCTAGTTTTCTAACAATACACGAAAAAAAATTACTCCAACTACACCCATGAATGAAGACCTCAATTTTACTCTCTTTTTGTTGTTATAGCTTTACCTTTTTTCCTTTTTGGGGAATTGTATGTATAGATTAGTGGTGGTGTAGAAAACTAACATACCCTCACATGCAACTAACATGATTTCCTAAAAATGATGGCTAAAACTAGTTTTGTCATTCAAATCAGATCTAATCACTTAATTATGCAGATAATTACCCTCTTATCTGATAATCTTAAAGGACGATGGTTATCCATGAAATAAAAAAATTTAGAGCATCTTCAGGAGATTCTCTAAAAATAAATGGTTAAAATCCTGATTTAGCTATTATGTAAAATAAAACGACTAGCAAAAAAGTGATGAAATTGAACAGCTTCTCCAACTAAAAAGCCTCTATACATGCCCTGATCACAGAATCGGCGCCCATTGGTTTAATCAAATGATTCCTCGCCGACGACGAGGTTTCGATGAGGGAGAAGAGGTCGACGAGCATCTTTGAGGTGAGGGGAACCCATTCCTCAACTAAACTCAACGGATGGGTGACTGGAGGTGGCGGCACGGGTTGGAAGTGATGATGCAACGATTGGGTGAGTGGGGAGTTATGGCGTAGGAAATGGTCCGGGCCGAGACGAGCTACAGTGGCGGGGCCTTATCGGCGACGACGGCTCCACACGGACCTCTACTCGGGATCCTCTACTTCCTCTTTACCTCCGATTCTCACGAAAACGCCCGAGGTAGTTATTGGGAGGGGAAAATTGTTTTGATAGATTAGTGGTGGCATACTCTCATACACCAAACAAGATTTCCTAAAATGATAGCTAAATTTGTTTTGTCATGCAAATTAGATATAGTCACTTCATTAGGCAGATAATTACTCAGTCTTATCTGAAGGACGATGGTTATCCTTGAAATAATAAAAAAAAACTTAGCGCCACACACCCTTAGTCGGCAAAATGCTTATATAACAGCAAATTAACAATCCCCTTTCGGCCTTTTCGGCACCTTTGCATCTTTTCATCACTCTGTTTCACGTGTCATGGACTTGGTCCTAATAAGCTAAAGCGCACCACAAAATTGTGAGGAGTCGATAATTACTCAATTGACGATTCCCTTGGGTCAAAAGTTTGTGGCTCTCCACACTCGTATACCAATGTGCAAGGAAACAACCACAAGCATAGTGGGCAGTGGCAAGCTTTTTTGGAGAACTTTTGCCATTTCTGCAGAAATTTTGGAATCCCTACGCTCTGTAACGACTAACGAGTAACGACCCCAGGAAGCGCGGTAATGTCCATGCATGTCGGCGAGGTGGGGAGACGTGGCCGGCCGGTGACCATCCGTTTACATGATGCGCCCGACGAGCACCAGCTGCACAGAGGCGTTCTCCGTTCCATTTCAGTGTCGCCTAGCTGCCCCCAGAACAATGAACTCGTGATGTTGAGCAGAATTAAAGTGTCCACTGTCGACTTCCTACTTTCCCAGGCTTCACATGTGTCATCCAATCACTAGCGTATAATCGATCAGAGGCAATCGTGAGGCTGCCGTACCGATCGATAAGCGCTTTGCATGTACCAGCAATATGAGTGGAAGAAGCCTTTTAGGCGCCGACCACGTACCGACGTAGGAGTACGCCAATATCGACCATTTGCAGTTGCAGCAGGTAGCCGCCCGTTGTCAGCTAGAGCTAGCGTGCACCGGCTCTAGAACAATTGCGATCACCGTACCCTCTAGCTTGCTCTTCCCTCAGTTACATACTGCTTCTACATGTCTGCATGAGTGAGTGACTGGTGGCCAGTGTCTATAAGTGTCGGCTAAGCTGTCTGCTGGTGCAGAGTCCCCGGACTCGTGGTGTTTGTGGAAGGTTGAGATGGACGCGTTGACAATAGCGTTCCAGTTGTCGCCTTCCCGGACTGCAAAGCTGCGATCAATCATCCATTACTCACACCGGTATCAGTAGTCATCACCACTCCGGCCGATGCGCGCATGTGTCGCCTACTGCTAGAACTACAATGATCGGAAGAAGCATCCTTCAATTTCTGGCACAGATCATACGGCCGGAACAGATCACCGGTCCTGCTGCCGCTGCACGAACAGCACTGCTGGTGTCATCTTTGCTGTCTTTCGAGAAAGATACCATCCACCTTTGCAATACTAGCAGTCTACGTCTGCCCTAAGCTCGTAAAATTTTTTCATTTTGGTCCTTTTCGCGTAAGATTTTTACATATAGACCCTTGGACGAAAGATTTCTAAAAATGGACCCAAAGCTGGGCGCCAGGTCTACTGGCGTCCAGGTATAACAGGTGGGCTCCATGTCTCCTGGCGTCCACCTTTGCCATGTGGGATCCAGCGTGGCTGAAACTCTAGGGCGGGGGTTGGAGCTGGGCGCCACCCGTTATACCTGGGCGCCAGGAAACCTGGCACCCACCCGTTATACCTTGGCGCCAGGAGACCTGACGCCCACCCTGGGGACTTAACCCCTCACGCGGCCACCAACCCAGCCGTTCTACTGGGCGCCAACTGCTTTGGCGCCTAAGTTACATAGCTGGGCGCCGAAGTAGTTGGCGTCCACCTGCCTGAAAGAGAGAAGTTCAATTTCAGATTCATCGAGGCAAAATTTGACAAATCTGAATATATGACAAAACTACAACAGAATAAGAACATAGTCAAATACATATAGTGTAATACACATAGTCCAATACATATAGTCCAAAACATAGTCCACACGACAATTCTAATCCTTACGACAAGTCAAGTCCATATGACAATAAAGTCGACTCCATATGTCCTTAGAACGACGCTTCCGAAGTGCGTCGGTCCCCGGGGTGTGTCGTGGAGGAGGTCGACGAGTGCGTGTAGGGCGCTGTGACGGCTGGGTGGCTGGTGGAGCCCCAGAAAGCTGGGAGGAGCCAAGCTCGTCGTAGTCCTCACGCTACCACCATAATGCAATGTCACTAGTTTATCCATCTATTCGAACAAAGACAACAAAAACAATGTTATTACATCACGAATATTACATCAACGTAAATTCAAACTTTCACATTGAATTTCCTATACATATAGGGGGATTTTAAATAAAGTTTGGTAAACAACCAACAAACAACATAAAAATTGACACAAATTGCTAGAAAATCGCTCACATACATCCACATTGTTCATCTACACAACTAATCCAACTTATTATTTGTAGGAATCAAAGATTCAATGCATCTATCCTAAACTAGGTTTTTTCAATTTCCACTATAAATACAACAAGAAAATGAGAAAAACACATGAGGGGAGGGAGTTTACCTTGCTCCCTTGTGGAGGACGGCGGCGGCTAGGGCCGGCGGTGCCGCAGGGGGCGCAGGCGGTGGTGCCTGGCGCCTCTCTGTAGAGGAAATGAGGAGAAGAAAGAAGGAGAGGAGAGGAAGAAAGGGCTGTCGGCGGCTTATGTGCCCGAGGGTGGGTGCCAGGTCCGCCGGCGGCACCTGGCGCCTCTCTGTAGAAGAAATGAGGAGAAGAAAGAAGGAGAGGAGAGGAAGAAAGGGCTGGCGGCGGCTTATGTGTCCGAGGGTAGGCGCCAGGTCCTTTAGCGCCCAGGTATAACGGGTGTACGCCATGCGACCTGGCGCCCAGCTCCCACCCCCGCCCTAGGGTTCCAGCCACGCTGGATCCCACGTGGCAAAGGTGGGCGCCAGGAGATATGGAGCCCACCTGTTATACCTGGGCGCCAGGAGACCTAGCGTCTAGCTTTGGGTCTTTCGATCTATATGTAAAAATCTTACACCAAAAGGACCAAAATGAAAAAATTTTACACTGAGCTCGTGATGGATTGCATGCTGCGCTGAGGGGCTGAGGCTGAGAGCCTGAGAGTGAGACCGACGCGCGCTGGCAAGTGGCATTGTACAAGCACAGTGTCCGCTGTCGGACGTCCCGTCCTGCGAAAGCAGGCCGGCGTCACCGTCGTCCGTCGGCCATCCATCCTCCAATTATTAGTTAACAACACTAACAGTGGCAGCCATTGCAATTAACTCCGCCAACTCCGGATCGTGCTATTCCTCCCTTGACGAACACTAGCTGATGTTTCGTCCATTCCCCGGCCTTCAATCGTCCTGCCAATTCAAGCTGCGACGATCAGTTATCCGATGCACTGGGACTTTTGTTTGCACTGGTACCGGTGCTGATCATGGGTCTGTTGTGTAGCAGCATTTTTTGCATGCAGGTAGCCGTCAGCTCCTAGGGATCACAAGGGGTTAATTGCTCAACTCCGGGACCGTACATTCTCTGATCAAGTATCTGCTTCTGGGCGTTGCGTTGCGTGCTTTCCTTCCCTTTTTCAGCAAAGGGGAGTTGAATACCTTCTACTCCTAGCTTTCCGGTTTTAAAAGAGCCAGCAGAGCATATGCCCGAGGCTAACACCTCGGTTACACTATTTCAGCTTATAACACCTTGATTCCCGCCCAAAAAATAGTTGCATGCATGTCATGCTTCGAGAGAAATCATGTGTAAAATCCAAATAGCCACACCTCTACGTTCGTCCATGAAAGCTGATTTATTTCATATATTCCATCATCGCTAGGCATTGCAGTTCCAGATATGGCAAGCGAAAATCCCACGCAAACAAAAGACCAGATACAAGGAATGGCAGGCAGGTGAGAGGAACATCTTCACTCAAATACGAGAAACCATTGGCTCAGTAAAAAAAAATCAATCGATCACAAAATGGTGATGTCTAACGATTTAACATCTCACAACCAGATCGTTCCACGACACCTCACAAACTAATAACTACGCTGTATGGGGGAACGACAACACAGCAAAATATACACCTGCAGGGAACCAACAGCTACAACAAACAACACAAACTCTGCACCTCAACCTTCAGTCGCGGGCCTAGTGAACCTGTGCAGTCCTACACGCCGGCAGCGGGGAGCCTACAGCTGCCGGGGAGCCTACCGCCGCTGGTAACGGGGAAGCTGAACCCGACAGGCGTCGCGGCGAGGGCTGCGCCTTCATGGGCGACCTGGGTACAGAGCCTGACGATGATGACCGCCGGGTGTCCACCTGTGGTGCTGCGACATTGTACTTGGAATCCTGCAGCTGCTCTAGTTTCTCCACAACCTCAGACATCGCAGGCCGTTCCTTGGAGTTGATGCCGATGCACTGCAGGGCGATGCCTGCGACTGCGTGTGCACCTTTCTTCGGGTACTGCCCGCCCAGCTTCGAGTCCATGATGCGGTACAGACGGCGCTTGTCGCGCAGGTAGGGTCTTGCCCATTCGACGAGGTTCTGCTCAGATGACGGCTTCGATTTGTCTAGCGCTCGCCGTCCTGTCAATAGCTCCAGTAGCACCACACCAAAACTGTAGACATCTGCCTTTACTGAGAGGCGACCTGTGCATTGAGAGGAAATAATATCAAAACATATTATGTAGTCAGCAGTTCGTGCCACTGGATTTGATATTTTTTATCAATTCACTGGTTTATGCCCATTACTCAAGAATAGATCATGTATTTGTGCCTGTCTCAGTTAAATATGTAATTAGACAAAGTAGGGAGTTCTCCTGCTGTGTTCCTTCAAAAAGAATTGACAAAAGGACCTCTGAGCTCCTGTCAAAGGCTAGTTTGAAATGACATAGACCATTTGCTCGTCAAGTGACATCTTTTAAAAAAAATTGGAACACAGCCTTTAAAAATGTTGAATTAGTTTTTCACAGTTGTTGATTCAGATTAACAAAATTGTTGAATCCGGCCTTTGAAATTTGTGAATGCCCAAGAAAATTTAAGCATAACAAAAGGAAGGAAAAAGGAAAGAACACACAAATATCTCTATTCTCTAATTACGCATAAATTATACTGTAAGATGCTTTATCAACTCAAGAAGCTATGTTACCATAATATATTTTTATCCACTTGGACCAAATGACCGGTCAAGAAAATTCTGCATATAGGTTGTTTATGTCCTAAAAAATGCACTTATGTAAGGAAGACTATTATCTAAAAATAAAATTACAAATACTCTTAATCGGCGGCTCCTTGTATGATTTTGTTCTAATGGGTTGGAGTGGAATGTTTGCACACCGGTTCAAAAGTAGTGGATAAAATAGTCTTCTGTAACCATAAAGGGAAATTCAAAGGTAATGGTAAGAACATTTGGATTTAATTATCAGGCTATATACAATCTGAAGGAGCATAGTGATTAGTGAACATGCAGGTGCGGACCGAAAGAGGGCATAGTGCTGGATTTTGGTGGATTTGGGTCCTATTTTGAGGAGCTAAAATGACACATTAGCTTGTAGTCCCCTGTGCATTTTTTGAAATTATTTTCTAACCTGTTGCAATATATTCCGGAGCTGCATAACCTCGTGTGCCCATGACTTGGGTAGAAACATGGGTTCTATCCCCGGTTGGACCTGCTTTTGCCAAGCCAAAGTCCGAAAGCTTGGCATTGAACTCCTGCATTGATGGGAAAAAAGAAGTTAACAAAAAAAGGGAAGATTTGCCAATATAGAAGTTTGCTCAGAACAAGGGTGAGTAGCTATTTCATGTATACCGAGTCAAGGAGAATGTTTGATGCCTTGAAATCACGATATATGACTTGGTTCTCTGCATCATGCAGAAATGATAAACCCTTAGCAGCCCCAATCGCAACTTTGAGTCTTATTCCCCAGGACAGAGGATCTGCACCTCCTAAAAGAATGGAAAGTTTCTTTTGAACTCGGGGGGAAAAAAGGTATTTTGAAACAATAGATTTTTGAAAGAAAAAGGTTGCATTATAATAAAAAAGCATACGTCTGAATAGATGATTTTCCAAACTTCCTTTAGGCATGAACTCGTACACCAGAAGTCGGTTGTCACCATCTGAACAATAACCAATGAGCTTGACAAGATTTTCGTGGTGAAGTTGGCCAAGGTAATCAACCTCTGTCTACAGCAAGGCAATCCCAGTCAGTATATATAGAGTTAAGTATCTCTGAGAAACTTGAGAATATAGGCTAATACACTGGTGAACATACCAGCCATTCCTTGTGGCCCTGAAAACCTTCTGGTTTTAGCTTCTTGATGGCTACAACCATGCCACTTCCTGGCTTTGAAGGGGTAAGAGTTTGCTCATCAATCCAGCCTTTGAAAACATAGCCAAATCCTCCTTCACCAATAAGACTGTCTGACCGGAAGTTCTTAGATGAGGCCTTAAGATCACCAAATGAGAATGCCTTTAAATTTGGTGATGACAAGATTTCTCCTTCTGTCCTAGGAGTAGGAAGTTCTCTACTTTCTTTGTATGAGGGTACAGTCCAAGATGACCGAGTCGAGCCACTTTTGACAGTAGAGGGGTTGGATGATGAAATGGATTTGCTCCCTACTTTTGATTGATCTGATGTGTCATCAATGGAAATGAGACATGTGCAAGCACAATGAGCAAAATATACATGCATTCAGTTGGATATGGTTTTTTCTAATTTTATCACTCAATTCATTCACTTTTACATAATTACATATAGCACAACTGGAGACAAAGTGTGGTCATGGTAAGATAATAGAGAATATGAACTACAAAATTGGCTAAGCAGCAATGGTGCAAGAACCACAATTATACTAGTAACCTCCACCTTCCAAATTGAAACTTATGACGCCATGTTAATGCAAAATTATAAGTAAACAAGTTTCCATTTATGTCAGATAATTGTGCTATTCCAACTTCCAAGGAGATGAAGCAATATGCTGCTCTTTTTAGCTAATCTAACCAGACTTGTGGCCAAGGCGCCACTCCATGAGTTTTGCATAAATTCCATCACTGCAAGAACATCATGGATGGGCATTCCTAACTGCAATATGGAAAATTTCAATTCCTTCTTCTCCAATCTAGAAAAAGAGAATTCCTTGTTTCCTCTTTATGAGACAAATGCCTATCCAATTCTGTAATCAATTGCTAGCACTCTATACCAAATAAGGAAAAGAAGAGAAAGGAAGGACAAGCCAGTCCCAATTAACGGTAAGGAAAAGGCGCGCATCTGGAAGGAGCTCAGCTTCGCAAACGGCAAATCCATGCACCACTCAGAACCCAACGGAACCCGCAAGGCGGAAGCGCCCTGCTCAATCACCCCCGAGCAGCCCGCCATTACCGCCGGACCGGATCCACCGCAAGGCGAGCAGAGAGCAGTCAAGCTAGAAGCAGTTGCCAAGAAATTGGGCAAGAAGAGGGTCGTGAAGGCGCACTCACAAACGGTGTTGTTGTCCACCGGCGCCGCTCTGTCCATGCAGTTCCCCATCTCCTTCTCCCAACGCTGCCGCCGGCCAATCTACCGGCGACGCATCGACCGACCCGGCCGCCCCGATGCTGCGGAGCTGCCAAGAACAGCAGCGGGTGGAAGGCTCTTCGCCCGCGGCTGCTTAGAACTCGGCCAGAGTCAACGCTGCCACCAATTGGGCAACTCCCCCGAAATCCAATCTTCGGAGGATCTGAGCCGAGCCCGGCCGCCTCGCCAACCCCGCGCCGGCAGCAGAAGCACGCAAGAACGCGTCCTGAACCACCGCCGGAGCCAAGTCAACCCGACCGGCGGCTGCCGTGAGCGCGCGAGGAGTGCCGTGTGGACGGGGTTCGAGAGGGGGCGCGCGGCTAGCCCAAGGCCACCAAAGGGGGTGTGGAGGCGGAGCGGAAGCGGAAGGAGCGGCGAGGAAGAGAGAGAGAGAGTCGCTCTGTTCGTGGGGCTGTAAACAATGGTTATGGCCTTGAGTAGGCAAGGTTTGTGGTTTTTTTAATGGCGATGTGATCTGGTCTGTGTTGGAAAAAAGTGGTGAGTTTATCCTCGTTGCTTACTGTGGCAGGGTCAAGATGATGCATGATGACGAAAATGACAATGGTTTTATAGTATGTAATATAATACAAAGAGTTGGTTTATTATTGAGTCAAGAGATAGCTTTGTGTTATCTTCGTTCTTTTGTTTTCCTAATTATTACCACCACACACACGACACATATCTGAGTGCCTCCCTATCACACACCTACATGTAAATAATAATAAAATACCGAAAACACATGTATGTGCATATATTTGAAAAAAAAAAATAATATCAAGATTGGTTTAAACAAATATACGATGAGCATGTTTGAGCACCATATTGAATTGGCGCGCCAGTCGCCGCAGAGCTGGAGAATATGCTGCCCTAGTAATACGAGTACTATTTGTGTGTTTTGGAGTCACAAAAACGTACGAGGAAGCTCTAGTGCATGCTTTGATAAGAAAGGAGTGTAAGGTTAGAATAGGCAAACAATCAAAAGAAGCAAGAAGCAGGTCACGTTTAGCTGAAATTGGCTCATTTCCCGTCCTATCAAAATTGGTGGAGATGGCAAAAGATAGGCACCGTTAGTATCTCTTGCTGTAGTTTAGGTGGTGCTTGGTTTAAGCCCTGTACATGCAGAAGCAAACAAATACT
The DNA here is from genome assembly GCA_015342445.1 of Digitaria exilis. Lineage (NCBI taxonomy): Eukaryota > Viridiplantae > Streptophyta > Magnoliopsida > Poales > Poaceae > Digitaria > Digitaria exilis. Next base: position 646,657 of record JACEFO010001695.1, on the reverse strand, counting down.
CCCTCCGTCCTAAATCATAAGTTATTTCAAGATTCTTGGAGAGTCAAACTATCTCAAATTTGACCAAATTTATATATCAAAGTACTAAGATTTATGATACCAAATAAGTACCATTAGCTTCTTCATTAAGTAATTTTTAGATCATATCTATTTGGTTCCATAAATTTTCGTGATTCACTCTATAAATTTGGTCAAACATAAAAATAGTTTGACTCTCCAAGAATCTTGAAATGACTTACAATTTGGGAGGGAGGGAGTAACGCTGGTAAAGAAAGAGAGTAATAGCTAGCGGGATTTGTTTGGTTCTACGATGATAACAGAAAGAGGCTCTTCCAGCTTCGCTCGTTCCTATATAGAAACGTGATCTCTTACCACCCCCGTTCAAGGCGCTCAGTTTCCATTCCAGGGGCATCCGATTACGTGAAGCAAACAGAAACTAACGCAATTAGTTTATACTCCCTCAGTCTCAAATTAAACTATATATATTGATTTTTTTCTACATACAAATATGCACCACCTATATAATCTGCGAGTTTGTGCATATTAAAAATTATGTATCTAGAAAAGCCAAAACGAATAGTCTAGGTACGTATTAAAAGTTATGTATCTATAAACCAAAACTAATTGTGTCTTTGGACGGAGTAAGTAGATTATAACATAGATTATATAAGTTGGGTGGAAAATAAATAGACCATAAAGCAAATTGATATAGTTCGAAACACAAATTATTACCGATGAGTTGGATGTAGTACCAAATAACGATGTGATTTCTGAAGTATGTTGCATCCTCAGGAAGTACAAGATACCAGCTAGACCAATTCTTCTACTAGTTTCGCACGTCCGCTGGGACAGCAACGGCAGCAAAGAAATTTCAGCCGCGCGGGTGGCATGCAACGTGGTCAATGCGGCACTCGGCCATGGATGGGATGGGAGCCACGATCATGAATGCGCCCAAAGCATGTTTTTGGTGCCTTGTGAAATCTTTTCTTTCTCTTCACGAAATATGGCGGCAAATAAAGCAAAGAATAATAAGCAGCAAATTCCACTCCCTACTTCTCCATGATAACGACGGGTTTCTTTGTAATTAATCGCGCACACTAAGTCATTTTCTTTCATTTACTTTCTGATAATAGGTGATGTTTTGTAATATTTTGAGAACATGCCCCTAGAGCTTACATTTTTTTGTTCTGGCTTCTTCTGGCCTGTGTTTTTATGGATTGGAAGAGACGAAGCATGCTTGACAAACTTCCAGAAAGGCAGAGACCCAAGATTTGAAGTTGCCAAGGTCAGGATCGTTGCCGGCCTAATTAGGTGCGGAAACTACAAACTAAATTGCGTATACTTAACTGAAGTCTATAGTTCGATGTAGTTAAATCGCCGCTGCTGCCCTTGATCGGCCTATGCGATTCGCAGTTTTCTTTCTGCTCTGTCCTCGTCATGTCTGGAAAATTCTGTAAGTTAATCGACATAAAATCGCCAGCAAACAGGGATTCAAATTTTATAAGTAAAAGGTCATTTTTGTCCCGTCTATGCTGCACAAACAATTGTACATGTCGCCTTCAGCTCCCACTCAACTATACCTGAAACACGGCTGTTTGTGTTGGGACTAACAAGGAATGAGTCCTGTACGGTTGACTTATTAAAGATTTTAAACAAAATCAGTGGAACTTTTATTATTATATTAAGGCCGCCCATCTGTCGGTCAGGCCGTTTCTTTCTTGTAACCTCACTTAGCTGTGGCTCTGTTCACACGGGGTGACAGTGGCACATCATAGAGCCTCCACTCTGTTGTCAAAATTTATTTGACCATCAACTTTTGCCATGCTAACTCCATGAGTCAAGTTTTTTTAAAAAACGAAACTCGGTAACTCAAGTTGTTAGCCTTAGGCTGCCAGTTACATAATTACAGTATTGCTCGTCACCACTATGGCCTTGTTCACACTCACTGTCCATGGTGAGATCTAAGGCAATGAAACCTCATAAGATGATTATTATTTTTAGGAAAAATTACAACAATTATTATGCTATATTTTTTATGTTGAGTCAACTTTTACTTTTAATTTATTACTCCCTCCATTTTTTTTTTGTTGAAATCAGAAACTCCCCGGTGGATGAACTAGTTGCTATAGGCTCTGATTACCATGTGAAAATTGAGAGGCCCTATGAAAGGAAAGCATCGCACCATATCTTGGTTGTCAGTGTATGCGTGTTGATTAGAATGGCACAAAACAACCTTGTGCGGGGTTTACATATATAGGAGAGCAGGGGCAAGGAGATCTTCGTGTATAACCTGGAATATCTATAACAAACTTACAACACACTAGAAGAGATCTGAGGATAACGCAAATGAGAGAAAGAGAAAAGAAGAAACAGATGTTTTTTGTAACAAGTGGGAGTGGTGGGTAATTACCCTCCAACTCTACATCTGGGTCCAGATTCGAGATTCTTCAAGTTGTAAAAGAGGTGTAAAAAAAAAATAGCTCCATCAACTTCATGGAGTTGGGATGCTCTACAAATTCGTGGAGTTGTGATGTTTAGCTAGCTCCACTTAACTCCGAGTGGTAGCTTAGAACTGAAGCCATGCCACCACTAAATGTTATATGTACATACTACCAGGGACTGGAACTATTACGCGGACCACCGATTCTATTGCAGTCGTCATGGGGTATAGGCCTGTTCTTACCTTTCCGTTCGTGTATACTAGTAAAAATTAGGCAGGATGGGAGGCTTCTACGCATAACTCAATTTCATTGTCAAGCATAATAATGACGGTCTCAATTGAGAAATCTTGTCTCTGACAAATTCCAATCAATATTACACACCGAATTCCTCACCCATGAACAGAATGCATGGTGCATTGAGAAAAGAGTAAAGTGCGTCACCAGTCCCTAAACTTGTATTGTCGTGTCATCCCGGTCCCTAAACTTACGAATCGACTGTTTAAGTCCTGAAACTTGTTCGGTTGTATCATCCCGATCCCTAAACTTATAAATCACCCATTTAGGTCCTCAAACTTGTTCACTTATGTCATTCCGGACCTTAAACTTAATTTTTAGTCTCATCATAGTCAAAACAGGATGATTTGAAAACTTTATATCGAAAAAATTATTCATAACTTTTTCATGAACTCAAATGAAGAAAACATATATATCAAAATTATAGACCTTGACATGATCTACAACTTTGTAGTTAAAAAGTTTTTCATTTAAAGTCAGTTTTTGTCCTAAAATTTAATTTTAAATTTCAAAATCTGTAACCATATAATAATATTTTGAGACCCTTAACATTTTTAATTCAAAAACTTTTCAATTCAAAAACTTTTCAACAACAAAGTTGTAGATCACGTCGAGATCTACAATTTTGATATAAATTTTGTCTTAATTCGAGTTCGTATGAAAAAATTATGAATTGCTTTTTGATATAAAGTTTTTAAATCGTCATGTTTTCACTCAAATGATACTACAAACCAAGTTTAAGGACCGGGATGACACAAGTGAGCAAGTTTGAGGACCTAAACAGGTGGTTTGCAAGCTTAGGGACCGGGATGACACATCCAAACAAGTTTGAGGACCTAAATGCTCGATTTGTGAGTTTAGGGACCGAGATAACATATCGATACAAGTTTAAAGGCCGGTGCTGTACTTTACTCTTGAGAAAACATTAAATGGAGGATGCCCACGCCACTTTGCCATCAACCATATCAACGGGTCGCTCACTACACATCAACTTTGCCGACTATTTTGGCCAGGAACCGCTCAAAGTAAAATTACAAACTAACCTTGCTGGCGACTAGTAGTGGTCTAAGGAAATTTCATGGATTAAAAATGATTTAAGTAATGGTGAGCTCTTATTTTTGATTTGTTAAGTCCATGCCGTCCAATGAAGGAGTCGATCCAAGAAACATGTGTAGGAAACTCGTGCTAGCTGCTGTTCATCTGAGCGAGCTATTACATTGCATGGACTGCATTGCATAGAGTACACACTGCTCTCTCCGTTTTAAATTATTAGTCATCCTAAGTGCTATTTTAAGTGTCTAAATTTATAGCATCTTTTATGAACCTAGACATATATTTGTCTAAATTCATAGCATCTTAAATAAATTTAGTAAAAACCTAGGATGACTAATAATTTGAAACGGAGGGAGTAGTTGGCATCAATTATTGGTAGGTCCTAATTAAACTGGGGAGGGTTGGGTAGAGAGTGAGAGGCTTCTGCATACGGACCCCGATTTCATTGTGAAGCACGGCGGAAATCCTGTTTCGGACAGAGTCAATGGATATACTACACCGAAAAAAAAGGCCATTCCTCTGCAGAAAACACGGTGCGTATTGACAAAACGTAGACCTTGAAACATGTTTACGTGCACGACCTTACAATTTATTAAGTCGAGCCGAACTGAAGCAACATGCTATCTTCCTCTGGTGTACATCTTCTTGGCTTGACTTGGAATTGAGGAGCGACGTCAAACGAGGGGACCCTCACCTTGCAAAGAGTCGTCTGCGTCGACTTGTGTCATTACCTAATGAAGAAGTAACATGTAGAAACCGTTTTGTACATGTGTACTGTATGCCTGTCACCAGACTAAAAAGTCGGGAAGGAAAAAAAAAGAACAGGTTACAGTTTGAGACGTAAGACGTACTTTGAATACATTTTATGGTGTCACATCGAATGTTAGGACACTAACAAAAAATATTAAAAATATTAAGGTCTCTCGTTTGGTTCTATAATTGAGCCAACTTACACAAGTTCTTCATATGTTGCACGGTTTTCTAGGGACTTATGTTTAGCCCCTCTCTGATTGGTTATAGGGACTTATGGGTGGCTGGAAAAAGGAGATTTTAGCCCCAAGAAGCTTCAACCTTGGGACTTTTTAGTCCCTATAAGTCCCAAGAAGTCATCATGTTTGGTACTCTAAAAAAAAGTTGCTTCTCATAATCCATGGGCATCAAACAAGCCATAAATATAGACTAATTTCAAAATTAATTACACGGATGAAGTAAAAAGTTGGTGCAGTATCTTTCAGGAGAGACTGACAAAAGTGAGATGAATCAATTAAACCTAATTTTACTTAGCACGACTGTGTCTAATGACACATTAATTAGTTTCATACTTTATAGATTGTGGTTTAGACTTGATCCGTGTAATTAGTTTTATATCTTGTTCAAAAGAAAAGATTTGGAGTAAAAAGTTGGTGCAGTATCTTTCAGGGGAGACTGACAAAAGCCCATGCATGGGATTTGCCTTTTTCCTGCAGGCGTAAAGGTATGATATCTTGTTGCACGGCCTATGATGCGGCAAGAAGATACGGACTCTTTTTTCATTGAATGTACAGTGTCCTCTTCGTTGTGACCAGCATTATCTGTTGATCGATCCAGTGAGAAAGAGATTCAGATATGAGCCAGGCCCGTTCATGCATCATGCGCCTGACGCGTGCATTCGATCGGCACGGTGACTCGGTCCGACCTCCGATCCGTCCTTTTTTTTTTCCAGGGCATGATGGCATGCGAATACGTCGGCGCCTTTCTCACTTTCTGCTGCCCCCTGACCTTTTGCCTTTTTTGCGTAGGCGGCGGGGGTCGTCACGGACTGACGGGGTTTGTCTTGCCATTGCCAGCGATCTTGCAGAAAAGCCAGTGATCTTGCCAACATGGCGACATCCCCCACGACAGGGACTCACAGGAAAGGAACGCGCAAGTTTTCGCACGCCGTTGTGAGTTTGTAATTGCTTTCAGGAGCCATAGATTCATTCCGTTTCTGTCAAAACCTCTGCAAATTAGCGGCGTGTCAACTAGGCATGCCACACCACATAGTATGAGGAGCGATGATGAGGCTAAAAGAAAAGTTTAAGTACTAAAATAGTCATTCCGATAGTTTATGGATAACGTGAACCTAAAATAAACTTTGAGCGTCAAAATAGCCATTTTGTAATTTAGGAAAGATTGAGATGACTGAAATGATCTGTTTGCTAGTTCGATGACGAAATTAAGCATTAAATGTGATAGTTAAGGGCAAAAAGCCTCCAAGGAAAAATATATGCAGACTTTGTACAGGGCTACGAGGGGACGACAGAGCAACTCATGTAGAAAAACTATGCTACTTGACGGCTAGAGGAGTCTATGATGAACCCACTAGTTCAATCACCAAATCAGTACGAACATAAGGGGATTTGAGATAAACTTGATACAAATCATGATAAAATCGGGGATAATCGGAGAAGAATTAGAGGTACAGGTTGAGGACCAGCAAGACAAGGTTCAGGAAGAAACCGCAGGAAGAAGGCCAAGTTCATGTTCTGTTCGATACCTTCATGGGCCTTTGGTCCTTTGCTTTTTGTAGCTTCATCCGTTCCCACGACAAAGTCGGGCAAAGTCTAGCCAACCTGGCTGCTGCTCCTGCGAGGGCCCGCCCATGACAAAGTAGCGCAAAGTTGGTACCTGCTGTCAGGACTCAGGGCCCAAACTGCAGCGTTCGAGCAAGAAATGGGCGAGGTATCCTTATCAAAATAAAAAAAGATAAATGGGCAATGGGATCTTTGTTTATAACCTCTCTCTTATGGAATGGAATTTGTACCTATATAGGCCTGGCTAAAATCCTCTTTTGCGTCTTGGGCTTGGGCCTGGCACAGCACTACGAGTTCACGATTTCGGGGAACGCATCTCTAATTGGGCTCATCTCGAATTTTTTCCATGATATCCGTCTTAAAGAAGAATTTTGATAGACTTCTTCTCAGGATAGTATGATACATCTGATCTAGTCCGTACGAACGGATCATAGATAAGTTGGTTAGGTTTTTTTACGGCGGAACCTAACCACCTAGGTCTAAATTCTTAAGATTTATTTTAGAATTTATTGTCGATATGCGTTCGGTGATAGATGACGCCCCCCTTGATAGCAAGACACTTATGATGACTCCGTGAATCTCGAGACCTACAGGCTCAATCCTTCGAAGCTGCTCACAAGGGTAGGGTTTATGTCCATGTTAATCATCTAGCCCGTGGTTTAAAAAAAATACTGATCTAGTCCACGTTCTCCTATGAATAACGGAAACGACTAACAAAAGAAATACCCGCGCATGACGCTCATACATTACTTGATCAACACTTACATTTTTATTCTACACTAATGTACACACGCCCGTATTTTAACCTCTATATGAGTATACACATATAACTCTATCCCTAGTCTCTACAAACCAGTGGCAAACCTAGTCTGAAATTTAGAGTATATCGAACCAAAATTTCTATATACAAACTGGTAAACTCTATTTTTTCAAATTTGGTAAATGTCACTAAAAATTCACAAAGTAATGAGGCTACAAGCAATCATGTGCATCTTTTTGGAAAAGTGATGCAATGTTAAATCATTGGTTCAGACGTTCAGCAACACAACAATCAAACAAAAATCATACGCACCAATCCAAACACATCCTTGCATCAATTATCTACTAATCTACAGGCTAGCTGGGTAAGGTTTGCAATTAATTTGTAATTTTTGCGTACCTTGGAGTTGGATTGTTGGAGCTGCAGTTTGCCAGAGCAGCGATGCGGAGGGGAGCTAGGAGCGGCTGAGGCAGCGGCGTGCAAACGCGCCGTTGGTCATCGGCGGCGGAGCCACGAGGGGCGCGCAGTGGGAGCACCTGGCCAGCCACCAGCCAAGCAAGCCACGCCACGCCGGCCACGGGAGTAGGCCAGGCCGACAGGCCACGTCGCTGGAGGCAGCCAGGCAGGGAAGGGACGTCGTCTCGCCGGTCGCCGCTGGCTGGAACAAGCGACGGTGGTGGCGGCTCGGTCCGTCGGTCGGGTCGGGTTGGGGACTCGGGGCTCGTGCTCGCAGAGTCGGGGGACGGGAGGCAACAGGCGAGAGGGTTAGATTTTGGGTGGGGTGGGCCGGCGGCCGGTGGCCGGTGGCTGTTGTTTGAGATTGAAGAAAAAAAAAAGAATTCTTTGGTCATGCCAAAATTTAGGGTATGCCGCGGCTTACCTGGACAACCCTTTAGGCCTGCTACAAATACCTTCAAAGGACAACAGGTAAGACACAAATAGTTCCTGAACGAAGCCAAACTGTTGCAATGCAAAGCTTTGCCGGCTTATTACAAACTTCCAATGTTTTCATTTTTTCCCCCTCATTCTATATAGTGCGAGCTTTGGAAGGATAACCCAATTTTATCCCTAGCTCTGCAACTGCAAGAGGAGTCAAAGGACCCAATGCTAATTTTACCACGCTTTTATCTCTTCGCCGGCCTCTCATGTCTCATCTACCCATTTTCTTTTCTCCTTATTTTTTTCTCTCTGTTTCCATTTCCTCCCTCTGCTGGATCCAATCCGTAGCCGTGAGCGAGGCCGACGGCCGGCATGCAGCGGCACGGTGGAGGCACGATGCGGCGGCGAGCAGAGGCGCAGAGGTGGCACGACGGTCGGCGGAGGATAATTTGTTCTCTTTTTTTTATGCAACAGTTTTTATAAACATTTGTAAAGGTTTTCTTTCTTGATTTTTGATGTGAAAGTTTTTTTACAAAACATTTGTAAATTTTTTTTCTATTTTTTATGTAAAAATTTTAAAACTATTTTTTTATTTTTGATGGAAAAGGTTTTTTGCTATAAAATATAAATAAAAAATCTTTGTCGGAAGATTGACCGGCGCAAATTTGCTAACCCCAGCAAAGGATCATCTGTCGACTGCCCCACTTGCCCTTCCCAGCCTAGATCATGGTACGTGCTGCAAGGTGGATAAGAAAAATTAGAGAGAGGGAATACACCTCAGTGCTATTGGCATGTCGGGAAGCACATCTCCGTCTCTACAGAGAACTGGCTACAAAGCCAACAATACATGCTAAAAGAAATTGCAAATTGATGGTCAGGAACTCGTAGCCTGGCCTGGGTTCCCTAGGCTAACACTTGAATATATGAGCTGACCTTCCTCCATAGCCATGTCCATGTGCACCACCATACCATAGATCATGATCGGACTCATTAGTTAGCTGCTTATAACCAACAACTCTAGCCCGTGCCACCACCTCACGTAGATTCCTCTGCTTTCAGGAATATACTGATGAAGGAGAAAAATTTAGCAAAAAATAATTTATCTGTATCCACAAACTTTATGTTTAAACCAGAGCACCAGATAGAGCGTTGCAGACTAAACTAAGCATGCATGCTGTCAGTATGTCAGTTGGTGTACCCACTTAATTTATCGCGTGTGTGTGTGTGGTTACCATACCTGCTAAGAGTAGCAAAAGAGGCCAGAGGAAGGAACGGCTAATTAAGGCAAAGACCAAGCATTCCGTGGCGTACAAAGACGTACGCGTTCGCTATAGTATGTTGATTAGGAATTGCGCAAAGCTCGGTTTGCCGTAGCGGTAGGGGACAGGGACGCAGAGGCACTGAATTGTTAGGATGATACATCACCGTAATGAGCTTCTTCACTGCTTCAGGCTTCAGGGTCGAATAAAGTACTTAAAAAATGGCATACACACATATATCATTACAGAACCAGGCAGCTGTGGTCTTTTACTAGGTCTACCAAGTTCATATTGGCTTTACTTGTAGACTCATTAATTCAGAAGTCTACATTGGTCCTCATGAGCAGAGAAACATCTACCATTACATTATTTTACACTCAAATCGCACTTTACAATTATTTATACCCTCCAATCTAATTTGCATACAAATTAGCTATATTTTCTAGACCAAATTCATTATGAGAAAAATAAAAATAACCTCCTAATATGCATCTCGGTTTACAAGTGTATTGACTACCGATTTTATCGATCACAAACTTTTTTTTCAGACTAAGTAAAAGCAACATCCACATATATAAAAAATGATCTAGGCCTTCACACCAAGTTGAAATTCTAAGTTTCCAACTATGTTGTTCTTAAAGAAGCAAGGTAAAAAATTATCCAAGTTGCATGGATATATGGGTAGCTAAATTGTAGTTGTCTCATGGCTGCTCAATTACACATCATTTTTATACTTTACATGGAAAATATATGGATAGTTGTGTAAAGCCTAGCAATGAATCAACTATTGTAGACTTTCTGCTTTTAATTAAGTTGAACTTGTAAAAAACACAATTTTGAATTTTTTTATAATTTTTTATCAGATTAAAAGGTGTACTTATGGGTCGATGAAACATGAAAACTTTTTTTGAATTCAAAAATTTTATAAACGAGAAGTTACAGGTTTGACCATTTGCATTTTTATATTTAAGTTTCTTTAAAAAAATTTAGTGAAGCTACAATTTAACCACGGTTTGGGCTTATAAAATATTTCAAAGGAAAAAAAAAGAGAAAACGGATATCCGACTGTGGATCTGATATTGGACTAGACTATTTGAATTTTTAGATATTCAGTATTTGACAGATACTGCCATTCTTATATTCAAATTGAACATCCGACAAAACAAGTATCTGATGGGATTTCTGAGGAGAAAAAATGGATATCTCAAAAAATGGCATCAAATCAGTATCCGATTCCCTTCGATCCATCCGGTTTCAGGTGGCTGAGGAATACCCGCACCCCTATGTGACACGGTCCACCCTCTCTTGACCTCTTTCTTAGGAACATGGTTCAGAAAGTTCAAAAGTGAAATCACCTACAAGTGCAGAATTCAGCAAGACCGGCGAAGCTAATCAGAATAAATAAGATTCTGATCGAAGTGGAGTATAACTGTTTTACCTCACAGAAGTATGCCTGAATTAAGGGTCAAATTAATTACTGTCGTACCCTCACATTGTATTCGGCCTTGGCACAGAATATTAACACGAGCCGCTTCATGACAGATCGAGAAGAACCCTTGCAGTTCATCAACTGGTTCTAGCAGGCAACAGCCAAGCAAATATGGACAACTATATATTCTTGGCATGTGCATGTTCCTGCTGTGCCTCAACATTCTCTTTTTACCTCTATTTATTTACTCAAAGATCATGAAGCAGGGTAATTAATAATAGTCAATATACAAGTCAACCTTTCTTTTATAATATTTGGTGCTAATATAATGCATTATTACGAGTTGTTTAAATGAAATGGGCATGCTGCACAGCTTGCACAACAGTCTGTCGGTACATGCTGTCTGTTTCGTAGGCTCGAAGACGAGGCCCACATGCCAAACACCAACCGCACACCACGGTACTGCTACTACCCCATACACCAAGCTCCCATCCACATCAGTGATCGTCCAATGGAATAAAAGAAATGAGAACAAAATATATTTCAGTGATCCAGATAATACTAATCAATTAAATATGTATTAATGTCCATTTCATGGTAGATCCACACGAGTAAGATAAAAAAAAAAGGAGAAGAGAATTGCAAGATTTCATCAAGTGCGAAACTTCTTGGTACTCAAAAAGGTACCACAATCCTATACACAACAATATCACCACTGCCTCACAAATGTAATCACCTATATATAAATATTAAACAGAAAATAAAAATCAAGGTAAAAAATAAATAAGAAGAGAGGAAAAGAGAAAGAGAGAGAGAGAAACTTAATTACTACCCAAATCCAAAATCTACCTAGACTGACACATGATCCACATCCAAACGCGTGTACTCCAATCATTCATGGCTGATCATTCCTCCTGGATCATATCTCAACTCCAAACTGGATCGTCCCTTCACTTGCTTCATCATTTTTTTTTATCAACAACGAACTCCTCATTCGTGGCATCGGTGATCTCCCTCTCCTTCTAGCCTCGTGATATACATATCGATGCCAAGAACGAAATGGAGGGCCATCCGGTGATCATACGTAGAAAATGCATTGTACTTTTAGTCCTGGCGCGGATCGGAGGACGTGCGAGATCACTGGAAGCTGTGGTGGCCGTCGGCCCACGGCCAGAACGGCGGCTGCTCGTCGACGACGGCGCCGCACAGCAGGCTGCCAAAGCTCCCGCCGGTGGCCGCCGGCGTGGTGTCTCCGGCGGTGGCGCCATGGCCGAGCTCCATCTTGGGCACCGCCGCCGCCGGGGACGGGTGGCCGCTGTGCAGGAGCTGGTCGTAGAACGGGAGGCCGCCGCCGCGGTGGGTGGTCTCGTCGGCGGCCGGAGCCGGGGGCGGAGGCCTGGAGATGTCGAGGTTGATCTCGGAGCTGTTCTCGCTGCGGTTGCTGCAGGACGCCTCCGTCTCCTTCACGTTGAGGTTGATGAGCTCCGACGCCGCCTCCTGCCTCCCTCCTCCTCCGCCGCCGCCTCCTTTGAGCGCCATGATCTGCACGTACGCAGGAGGAACGAGCTCATCACACACATGACGACATGGACAGAATTGGAATGGCCGGCTCAGGTGGGCTCGCGAAGAGAGGGAGACGGTGATTGGTAGATCGAGTGGCTAATCATGCTGCATGCACCACAGGAGAGAGAAAGAGAGAGAGAGAGAGAGAAAGAGGCATGTCATGGGTGGCCGACAGCAGGCGCAGCGTTCATATGGCCGGCACCGATCCCGACACGCGCACTTTCTGCAGACGACGCTGAAACCCACATGGATCCTATCAGCTAGTATACCTCTCGCTATGGTATGGAATGGATCACAGCAGCCGTGGGAGCAGTAGCAGTCAGTCCTACCACTGCTACTGCTACGCCATGTCGTCTGTATCGGTGTATCCACACCATCATATCCCCCCCCCCCCCCCAATCATGCATTATATTCTGACAGTCAAGAACAGCCAAGATCGATCTAAGAACTAACCATATTGGTGGTCTTTTGGGCTGCTACTGCTGACACTGCTAGCTTGCTGCTGATCAAGATCCAGGAGCAAGATCGAAGAGCATATGGAGAACAATGGCAAGTTGGCAACTAGCTATGGCTAGTAGATCTCTCGCTCGGTACATGTGTGTGTTACTTAGATGCAGTTGATGAGGGGCAAACAAAGCAAGTAGTAGATCTTGCATTGTGTTCCTTCCATGGGCATCATGGCAAAATTACATTACCTCGGCGTGGAGCTTCTTGTTGTGGGCGAGGAGTGCGTCGTTCTCGGCGCGCGCGGCGTCTAGCTGGCGCTTGAGCACGTCGTAGTCCTTCTCGAGCTGCTTCGTCTTCCACCTCGCGCGCCGGTTCTGGAACCAGATGGCCACCTGCCTCGGCTGCAGCCCCAGCGCGCGCGCCAGCTGCGCCTTCCGCTCCGGCTCCAGCTTGTTGGCCACCTCGAAGCTCCGCTCCAGCGTCCGCACCTGCTCCACGCTCAGCCGCCGCTTCCGCTCCCCACCGCCGCCGCACCCGCCTCCCGCCGCCGACCCTTCCTCGTCGTCCGACGCGCCGCCTCCGCCGTCCTGCTGCTGCTGCGGATCCGCCGCCGCGTTCAGGTTGTTGTCGTCGTCGCCGCCGTCGCCGGGGTACATGCGCTTCCCGAGGCCGCCTCCGAGCATTGGCGGCGGCGCGGCCATGGCACCGCCGAAGTCGTGGAGGAAGGGGCTGACGAGGGTGGGGGGAGGGGGAGCGAGGAGATGGTGCTCGTGGCCGTCATGGTGGTGGTGGTGGTGCTCCTGCTGCTGCGGGTGGTGGTGAGGGAGGGGCTGCTGCATTTGGAGGAGGAAGTTTGCGGGGAAGAAGGAGGGAGCCATGCCATTGGTGGCCATTGGCTTCATCACAGGAGCGAGAGGAGCATGAGGGGGAGTATATCTATCAATCACAGAGAAAGAGAGAGAGAGGAGGGAGGTTGGTTGAGAGTAGTGTGTGACAGAGAGGCAGAGAAGGGAAGAGGGGAGCAAATGGAAATATAAGAAAGAGATATTTTGTTTGTGAAACAAAAACGATACAATAGTTAATAAAAAGAAAGAAAAATGGCACGCATCAGTAAAGCTTAGCTTAAAATGTGTCGTTGGAATTTTGTAAAATATTATCACGGTTAGATTGCATCGTAGTACAATTTGGTTTGAGATTTACTCCTCATCACTCGAATGAGATCTTGCAAAATCCATCAATCACATTAAAAGTTAAGGTTTCTTCTCCCCATTCTCCTTTACCCCTCCAACTCTTCGGGGTTGTCAGGGGACAGCTGCTCATTGTCGGCCTTAGAGGGAGGCTGGCTCTGAGAGGTAGACACCGTCGACCGAGCGGTGGTGGCTGACCGGTTGGGCTAGGCGGGGGCAACAGCGGATGGGGCCCGTAAGGCTAGGGCCCTGCTGAAGCTTCACGCTAGCCGGTTGGGCCAGGTCGGGGCCAGGATGACAATGGTGAACCGGACGGATGGTGGGGTGCTCCGGCGGGGTGATGAAGGGCTGGGCGGTGGGTGACGCCCGGGGATGAAGACATCATGAGATGGGAGGAAGGCATTGGGGAACAATAAAAATGTGGGAAGAGAGTTGCTTGATCTGAGCCACTGGTTTGTAAACATGCGACCAAAAGGAAAGTGACTGAGGGAAACTTTAATATCAACCGTTTGAGGTAGAGATAGATCTGCTTTTGTTTTGACCCAAGATCAACCAAGGCAAAACACCAAGTAATTTGAATATTTTAAATTTAACCGGTTTGAAACCGCCCCGAACCGCTACCGGTCTAGGGCGGTATAAGCGGGAACCGTGGGAACCAGACCGGTTCCCAACAGTTTTGTTAACCCTATTTCGAGGTAGTATGTGGTTTAGTCGAATAGTCGGCGTTGCAACATAAGCTAGCATAGTCTACTAAGGAGCTGCATATATAACAAAATTTATATGATTTGGTAAATAAATAGGTGATACGTGATCACCCGAAACAACGAAATAAATGTGAATGGAAAACGACCAACACTCAGGTGTTTCTAAGGGAGCTAGCATCTGGACCGTTGGATTTAAAAAATGAAATTTACATGTGCGGTGATATTTTCCCCTTGTGAAGCAAATGGAACAAGATATGACACAAAAAAAAGTGAGTTAACTAAGGGCACTATAGCTACTAGGTACCGCCATTGGCAACCAGACACACACTGCTCCTCCAAACTTGATCTGACACGCCATTGCGTCCAACTCCGGTGGCCCCCGCCCGGCCCACGGAATAGCCGTACCAAAGCAGCGCTTGCTTCGTCTGCAAACGCATGCATGGTTCCTTCCTTCTCCCTCCGCTCCTGTACCAACCACGCACACGACTGCCGCTGTACCACGACCATTTCAAGCACTCACCGCGCTGCGTACAGCAGGGAATATAATGCAAGTTCCAACAGTGCCTTAATTGTTGTTGTTAATGCGTGTGTTAATATCTCAGATCTCGTTACTACACATGATAACATGCCAAATACAGAGAACAACAGATGAGAACAGTACTTCACGGAAACTTTTTTTTTGGGCTGGTTTACATCAAGGCCGGTAATGGTCCTTGTGGATAATGACAGTATATATAGTACACTCACAAGGGGCCCACACAGGGTGACACTCTGCAGGGCATGTGTACATGCTCCTACATATACTCGTATTCACTCACGCGCGTGCGCATAAAAATACTACTGGCCAGCCCACCAGCTGGTCATTCTCTGACAGAGTAAATCCAGTACGTGCAGGAGGATGTTCTGTTCCAAAGTCAGACGCTTATTTTACCGTGCTCAGACAGAGAGATCCAGTATCACCCATTGACGTCGGCGACGACCACGATGATGCTGCAATCATAGGACGGACGACGCTGTCACTGAAAAGTAATTTATCGTCCTCCATGTCCGCCTCGGGAACGGAACCTTTTTTTCTCTTGAGAGCCCTATGATTAGCAGCTTGATATATCATGCTAAACTAAATGCCTGATGGGCAACCTTTTCGCATGAATGAATGAATCAGCTAATACTAAGCTTAATCCTGGATCGAAAAGGAGGCTAGTGATTAGAATAAGGCAACATGATCCTTCCAAAGGCGCGGCCCGGAGATTCTTGCATGTGTTTAGTTGGCGCCCCGGGCCGGTGGTTGCTGCCGCCCTGCAATGCACTTGCAATATTCTTGTGTATGTGCCATCCGGGCGGGCTCTTCAAAGTTGCTGGCTGCCATGTGAGGGAGGGAAGGGGGAGGCAGGATCGCTTTGGAGAACCTTCCATCTAGTTTATTCCCCTGCACCTCACTTGACACCCATCTCTCTTATTTAATAACTAGAGTAGTTTATTTTTTCTGTGCATTTCGTCCTGAGATAAAAAAATTGAACTTGTATTATTGTTCATTAATATTTTTTAATATATATGTGTGTGTGTAGTGTGTACGCTAGCTGCTAGGGCAAGTAGCTAGTAGCGTTGAAGGAGTAATTATTCTTATAACCGTACCGTTGTACACAGCAAGCAACATGGCATAAAGTCCTGCTTCGTACATGTTTTCATACTGAATTATACCTAATAAACTACTCTTAGAGTCACATACAGCGTACAAGAGTTGGAACTGGGAACACAAGAATTTAACATGAAGTCACTCATTCAAATGCATGTTAGTTCTAGGAATATAATCCAACGTGAAATGCTTAGCCTCTTAGAGTCGACCGAGTCGTCAGCTGACAACATGTGAATGTACATAAGAAGAAAGTTCTCCCGACTACTCTTTTCTTTATTGCGATTATTACGATTCTTTAGGTGGCGCGAGTGATTTCTTTTTAGCCCAAGGAGGGGTGTTGTGGGAACATACTTGCGTAGATACTCTAGTTTTATTTTCCGTTGGGATTTCGGAACATGGCAGTGGATGTTCAAGTAGTGGAGTGGAGGGGGAGGGATAGGAAAGTACATGGAAAGAAATGGAGGAATGAGCTGGCCAGAGAGCGAATCACAAGAAGAAACCATTAGAAAAAACAGGCTATAGACTTTTGGAGTGAGGGTTGCTGGCCATGGATGGTTTTTTTAAGCGGAGGGGAAAGCTGCAGGAATCTAGGGCAGGATGGGGGTGGGTCCCCTCAGCTCATCCCATGGAGGAGTGCACGCAGGGATGGTTACCACCTAACGCATGCACAGCTACTGCCGCGAGCCTTGCTCGCTGGAGATTCGTGTTGCTACACCAAGCCATGTTTCATTCTTTCAAGATGCTTATCCAGTGCTCTACTGAAATCTGAGCTTCGATGAGAGAGTTGAGAGATAGAAGTACATACATAGAATAATTACCGCGTTAAAAAAGCTCTATATTTATTATAAATTTAGATTTACCAACTCATTGATAATTCAAACTTACCAAGAAATTGTAGATACTATATATGTACCAAGAAATTATTCTACTTCATTTGCCACGGTGTGGCAACATATGTAAACAAAAAACCAATCAGGCATTGAGTGAAAGATATCTAGACAACACCGGTATTCCTATATAAACGATAAATAAGAAAGAGCATACCATATGTGTGAAATCAGAAGTCCCCCGAAGGAGGCCCCCATGCATATTGGTCCCAAACCAACACCTACTCGCCCCCTTTCCTTTATTTTCAAACTTGCAACCAATGGAGTACTGCAAAACCGAGGACCATATATATGGACAGCACAAACCTAACTGCCAAGATAACTGGGACCATATATGCCACCTTTTCCCCTCCCTTCTATGAGGACCATATCTATGTGTGTTAAACCTTTTTTCAAGCCTTTTTATGAATAACAGAAGAACAACCAGCTAAACCCTTTGCATATATAGTGTTTTTTGGGTGATTGTGACTCTGTAAAGCCTATCAGTATTTCTAGATCTTTTACTCTTGACAATTGACATTGAGGTCCATTTTGCAATTTTATTGGTTGACCACCCTTAGTAGCCTCCATTTTACTTCCTAGAGATGGCTGCCCTTAATCCCTACAAGAATGAATGTCCGAAGTACAAGAATAAGACGAGAACTGCAGAAATGGTAAAGAATAATTCTTGTACCACTTGCATTATATTGACCCACCATTAATCCTAATAATGTGAACCCTCCCTGCATTTAGGATGTGCAAACTTGAATGTTTTTTAACATGAAAGAGATGGCTCTGATAGCCCCTGAATCTGCAATGGTGAAACGACAAGAAGTACGTGGATCTATGCACATAATTGCTTGACTCTTGTTAGTAAGCCATTATGCCATTAATTTGGGATATTGCGCTCAAACAGTCGTAGTACATAGTTTGGCTTATTCATGTAATATTTGGAGAGAGAGAGAGAGATGCTTCCAAATCTGACGTGTCATCGTCGTCGTTATCGCATCCTCTCGCACACTAGCTAGGATCTCTCTCTACATTCAATGACTCAAGCATGGTGCGGCTGCAGGCTATAGGCCCAGTTAAGCAGGTTTCTCTCCAAGGCAAATGAATCCGACGACCGACGCAGCTTGTGTATGGGCTCATGTGTGGGCTCTCATGCTACATGACCGGACAGCCGATAGACTGATCGACAGCAACTTCGTTCGTCCGATGCCTTCCAAAGTTTCAAACCTTCGCTCCTAAAAAAAAAAAAGAAACAGAGCATTTCACCTATAAGCCATTATAAAAAGTTCATCTTACCTTTATGCTAACGAAATTTTAGATGTACCACTGTTCTAAGTTTTCTTTACTCGTGAGCCACTTCCATCAATTTTAGTAAACACTGTTAACCATCCTTTATGTGGGACCCACGTGTCAACATATTCTTTTATCTCCTTTCTGCCTAGGCCCACGCGTTAGCCCCTGCCTTGTGTCGACGGGCGGTACACGGGGTACCTCACGCCGGTGAGTGTCGATCACAGAACACGCACGTCCTGGTGGAGAATGGTTCAAGAGACGCAAGACAAAAGGTTTATACTGGTTCGGGAGTTATCCCTACGTCCAGTGCAACGGGAGACAGACTGTATTGCTCTCTTGGCGGCGAGTTACAACGAAGGCCGGTCCAAGCCTTGTGTGGGAATAGTGTGCGTGTAGGGGACTAAGTGCTCTAGAGATCGAGAGTCCAAAAGATTGGATCCCCTCGCAGGGGGAACGTCCTCCCCTTTTATAGCGCAAGGAGAGGACGGCTTTACAACATTGTTTTACCTAACTACCCTCGTGGGTCGGACACTTCCGACGGTTGCGCGTTGTCGGCCTAGTGCGCTGCTGACGACCCCTTCCTCGGCCGCCACGTGTCCTTCACCTTCCCTTCGGTAGCTTCGCGGTAGCTTCCTTCTTGGCCGCTAGCGCAGCGGCACGCATGCAGCTACCTTTTCCCAATCGCAGTGCTGCAGATCAGCTTTATCAGTTGGCAGGCGGGCAGGTGATGTCGGACGTCGGTCGGGAGAAGGCGTAGGCCGCACGCCTTCTCCTTCCCAAGCCAGGTTTGACTTAGGAGAGTATTCGGGACTCCCCCTCTCCTTTCTACTGCGCATGCTTAAAGGCAGGCGGGACCCCACGCGAGGGTCTGCCTTCTCGACTCGAAGGGCCAGGGGTCGGGCGTGGCGGACATGCCCGACTCCTGCTCCTCCCTGGTCGACCGGAGGGTTCGGGGTCGGGCGAGACGGACTTGCCCGACTCCCTGCTCTCCCGGGCCCTCAGCGGGTCGGGCGAGATGGAGTTCTCCAACCGATCGGGACTGACACTGCTTCCCTTCATTTTCAGGGCCCTACTCCGTCCATGCGCCGTTAGCCAGCTGTCTGACAGTGGGCCCCCTAATCCATGACCCCCACAGTAGCCCCCGACCTTGCAGAGGAGTCAGGGACTCGTGTGTGAGGTCATACCTGTTCCATGGGGGAAGGATTTTTAAGGGAAGCTTCTTCTTCATTCTTTGCTAACCTACGATGACTCCTGGGATTCTAAGGGTGCGACCTGGATACTGTTCCGGCGATAAATCCCGGTGCCCATCAGATTACGGGGGGTCCAGCCCTCTTTGCGAAGAGTCGGGCTAAGGGCTCCTGTTCCGACCCCCTTGTTTCTAGGTTTCCTTTCTTCTGTCCGCAACGTCTGGCCACCCACGCGCCTCATGAGTTGGCCCATATTCCTTTTGTCTTACCCGGGCCGGTCGCGGGGATCCGGCCGGGCCCACGGATCATGGCGGCCTATCCGGCGGTTGATGGGAACCGACCCCCTCATTGAGTACGACGCGACGCGGCGGTCAGGCTCCAGACTTGACGTCGCGGTTGTGGTGGGCCCGGCGTGGCGTGCGGGCGCGGAGGTGGGTTAATGCCCTAATCCGCCGCCTCGTGCCGCGCACGCACGTCAGACGTGTTGGGAGCCGTCAGATCTGGATCGAGGGTAGAGGGTGCGCGGTCGTGCGCCCCCTCGATGCGGCCGCCTGCTACCCCACCGCCCATATATAAGGGGATGACGGCGTAACGGAGCACGCTCCTCATTCCCCGTTGCCGCTTTTATTTCTTTGCTTTGCTCACTCCTCGTCTTCTTCACAACCCAAATCTCCATGCCTCGTCTCCCCTCAAGCCCACCATCATCAACATGGCCACCAGGGGTTCTTCGTCCTTCGTGCAGCTTCGCCCATGGGCGCGCTCGAGTGCGTCTGTTCCCGCTCTCGAGTCGCTCGTCGCCCGCGGGCTCTTGTGCCCACGCACCTCTGACGAGGAGTGGATCTCTCCGCCTCTTTCCCACAAGACTCCGTCGCCGCCGGCGGGGTACATGGTGAGCTTCATAGTGTACCACGTCCGTGGCTTCGCCATGCCTGCCCACCGCTTCCTCCGTGAAGTGCTCCACCACTTTGGTGTGGAGCTCCATGCCCTCGCCCCGAACGGGGTCCAGCAGATGGCCAACTTCGTGGCCTTGTGCGAGGGTTACCTGGGCATCGACCCAGACTTCCATCTCTTCCTCCTTTTCTTCAAGGCAGCGCTCGTTCGCTCGCACGGGAACCTGGCCCCGTGGGGATACTACTCGCTACAAGCGAAGCAGTCCCGCGTGGACATGTTTCTGTGCTCGGAGCTCCGCGGCTCCATAAAAAACTAGAACAAGGGGTGGTTCTACCTAAAGAACCATGCTGGGGCCACCCTTCCTCCGTTCGACCCCACGAGCTCACCGTCGGCGAAAGATCCGGCGTACTGGCAGCATGGCCCTGAAGCCGCCGACCGCAAGAAACTGAAGCCGCACCTCGACTGCCTCGCCAAGCTCCAATCCTGCGGCCTCACCAGCATTGGTATCGCGGAGGCCTTCCACCGACGCCGCGTCGCCCCACTCATGGCCAGGCGGCTACGCCTGTTCGAGATGCATCCCACAACCACCGAGGCTGAGCTCTGCCCCAACCTCGTGTCGCGGGTCTTCCCTTCGGAGGATGAGATTCGGGCCCGGCTCGCGGAGCTCGTCGACTCCTCTCGAGCCGCCTCCATGTTGATCCCTACCCCGGGCCAGCCACTGATGCTTCCCGGCCCTGGGGCCGTGGACCTCGTAAGTCGCTCATTCTCGGTCTTTTTCTTTCTTTCTATCTCTCATGTGCTCAATTGATGCCCCGTCCCACGGTCTCGCGAGGCTCCCGGGGGTCTCCCGGTTTCGGGGGGAATCCTACCCGAGGAGATGGCCCCCTGGAACGAGACCCGACGGAAGAACCGGGAGGCTGGAGAGGCCGACCGGAAACGCAAGAGGGACGACACCGCGTGTCGTCTCCGCACGCAAGAACGGAGGCACGAGAGGAAGCGCAAGGAGCGCTTGGGGGAGGATGTCGGATCGGATCTGGCCTCCTCATGCGACGAGGAGGAGAATCCCGGGGGCCACTCCCCTCTGCTAGGGGACTGTACCGTGGAGGCCTTCGTGGCGCATGGGGAACTCCCGTCTGCGCCCATCGTCGTGGAGGAGCTTCCTTCTCCGCCTCCAAGCGTCCCGCCAGCCGTGGCATCCCGCACACGCTCGTCTTCCAGACCGATGCAGCTGGAGGTTTGCCGCCCCGGCGTGTCAAGTAGTTCGCCTTAGACCCTCCTACTGCTCTGCTTTACTTTTTTATTTCCCCTGTCATTAGTACCTTTACCAATGTTGTTATACATGCAGTCGGATCGGCCGGGGGTCGGATCCCGGCTCGGCCCCGGTGAAGCGTCTCCGTCGAGGCGCGTCGCTCGCTGTCGCCCCTGGCTCCTCGGAGCAAAGGACGCCCGCGGAGGCTCGTCAGGCCGACCCAAGTCCAGCCAGGGCCGAGGGGTCGGCCCCACCTTCCACCCTCGTGGGTTCCTCGCCCGCTCCAGGAGGCACAGAGCCTCCCTAGATGACCGTCACCCCGCCTCCGCCGGTCCCTTCCCCTCCAGCCGTCCAGGCCGCCGGGACG
This sequence comes from Digitaria exilis, assembly GCA_015342445.1. Lineage (NCBI taxonomy): Eukaryota > Viridiplantae > Streptophyta > Magnoliopsida > Poales > Poaceae > Digitaria > Digitaria exilis. Next base: position 624,594 of record JACEFO010001695.1, on the reverse strand, counting down.
GGAGTCACGTACGTGCTGGCCACCTCTCCCGTGGCCGGGGAGGCCGGGGATACGGCGGAACAGGCGATGTAGGGGCTTCCGCGTCACCGTCATGGGTGATGAGCCCGGGGCGAGTGCCATGGTGTGCGCCCCGGAACCTTTCCCGACTGCTGAGGCACCCGCTGAGGGCGCGGCGATGGGCGCTTCCGGGGAGGCACCACTCGCAAGCCCCGTTGCACCGCCCGCCTCGGAGCCGCCCGCAGCGAACCCTAGGGAGGGCGTGGAGGCGAGCCGATGATCCGTGGAGGACCTCTTCGGCGAGGCGGAGGCACGCACACGTTCCGAGTCTAAGCCGCCCGCGGCCTCATCGGCCTTCACGTTGGTGTCAGTCTTGGCGCCGCCGTCTTCCGCCTCGCTGGCGGAACCCTCGGGGTCGGGGGACGGCCAGGAGATGGCCCCACCCGGCTAGGGCGAGCCGGCGATCAATCCTGACCACGTCATGCAGATTGACGCTTGGCTAGAGAGCCTTCAGCAGATAGCCACCTTCCCCGCGACGCTCCTGCAAATGGCCTTGACGCTCCGCACCGTGGCAATCCCCTCCAGCCGGGTACGTGGTTTATTTCTTCTACTCGTTTCCGCTTGGCTTTATGGTTTCCTTCTGAGCCTGTCCTCGTCGGACCTTTAACCCGACTCATTGGTCGCCGCAGTCGATGTTGTTGTCGATTGCCCGGGCCCGGAGCATCGAGCAGGAGGCCATCAACCAGGCCTCCCGTGCGTGGAACGTTGCCAACACTTCGAGGGACGAGGCCGCAGGCAGTGCCCACCGCATCTCGGAGCTGGAGCGGGAGCTGGCCAATCAAGCCTCGGCCCACCAGGAAGAGCAAGCCGCGCTGCGGTCTGAGCTCCACGGTCTCCGTACCGGCGCCGCCAACATTCGCAGTGGTATGCCCTACTTCACAATCTCTTCCCCCCTCTAGCGCTTGGCTTGGCCCGTAGATGATCTCCAACGTCGGCCTTCCAGGGTTCCAAGCCGAGCTCAATGCTTTGAGGGAGGAAAGGGCTACAACGGTCCGGGCATGCATCGACGCCCAGGCGGAGAGCAACCAGGCGGTGGCTGCTAAGGAGGACGCCGAGGAGGCGAGCGCTCAGCTAGGCCAGCTCATCGCCGACCTTCGTACGGAGGTACAATCCTCCACCGAGCGGGTCGGGGTCCTGGAGGCCGCCCTGTCCACGGCGCACAAGTCCCTGGAAGAGAAGGACTCGGAGATCGATGGTATGTTCCTGCCCACTTCTTCTCGCTTGCTCAACCTTCCTCCTTGCAGGTTCGCTCATGGCCTAACCATGGCTTTGTTTCCCGGCAGCGCTCAAGTCTCGCGTGGCTGACGGGATCACCCACCGAACCACACTGCTGTCGCGCTTCGGGATGTTGCGCGACGCGGCGGGGGCAGTCCTGTCATGGTTTGGGTTCCCTCTGTCTGAAGACATTGAGCGGCTCCCTGGGGACCTCCACCGGGCAGCGGAGTGCTGTGGAGAGCTACGCGCCGTGGCCGTCTCGATGCTGGACGCTCTCGAGGTGCTGATGAGTGGCGATCCGGCGCGCCTCCCGGCTGAGCTCGACCAAGTCCCCGCGTGTGTCGGAGCCCTCGCCAAGCAGTCGCTGGTGCGCGGCGTTCAAGAGGCCTTCACTTTGGTGCGCTCCCACTACGACGGGATCCACTTCGACAGGATGGCCGCCGATTTCCCCAACGACTTCACCTCAGAGGCCCTGGATGCCATGGCGGAAGAAGTCAAGGTGCCTGCCGAGCGGTTCGCCAACGGCTTGGCGCCCACGACTGACGCGGAGGGCAATCCGGTGGATGGCGCCGACCCTGATCAAGCTCTGTGAAGATTCCCCTGCTGTCGTACCCTCACGTGGAGGGATTTAAAACTTTTTTAAACCATTGTCATGCCCTCGTGTAGAGGGATTGAACTTCTGGGGGGTTCTGCATCGACGAGACTCCCATGCTTCTGAACATTTTTGTAATAATTAGCTTATTTTTCTTCTTTTTTCGTCGTCTTTTGCTCTTTTGGCCCCGTACGCGTGGGCTTTTACCTGTTTTCTCATGGTTATACCCTTGCCAGCCCCCGAGTGGGGTCTGCCTTCCAGCTTCTTCGCGGGCTGGTTGGGAGGCGCCACTTGAGACGGTCTTTGTGGGGTTGCCTTAGTTTCTTTGACGATCTTTGATTATCTATCGGGTCTTCGGGCCCTTAAGCTTTGGCCTTTCGACGGATAAGGCAGACCCGATAGTTGTGCCGAGCCCCCGAGCCTTTAGGCTTGGCTGCGAGGTGTGCGAGGCAAACCCACTGTGAGCCCCCGAGCCTTTAGGCTTGGCTGCAGGGCGCGCAAGGCAAACCCGATGGTTGTGCCGAGCCCCCGAGCCTTTAGGCTTGGCTGCGAAGCGCGCAGGGCAAACCCAATGGCTGTGCCGAGCCCCCAAGCCCTCGAGCCTTTAGGCTTGACTGTGGGGCGACCTCAGTGGGCTGAACCCTTGAGCCTGTAAAACCGTCTGGTTCAGATTCGAGTCTCGCACTCCTGGTGGATCTGAGTACCAGGTGGTTTGTTGGCCAAGCTATGTTCGAGCCCCGAGCCTCTGCGTGTAGTTTCCCTCACCGTGGTTGGGTGCAACCCCACAACCCCCAACAGGTCCCCAAAACATAGTTAGTAACGCTTCTACACACTATCGACCCGACTCATTTTGAGGGGGTCCCCCGCCCTGGCCTTACACGTTTGGGTATGTTGGCAGGGTCGGCCGTTTGGCTCGGCAACTGTGCGATCCGTAGCCGCGGGGGCGTAGGCCGTCGCAACGCAGCTGCGCCAAACGTCCCTGCCTACCCCTTTTAGTGGCACCGGGGCTTCCTCAGAATCGCAAGGTCGGACGGCAAATAGCAAGCTCAAACGAAAGAATAAAATGATAATGAACTAAATCGACAAAGATAAAAGTGTAGAGAGGGTTCACTTATCTGGCCGGTTGGAAGCCAGGGGAGGGCTTTCGCGCCCCCCCTGTCGGGTCTTCTATCGTGCGATGGGGATTTGATACAGCGCTAGTAAGCTTGCGGCTGGCGTGGGGACGTGTCACGACCAGGAACTCACGGTTCCTGTAGCTTCGAAAGTTTAGAGTCGGCGATAGTGCCCCCGGAGACATGGGTTCCGGTGGTTGGATGGCAGCCTCTGTCTCCGAGACAGTATCGCCGAATGGTTCGCCCATGATGGAACCGCTTTTAAGTTGTGCGGCTCCTCCTCCCGCCGGCGATGTGGTACTAAAAATGGGTGCTTCCTGCCGTCGAAGGCTTCCCATAAAAGGAAAGGGCTGGACTGTGCTCAACCCTGGCCCAATTTCGGCTTCAGCCTGTTGGGCCTTTTTCTTACGAGGGTCCTCATCGAACCTCTCGTGCTGGGAAAGGTGTAGATTTGCAGCCGACCCTATCGTGGGGTCGGATGTATTGGGGTCGTACCCACTCTCCCCTCCGCGGGCGGTCATAGATAAAAGCGCCGCAACTGCTCGATGTTCCAGGCATTGGATAGGTGGGTTCCATCTGTCATTGCTAGCTTATAAGACCCTGGGCGTAGGACCCGTACTACGGTGTAGGGGCCCTCCCAAGGAGGTGAGAGCTTAGTGAAGCCACTACGATCCTGGGCTATTCTCAAGACCAAATCACCTTCCCGGAACGCGCGACCTCGCACCCGTTGCGCGTGGTAGCGCCTCAAGCCTTGCAGGTACTTGGCCGAATGCGCCACTGCCACCTCCCGGGCTTCCTCTAACTGGTCTACAGCATCCTCGAGGTTGGCCCCGTTTGTTTTCTCATCAAAGGCCTGAACCCTTGGGGAGCCATAGTCTATGTCCGTCGGTAGGATCGCCTCGGAACCATAGACCATGTAGAACGGGGAGAAGCTCGTGCCGCGGGTCGGAGTCGTCCGCAGACTCCACAGGACAGAGGGCAGCTCCTCCACCCACTTAGCTCCAAGCTTGTGGATGCGCTTGACCAATCGATTGAATACTCGCGGCTTCAAGCCTTGCAGGATCATGCCATTGGCGCGCTCAACCTGCCCATTTGTGCGCGGATGAGCGACCGCTGCCCATGCCACCTCGATCCCGTAGTTGTCAAAGAAACGGGTGAACTTCTTTCCTGTGAACTTAGTCCCATTATCGGTGACAATGGTGTTTGGAACACCGAACCGGCACAGGATGTCACGGAAAAAGCGAACCGCTTACTCTGACGTGATATCCGTTAGAGGGCGTGCCTCGATCCACTTTGTGAATTTGTCCACGGCGACAAACATGTGGGTGTAGCCTCCGGGCGCTCTTGGCAATGTCCCGACCATGTCCAACCCCCAAACCGCGAAAGGCCAGGTGATGGGTATGGTCTGAAGCTCCTGGGCTTGTAAATGTGTCTTCTTGGCATAGAATTGGCAGCCTTCGCAAGTTCGCACGATGCGCTCGGCGTCTGCGACGGCCGTGGGCCAGTAAAATCCTTGCCTCAAGGCTGATCCTACCAATGCTCGAGGCGTCGCGTTATGGCCACACACTCCCCCGTGTACGTCCTTCAGCAGCGATCTTCCCTCTATGTTTAAAATACAGCATTGGAGGACACCATTATGGCCCCGGCGGTACAGGTTACCTTCGATTATCCTGTAGTTCTTGGCCCATCGAATGAGGCGTCGGGCCTCCGTTCGTCCGGCAGGGAGGGCTCCATCGACGAGCCAGCTTAAGAATGGGGTGCGCCAATCTTCCTCTGGCTCGAGTGTGTCTTCCAAGGGGTTTTCCTCCTCGAGGTCTGGCCCTTCGTCGGGGTCGGATGCGATGGCCGCTACTACCCTTGTTGGGTCGAGAGTTCCATCGGGTCCGAGCAACTGCTCCAGGCCTGACCGAAAGGAAGGTGCTTCATCGTTGAAATTCACCGACGGTTGATGCTGGTCATCTGCGAATAGTCCAGATGGAACGGGCTGTCGCCAGGATGCTAGCTTGGCTAGCGCGTCGGTCGCCTTGTTATACTCCCGTCGAAGGTGGACGAAGCCCAAGCCCTTGAACTTCTCTTGTGCTCTACACGCTGCCTCGCAATAAACCGCCAGCTTCGGATTGTGGCACTTGACGTCGCCATTGACTTGGTCCACCACCAGCTGAGAGTCACCGCGAGCCTCCAGCCTGTGGATGCCGAGCTCCCTAGCATTCCGTAGGCCAACGAGCAGAGCTTTGTACTCTGCCATGTTGTTTGATGCCGGGAAGTGTAGCCGTATGGCGTAACGCATCATCACCCCCATAGGGGAAATGAAGACGACCCCGACCCCTGACCTGGTTCGGTTCTGAGCTCCATCGAAGTGGAGGACCCAAAACTCGAGGTCAGCCGGGGCCGGGGGAAGCTGGGTTTCCGTCCACTCAGCAACGAAATCTGCGAGAACCTGGGATTTGATTGCTGATCTTGGCGTGTAGGAGATGTCGTAGCCCATAAGCTCGAGGGACCACTTGGCAATCCTCCCTGTCGCTTCCCTGTTGTTGACCACCTCTCCTAATGCATGCTCAGTCACGACGTTGACATGATGGGCGTCGAAGTAATGTCTGAGCTTACCTTGGCGATGAGGATGGCGTAGATCATCTTCTGAATGTGAAGGTAACGTGTCTTCGACTCAGTCAACACCACGCTAATGTAGTAGACTGGGTGCTGGACCTTCAAGGCATGTCCTTCCTCTTCACGCTCCACCACGAGGACGGCGCTCACCACCTGTGTGGTTGCCAATACGTACAAGAGTAAACGCTCCCCCTCGCGTGGAGGTACCAGGATGGGTGGTTTGGTGAGCATGTGCTTGAGCTGGTCCAACGCCTGCTGGGCCTCTGCGGTCCATTTGAAGCGACCCGCCCTCTTCAAAAGCTTGTAGAGGGGAAGCCCTCGCTCGCCCAAGCGTGCCACGAAGCGTCCCAGCGCTGCAAGACAGCCTGTCAGCTTCTGAACATCCTTGACGGAGTCGATCGGCCCCATATTGGCGGTGGCTGCTATCTTTTCTAGGTTCGCCTCGATGCCTCTGGCGGAGACAACGAATCCTAGGAGGAGGCCCTTCGAGACCCCAAATACACACTTCTCTGGGTTAAGCTTGACGCGGTTCGCCCGCAAGCGATCAAACGTGGCTTCCAAGTCTTGGACTAGGTCGTCAGCTTGCTTGGACTTGACTACGATGTCATCCACATAGACCTCGACGGTTCGCCCGACGAGGTCCCCCAAGCACTGGTTCATACAACGCTGAAATGTTGCACCCGCATTCTTTAGCCCGAAGGCCATCCAGGTGTAACAAAACACGCCACACGGGGTCACGAAGGAAGTAGCCAACTGGTCCGACTCTTTGAGCGCGATCTGGTGGTACCCAGAATAGGCATCAAGAAAACACAGGGCTTCGCACCCTGCCGTGGAGTCTACAACCTGATCGATGCGAGGGAGGGGATAGGGAAACTTTTCGCAAGCTTTATTGAGACTAGTGTAATCAACACATATTCTGTATTTCCCATTCTTTTTCTCGACCAGTACAGGATTTGCTAAGCACTCTGGGTAGTGAACCTCCCTAATGAACCCTGCATCTAGTAACTTGGCTACTTCTTCAATGATGATCTTTCGCTTGAACTCGTTGCGGCGTCTTGTGGGCTGCCTGACAGGCTTCGCGCCTTTGCGGATGTCCAAGGAATGCTCGGCGACTTCCCGGGGAATTCCCGGCATGTCTGCGAGAACCCATGCGAACATGCCGATGTTCGCCCGGAGGCAGTCGACGAGCGTGCTTTCCAATTTCTCCGTAAGAGCGGAGGAAATGATGACCGTCTTACTCCCGGACCCTTGGGGATTGAGGAGCACCTTCTTGGTGTCACTTGATGGCTGGAACTGCCTCTCAGCGTTCGGTTCGAGCATTGCCTTCTTGTTCGCGGGGTCGTCTTCATACTGGGCGTCACACGCTTGTTGGCCCCCTGGAACAGAAACCATTGCCGCCATGACGTCGATTGCCCCTTGGGAGACAGCGAGTTCATTAGAGGCCTCCATGGCCGCCCGGGCCTTGGCGAGCTGGCGAGACGCAATGAGGGCTGCTGCAAGTGCGCAACTCTCCTTTTCGCACTCGTACGCCACCTGCGGGGAGGTGCCTACGACGATGACCCCACTGGGTCCCGGCATCTTGAGCTTGAGATAGACGTAGTTCGGGATGGCCATGAACTTCCTGTAGCATGGCCTTCCCAAGATGGCGTGGTAGGAGCCGTCGATGTCCACCACCTCGAAGCAGAGTGTCTCGGTACGGAAGTTCTCCCGATCTCCGAATGCGACTGGGAGGGTGATCTGCCCCAGCGGGACAACCTCCTTCCCTGGGACTACACCGTAGAAAGGAGCCCGCTCAGGCCGCACGTGGGATCGTGGGACACCCAGCGCGTCGAGCGTACTTGCGTATAGGATGTTGAGACTGCTTCCTCCGTCCATCAACACCTTGGAGACGCGCTTCCTTCCAATTATCGGGGCCACCACCAGTGTAAGCTTTCCCGGATGCGGGACGTACTTTAGGTGGTCTGAGCGGTCGAAGGTGATCGCAGCCTCGGACCACCGGAGGAACTCCTGGTTGGTGGGATGAACCGCGAACACGTTGCGCTCCATCAGCTTGGTACGCCGCTTCGATGCCTGTGCTTCTGGGCCGCCGAAGATCATGAGGCACTCGTCGGGTTCAGGGAACGAGTCGGTCGCCGTCCCCTTCCCTTGCGGTTGGGTAGTTGGGCTGACCCCATCAAGCCTGCCCATGAAGAATTTCCTCATGAGTCCACACTTGCGGTATTTATGCTTGACGGGGGTCGCGTGGTTTGGGCACGGACCCTCAAGCAACTGCTCGAAGTAATCAGGGGTTTGACCCACGTTGGGTCGTCGTCCCTGGGGTCAGTCGTCTCGTCTCTGACCCTGGGGTGCTCTGCCTTGGGGTCGGGAGGGTTTGGGTCTGCCATAGCGACAAACTCGACCCTTCTTTCTCTTCTCTTCTTCTTCTTCTTCTTCTTCTTCTTCTTCTTCTTCTTCTTCTTCTTCTTCTTCTTCTTCTTCTTCTCATGATGGTCGGACGGCCCTGCCTCATCGGCTGTTTCTTCATGCTTTTTTCCCCCATCCTCGGGGAAATGCGCTAGAACGGCCTCCTCCCCCTGTGCTTCTTCGGCAGCCATGTCAAGGACTTCCTTGATCGTCTTCGGGCACTCCCTGCCGATCCGGTTGACCAAGGGTCGGTTCTTGGTACCTCCCATCAATGCGGCAATGGCGTCAGCAGCTGTGGCGTCGGGGAGGTTGTTATACTGCCGGGAGAACCATCGTAGGTACTCACGCAGGGTTTCCCCATGCCTCTGTTTGCACCTCTTGAGGTCCCAAACCTTGCCTGGGCGCGCGTAGGTGCCCTAAAAGTTCCCGACGAAGATACTCCTTAGGTCCGCCCAATTGTGGATCTTCCCATTTGGCAATCGCTCGAGCCACGCTCGGGTGGGCTCCGCCAAGTACAAGGGGAGGTTGCGTATGATGACTTTGTCATCGAAAGCACCCCCCGCCCAGCACGCAAGCCGGAAATCATCTAGCCAGACCGAAGGATCTGTCTCCCCGTCATCCTTACTGAAGTTTGTGGGGAGGCGAAACCACGGGGGAATTGCCATAGTATGAATTTTGTGGGAAAAGGCGGCTAGGCCGGGGCAATCAGAGTTGGAGTTCGAATCCCAATCCTCCTCTGCCTCGACATGCACCTCGCGTCGTCGGTGCCTGATGCGTGGGACACGATCCTCCGGCTCTTCCGACTTGTCCCGGCGTCGAGCCTTAATGGTGTGTCGCACGTCGCGATCTGGACCCAGTCGGTCTTGGATCTTTGTGGCGTCAGGGTTCGGGGCGTCCCACCATGAGCCTTCAGCCGGTTTCCTCTGGTCGACGGGACTGGGAGATCACGAGTTCCCGGCCCCGCCCCTAGAGATCCGTCTTCTTCCCGCGGAGCTCGCCACCTGTCGCACCGTAGCGCGCTGAAGGAGCGACTTCAACCCGTTCTGGATTCTGCGCTCCTCCGGGGTAGACGGCTGGGGTAACTACCGACTGAGCAGCGTCGGCGTGGCGATGCACTGGCTCGCCCGGTCGAAAAGAGGGTAGCCATCGGCATTAGTCTCGATCCTCTGGCCCACCTCGCGGGCTCGCGCCCGAGCGGAAGGCTCCATGTTTGCGTCGAGCTGGGCTTGCTCTATCTCGATGGCAAGCCGCATGTCCTCCAGCTCTTGCTGCTTCGCCGCGATCTGCTCCGGGGTTAACCGGGTTTCAGCCGCGTTCGCCCCGTTCGTTAAGTCGTCCGGGGGAACCACGGTGAAACACTCTCGCGTGGGACAACGCTTATCCCCTCTTGGGGGAAGATGCACCCCCAGATCTTTCTCCTGCCCAGGCTCGCATGGGGTGGCCATGGAGCACGGGCCCACGTGCCCCCCTAGGATGCCTCCATACCTCAAAAGGCGCATCCTGGGGCGTACTCTTTCGAGGCCTTTCCACGCTTGACGTTGCACCAGATCAGAGAAAGTTCGTGACGCATTCCTCAAACCAAAAGGAGAGGCTGACGCCTCGCCTTTTCGTGAGTTTACGTCATCCTCCTTGGTCACTTGGCTTTTGGGGCCGCACGACGAAGGCGAACCCGAACGCCTTGCTCGAAGCGCTTGGGCTGAATCATCACTCCCGCCATTGCGGTGCATGATCCGCTCGCGCCCACCCTCGACACGGCGATGGAGCTCCGAGAAACGACGCTTACGGCCGGAGCAGCCATAGTAGCCACCGTCGAGGTAGCTGAGGACACCGCCGGACCACCCTGGGGGATTTGTCCCGCGCCGGTGGCCGAGCGGTCGGAGTGGTCGACGAGGACGAGGCGAAGGGCGCCATCACGAGCATCCAGCGTCTCGTTCACGAGGAACTCGAGGCTGCCGAATCGAATGGTCGCGCCCAACATGAACCGATGGTCCCCGAAACCAGCCATCTCGCACCAGATGTCGATGAAGACGCGGACGTGCGCAGGCCCTACCTGGCGCGCCAACTGTCGGCGGGCGGTACACGGGGTACCTCACGCCGGCGAGTGTCGATCACAGAACACGCACACCCTGGTGGAGAATGGTTCAAGAGACGCGAGACAAAAGGTTTATACTGGTTCGGAAGTTATCCCTACATCCAGTGCAACAGGAGACAGACTATATTGCTCTCTTGGCGGCGAGTTACAACGAAGGCCGGTTCAAGCCTTGTCTGGGAATAGTGTGCGTGTAGGGGACTAAGTGCTCTAGAGATCGAGAGTCCAAAAGATTGGATCCCCTCGCAGGGGGAACGTCCTCCCCTTTTATAGGGCAAGGAGAGGACGGCTTTACAATATTGTTTTACCTAACTACCCTCGTGGGTCGGACACTTCCGACGGTTGCGCGTTGTCGGCCTAGTGCGCTGCTGACGACCCCTTCCTCGGCCGCCACGTGTCCTTCACCTTCCCTTCGGTAGCTTCCTTCTTAGCCGCTAGCGCAGCGGCACGCATGTAGCTACCTTTTCTCAATCGCAGTGTTGCAGATCAGCTTTATCAGTTGGCAGGCGGGCAGGTGATGTCGGGTGTCGGTCGGGAGAAGGCGTAGGCCGCACGCCTTCTCCTTCCCAAGCCAGGTTTGACTTAGGAGAGTCTTCGGGACTCCCCCTCTCCTTTCTACTGCGCATGCTTAAAGGCAGGCGGGACCCCGCGCGAGGGTCTGCCTTCTCGACTCGAAGGGCCAGGGGTCGGGCGTGGCGGACATGCCCGACTCCTGCTCCTCCCTGGTCGACCGGAGGGTCGGGGGTCGGGCGAGACGGACTTGCCCGACTCCCTGCTCTCCCGAGCCCTCAGCGGGTCGGGCGAGACGGAGTTCTCCGACCGATCGGGAGTGACACTGCTTCCCTTCGTTTCTAGGGCCCTACTCCGTCCATGCGCCGTTAGCCAGCTGTCTGACAGTGGGCCCCCTAATCCATGACCCCCACACCTTGTTTCCCATTGGAGCCCGGGTTCTCTCCCTTAAGCCACTGCCGGGATTGCGAACAATGGCATGGCGACCCTCGTGGCCTATAACGCCTCTAGGACTGCGATGAGGTAGCCCTGAAGGCAGCCTCGCATGTATCATCAATCGTGCCGGTGTTCGATGTCGGTCCGCTCCACAAGTTCTCCCCGGTCGCTGGCGATAGCAGCCTGCTCTGCCAGGACCGAAGGCTACCTAGAGTGTTGGACACACGGACACTCAAGGATTGAGGAGGGTAGGAGGGGACGGTACTTGGGGGAGAGAGATGGGGATGGACAGGGGGGGTTGGATTGGGATAGGAGACAAAGGGATGGCTGGGTGTGGCATGTGGGCCCCTGCCATGTCATCGTCCACATCAGCAACCACAGTGGTAAGATCATTCTAAACCACCTTGAGGGGTCATTTGAGTAGTTTTTGCTATGTTGAGGGGGCTAAATACCTAGTTTTATAGTTTGGATGTGGAGTAGTCTAACTACAACCGGTTGGGTAGACTTTTCTAAATATCCATGACGTATTAGCGCCCCCCCCCCCCCCCCCGTTCCAGTATCAAACGTCACACACGAGACGGGCATGGCATAGACCCAGATGTGCCAACGTCAAGGAAATAAACTGGCTTCACAACACGAGCGCTAGCGACCTGCCATCCAGCAGGATTCTCCACGCTTGTTTTCCCAGTAGACTAGTTTACATGGGCCGACATCTGGAGCCACCCGAAACTGTTTTAAGGCCGACATGTCAACACAGGGAAGCATTGTGAACAAACTGGGCTAACAGAATTGGATTATGAATATGGGCATCTTGTCAAATTAGTACACACGCCAAATTTCGTTCATTTCATTCAATCTGCGATCAATTGTATGCCATATAAACTGACGACAAAGAAGGTGAAAACCTGCAAATCAGTAACATTCAATCTACTCTATACAATCAGAGTAATATACGTATTAGAGATTTGGTTAGTCAAAGGAAATTGTATACAACATGGCGCCAAATGTACAAAGCATCAGGGGTGCTCCTCAAGACTGAAATCATCTCACAAGTCACAAGTACTGCCTGCGACGACCCTATACCTATTAACTGGGGTCTAATGCCGCCCAACCAAAAAAAAGAAAGAGATTCTCTGATCACTTGGGTTAACTGAATCGTCAGCCACTAATCAAGGTGTTAATTAAGATGCCCAAAATAAAGACGTCTTGATCTGCAGACTTGTTATGACCATGTCCAGCTTGAGTTTGTTACTATCGGATCAGTGGCCTCCTCCCATGGAGACGGCCCGGAAGCTGGTCTTGGACAGCTTGGGCAGCATGACGATGCCCGCGATGGCGGAGGTGAAGGCGAACACGGACGCCACCCCGAACGCCGGGATGTTGCCCTTCCCGAACAGCTCGTCCCATGGCCCCGACCCCACCGCGATGATCATCTGTGGTATCACGATGGAGATGTTGAGCACCCCCGTGCACAGCCCTGCACACATGCTCAAATCAATTAACACTAGTGTTGAGCAGGGTCCGGAACAATTAGTCTTGGCACGAAATTAAATTCTTGGGGGAAGTGACTCACCCTGCCCGCCGCCCTTGCTCGCCGCCAGCTGCGCCGTCACGGCGAACGGGACGCTGCACAGGACCTGCACGCAGAACCGAAATGTAAAGCAGCAGAACAGAGCAGAGCAGAGCAGTGATAATGTCAGTAGATTATATTATTGCTACCGCGAAAGGGAAGCCGAGGGAGACGAAGAGTGCGAGGGCGGCGCTCTTGAGTCCCTTATCGACCGCGGCGGCGTCCTGGACGTTGCCGCCGATATCACCGAGCGACCATGAGCTGAGCACGGTGACCATGGCCATGGCGACGCAGACGATGAGGCTACTCATCACCCACACCACCTTGGCGGTGAGCTTCCTACACATGGGCTCGATCAGGAACGAGCTGAACCCGAGCACCACCGAGTTGAGCAGCAACCCAAACGCGCCCTGCCGGACTCCCTCCTGGAAGCTGGCGATCTCGGCTGGGCTCCCGTCGGGCCTCCCGTGGTACATCTCCCGGCCCATCCAGTCGGTGTCGAAGAGGATGAAAGGGAACCACGAGAGCCACGTGAGCCCGGTGACGATGAGCACCTGTGGCATGCCTGGGGGAAGGTTCTTGAGGCCCTTGAACACGGCCATTGGGCCCGTGGGCTCACCCTCGCTCTGGGCCTTGGCCGTGGCCGGGTCGAGAGGGACCTCGTTGGCGAAGACCATGGTGACGATCGTGGAGAAGCCCAGGAAGAGGACGGAGACGAGGAAGGCGCCCTTGAGGTTGGCGCAGGCCTCGCAGCAGGCACGCGTCTGGAGGAAGGGGAACCACTTGTGCCAGTCGTTGGTGGAGCCCGAGGAGTAGCCCAGGATGTTGCCGATGGCCATCCACGACACGAAGATGGCGTTCGCCGCGCTGGGCCCGTGGGTGCCGGCGAGGTCCGCCATGAGAGCACGCGCCGGGCCCTGCACCGTGTTGTTGGAGAAGTCCAGCAGCCAGAACCCCATCACGAAGAACGCCGCCGCGTGCAGACGCTTACCCGTGTAAACCCTGCACGTACGGATTGCGTGAGCATACCGACTGGATCCTCGAATTTCCATGGCTGCTACATATCTACATGTGTGTCAGTGACTCAGTGTGATGTGTGAGCAGCTAGCTTACGTACGTGCAGTCTTCGGTCGTGTCACCGAGAGCGTACCCGATGTCCGACGAGAACCCGATGACTATAACCTGTGTAGATTGGAGCAATAAGCTCTTATTGATCATGAACGAACAATACATAAACCAGCAGGGGTTCAAAGTTCAAAGATTAACGAGTTGTAAAAGAAGAAAGGAAGATCCATGTGTTTCTAATGAGCTACTAGCTCTCACTGATATGCAGATGACGACGCATCCTGTAAAGATGAACGGCCTCCGTCTCCCGAGATTGGAGGTGCATTTGTCACTGTACAGGCCCACGCAGGGTTGCACCTGCGAGATGCGATAGGCGATGCCTTCAAATTATCAATGCTAATTCCAGATTGGTGAAATTAATTTCAAGCATATAAATATATACTAGTAGACCATATCACTTGAAGCAAGGCAGTGTGAGTATATCAACATTTCTATAAGAACAAAATACAGAAAGAATTTTTGCACGCTTACAAATACTAAGTGGTTTTCTTTGTTGGATAACATGGAAAAACTTCTTGAAATTTTAGTTTCCCTAGATATATATGTAGTGGCATGTAGGTACTTACAAGCAAGCCGGCAATAGGTCCACATAGCCACATGACTGAAGTAAGAGCATGCGGAATTCCCAGTGTCTGTTGCAAAGAGGGTTGATGAAGGAATTATATAGCTAGCAAAATTCAGTTATATATATACAAATGGTAATGACAACAGTAGACAAAATGTGTTGATGAAGGACAAGTATGAACACACCAGACGGTTCAGATTAATTGTATATTACCCAAAACTTTAATTTATAGAATAAATGATTAATCACCTAAAAATCATTTAATGTCTCACTTTTTCAAATTTTCTGGCAAAGCAGCATTGCAGTAAGTGATAGTACATTTTGGTATACAGAAATGCTCCTAGTTTACCAGTATCATCAAGATTCAAGAGAGTAGATTACCCAAACCGTAGTTAATTTTACAAGTATATGAATGGAGCGGATGCTAATGTTCATTACCGTGCAATGAGGTCATAATTTGACCTAGCGATATTATCTATGAATTATTGGCGAATGTGTTTATGCAAAATCATTTCGCAAGCAACTGCCGTGAACAAATCAAGCTACTGCCAAATTTGAAAAAAAAAAGAAAGAATACGTTAAAAAGCACTAGTTTTGGCGGCAAAATAAAAGATTTATTAAGAAATGTAAGTACACAAACACAAACGCAAACATTTTGAACACGCAGAGAAGAATGTTGGACGCAAAGGATGCTATGCCTTGCTGTGCTTTGCACATAGGCCACAGTCTATATGCCACTACTACACAAATCATTTGTAATAACACTTCCCTTTTTCCAGTAATAACGGGCACCCAAGACAACGTCATTGTAGTGCATTGTTGCTGATGTCATCAGAGGGGGCGTCATTGCTGTGACCACTACAATAACGGGCATCCATGACGTCATCATTACAGCCGTCATTAGAAATAGATGGTTCACTGTAATAACGGATGATGCTGACATCATCGACGCCCGTTATTACAAATGTCATCTTTAATAACGGCAACCGCTGATGTCATTACTGTCTGTTACTAAAAATGTACAAATACTGACATCATCCTTGACCGTTATTACAAATAACATCTTTAATAATGGTCGCTGCTGATGTCATCACCGTCCGTTACTAAAAATAGAGGTGACGTCATCCGTCCGTTACTAAAAATGTACCAAGGAATGCTGATGTCATGCGTCTGTTATTGCAAACGATTTGAAATTTGATTTTTTCAAATAATCTCAGATGGAGAAACTACCTTAATAAAATTTGTAGTTGATAATTTTTTATTTTGAGATCATATTATCAATGAAAAAATAGTTTTTAAGTTTCTGAAATTTGAAATTCAAATTTCCTAAATGACCTCGGATGGAGAAACTACTTGAATGAAAGTTGTAGAACTAAAAAAGTTAAGGGCCTCAAACAAGCAATTTTTACTCAGTGAAGTATAATATGTGGAGAAAGAAAACTAAGTATGGACACAAGTGATGGTGTAGTGTAGTGGTAGAGAAGGTTGTACGTGAGCAGGAGGTCATGAGTTCGAATCCGCTACAAAGGTTAGATTTCTCAAAAAAAATTAGATACCTTGATAGCTTGGATGGGTGCCGCTGCCTAGTGGGGACCTCCCTTCCATAAAAAGATTTTTTTTGCTATTTTTTCAAGACATTTTTTGCTATTTGTAATAACGGACATGATGACGTGATCACGCGCGTTATTGCTATGTGTAATAACAGTCATGATGACGTCATCCATCCGTTATTACAGTGTCTATTTGTAATAACGGGCGTGGTGACGTCATCCGCCCGTCATTGCAGTTCCTATTTCTAATAACGGACACGACGACCGTTACTGCAAGGTCGAGCCTACAATGCCGGAAACTTAATGACGGGCGGGATGCCCGTTATTACAGTGCAATTTTGCCCGTTATTACATGCCCTGATTGTAGTAGTGTGTAATTTCTTCAAATTTAATTAACCAGTGAATTAATGTGACATGCATGCATATATATGCATACCTGGACGTAGGGTGTGAGGAGGGAGAGCTGCAGTGCCCACCCGTACTGCACGCCGCCGGCGACCATGCACGCGAGGAAGAGCCCCACCAGGCTGATCTGCCGCTGCTTGCCGGCGCCCCCGCCGCCAGGAGAGGCCTCCTCCATGCCGTCGCCCATGGACCGGGAACGATCTAGTACTGTACCCTATCCCTAGCCTAGCGTGAGGGAGATCGGGAGGAAGACGGATGGAAGCGGAGGAAGACGATGTGCCTGTGGACGCATGCAACGGAGGGAAACCAGGAGCAGAGGGGCGCGAGGAGCTTAAAGGCCGGGGAATGAATGAAGCGAGGTTGGTGGTGGCCGACGCGTGGGGCCAGGAGAAGGCGCCGCGTTGCGCTGCTACGTACGCGGCCGCAGGGAAAAAAGGCCTCTTTGTTTTGTACTTTTGCTGGCTGTCCTAGCCAGCTGTTCCTATTTTAGGCAACTTCTAAATTTCTGGATAGTAATCAGTCAATTATGGATAGCCTCCTCTTCTACTATGTCACACCTGGTTTTAGAAAGAAAACCAGATGCATCTCATATGTGTGCCAGGATCAATTTTCACACATATGATAGACTCCATGAAATAACAGAACACAAATTTACAGCGGAAATAATAAAATAAAGACAATACAAACGTTTTCTAGCAGCGGAATCTTGAACTCTTCACCACAGGCAACTGTTGACTGGGGGTTGCGTACGCCTAGCACCACCTTCAACAACTTCACACACCTTCTGAATACTGAGCAGCAATGAGCAAGGATGAGTACACTTATGGTTGGTACTCAGCAAGGCCACGGAAATAACCGGAACGATTTAATTATCAACTTCAAGTATATTAATCATGTAAGGGTCCAGGCCGTTCATGACGCAAACACGGCTGTTATAACAGTTTACACTCTGCAGAGGTTGTACACTTTCACCACAATTAGCGTAAAAGCTCCGAAGAACTTTGGACCCAACCATGCTGCACCACAAAGGCGCATACCACACTTCCGAGGTGTGATAGCATAGGGACGCTACGAGGCCTTTACAAAGATTCCCTAGTTAGAAACAATCCGCTAAGGTTTCCGGATCGGAAGCAGGCATAACCCTCCCTAACGGGTATAGTGTCTTAGCCAAGCCCACTTCCCGAGAGAACCGGGCTATACACCGTCAACCGCCACCCCCCATGCCCTTTCGGTAAGATCATTCCTAACCAAGGTTTCTAATTAATTAGCCAAGACCAGAGCCATGTAGTATTGTGGTTGTACGGTTAATCCTGGGTGGTTCTCCATGGTTTCCAATTAACACATATGATCTCATAAAGCATAGGTAGAAAGATGGTTAGGGACACTTGCCTTTCCGTAAAAGAATACCATTGCTCAGTCTTCAACTCTTGTTCTTGACAGCTTCGGAACGATGCTCCTCTAATCGTAGCAAACATCGAGCACACGCACAAACATGCCAGCAAAGAAATAGATACAACTAAGAACAATACACCAATCAAAAGAAAAGCTTTAAAAAGAACGTACTAAACGATGGGGCTCGCTACTACGATCACAAGGGCGAAACAAACGTTGAAAACGGAAAGCTATCGGATAAATTATATTGCAAAAGAAAGTAAAGACTATGTGCTTTATTTATTTTAATTAAGAAAAATACATGTAATGAATATTTAGAGAAATATTCATTATTCAAATTAATCAAATTATACTTTGATATGAAAAGACGGGTTAAAGCCTAATCAATTTTATTTGCAAATATTTATATAATAATTATCCCAATTAAATATTTTAACTTGCAAGAAAGCATGTGAGAGCATCTAATCGATTAACTTCATATATCGTGTTGAGCTAAACAAGTTAATATTAAAATCATATTCAAGTTGGAAAATTAATCATATTAATTTAAATTACACAAAACCGGTGTTTAAACCTAATCAGATTTTAATTAGAAAAGAGAGTTCAATAATTATTAATCAAATTAGCATGTTTGCTTTATGAAACAACGGGTGAAGCACTAGCCATATTTTATAAAAGATTGGTTCAATAATTATTAATCATATTGATATCATTTGTTTATAAAACAACGGAGTATAACCTTAAATAACTTTTAATTAGAAAAGCAAGTTAATATTTATTCATAAAAGCCAATGTACAAACCTAATCAAGTTTTATAAAAAAAAACTAGACTTAACATTAAACATTAAGCAAATTAATTATTAATTTATGAAAAACATTATATAACCTTACTAGCTTTTATTTAGAAAAACATATGAAGTAAGCATTTATTCAAATTAACATCTTTGTTTATGAAAAGACAAGATATAAATCTTACCATATTTTAATTATAAAAGGCTAGTTCAATAATGATTAACCAAATTAACTTTCATTATAAAACATGAAAGTAGAACTATGATTTGCTTTTAGTTCGAAAAGCTAGTTAAATTATAATTAGGCAAATTAAATTATAAAACAGGAAGTTGGAGCTCTAATTAGATTTTATGCAATTTGTAAAACATATGACAAATATAAAACAAGTTATTATTTTATTTATTTCCAAAACATGAAACTTGGTAAACAACACTATTAAACTAAAATCTACGCTTTTAGAAGATTAGCGCAACAAAAACGAGGTTAAACGCAGACTAAACGTGAAATCTAGGGATAAAACAAGGTTCAAGGGCTTCTTTGTACTAAATCTAACCTTCCAGGGACTTAAACAGAAGAAACCAGGGACCTAAAACGTAATTACGTACGAAAACGCGAGGGTTCACGCGTAAAACGGCAACTATGGACTGCGGGTTCTATTTGCCAGAAGCTCAGGGGTTAAACTGATAAAAACAGGACCTAAACGGAATTACTTTTGAACTACCGTGGACTGCGGGTTGATTTCTAGAAAACCTAGGGGCTTTTCTGCAAAAGAGCCATGGCGGACCGGTTGACTCCGATTGGATCTATTGTGGGCCGCTGATCTCCAATCGGACGGCCGAGATTCAACAGGCACGCAAACTCGCCGGAGGGGAACGGCTGGCGGCGGCGCCGCTCGGTTCCGCGGCGGAGCTTCGCCGGAGATGGCTAGGGAAGGGCTAGGGTGCTCCGTTTCTTGCCGCGGTTGGTCTGGGAGAAAGAGGGAAGGACGGGGATCTCGTTTTGGGGATCTAGGGCAAAGCTAGGCGGCGGAGGCGGCCGGCGACGAGCCATGGCGGACGGCCGGCTCTGGTGCACTACTCGCCGGTGATTCGAGGAGAGAGGAGCTCGGCGAAGTAGGGGAAACAAAGTAGGAGCACGAGGGGATCTCGGGGATGTGCTCACCGGGGCTGGAGACACGGCGAGGTGGCCGGAATCGGAGTCGTGGCGGCGCCGGCTTCGACCTTCACGGCGGCGAGTTCCACTTGTGGCGGAAGGATGACGGAGATGGGTTGAACGGGTGCGCCTCAGCTTGATGAAGCTCGTGGTGTCTTCATCTTCCTCCGGCATGGCCCCACGGCGACGAATCGAAAGCAAAGGCGGCGGTGCTCTTGAGCTCCACGCGGCCGGCGATGCTCCGGTGGAGAAGCAGGGACGAGGACGAGTGGAATCGATGCGCCTTCTCTTGTAGATGCTCCTAGTTATTCCAATTTGACCCGGCGACGGCTGAAGCTTCCGAATCGAGACCGGCGGCGCTCGATTGGAGGTGGCTCAACTCCGGCGAGTTGCTAGCGGCAGCGCTGCGCAAGGAGGAGGGCAAGGGAGCTCGGGCTGGGGTTTCAGCTGGCGTCGGTGGCGACAGATATAAAGGCCGGGAGAGGTAATCCTTGGCGTGCGCGCCAAGGGACGGAGGTGAGGACGCGGCGTCGGACTCTGTTGAGTCCTGCTCGTGCGCGATAGGGATGGAAGGTAAGGGATGACAGACCGGGCCCACATGGCGGTGAGAGAGAGGAGGCGCGAGGGAGCTGGGCCGGTTGCGCACTAATGGGCCGGAGAGAAGGAGGAGGAGAACTGGGCTGGGCTATGAGGGAATGGGCCAGACAGGTTAGGAAGCTGGGCCGGAGAGATGGATTCGGCCCAAGAAGGAAAGGATAGATTTTTATTTCGGAAAATAAATTCTAGTTCAAAAACAATTCTAGGAAATCCCAGAAAATGTATTTAAACCATAGAAAATATTCCGAAATCTCCAAAAATCCTAGGAAAAATTCCAGAGATAGAGTTGGAGACTTTGAACCAAAATAAAATATTTGGAGCTCATGAAAGAGATTTTAAAGCCTTCCAATAAATGGATTTGACTTTAGGAAAAGAGAATTAATTCCCAGAAAATCTAGGAAATTCTCAAGAAGGATTTGATCGACGTCTAAACGCATTTTGAAAACTTCACATTCAATAAAGATGAGATTCAAAGACATGAATGCAACACTTCAATTAAGGCAACACAAAGCATTTTTATTTGATTTAGGAAAATGATTGTTTTCCTATACTAAATACCCTGTAAATAAGACAAATGATGAAAAAGTTTTAATAATTAATGAAAATTGTTTATTTAATTTTCTTTCTAATTCACATCTCGAAATTCCAAATTTCGGGGTGTGACATACTATCATTGTGAGATGATGTATAGTAGCCAAACGGGCAGCACGGGCACCCGTGCCGTGCCGCATAGTGCCACTGTGCCGAGGCATCAGCCCGTGCACGGCCCTACAACGGAAGCACGGCACGCGGAGGAGCACTGGCGGCTGCACGAGCTACCTGCGCTGGTGGCGGCGCCGACTGCAGAGCAACGCCGGCGACCTGAACGGCGTGGAGGAGATGCGGCGGGCGGCGGTGTGGAGGAGATGCGGTGGGCGGCAGCGTGGAAGTGTGACACCCCATGTCAAGAACATGTTAAGTGCCATCAATTAGTTAAAAAAGAAGAAGAAGAAGAAAGGAGAAGGTAAATTGACCAAAGTCAAAAAGTGACAAAAATTTGGATAATTTGGGAACCAAGAGTTTCTAAATTTAGTTCATAAGCTAAGGAACTTGGTTGTCCAACAATTTTGGGTAAACTTCTTGTGATGATGCCTCAATTAAATGAAAGAAAGAAAAGAGAAATGGCACTATTCATGGTCTGAAAATAGGACTTGATCATATTCAGGTTTGAGCTGTTTGGGCATCATGAACAACCGACTTTGAGGAAAGATTGTAGCTGATCTGTTGGTTTTCTGAGCTGGGTGTTAAAAAGAAAGTTGTTTAGGGAAGTGTTTGTGACAACTTTTGTTTTTGTATCAGACCAAGAAGATGCCTGGATCCAAGTGAAAATCGCGAGTTAAGTTGGTTCAGGAAATGGTTTCAGTAAAATTCAGAGAAATTCCAGTTGAACAGAATTTGCGAGATTTGAGCTCGAATTTTGAAGTTTTCTGTAAAAACTTCCAACAATGAAGTTGTACTTTAGAATGTGAATTTCAATCTTGTTTTTGACACCTGATGCACATTCTGTTCAAGTTTTGAGAGTAATTTGAGAAATTCAGTTAGCAGCTCTGAATTTGAGAAGTGTTGAGGCTGATACTCTGAGGCTCAGATTCGACCCCAATCTTTTCTCAAATGGATCAAGTGCCAGCACAAGAAATGAAATTCAATGTTTCAGCTACAAGTTTGTTTTTGGGAGTCTTGAATGTTACAATGCAAATTTCGAAGAAAAGTGAGTTCAAATCTCAGGTTTTGGAGACAAAGATGGGGAAAAGCTGACGTCGGTCAGCTGCTAGGCAGCCTGCCGCCGACGGGGAGAGGCGGTGTCTCCGGCCACGCGTCGTGGTGCATGTGGTCCACGCCGGCGCGGTCAGAAGCAGGAGGTGGCAAGCAGCAGCTGCGTCGACTCGCGGTTAAAGACGTCGTCATCGACCTTCTATCCCTCCCTTTTCACTTCGACGCCTTTTCCTTTCACCTTGGCCGCCGGCGAACCGCAGCTCCGCCGCCGCCGTCCGAACCTCTCCATCTCGTTTTTCCTCCACCAAAACCTTCGCCAACATTCCCTCTTTCTTCTCCACCAGCTGTCGTTTGTTTCCCTCCTCTCCTGAGCTCGGAGCAGCTCGCTTCCTCATCTTCGTCGCCGTTCTCGTCGGGGTAACCTCTGGTCACCGGTGAGGATGGTGTTGCTTTGTGTTTCACCGGGGTTTGAGAGCGCGGTCGGGTTGTGCTTGAGCGTAGGTGTTTGTCTGTGGGGTTTGCTGTCCGTGCGCGTCGTTCCTCGGGTCGGGAACGCCGTTCGCCGTGGTGGCGCCTTGTCGCCATGGCCGGCGCTCGTGCACAGCTCCGCTCGAGCTTCCCCTTGCCGAGCTATTGCGCGCGCTAGGTGCAGTAGGGCTTGCGGTTGCTCATAGGGGGGGTCGTTGGTTGTGTTGTGCCATGTCGGGTTCCCTTGGCGTTCGTCGCTGCGTGCGCCAGGCGCGCTCCCGCCATGGCTGTCGCCTGGAGCTTTCGCGCTTCGCGGCGCCTAGTGTTGAGTTAGCGTGCGCGTGAGCTGTTGCTTGCTTCCTTGTTGCTCGCAAGCCAGTTTGGGTGCGCATTCTCGTAGCGTAGTCGCCGGAGTTCGCCGCGCCGCCTTGCACCTCCGCCGGAGTTGCCGCGGTGTTAGGGTTAGGGCCTTGCCGCGGGGTTCTGGGTTTGGTTGGGGTCGCGGGTGCCTGAGGCAACCGTTTGGCTTGGCGTTCTCATCGGGGGGCCTCGCCGCCGGCGAGCAGTCGCCAGTCAACGCCGGCGGAGCCCGGTCCACGCCGGTGCTCTATTCTGGCGTGAGCAGGGACCCCGGGGAAGAAGAGGAAGAAGCTTAGGGGGGTTTCTGCAAGAAAGCCAATTAGGTTTTAGATTTAGATTTAAATTTATGTTTTCCACTGTATTATTTATAGAAAATCATAGAAAAGTCAGAAAAATGTAAAACCAATTTTCATAGCTCCCTTAGGTTATTCTTGCTATTTTAAAAATGTTAAACCTTTTAACTTGTGCTGTTTAGAATTTAATAAAAGCTTTCTTATTTGGAATTTAATGGTAAAAATGTTTAGGGTGTTTATAAAAATAACTAAAAATCTGATTTATGCTTTATAATCACAAATAAAAGGAATGGAAGGGTTTTATGCCTTTGGTAGTTGTTTTTGGAACACTTAATAATTCCTCTTCAACAAATATAAAAGAAATAAGGACTAATTCACCCAAGAAAAATGCAAGGTTTTCTTGGAAAATAGGTGGGTATATTGTGTTGGCTTGCAACTTTATCGAGAGATAAAGTTTTGTGTGCTATGCTTTTGTTGCATCTCTAATCTCTGACTTGCATTTCATGTTAGAACCCGAAGCATCGGAACTGGAGTACATTGAACTTCCCGAAGAACAAGTCCAGTACGAGGAAGTTCTGGTGGTAGCTCCGGAGTTCGAAGAAACCGTTGACACAACTAACCTTTTTGGGACTCAAGGCAAGCCCCGGAGCATCTCTATCTATTTATTTCATAATTCACACGAGTCCAAATATTATGCTTCTATGTTGCATTAGGTTAGAAATTGATTGAAACCCCTTTTGATACATGAACTAATCATTGGTAGAACTATCCTTGCTTAGTTAAGAAACTTGAGTAGCAATGTCTACTTTGGCTATGCTTAGTAAGGGTAAGTAAAAGATGATGATCTAGGTTCTCACTAATCATATATGAATCACGAAAGACTTGGTATTAAAAGATAGTAGACAAAAGTTGGTAGGAGGGATTGAGGTAAGCTCGATCCTTAGTTCTGCCTACTTGTTTAAGTGACTAAGGACCGATCCGTTGTTTTAACTGAGGATCAAGTGATTCTACCTGGTTTCTTACTGGGTTATGGGACCAGTAAAGCCAACTAGGTTGGTTGGCTCACTGAATGGAAATATCGCTTACACATGCTTGCTGGGTCGGAGAAAGGCGGGGCCGTAGCCAGTAACTCACAGGGTGGTCGCCAGACGTGGGGCCCACATGGGGGTGCGTTCCCGGGTTCGAGTAAGGATATTTCCGGTCTTTGGCCCAGCTGATCGAAAGATTGTTGCGTACAGCCGGCGCAGCTGTACGTGACTGAGGGCTAGGTATCTCTTGCAGGATGTAAATTGATCCGGATCGCCACAACTCTTAGTTATGAGTGCACTTGATCAACTGTTAAGCATCGTAGAGGAAACAAGTGGAACAATATGAGGTTGATTCAAAAATGTTGTTTGAGCCTAGTACCACCTGTATGAAAAGCACTTTATAACGTAGTTGGATAAGTAACTACTCAGCTAAACTAAAAGCCGTCAACTAAGGACCAACAATTAGTAAGCCTTTTTGCAAAAAGGGTTGAGTTAGCCAGAACCACTCAAAGGCCTATTCATATCTCCTTGAGAGTCTTTTCTTTGGTAAGGCGGGTAAGCCTTACTGAGTACCTTCGTACTCAGGGTTCTCTCCTTGTTGTTTTCCAGAGGATGCTCCACAGCAGGAAGGCGAGGAGGAGAACCAGAAGCCCTAGAGCATCAGTTGGTCCCGGATGTCTCTAGACGAATAAAGTTACCTCGTGTTGTAATATAACTTAATAGTTGCCTAAACCAGTTTGTATTAAGTCCTTAGTACCTTGACTTGCATCTAAGGTTGTTTCAAACTCGGTTTGTAATATTTCGTACCTCTTCCGTATTTATGTAAAAAGGTAATGCCTGTTGTGTTTCCTATCGTGGAATTGATCCTGAGCTATGGTTGAATAAAGTTGTCAGTGGATGATTCGGGATGTCCCGGAGACACTCGACGGACTACCGGGTTTAAACTGTCTGAAGTGCGTTTGCGAATATTGTCCTTATTAGGCAATTAGGCGCACTTGAGCAAGTTTAAATTAGGCGGTTCTGCCACAGGAAGACGGAGCGGCGGGAGAGTCGCGAGGCTTCGGTGTCTGGTAGAGTCGTAGGGAGAGAAAATAAAAGGAAGAGAAGAGGAGTATGGTTCGATAATAGGCCGTGGGCTTGTGGCGTTGTTTCTAGTTTACTATGCCTTTTCTTTGTGTAGCCCAAATTCCGTGCTGTGCCCATTTGTACGCTACAATTATCTATCAAAATTTATTGATAAGACTAAATAAAATTATATTATTAATTTCAAATATAATTTTTTGGTCTGACCAATATATATATATATATGTAGCTACACACTTGTGTAGAAAGGATTTATCATATATATATATATACCTGCCGTTTTTCAATCGTATCAATATACCCATTCACGATGCAATCAAACTCTGGATCCGGGCTCGCCTCCACTAGCGTTCCGGGATGATTAACCAAATCCAATAAATTCAACCAGATTTTCTTGGCTCTGCGAGGCCGGGCTCGCCTCCACTAGCGTTCCGGACAGCTTGGGCAAGGTCCCTGTTCTGTCGGCTTCCCGAAACTGCGTATCACAATCCTAGCATCGGGCTAGGACAGGTTCCGGTCTCAAAAAAGCTTGACCGAGAATCGCCCTTAAGCAAGGCAAGCATACTCATACCTATACGTCAAGGCCCATACGAGGATTGGGAACATGCCGCATACCTTACCAGTTTCGGTATTGGAAAGTGGACCATAACTCGTTGACCATGCAAAAAGGGGCAAAGGCTCGGGCTCTGATATCAATCAATAGCAGCCAGCCAGTTGACCGTGTGAAAGAAATAGATCCAATTGACGGTCACAGAACCACTACGGGATAGTCCGTGAGACAAGATCGGGATCCAGATTCATATCCCTCGACCACTAGAGGAAGACCTTTCAAAGGAAAAGGTTGGTTAGGAGCGGGAGGAAGTTAATTACAGAAAGAGTAGAGACGGATATATATATATATATATACCCTATGCTCTATAGCTAGCTACAAATAAGTATTCTATGGCCAGACCTAACTCGTGCGTGCATCCAACCCACCCCGAGCGCACCAGCCCACCTTGTCCGGTTCTTATTACCTGGTGGCTTCTCCACGGCTCTGTCGAATTAATCCGCCGCTGTTTCCGCAGAAAACAGCGCCGTCTCCGACTCCCTGCGGCACTGTTCGCCGCCGGCGGAGACGCCCCCTCCATCGGTGGTCAATCCATCCCCCTTGGTCTGCTGGTTCCATCCACCCACAGATGGGTCACGGCCATCTCATATCCAGAATAGCGGGCGCAGCTGTGCAGGCCACCAGAAGGTCGGCAAAATCAACCACCAGATGCGCAGCCGGTGGTCATCCCGTGATCCCGTCGCCACTTCCGCAGGCATCAGACCCCCTTCCGTAGCTACTTCCCCGATGGAACCTGGCCGGAGTGTTGGAGTTGTTGGCCCGATTGGGTGGCCCTCACCTCCCCAACCACATCGGTGAAATTGTGCCTCCCAGGTTTCATCCCGAGATGTTCTGTGCACATCCTTATTCTTTTAGCAATTTTTTAATTCTTGGATTAGCAGCCATGGTAAATTTGGCCTACTTGCTGTATTCCAATCTACCGAATGATGCCATGGATTTGACTGATTTTTCTTTGTTTGATCTATTCGAAGTATCGTAACTCATTCCCGTTGTAGATTGCATCCTAAGTGTGAAAAACTTTTAAATATTGATTTACCATCTCGAGCTATTTGAATTGTGGTAACTATATAGGTAAATATGCCGCGTAATTATAGTAACAGGTTCCTCAAAATTGTATAACTCCAAATTGTTGTAACTAAATATGTCACGGTGAAGGTCTCGTCGTTATAGTAAATTGTTTCCTATAATAAGTTGACTTCAAATTGTGGTAACCAGTTACTGCAGTGACAAAGATTAGTTTATCATAAAAGAATTAAAAAAGTTGTGGAGATTTACCATAATTTAACTTTCTCAGATGAACTTTGTTGTTTAAAAGATAATGATAATCAGGTTTGAAATTTTTGACTGAAAACTTGTGGAAACCGTTACATATTTGGCCAGACAAGGCGCGTAGCAACCACAAAATTTTGACAACTGATTATGATCAAATTAACTGAAAATGCTGTGTGATCTTTGTAATGTAGTGCAAGTAAATCAGCCAGGTCGGCAGAGCATCTCCAGACTGGTGACCTCCAGTCTGTGCAGCCCCTAGCGAGCCCGATTCCCCTGCATCCTCTGACTCTGAGGTAATTGCAAACTGTGAATGTTAACATGTGGACCATGTAGCACTTGGGCCTGCATGTAAGCATGTTCGTGGTTAAATCACTTTGTCCTTACCTCGAGACAATAAGGTCTTGAGGACCAATATATCCACCATTGCATTTTAATCCAGTGGACAAGGGCTACTTCTTGGGCCTTTTTGTCTTGCTTGCATGGGCCACACGCCAGCCACAATTGATTTTCCTACTGATAAGGTCAGCAATTTTTTTTAGTAAGTTAAGACACTTGCACAGTTGTCTTGTGCGACAGTGCGAGTGCTTTTGAGATAGAAGATGTTACATGTATCTATATTTAAAGTGTTCATATTTTCCTTTATTGCATTTAGGTTTATAGTTTACTGTTTTTTCACAACTCAATTCAATCACTACCTCCAATGGCTGGGGTTAAGAAATTGTAACCTTGTGTAAAACTAGAGTGAGTAATGGGATCCACAGCACATATATTGCAACTGCTCCAGATCAGAAATGTGTAGGTAAATGTACAACATAAGCAAACGTCTGCCACACCTATTTACCTATATTTCTAGAGTAGCTGTTATGAAACATTTCGAAAATGGCTTTTCAAATTCAAGTGAATTATGAACGGAACAATGGGAAATTCTATCTTCAATGACTAGCCAAGTGACATTAAAAATGATGGGCCTTTTCAGCAAAACTGTTATCTTCAATTTTCAAAGTTTTCAACTAAATCATCCAACCTATTTACTGAGTTTTGCTTCTGTGTATTCAGCTTTTAAGATAAAGTGTCTTAGCCCCGGCTCTAAACTTCTAGTGGTTGAATGCGTTTTGCTTTCCTAAAAAGCCTGGCATGGAGATTGAGAATTAAATCTCTCTGGTTTAGTATAATTTGTCCGCTATAATTATCTATCAAAATTTATTTATAAGACTAAATAAAATTATATTATTAATTCCAAATATAAATATTTTTGTCTGACCAATATATATATATATATATATATATATATATTAAAGATAATGATAATCAAGGTTTGAAATTTTTGACCCAAAACTTGTGGAAACCGTGTAGCAACCACAAATTTTGGCAGCTGATTATGATCAAATTTACTGAAAATGCTGTGTGATATTGACCCATCTACCGGAGTTTTGCTTCCGTATATTTAGTTTTTAAGAGAAGTGTCTTAGCCTCGGCTCTAAATTTGATTGAGAATTAAATCTCTCAGGTTTAATATAATTTTTCCACTATACTGATCTATCAAAAATTTATTGATAAGACTAAATAAAAGTATAGTATTTTCCAAAGATAAATCTTTTTGTTTGACTGATCTATATATTTTAAAGATAATGATAATCAAGGTTTGAAATTTTTGACCGAACACTTGTGGAAACCGTTACATATTGGCCAGGCAAGGCGTGTAGCTTGCTAATCCAACCACAAAATTTTGGCAATTGATTATGTGTAAGGAAAATGGCCCTAGGCCATGTTTGTGATCTTGGTGATTGATTGACAACATAGTCATTGGACTAACATATGTTTAAAGATGTATTTTTAGATTTTTGAGGATGAGTTTTTAGCCATGCAAATGGTTAGAAATGTGCTTCTATCTCATACAAAAGTGTCAAAAAAACGGGACGAAAATCGGCGAAGAAATGACGTAAAAACAGCCAAAACCGTGCTCTCAACAGTGCTGCGGATAAGCCACCGATTGATTCGGTGGTGCACCCTCTGGGGGATCGAATCAGTCGGTCCTAAAGGCATTTTGGGCAGCGAGAAGGCCTACCACCGATTGATTCGGTGGTACCTCATCAAGGGCACCGAATTAGTCGGTCCCCCCACCGAATTAGTCGGTCCTTATGGCTGGAACATGCTGTTCGGCTCTGGTGAGCACCGATTGATTCGGTGGTGGCGTGGAAAGGGCACCGAATGAGTTGGTCCTACCCAGAAAGTGTGCAACGGCTATACAATGGCTAGTTCCTTTGGTTGGGGCTATAAATATGGGTTGCCTCGGCCATTTGAAGGGTGCTTGAGCTGGGAGAAGCTGTTGGCAAGTGTTCTACATATTCTTAAGTGCTCAATCCACCAAAGTGCTAAATAGAAGATCTAGGTGATTAGCCATGTGCTTAGTGCTAGTCTAGACCCTTTAGCGCATCTCTTAGGTGTTTAGCCTAGGTTTTAGCGAGGTTTGCATACCTCTTGCTTTACCAGTGCTTGCACGCACCAAGTGTTGTAATCCGAGGCTTGTAGTCTTGCGAGACCCTCTAACCGAGTTTGTGGAGTGGCCGCCGGTGCTTGTGCAAGGGAGGAGAGGCCCTTGGCGTTTAGCCGAAGCTCTACCAAGTGAAGGCGGCGAGGAGCATCCGGGGAGGGACGAGCGGAGACCCACTTGCGCGTGGGGAAGTACCGTGTTCACCCACGGAGTTACTCGACCGGGGAGTTTATGCCCTTGCGCGGGCATTCCCTTTGAGAGGGGCTCCAACAACGAGGATTAGTGGAAAGCTCGTGAGCTTTCCGATACCTCGGTAAAAATCGTCGTGCCGGGAGTTTGCTCTTCTCTACCTTTTAAGCTTCCGTATTTCATACTTGCACTACTTTCCGCATTTACCGTTCCTAAACTTGCCATACTAGTATAGGATTGGACCTAGGGTGCAAAACTTTGTAGCGGTAGAGATAGCAACACATAGAGAAAACCTAGATCACATTTAGATAGAAATTGAAATAAGTTTTCATATGTGCAATTGGAGCTTTAGTTTTTAGAGACACCTAATTCACCCCCCTCTTAGGGTGTCACGGTCCCTTCATGATCAAATTTAGTAAAAAAAAATTATGTGTGATGTTTGTAATATAATGCAAGTAAATCGTCCAGGTAGGCAGAGCATCTCCTGATCGAAGTGCACCAAATTAATAAGGTGCTCATTTGACTCTGGAGTAGTAAATGATCATGGGCAATCATAGGATGGGGACTGCGTCGGAGGTTGGAGGAAATATATGGGGTGGCAGCATGCAGAATCTCCAGATTTATTTGTCTGAAAATGATATCTTTGTTTAGTTTTGTTTTCCATCCTGGAGGCAATTAAAAAGGTTATCATCTGAGCTCCTCAGTAAACAAGGCAGACCAACCACCGACGAGTAGAAATAAATTCTGTCACTTACTTTCGCTTGTTGTTATATTTTGCCCTGCAACCTGATCGGCGAGGCATATGTCTATCCGTACCAGAGTGATATTTCTGCTGAAGTACATTGCACCGTATGTGTCCGGTTGGTCGCTGGTCACGGAGAGCTTTTCTAGCTCAAGGGATGTCCAGAGAATTCAGTGCAGTGTGTGTTGACTGTTAACCACTGTGCGCACATTCTGCTTACCAACACACTGTTATTTTTCATATGTGCACATTGTTCTAGTGTTCCTAAATGACAGGCCTTGAGGTCGGCTTTATCTCACATTGATGCTTATTTGTTTAGTGAGACATGATTGCTCTAAGAATTGCTTGAATATGTCCTCTGTCAAAATGGTCACACTCACAACTTGTAAGATTCGTTCATAAGAAACCAGAACAAATTTTCGGATCCAAATAATAAAGACATTAGTATCTGAATGCTAATCCTCCCTCCTATCAGTTTGTGCTGCTGAAGGATTCAAAACAAACACATCATAACAAACTCCACCAAAGTTGCAACTTGCAGGAGAAAACAAGACAAAAATGTAGGAATCTTTTTTCTTGCGAAAAGACAGTCAGTCATGTTAGCACAACACAAAGCAACGTGTGTCATCAGTGGCTCCATCTGGCACAGAAAATGGCACACATCACTTGCAAAATCTTACACGGCGAAAGAAAAAAGAAGAAGACCGACAGTTCAAATTACATAGAAATTAACTAATAAGCAGCTGCTGCAGTAAATCCAATTATTTATTAACTGACTCTAGGGAAACGGTTTTTAACGTAGCCGGTGATATATCTTAAACCAAAACATTCTCTCTCTCTGTCTCTAAGCTACAAATGAACTTCCGATTAATGCGGCTGCCGTCTGGCCTGAATTATATCAGCCTACATGAGGAGGCTGCGGATGACGGCGGCCTGCGCGGTGCTGACGTCGGCTGTGGCTAGCAGCTCGGAGAGGCGGTCGCTGAGGTCGTCGACCTCCCGGTGCAGGCTCCGGATGTAGCTGCACGTCTCCTGCAGCACCCTCGCCGACGGCACCTGCACACACACGCACGCATTAATGTCGTCGTCTTCGATCATCCAGCTCGATCATGCATGTAACGTCGTACATTGCTCTGAATTGAATGAGCCGGAAGGAGGATTAACGTGAGGAACGAAAGGTAACGTAACGTAACGTAACGTACCCTGTCGTTGCTCCGGAGGTGAGCCTCGGGGAGGAGGGCTTGGAGCTTGGCGACGAGGTCGCTGATCTGCTCGTCGCTGATCCGGGAGGCGCCACCGGACGACCGCGACCGCCGGCTCGACATCTCTCTCCTCTGACTCTCTGAGCTCCTGTCTGTCGTCGGCAATGTGCCCCTGGAAGTGGATTTCGTGCTGCAAAAGGGTTAGCTGCCCAGTAGAGCTCGTTGCTTGTGTGGTCTTGGGAGGAGACAAGGTTGATGAGAGGCCTCGGTAGCGCATGGGACGTTGGAACGGGCAGGTGCCGGGGCAGTTAAATAGAGGGACGCGCGTGGCGTGGTGTGTCTGCAGAGAAACCTCGAGAGCGAGGGACTCGAACAGTAAGATTGCGGCGCCGCAGTGGCAATGTGCGGTTGTCTTTCCTTCACTCGCTGCTGACACAGTGACACCAGGGGCAGGAGAGGAGAACGACCTTTTTTTTTAACAAAAGATAACCTTCGAGCAAAGGGCAAATCTGTACAGAATTACAGCACAAAAAGGTAACACACTCGGTAGAGCCAACAAGTATATAGTAGCAAAAATCATTATTAAAAGACAATCCATAAACTAAAAGTCATCCATGAGAGACTATATTTACCACGACTAAATGTCTGAATCAGCAAATGCATATGATCATTGTTACGCTACAACTGCCGGACTAGTAAGTTCCCCTTAATTTCCTTTAGAAAGGTTTTTTGTTGAGCAAAATGTCAATTGCTAGCTTGGTTTTGAGGCCACAAGATATTTCTTTAAGGCGATTCATAGGTTCATATCTTTTCCAAAGGGAAATAAATCTTGCTGGCATTTTTTTTTCCCCCTCCCACGTCAATTTTTCTCGTGACCCTTCCTACCGCAATTCATTCTCTCAGCTATTCTTCTCCAACTGCGAAAAGTTCTCAAAATGGCAAGGCTACTCTATAAGGATGCCAGATCCATGTCCCCAAGAAAAAACATGGTTGTCCTATTATCATTAGCAGTATATGAAGTCTCGTAGTATAGGCTATGACGATAAGATTCTAAAGCATTCAATAGCGGAGCTAAAATGGGGAAACGTCTAATCGTGAAGCTAGATGGAAAAACATCTACTATAATAGCATAGCTAAATTAGATTATAGATAGCTATACCTGCCAAATTGTATAGATATAGCCGTGCAAAGCTGTACTTTGATGTGTATAGCACCCAAATAGTTGTACTTTGCCGCCTCAAGCCGTTATAGCCAGTTATAGTGACAAAAAAACCCTAACTGGTAGTCAAAATCTTAGACCAAACAAGTTTACCATATACTCCAGGACCCTACTGCAAGCCGTCATAGGCAGTAATATCTTGGGAACAAGTCAGGCTTGCAGTGTGCAGTTCAACAGTTCTTGAAAAAGGCACGAAACAGGAATGGAAATTGATTATGAATGACAAGATTGTGTATGTTATGATCAGTGTGTTGGCTGTTGCATTTTCCCAAGGACCGTAACTTTTCTTTTTCCTCGCAAAGGACCGTAACTGCGAAGTGGGCACTCCCCCCCCCCCCCCCCTCCTTTTAGCGTTAGTTGATTGTCCCAGGGCCCTGTTGTCTCCTGGCCTGGCACACATGTAGCCGGCAGTGCCTCGTGCGTGCTGGGTTCCAGATGAAATGAGAGATGCATGCTTATACAAGACATAAACAATGAATCAAATAAGTGCTTAGAACTGTATTGTTCACCAGGCCGGACGGATTGCTTAATCAACCAAAGAGCAGTGTAGACTCTTCTTCTCTTTGATCACTTTTCCTGCAGCATCCACGATGCGAAAAGACTTTTCTCTCGTCTCTGTAGACCGTTATATATGTATATAACAATGTCGTCACTGGATCGGTTGACGTTCTTGTGTGTGTGATCTCGGAGACGACGTAGCCCTGGCAGGAACCCTACACGTAGGTCTCCTGTTACAGTGGGCAATGATCAGGCTCGAGCAGGGGCAACGACGGCGACAGGTCGTTGAATGGATCGGCTGGCGCGCGGCGCCCGGCTGTCTCGCGGCGCCTGACAGGGCAATGTGGCCGTGTCTCGACAGCGGCCACGCGGCCGGTACCTCCGATCCTAACGCCGGGAAGCATTGAACGCCGGTGCCGGTGGCTCATCGACACGCCCATATGCGAATTCGTGATGTGGGGTCTTACTGAACGCCGATTGGTCCGGGCAAAAGAAAGTTTCAGGTCTGAAGAAATAAAATTGCGGCTGCTGGGTCTTACTGAACATATATATTCACATGGGATTCTTCTCACTAATTTCAGACTTCCAGTCAGAATGTACGCATTCCTCGGGGTGTTAGTTGGGAGAAGAGGAAAAGAACTTTTTCTGGGAAGCGTGTTCTGTGAGAGGGGTGAATAGAAAAGTTAAAAGGAGTTAAAAGGAGAAATTTTCTGGGAAGCGTGTTTTCTGAGAGAGATGAATAGTAAAGTCTAAAAGAATTTTTGGATCTAAAAATGACATGTTTTTGCACAGATCAAGAAGCAGCTTTTGTTAAAAAAGAAAAAGAAAAGAGAAACTGCTGAGCAGAATGGCTAGATTCTGCATGCAGCAGCCTATCAGTAATTAACAAACAGAGTACAAGGACGTGTTTAGGCCGTGTTTAGTTCCCAAAAGTATATTTTACTTCCTATTTATCCCCCTCACATAATACGCATCTCCAGAAATTCCTTTTTCTTCTTTTCTATTCATCCCCACACATAACACGCATCTAAAAAAAGTACTTTTTCTCCACCACAACTAAACACGGTCTAGATTGTAGAGAAAAACACTGTAGCACAAAAAAACACTGTAGCATTCGTTGGGAAACGTGTTTTGTGAGAGAGAAATAGTGAAAAGTTGGAATGAATAGTGAATATATAGTTGGGAATCTAAACATGACCCTAAACAAGTAAAATGAGCAGAGCCTGTTTTCACCGTCTTTTTCCAAAAAAAAGCGAATCTGCATGATCAGGACCCGGATAAGATAATAGCGCCTGTCAGACCTGTCGAGTGGAAGCATCGAGTTCTGACCAGTCAATGCGTCGCCTACACTGCACGAGCACTGGCTGGCCCAATCTGCCTGACCTGCATGCATACCTTTCTTTTGACAGAATTATTTGGCTATTTCCTTGATGTAAGCATATAATTGTACTTGATTCGTTTTGGATTCTCTGGTTATATAACGGAAGGCCATGGTAAGTAGGTTGCTCCCACATTATAGAAGGCGCCATGCATGATTGAAGAAGAATAAAGAGGGGGAGATCTAGGATGCGACGACAGCAAGCCTGGCCTTCTTGCTGCAGAGCGGTGATGCATCATCACTTCACTGGATTTAAACTAATCTAGATCTGATGGAGTAGCCAGCCAATCACAGCGAATGTGCAAGCACTGAAAGTTCTGCCTGTCTACTCCCTCCGTCCCAAATAAGTGTCTTTCTCACTTTCCGAAAAAACTCTTCGGTCGATTATATAGAAATATATATTAAAAATTATGGTACAATATAAATATCATTAGATAGATATTTAGATCTAGTTTTTTATAAAAAATATTTAAAGATTTAAATGTTGCTCGTATTTTCTACAAATCTAGTCAAACTCATGGCACAAACACCCAAAACGTCACTCTTTTTGGGACGGAGGGGGTACTCTGAATACTAAATTGACAGGATCCATGAGTACCAGCTGCTAGCTTAGCTAGATAGAATAAAACGGTGGTTCAGATTTGAGGGCTGCATACATCGTGAATGAATCAAATGAACGATGCTCTCCCCTTCCCTGGGCCCATGTGATCCCTGGTTCTTGGTAGCCTGTAACTTGTGCAGGTTGTTAATTATTGCCCGGAGCAATGCAGCATTCTAGGTTGATACTGGCTCCAATTAAGCGATGATTTTACGTTTTCTAACAGCAATAACAAGTGTTGTTACTTTGATGGATGCTTGTTCTGACTGGATCAGTATCATTTCCCTGTAAAGCAACGCTTGCTCCTAGCATTCTAACGCCACTTTAACTTGCCGTGTAGATTACTCTGCACAATATATGACTGAACCTCCTAGCAAGCAGTACGATGTTGTATCACCAGATTCTGAGAGCAGTCTGATAGAGATGCTCCCCCAGTTATAACTAGAGAAATGAAGCGCCGTACAGTACAGATGCGATGCTGAAGCGAACGAACATGGAGGGTAAACGCCCTGCTAGCTTGTTATTAGCTGCTACTGCCAACATGTCTTGGTAGCTTGGTTGTTTGTACTAATAAACAATGGGAGAGCGAGGGATATCGATGGATGATACACCTGCCAGTGAAGTAAGCGCCGAAGCTGCAGAGGGGGTCACATGCTGCCGCCTCACCTTCCACGGGCAACGTACGCTAGGTTGTTGCTCATCACATGCTATAGCTTCATCGGTCAGACGCGCGCATCTCCTGCTCTGAATCTATCTGACGTGCGTCTCCATCGCTAGCGATCGTGATCATCTTCACTCGCCTCACAACATGCCAGAACAGAACTAGTAACCACATCGCGGCAACAGTGAAGGCCGAAGAAGGGATGCAAGCAACAAGACAGCCGAAATGAAACAAGGCTGCAGATACGCGCGCAGAGTTGAGGCCTCGGCGGCGCCGCAGGCAGAGATGCAGACGCTAGTTGCTCCAAGTACTGACCTGTTTGCTCGATCTTGTTTGTCCTTTTCCCTCTGATCGATGAGTCTGAGTGAGTGAGGACCAGCCTGTTTGGATCTTGGACCGGCACGGCTCTTGGTTTATTCTTTCTTTTCTTTTCTTTTTTGGGATGATAAAATGGATGTCGATCGTGATGAACGAAGCAGCGGGCGGGGGATCGAACGCGGAAAACGTCTGCCGCGCCGCGCCGCGTGCCGGGATGGTGACGGGACGGACATGGTCACATTGGCATGGCAGGTTGAGGACGGATGAAGCTGATCTAGGAGTAGCTCTGCGTGCCTGGGTCGCATCGCTTCAAAGCCACAACAACTGCCGCTGCCTGATGCTCTACCTGCCACATGCAATGCACTGTGTCGAAAAGCTAGCCGGTATCTGGGCTATTCATGGGCCCAATGGTTCAAGGTGGGCTGGAGTACTGTCAAGCAGAGGTGGCGAAGTGGGCTACTTGTCGCTTGGGCTCGGAATCTGTCTAGGCCGAGTCGCTCTGTGCACGCGGCAGGGAAGATGGGAGCGGAGACCTGGTCGTCATCGCGTGCGTGCGAGTTGGACTCGGCCTGCCGTCACTCACACAGGACAGTGGCACCTACCCGGACGACGACAAGAGGAAAGAAAGGTTGACTGGACGCGGTCAACAACTCAACATCCATCCATCCTCAATACACTTGTAGAGTTATAGTGCTACCACCGTTGTACGTACTACATGTTGATCAGCCGTTAACTTTTTTGTCAAACACAACAGGTGTTGATCAACATGCTCAAAAAAAAAAACAGGTGTTGATCAACCGTTGTCCGGATTTAATCCTGTTATTATCGATCCAGGCCATGCCCTGCCCAGGATTTGGACGAATTCAGAAGCGCAAGTTTGCGTGTATACGTCCTACGTCGTGCGTGCGCCAGCTCTGCCTACTGCGCGACGGACGTCCATGCCATATACCGGCATCGGCATATGCATGGCTCGCCCAGTACTGCTGTGCACTGCAGGGCTTATATTCGTGTACGCCTGCACGGGGGAGATCCGACCGACATATCGTCAGTACCAGGGTTTACGAAACCGCTGGGAACCGGTCCGGTTCCCGGTGAAACCGTTCCGGGTAGCGGTTTGAGACGGTTTCAAACTAGTTAAATTTAAAATATTTAAATTTAAAATAGAAAAATATCAAAAAACATTCCTAAAAATACGTCAAGGTATATGTAATCTATGGGTATCAAAAATTTTCAAATATTTGCTCATTTGATATTTTTTGCAGGCATTAACAGTTCAATAGAAAAAAGGAAAAGAAAAAAAATGGACTCATTGAACTTCTAATGCACACAAAAAATACTAAATACACTAATATTTGAAGAATTTTGACACCATTAGATTTTACGCACATTGAAATATTTTTAGAAATTTTTCTTTTATTTTTTTTAAATTTTTAGTTAAATTTGAAAACATGACAAATTATGTATTGAGCCGGCTTACCGTCCAAACCGGTCGGCTTACCGCCCAAACCGCTCAGCTTACCGGTCAAACCGGGCGGCTTACCGGTTCAAACCGATTGAACTAAGATTTCATATATATTTGAATTCAAAATTTAAATTTGTCCGGTTTCTACGGGGAACCGCTCAAACCGCTCCGGTAAGCCGCTACCGGAGGGCAGCGGTTCCCTGTCCCGGTTCGGTTTAAAAAACCCTGATCGTCACTGACCAGTTGAGCTACAATATGGTTAATTCCCAAAATCTAAAGAGATTGGCCACGCAAGAACGAGAGAATAGGTCCCAGGGGATCGAGCAACATACATGTATTTTCCTCTTCACGCTTCTCACGTACAGCATACATGTTTTTTTTTAAAAAAAATAGATGTATTTTTATTTTTAAAAAAGAGTAAATTGCACTCTGGGTACCAAAACTATTGGACGATTAACAGATATGTACTCCTATTTTTATTTTGAAAAAAGAAAATAACTAAAAAAACGTAACAGTTAGGTACTGAATCTATATGTTTGGATCACCAAAGGTACAAATACGACCACGCAGGTACCAACAGCTGATGAGGCGATGCCACTGTGGACAAAGGAGGCCCAGCCTCTTGGTTTTTTTGTGAAAACCCCTGCCCAATATTTACATTGAAATGAATGCGTCTCTATTTTGCAACTCGTACAATGAGGTGACTGCAATGTGAACTCAAAAAAAAATTGACATGAAATATTTAGTATGGGGGTTCACATTGCAGTCAAAATTTCCTGTCACATTGCAGTCAAAATTTCCTATGACAGCTAACAAAATTTTCTGTCAAATTTTTTTAGTTCACATTGCAGTCCCTCAGTGTACACTGAGTTGCAAAATAGAGATACATTCATTTCAATGGAAATATTGGGCAGGGGGTTTTCACAAAAATAGCCAAGGGGCTGGACCTCCTTTGTTCAAAGTGGCCGTGCCACGTTAGCTGCTGGCGCCTGCGTGGCCGCGTTTGTACCGTCTGTTGTCTAAACATATAGATCCAGTACCTAAATGTTGCGTTTTTTAGTTTGAGTACTTATCTGTTAATCGTCCAATAGTTTAGATAATCATAGTGCAATTTACTCTTTAAAAAACTAAAGATAGCTAGACGCATACACTCGCGCAAATGCGTGCGTACGCTAGCCCTTGCGGATACATGCCTGCACCGTCCTTATACCTATATGCACTTGCGATAGCTAAGCAACCTCCGATAACCTGATGAGCCATATTATCTTTTATATATTGATGAAGTCATCATAGGTACTTCGCATCGACGAGCACAAATCCATACGAATACAGATGTCGAGTGAGAACTCAAACCTAGCGTGGACATGTTTCCAAAAGATATTATTTTTTTGAAAACATCGGAGGTTATAAAATTGAGGGTCTCTTCACGCTGCCCTACTCTAAAGACCTAATTCCATATTCTCGGTTGTTTACCTAGAGGATACCTTATATTCCCGTCATCATGTCATCACACTACACACAGGTAATGTGTTTTAGACACCAACATCTTTAAGATACAACTTTGGCTGCAACCTTTTTTTTTGCAAGACAGATAGTCAAACATTGCAAGGACAAGTCAACAAAGAAAAAATATTTCAATACATATAGAGAATACATGTCCCATCATTGCAAATGAGGAAATTACCGCTGAATCCCAACAATTATGTATTCACGAGCTGGTGTAGGTGCGCCTGGTTGACCTGCCAGTTGTTGGTAGACTTAAGAATAAAAGTTACCCATAGTGGCTTCTCAAAAGCATAGCTATTTCTGTGATTTTTTTCTCATTCGTAATTATATTCATAGCTTGTTTATACTCAATATTAGAATATTTGGCTCCTACTTAGATGCTTATCTTTCTTCGTTGGCTTCTCTGTTCATGAAACACCTGCTGACCTGTCCTGCCCAGTCACTAACTAGATCTCCTAAGGGTACTTTGTTCTGCTTCTCAAAGAAAAGGAAGTTTTCTAAGAGCTCGGAGGGTGAAGCATTAATCACCGGTTTTGGTCATGCCCCTGATTCAGATTTTTGGTCCTAAGATGCCTACCTGAACGATTCAGAGCCGCATTACACTAGAGGGAAAAAAATTGCATTCTGTAGCGGCATTTACAGCATGGTATGAGCTGGCTCTGCTAGGTGTACGTCCCATATTTCTTCGAAATTATTATTGAATATATTTGACATACAAAGCATTTTATTGAAGTAGCGTTGAATGCTCCCAAAGGCGAATGTGTGACAAATTGTTTCCCACCAACAATGACATGCACAAAGACGGCAACCATTGCATCAATCAATGAATCCGATACCCTTAGCATTTAGCAAGGGGAGAAATTGAAGTGGTTCTTCATATTTTTTTTCTGTCTTCAAATTAATATATTCCGATACCTTTAACACATGGGAAGTAGATGCCAACTTGCCAAGGCCTCTTGAATCTAATACCCTAATAACATATGTGTAAAACCAATGCAACAAGCAAATTGTTTCTAATGGTTTTTGTATTTTTGAGCCGCCTGGGCAATTGGGTTTTTCTAGTAGTGATAAGAGTTCAGAGAGCCATTGAAAGACAAAATCTGTAACGACATGCGTGCAAAATCAAGCTTTGCTTATGGAAAGACAAAATTTTGATATTTCGTTCGCAGGATTTTTTATTGAAGTGGAGATGAGCATCCCACTACGGCTGAATATATCGTTGCCCACCAACAATGATAGGTACATATATAGACCGCAAGCATTTCACTAATCAGTGAATCTAATACCCTTGACAAGGGAGGAAATTGAAGTGGTTCCCTTTTTTTCTGCGAAAGGAAAAAGATGGATATACCCTCTCTTGAATCCAATACCCTTACAACATGGAAAGGAAGAGAAGAGATGCCAAGGGTCGTTTGAATCCATTACCCTAACACAATGGCAAACAGAGATGATGTTATATGCTTTGCCTCTCGTTGATTTGTGGGCCCTAATAACCATGCTTGAACAGGAAGGGAACAAACCTCAGCACACCACATAGAGCAAGAGCGATTGGATGGTTGCCTAAACCCCATGCGCCCCGATTTCGCTTTAGCAACCGGTCCCCGTTTATGCCGTCGTCGATCGATGTGGCTCTTGGCCCGCTCCTCCATATCATCGATCTAGCCAGGGACGTACGTACAAGTCATTGCTTACCATTTTTTTTTTTTTGCTGCTGCTGATGGTACTTAATCTTATTACATTCCATGTATCTTCTCCTCCATTTGCTGCTGCTTTCTCCTACTAATCAATATGTACTTTGATTACTTAACCTTAAAGCAGTATGATAACTGTGATTAAGACCAACAAAGACGCACAAGAGGTCAGAGTCAGACATAGAGTCATGCAGCACGTTTGAATCATGCAGGCACGCACGCATTTGCTTAACACGCACGCGTGTAGAATACTACCACCGCTCGCCGGTGAACTGAAGAAAGGAACCGAAGAAGCTGGTGGCTCGGCTCCAAGGGAAGAGTCAATGCCGCCGACCTGTGCGCGGCCGAGCATGGAAAAAAAAAAGAAAAGAAAAGAAAAGAAAGAGAGCGCCGGATAAGACAAGCAGGGAGAGGAGGGGGCCAACTGCATCCATCCCCGTCCAGATAAGACAGCGACGGAGTGCACGCGGCCAGCCAATGATCCACGCTTTGATATAATCAGGCGATTAGCAAATCGATTGGCATGCGTTTACTCCTCTTTAATATTTAACCTCACCACAGGCTCTCTCGCCTTTTCCATCATGCCAAAGGGCTACACTACACCCCTAGCTAGGCTGGTTTAGTTACCACAAGCAAACGTCATGCGCACACACACAACAACAATAAGGGCACGGCTGCTTCTAGAGAAAGGCATAGAAAGAGAGAGGTTATTATCATAGAAGAACATAATAATAAATATAATGGCACGTATATATTCTCTCCCCGTTGAGTGATGTAAATGTGTTCCTAACTTTGGTCCCCCTTTTTTGTTTCTCTTTTTTTGCATGTTGCTTCTGCTTCTGTCAAGCAGTTAGCAGCTTTGATCTTTCAACACACAAGAAGCCCCGAAAGTTTTGGCTTTGGAATGGTTCTCTTCTCCCCTTGTCAAGTGGTGTGGCTCCCATCCCTTGGCTGCTTCACTGTCATCAGGGTCAGCTCCAGTTGGAGGAGAATAGAATCCACACGGGATTAGCTTAGCGCCGTTGTTGCATCGCCCGGCCCAAGGCCAAGAGACGCGCACGGAACACCCGCCGCTGACGTTGAACACTTGTGCCATGCCATGGGATCTTTCACTTACTTCCGGCACGTGTGTATTACCAGGCTGCTTTTACTTTCATCGAAAGGGACAATGCTTATGTGCGGGAAAACACAGCGGACGGATCAATAATATCTGTTACAATTCCGACGCGGACCGTGCTTAGTGTAGCACTGGACCCGTTTGGATTTAGTTTAGTCCATTCGATTAGAGTTTTATGAGTATTAATTTTTATGTCACATCACTAACTTTGCTGGTTTGGCAAGTTATTTACGAGTAAAGAGAAGGAAGGTTTTCATCATATGTGAGAGTAGTTTTATCCCTTGAAACTCCTAATGCACAATTGCATCTAGTTTCCAATCTGGATAACTATGGAGTGAAACCCTCCATTGAGATTGGCCAATCTGGATAACTATGGAGTGAAACCCTCCATTGAGATTGGCCTCAATGGCAAGTTTCATGGGGTACTTTCCGAGATTGCCACATCATCTAAACTAAATTTTTTTGATCTATGAAATCATACCTCTCAGTGTTTAATTTCATATCATGATTTTATAGGTAAGTATAAACTTTAATTAGGATGCAGCGGATAGCAAGAAATGAG
Organism: Digitaria exilis; assembly: GCA_015342445.1. Taxonomy (NCBI): domain Eukaryota; kingdom Viridiplantae; phylum Streptophyta; class Magnoliopsida; order Poales; family Poaceae; genus Digitaria; species Digitaria exilis. The sequence continues at coordinate 581,929 of JACEFO010001695.1, read as the reverse complement.
TTGAAATGAAACTCTACGGCTCTCAATAAACCATATACTACCTCCGTTCCAAAATATAACTATGTTTAGCCCTTTTAAAACAGATTAAGAAGTGTGATAAAATATCCCATATACCCTTTTATTAAACATGTCCATGCATGTATATATGATATCTATACCTGCCTTATATATCTCCATGCTTACTAAAAGGAATTATGCATGCAATAATTAGGACCACAAGACAATTAATGTCTATAGGGGTATTTTTGCCTATTTACCCATTCAATCAGATTTCACAACTCATATGTAGCTATATTTTAGGACAAAATTTGAATGCTTATCGTATATATTTTAGAGCGGAGAGTAGTATAATACATACATCTGTCCCATTTGTACCGTGCTTAAAATACAATCACAGTGTTTTCTTACAACAATAAATGAAAAGTAATCCCAGGACGAACGACTTTTTCGGTCGAGGATTGAAGGTCGGTGAAGCAAAGCAAAGCAAAGCTACACTCGTCGTCACACGTAACCAGAAGGGGGTGGCGCGTGTACATTGGACCGGCACATCTTTTGAGGCTAAGTTACTCACCCCCACGGCAGTATCAGTGCCAATCAGACGCAAGGTGCACGATAAAATGGAGTGCTGCCCTGCCTAGAGAGGAAAAGCATCACTACATAGCTAGTAGAAGCCTAGAATTGTAGTAGTGACCAATAGGCACTAGTTTATTTGGTTCTTGCCGTGGGGATTACAACATCCGGTACCGGAGTTCTGCTCCATCTGGGTGGTTATCTGGTTAATCATCCCATTTGCTAGTCCAAGACATGCAACAAGTCACGAGTAAAATTGTAATACCTTCCTTAGGCTATGTTTGCCAATGGCCATCGAGAAGACGTTCCATATATATAGATCTTTATCCAAACTGCAACTTGAATCTGAGGCTGTTTTAGAATATATATGTTTTAAGTCAAAAAAATTATATTAAATTATTTCTGAGTACATCCTCAAATTATAAACACTCTGAAAGTAATGATACTCGTACATTGTATAGCTCCAAATCTAAAACCAAACTTATATGAAGATTTATATGGATGACGGCACAGGCAAAAGCTCCGCAAGCAGGCTAAGAACACGTGACTAAAAAATGATGGCCAACATTCTTGTAGACGGAGTTCAGCATAATCTTCTTCTTTCTCGTGTCTTCTTTTTCTCCCTTCTGCCACCGAAGAATAATGAAAACCGACTCAGATCTTCCCAACTCAAAGCCAACAATAATCGTCTTGAGGGGCAAATTTATGCTAACTGGTCCTCATCATGGTCATATTTGGCCACAATAATGGAGACGAGACCTGAGTAAATTATTTCACAGAGGCAACATCATCCCCCGCATAGATGTTGCCATATGGGAAACCTAATTCTTCATATCTTTATGCTAAGGAAGTCGTTGATGTCGTAGTTGTCGTCATCATCCTCATCGGAGTTACTGTGGAGAGACCAAATCCACCATGCCTCCTCGTCGTTGCCGAAAAGGAAGAGAAGGTAACAAATCTCCAATACCAAGATATTTGGCATGGAGAAACCCTAACCCTAAACAAGACTCGAACTAATAGAAAAAATATTACAGAGATGTCACTCCCTTCAGCCTCTAGCAAGTTGCCGAAGGGGACCGGAGGGAGCAGTGGTTGAGGCTGGGGCAGCGGCTGCTGCTGCTCTAACTCCGAGGGGCCACGCGAGTAGTCGCGTGGTTTTCTTTTTTCAGTTGTTGTAAGAATATCTCATCTTATAGGTGTGATGACATGATATATATCTTTTATTTTCTTCATACTACTGCATGTTCATAATCGGAATAAATAACGTTCTTGAGCCAATGATGATAAGACGAGCCACACCAAACTGGCTTGAAGTAAGTAGTCGTTGTATTTCTCAAATTATTAACCAGTAGTTTTCCACAGAAAACATTTTTAGGGTCTTGTTAGAAAAACCATTTTAGGTACTTACTTAATTGTAGTGTCTCCCCTTTTTTTAGGGAAGTTGTAGTGTGTCCCTAGGTTTACGGTCTGAATCAGCTGAAGCTGAATTGCCGTGGTCAATCCTTCCATTTGACGAGCACTTGATGTCCATACAACAGCCATGCAGAAATAACGAAATTTTTGTTCCATTATCTATAACTTGTTTTTTTTTCTTTTGACACAATATCTATAGCTTATTGATGGTAACAGTGGGCTATTTTCATTTTCACTTTTTGGAAAAGCTTAGCCAATTAATTATTTGGCACTAAATTATTTCAAATAAAAGGCCGTAAACTCCGAGTGTACGTATTTGATCTCATCTAGAGCTATTGTCGTATCAATATTTTCCATCTAACTCGATCGTATGATCCGATTATTTTTTAGTATCTCACCTACGAGTCAAATGCATCAACATGCACTTAGCACACTTAGATATGTACACTTATTTATTGGTTTATGATTATTCCTTTTCATCCGGCTCAGAATGGTCTATACAGAAGCCAGAAGATGATTGAGTGCGTTTCGCAATAGACTTTAATTTGGAATGGCATGAATGGCTTCATGTTTTTTAATTATCGAGTGACAAAAATAAGAGACCATGTATTTTTCAACTTGCATCTTTGTTTGCGTGTACATGCACTGTACTTGTGTGAAAAGCTCCGAGACCGAACCGAAATGACTGATTTATACGGGTTTCTTTTTTTTTGTTCGCTTTGATTCCAAATTTCCTTACTTCGTTGTTTGGTGAATTGGTGTGTTGTATGGTTTTAGGTTTCGATCGAGCCAACAATTAAGAATATCCCTAAACTCGCCAACATTCCCATACGTTGCTCAGCCACCTTTCGTCTGCGCTTGACCTATGTTTTTTTTTTGGACAAATGACAAGTCACTACTTTGCGGTGTGTTGCAACGAAGAGCCCAGCGTGGTTCTCATTTTCATTCACCATCGTACAACTTATGACAGGTCCAACGGGGTCATGTCAGCTCTTTATAGCGAGTGCACCTTAGATTTAATCCTATTTGAATGAGAGAGAAACAAGAAGAGATAAAAACACATCCATGGATAGTATGCACTCTATGTCACAAGTGTTAGAAAATTATGCACTTTTGGGCATATCTTAATTTCGAATTTAAACAATAATTTCATAATTTTTTCGTGGGTAAAATATAGCATGTGCGTGTGTTTATGATTAACTCAGATTTAAACATGAACATAAAGAATGCAATAAAACACATGGGTATCTTGCTATATCGTGACACTAATTAAAAAAATATTTTAGGATATACTAAAAAAGTCTTAGAGGCGAACTATAAAATGAGGACTCAGCGGCCTATCCTAAGGTTTTTATTTTTTATTTCTTTAGATTAACGGAGGCGGACACAAAACCACCTTCGAAAAGGGCTCATTAACATAAGCCTTGGCTCGGAGGCCAATGCACAAACCACCTCTGAAAATTGTTTTTGTAGTAGTGTGAGGTCGAACCAATGTCGTATGTCGGAGGCATAAGATGGACCGTTACCAACTGGAGCAGACATACTCGGCTGGCTATGCTTGGAGTAGTTGAACTAGGTTGATGCAAGGAGAGGGAGTGTGTGCACGTGCCTTTGAGCGAGGTACGGGCTAGGCATAGGAGTCGGAGTTGATGGTGCACAAGTGATGTCGAGATACTCGGTATGGGCGCAGGCGTCAAAGTCAACTTTGGTGAACGCCATGCTAAGTGAGGACGACATTGTTCTGGGCGAGTGGTCATGTGAAGACGCTCCCAAAATCTTGTTTGCCCTGCTATATATCATGAGTAGGATCTCGTATAGGCAAAAGATTGGAGCCACGTACTCTCACCAGATATGTGCATGCAGTACCGACGATGGGGAAGATGTAGGAGCAACAGAGGGTAGAGATGTACCTATTTGATATGAAACAAGAAGGTAAGCGAGCTGGAGGATGCACCTTGACAGAGTGATGGAGTGAATCAACCAACCACCACACTCGATGTGCAGGCGTGACCAAAGCCTTTGGAGGATACGGTGCCCTCTGATTTGTTTCTATGTAGTCGAGATCCATCTCCCTCACCATGTAGCATGCCAGTTTGGGTTTTCCCAGATGTCCCACCCTCCCCCCGTCCTCGTCGGACGAGATGTCCATGTCTGTCGTGTTGCACCAGTAAATGATCGACTTCCTAGACTTATTGCACACGATTCACTTTCAAAGAATTGACAATTATTTGTTGTGCACTTAATTTCTTGTGCAGGTTCGATCATGTTTGGCAGAAGAAGGTCACAGACTTCCCGGACTAACATCGAGAGCGGATCTAGTGGTGGGATAGGATGGACGACAGTGTGCTTCCTGAGGCAGCCCCCATATGAATGCACACTTTAGAGCACTTCAATCCCCTCCTAGCCACCCTGACACTTAAGGCCACATGAGGGTGTTGCTCCAGGTACAGTTTTTTTAACAACATGTTTAGTCCCTCGAATTACTTCTTGACACAACTTGGTTTCTTTTGGTCTATTATAGAAGTTGTGAACCCATCTCAGTCGAGCAGCGGTGTGTGTTGGTTGCTGGACTCAGGCAGTGCCAGACGTGCACAGTACATCTAGATCCGCATCATTGCATAGGGTTGCATCCGCAAGGAGCCACTCGCGCACCGGGACCTTTAGCTCCTAGGATGGCGGCCAGGACAAGGACAAGGAGGAGGAAGAGGATGAGGAGGAGGGTCAGGGCCAGGAGGACGAGGAGGAGGGTTAGGGGCAGGATGACGATGATGAGGGCCAGGACGAGGACAACAACGACGACGAGGGCCAGGACGAGGACGGCGAGGAGGTTCAGGACAATGACTACCAGGTCTACGACGAGATTGGCTTCTCCCTGCGGTCTGATGCACAACTTCCCACACAATCATCACGACGAACTCGCTGAATTCATCGGGCACCATTACGACACACGTCGGGCAGCGATGCACTTGGCATAGGCAAGGCCAAGCGTAGGGCGATGTGAGTCTGATCATCGACTTGTTGTGAACTTGTCACTCCATGACTTGTGTGAACCTCTAACTTTGTGGTGTCTGTCACTTTATGTCATATGTGTGTCAACTTTTTTTATATGCTCGAATCTGTCAACTTTATTATATGCATATGTATAAATGCGTCTTGGTGCCAATGTGTCAACTTTTTTATATGCATTTGCGTATCGGCACCAACTCTGGCGGTGTCGTGCTATGCAGGCATAGCGCCAAAGATTGTGGCGTTGTGCTGTAACACCCGAATTTTGTTCATCACAAATAAATCAGCATAAGCAAGCAACTCTCTTATCTTAGTTTTATTGATTTAAGGATATATTTAAATTGATAATATAAATATTGTTCATAAATAATTGAACATCACTTTAATTATTGTTCAATGAAGTTTATGTTCCATTCATGCTGCTGCATATATTTTTGTGTGAAGTTTTGAAGTTTAACCAAAATCCTAAAACAGTTTAAACAAATCCCTTCTAGCTGAGCCCGAACCCCTGCAGCCGGCCCATCCCCTCCCCTCGCTCGGCCCAACAGCCAGCCGCTGGCCCAGCTCTCCCTCTCCACCTTTCCTTTCTCTCTCTCTCTCTCTCTCTCTCTCTCTCTGCCGGTGGGCCCCACCTATTAGCGCCATCTCCTTCCTCGGGTCGGACTCTAACCAGAGCCCGACCAAGCGCTGCGCCGCACCCAACCTCGCGAGCCGGGTCCGCACGCCAGAGCCGCCACCCGCGTCTATAAAAGGCGCCGCCACCTCAACCGTTTTCACCCGTGGTCAACCCTAGCTGCAGCAGCCACCCGAGCGCGTCGCCGCCATTCACGACCGAGCTCCGTCGCCGCCGCCGTTCCGCCTCTCCGCAGCCTCCCCGTCGCCTGCTTTTCCTCTCCAAGCTTCTCCGGGGGGTGAGGAACGCGTCGTGCCCCTCTGTTTACGCATTGTGCGCGTAGAACCCCCGTTTGGCATCTTACCGTGGCCGCCGGCCGCCATGGCTCGCAGCGAGCCGTGTCCGCCACCCAAACCCCTCTGTAGAACCCCTAAATGTGTTTTGCACGTTCCAATTTAGGTCTAGGGCTCGGAATTGCTCGATTTGGTCATCCCTAGCCCCGGTTTCACTCGACTCCGGCAAGGGCGCCGCCGCCAACCGTCATCTCCGGCGACCCGAAACCCCTGTGGGAACCTTAGCCCTTAGATCCGCATCCGACGGCTCAGATCGGTTCTGACCCAGGTTAACTGGAGTCGTCCCGGTCAGCTGTGTCTGTTTTGCAGAAAAACCCTTAGGGTTTTATAGATTCAACCCGCAGTCCTGCTTAGTTAAAAAATAATTAGATTTAGGTCCTGTTTTTAGGAGTTTAGCCCCTGTTTTTTCATGGAATCAAACCCGCCGTCCCTGGTTGCTAGTTTTGTGCATTATCCCTTCGGTTTATATAGGAAATTATGTTTAGACCCTTTGGAACCTTCTGTTTAGGTCACTGGAAGTCTATTTTCATCGTAGAATAGCCCATGAGTCCTATTTTAAGCTTGTTTTCACCATTTTAAATCCGTTTTGAGAGATCTTTGCGTTCGTAGGTTCATATTTCAATGAACCATAGTGTTTCATACATGTTTATGTTATTTTAAAGTTGTATGGTGTATTGTTTGTTTGTTTATTGTATGCTTGTGATGTGTGCGTGTAGAGAATGTTCCGTACGAGGAGGACGATCAAGAGTAGTACTACGAAGAAGAGCCGCTCTTCATAGCGCAGGAAGGCAAGTGGATTTTCCACTCTGCATTCTCTTTTGATGCCTATTCATATGCCATTACATTAAAGTTTATTTTCATTTATGTCTTGCATTAATTTTGATGGGAACCTACATAAGGATGACTAGCTTTTACTCTTGTACTTTGATATACTTGGGGTTTACATTCATGTCGGGTAGCCATGCTAGATGCAAAACTTTGGGCTTATGGTGGGTCGCTACATGAAAAATTAATGAACATGATATGCCTATGATGAGCTGGTTAAACAAGATCACTATTGTTAATTCGAACATGGAGCAACCACCTGGGATTATTACGTACAACCATACTATCATCATGGCTCTGATCATGGCTAACTAATTAGAAGACCTATATGTTGTGTTCGCGCTGCTTGTGGTGGGATATTGGGTCCGAAGTTTTGAGGAGTGGTGAAAGAATGCTTCGGCTTCCGAAGTACCGCCGATATCGGGGAGCGGACATATACATATAGGGATTCTTTGGAAAAGCCTCGTAGTGAATCCTACGCCACTCACCTAGGAAGTGTTTAAGGGCCTTGCAAACCCAGGCGAGAAGGAAACACAAAGTGTGGTAAAAGTGTACAACCTCTGCAGAGTATTAAAATCTATTGCAATAGCCATGTTCGCGCTTATGAACGACCTGGATCCTCACATGATTAATATATCGAAACCTTGAATCAAATTGTTGTTACTTGGACTTGGTGATGATACAGATCATGTTACTATTTAATTGGGTTGGTATATACTTATACTTTAGTAATTAGATGCTTGCTTAATAAAACTTGACCAACTAAAATGCTGACAGCTTAAACCAACCCTCTCCTTGGTAGCTTACATCTTTCTCTCCACTTGTTGAGTACCAACCATAAGTGTACTCATCCTTGCTTACTATGGATCAGAAGGAGGAAGCGGAGAAAACAGTGCAGAGTACATTAGTGACCTTGATGATATCTAGGTGAGTGCTCCACCAGTCAGCTGCCTGTGGATGAAGTCTACATTGTCGCTGCCATTTATCATTTATTTATTTAAGACTATCATGTTGAACCATTTAGGCCTTGGTGCCTCATCGAGAGTGTAATAAATATTTTATTTGTTTCATACGCTAAACCACTATGTTTCTGTTATTCACTCAATGTCGATCATATGTGTGTAAATCTTGATCCCGGCGCACATATGAGATGCATTCAGTTTTCTCTCTAAAACCAGGTGTGACAAAGTGGTACCAGAGCCAGTCTGACTGTAGGATGCTAGCTTAGATAGAATGGTCGAAGTAAGGATTTGTTTACTAGGCCATGTCAATCCTTGAAAAAAATGTGTGTGTCTTATATTGAGTTGCCAAAAATCTATGTTATTTCTGTTACTTGTCAAATTTTATTTATTTACTCATCCCTTTATACCGTTGCTTAGTTATATTTATTTAACTTTTGTTTAGAGTACAAAAATTTTTACTTCTTTCTTTATCTTTTTCTCTTTATCCAATTCTCCGAGCAGATGGCTAGAGGCAGGCAAACTCCACGCAAGAGAACCGTGTGTCACGGTACCTACATCGGGCAGTTTATCACAGCCCCGCCAGCTCGTCATGCACCTGTAGTAGAAGCCCCGCCTGTGCCATTGCAAGAGGAAGAAGAAGACTCAGAGGAGCTGTACTACTATGAGCAGCTAGAAGACTTGATGGATTCCACTGCCTCTCCTTGGGTGGTGTCCGTGTATCCGCCGACTGGGAGGATAGTGCAGTCTGTAGCTCCGGCACCTGTCGCCACCGGGGGTGCCCCGGAGGATCCTAGTGGTGGGAGCTCTGATGATGATGATGGGGGCCACGACTCCGACAGTTCCAGCCATGGTGTTCCACAAGATGAAGATGATGACCATGAAGCCTCACCTCAGGATAATGGCAACCAGAGGAATGTAGAGGATGAAGAAGATGATGGTCAATATCTTCTGGAGGAAGGTGGTCCTGCCAGAGTGAGGAAGCTCACGTCTACAGGTCCGCCGGGTGATTTCCCGTTGCTGCTACAGGCAGTACTCCAGCAGCTTGGCAACTATACTGAGCCGCTGTACGAGACTTCCCATGTCATCGACCCGAGACTCCGGAACTACTATACCACAAAAGTCACCATCAGGGTGTCAGAGGATGAAGAAGACTACAAGAAGACCTACTCTACGCACGAGACAGACACTCCGCAATATAGCTACGGGGCTTCCGTCAACAATGCAGCTCACAGGGCTCTCTCGGCGATTTGCTATGATTCTCGTGATGAGTTGGCAGACTCTCCTTTCCGCTATCTTCCTCAGCGTCGCTCCTGCACTGAGGTGTCAACGATAGCGTTGGGAGGCAATGGAGATCCCGCCGTCCGCACCCTAGCACGCTAAGCTGCAGCACTGAACACGGAGTATGCAAATGCTACGGTGGAATTGGCAGGGTCGCGTGGTGACATGGAAGACCTCAATGATGAGAACTGGGAGATGAGGGCTGAGCAGGATGGTCAAGATCCACCCGTCCCACATGAAGATATCCCCTCATACCCCCCCCTGAGTCACCACCCCGCAAGAGGCTTCACCACGACGCTCCCAACTTCGGCACTAGGCTTAAGTAGATTATGAATTTAAGAGTTTAGTTTAGTTTAATAATTTCGTTTGCTACATTCGTATGAGGTCGAACGTGTGCTTTTAAATTCTTGCTTGTGTGTAAACCATGTTTGATTTGGAGTTTTGGTTGGTGTGTACTTGGTTGTGGAGTGATGACCACAATCAAGCAAACAAAAATTAATAAAGTAATAAATTAGTTGGATCATATTCTGGTCATTTAATTATTTCTCAGTTTTAATCCTTTATCTATCTCATCATTATCTATCATCTGATTCTCATATTGCTGAAAATTTTCGCGTCATGTTCTGACCTGCCTGTACTATTTTGGCGATTTCTGAGTTATACAATTCCAATTGACCTCAAACTAGTTGGGTTAGTTCGAGAATTTGATGGTTGATTTTCTGTGAGTTTTCCGTGATTTTTGAACATACACACTGAAAGTTAACATGCACAGAATCTGTTTTCACAGCTTGACACAGGGTGCTTCATTATTTTGTATCTGGAGCTACATAACTCCGATTGAGGTGATTCCAGTTGGGTGGGATGCACGATTTGATGAGTTCTGATATGTGAATGTTTCGTGAATTTTGGATACATAGTTAGGGAGTTATGGTCGAGTTACTAGGATGATCAGAATCTTTCACAAACTGAGCATGTTAATTTTCATCTTTTTCAACTTTTCCTTATACACTGTGATACTATTATTAGTTTTATGGATAGTGTATTAATTCTTGTTGTTATCTCAATAATCATTCTGTGAATTACATCTTTCTAACACTCGAATGGTTACCACCAGGACCAGAGGAGGAAGAGACGTTCCCAGTCAGAGGCGTGCTCACGTGGTGAACCAGCAAGCTCAAGCACCGCCTCCCAATCCGCCGCCAAATCCCGCAATGGACCCGGCAATGCAGCAGTTCATCACAGATCAGATGCAGCTGGTTCGTCAGCTCACCCAGACCGTGGCCAATGTGCAGGCATAGCAGAATCAGCAACCACCGCATCCACCACAACAAGTTCAGCCACCTAGAGACAGGCACAGGGAATTTCTGAGCCAGCATCCTCCCACCTTCTCCCATTCCTCGGACCCCCTGGATGCGGATGACTGGTTGAAGAATGTCGCCAAGAAGCTGGACATCGCTTAGTGTACAGATCGTGAGAAGGTTATGTATCCTTCAGCAAGATTGGAAGGACCGACATCAGATTAGTGGGCTGCATATGTCAACGTGCATGCCACCCCCAACGCCACCTCTTGGCAGGAGTTTCAGGATTCATCCCGCACACAGCACATCCCCGCTGGTGTGATGGATCTGATGCAGGAAGAGTTCCGGGCTTTGGAGCTGGGAAACATGAGCGTCTGCGAGTATCGGGACAAATTCACTCGGTTGTCCCGTTATTCACCTGAGGATGTGGATTCTGATGCAAAAAGGCAACGCCATTTCCTGAAGGGGTTGATAGGACCTATCATGTATCAGTTGCAGAGCCACACTTTCCCCAACTTCCAGTCCATGTTGGATAAAGCGATTGGGTGTTAGAAAACACGCAAAGACATGAGTGAGCAGAAGAGGAAAGCTCAGTCCTATCAGTCAGGGCAGTCTAGGCACACCCACCCTCGCTACAACCCTCAGCAGGGGTACCAGCACCGTCCAGGAGGCAATGTTGGACAATATCAGCAAAGTCAGCCAGTGCAGCATTCTCGTCAGAGGTATCCTCAACAGGTGCAGCGCACCCCTACTCCCTAGCAGAACCGGCCAAGCAATGCAACGAGTACACCAGTGAGAACCAATACTGCTTCTACACCAGCCAAAGATGTTGTCTGCTTTAAGTGCGGGGAAACCGGGCATTACTTTAACCGGTGCCCCAAGACCAATCTCCAAACTCCACAGCCCCAGCGTACCAACGGTCAGAAGAATGGGCAATCTACTTCTCAAGCACCAGCCAACAGAGGTCACCAGAACTATGCACGGGTGAATCACGTGACTGCTGAGTCGGCTTAGACGACCAATGATGTGGTGCTCGGTATGTTCCTTGTAAACTCAAAACCTGTTGTAGTTTTATTTGATTCTGAAGCATCGCGTTTATTTATAATTGAAGGCTTGGTGGCTAAAAACAACATATCTAGAGGGCTTTTGAAAACTCACTTAATAGTTCATTCTCCTACTGGTGAGATGAGAGCCACACAAATATGCCCAGATCTTCCACTTAGAATTATGGGGAGAGAGTTCCTAGCTGATTTAGTGGTCCTGAAATCAAATGAGAAATCAAATGCTCCTGATGTTATTCCGGGGATGGATTGGTTAGCAAAACATGATGGGGTCATTCAGTGTGCCAAGAAATCAGTGTTACTGACCAGCCCGCAAGGGGATAGAATTGAGTTCATGCCTACTCCAGCAACCAGTGATGGTACTGTCAATCAGTTGAAAGGGAAGTCTAGGTTGTATGTGAGTTTCCAGACGTCTTTCCGGAGGATTTACCATGTATGCCACCTGACCGTGACTTTGAGTTCAGTATTGAGCTTTTACCTGGTACTGCACCTATTTTCAAAAAGACCATATAGAATGGATGTTAAGGATTTGACAAAACTAAAGAAACAAATAGAAGAACTTGAAGCTAAGGGGTTTATTAGACCTCGTTCATCTCCATGGGCAGCTTCTGTGATCTTTGTTGATAAAAAGGATGGCACTAGGAGGATGTGTGTGGATTACAGAGCTCTTAACAATGTGACTGTCGAGAAAAAGTATCCACTCCCGAGGATTAAGGATTTGTTTGATCAGATGAGAGGTGCTAAAGTCTTCTCCAAGATTGATCTGCGTTTAGGCTATGATCAAGTGAAGATTTGGAGGGAGGATATTTCCAAGACTGCTTTTATTTCTAGATACGGTCTCTGTGAGTATCTGGTCATGTCGTTTGGTCTGACGAATGCACCTGCAAACTTCATGCATCTGATGAACAAGGTATTCATGGAGTATCTTGATAAGTTTATGGTTGTGTTCATTGATGATATCATGATATTTTCCAAGAATGAGGAAGAACATGAAGAGCACTTGAGGCTAGTATTGCAGAAGCTACGGGAACACCAGTTGTATGCCAAGTTCAGCAAATGTGATTTATGGTTGAAGGAGGTTTCTTTCCTGGGTCATGTCACTACCTATAGGGGTATCATGGTAGATCCAAGAAAGGTTAGTGATGTATTGAAGTGGGCACCGCCTCAGAATGTGTCAGAGATCCAAACTTTCTTGGGGATGGCAGGTTACTACCGTAGATTCATTGAAGGGTTCTCTAAGATTGTTAAGCCTCTTACTGCATTATTGCAGAAAGGAAGAGAGTTCCAGTGGAGTGATTGTTGTAAGTAGAGTTTTGAAGAGCTAAAGAAAAGATTGACCACGACCCTAGTGCTAGCGATGCCTGATATTCACAAGGGGTTTGATGTGTACTGTGACGCCTCACATCAAGGCCTTGGGTGTGTGTTGATGCAAGAAGGCAGAGTTGTGGCTTACGCCTCGAGATAGTTGAGGAAGCATGAGAACAGATTTATCCTACTCATGATCTGGAATTAGCTGCCGTAGTGCACGCTTTGAAGATTTGGAGGCGCTATATGATTGGGAACAGATGTCAAATTTTCACAGATCACAAGAGCCTGAAGTACATTTTCACTAAGAGGGATTTGAACTTGAGACAACGCAGATGGTTAGAGCTGATCAAGGACTATGATGGGGATATTCAGTATCGCCCCGGGAAGGCCAATGTGGATGCAAATGCTCTCAGTCGAAAGAGTCAAGTCAGCGTGCTACTCGAACGACAGATACCGCAGGAATTGTGTTGGGAGATGGAACGTCTCAACTTGGGAATTTGTGCCCATGTGGAAGCAGTGACTATGGAAGTAGAGCCAACGCAGCGAAAGATCAGAGGACAGACAGGAGATGAGAAGATAGAGGAAATCAAGGACCTGATTAAGTTGAGGAATACTAAGGATTTCACTGAAGATGAACAAGGAACAGTGTGGTTCAGGAACAGGATTTGTGTGCCTGATATGGATCACCTCCGTGAGAGTATATTGAAGGAGGCACATGATTCGGCTTATTCTATCCATCCTGGATGTAGCAGGATTTGAAGGAAAGGTATTGGTGGTATGATATGAAGAGAGATGTCATTGAGCACGTGGCCTTGTGTGATGTCTGCCAGAGAGTTAAAGCAGAGCACCAAAGACCTGCAGGATTACTCCAGCCGTTGAAGATACCAGAATGGAAGTAGGAAGAGATCGGTATGGATTTTATTGTCGGATTACCTCATGCTCATTATGGCTATGGTTCCATATGGGTTGTTGTGGATCGATTGACAAAGTCTACTCACTTCATTCCTGTCAAGTTAACTTTTGATAGTGCTAGATTGGCGGAGCTGTATATGTCCAGGATTGTGTGTTTGCATGGTGTTTCGAAGAAGATAGTTTCTAATCGGGGTACTCAGTTCACGTCATGTTTCTGGCAGAAGCTACATGAGTCCATGGATACGAGGCTTAATTTCAGTTCTGCTTATCACCCACAGACAGATGGACAGATAGAGAGGACCAACCAAGTTCTTAGGATATGTTGAGGGCTTGTGCTTTGAAGCATAGCAACATTTGGGACAAAAGCTTGCCATACGCAGAGTTCTCCTATAACAACAACTATTAGGCTAGTCTCAAGATGTCACCCTTTGAGGCTCTATATGGTAGGAAGTGCAGAACACCGTTGTACTAGAGTTAGACGGGAGAAAGTAAAGTCTTTGGGCCAGATATTCTCCAAGATGTTGAACAACAAGTGTAGATGATCAGAGATAACCTCTGGACAGCATAGTCTAGGCAGAAGAGCTATGCAGACACCAAACGGAGGGAGTTGGCATTTGAAGTGGGTGACTTTATGTATCTCAAGGTGTCGCCTATCAGAGGCCTTCCCAGATTTAAGATAAAAGGGAAGCTGTCACCTCGCTTCATTGGTCCGTTCAAGATCTTGGAAAGGAGGGGTGAGGTGGCATATCAGCTAGAACTGCCATCTCATTTGTCAGATGTGCACAATGTGTTTCATGTGTCCTAGTTGAAAAGTGCTTGAGGGTGCCTGAGGAGGAATTGCCTTTGGAGGAGCTTAATGTGCAGGACGATCTGACTTATACAGAGCAACCTATTAAGATATTGGAGACTTCAGAGAGAGTCACTAGAAACAAGGTGATCAAAATGTGCAAGGTGTAGTGGAGTCATCATTCGGAGGATGAGGCTACTTGGGAAAGAGAAGATGAGCTTGTTGCAGAGTTCCCCCAGTTGTTCCCAGATCTTTCTGAATCTTGAGGACGAGATTCTCTTTAAGGGGGGTAGGATTTGTAACACCCAAATTTTGTTCATCACAAATAAATCAGTATAAGCAACTCTCTTATCTTAGTTTTATTGATTTAAGGATATATTTAAATTGATAATATAAATATTGTCCATAAATAATTGAACATCACTTTAATTATAGTTCAATGAAGTTTATGTTGCATTCATACCGCTGCATATATTTTTGTGTGAAGTTTTGATGTTTGAACAAAATCCTAGAACAGTTTAAACAAATCCCTTCATAAGTTTAAACATTTCGAACCTTCTAATTTTCCTTTCCCTCTTTTTCTATCCCAGCCCAAACCCCTGTAGCCGGCTCATCCCCTCCCCTCGCTCGGCCCAACAGCCCGCTGCCGACCCAGCTCTCCCTCTCCACCTTTCCTTTCTCTCTCTCTGTCGGTGGGCCCCACCTGTCAGCGTCGTCTCCTTCCTCGGGTCGGACTCGAACCAGAGCCCGACCGAGCGCTGCACCGCGCCGCGCCCAACCTCGCGAGCCGGGCCTGCATGCCAGAGCCACCACCCGCGTATATAAAAGGCACCGCCACCGCAACCTTTTTCAGCCTTGGTTACCCCTAGCTGCAGCCGCCACCCGAGCTCGCCACCGCCATTAACGACCGAGCTCCGTCGCCGCCGCCGTTCCGCCTCTCCGCAGCCTCCCCATCGCCTGTGTTTCATCTCCAAGCTTCGCCAGGAGGTGAGGAACACGTCGTGCCCCTCCGTTTACGCATTGCGCGCGTAGAACCCCCGTTTGGCATCTCACCATGGCCGCCGGCCGCCATGGCTCGCAGCGAGCCGTGTCCGCCACCCAAACCCCTCTGTAGAACCCCTAGATGTTGTTTCCCATGTTGCAATCAAGGTCTAGGGCTTGGAATTGCTCGATTTGGTCATCCCTAGCCCCGGTTTCGCTCGACTCAGGTGAGGGCGCCGCCGCCAGCCGTCGTCTCCGGCGACCCAAAACCCCTGTGGGAACCCTAGCCCTTAGAACCGCATCCGACGGCTCAGATCGGATCTGACCCAGGTCAACTGGAGTCGTCCTGTTCAGTCGTGGCCGTTTTGGAGAAAAGCCCTTAGGGTTTTATAGATTCAACCCGCAGTCCTGCTTAGTTCAAAAATAATTAGATCTCGGTCCTGTTTTTAGCAGTTTAGCCCCTATTCTTTCATGGAATCGAACCCGTAGTCCCTGGCTGCTAGTTTCGTGCATTAGCCCTTCGGCTCATATAGGAAATTATGTTTGGACCCTTCAGAACCTTCTGTTTAGGTCCCTGGAAGTCTATTTTCATCGCAGAATAGCCCCTGAGTCCTATTTTAAGCCTGTTTTCATCGTTTTAAATCCGTTTTGAGAGATCTTTGCGTCCGTAGGTTCATATTTGCATGAACTGTAGTGTTTCATACATGTTTGCATTATTTTAAAGTTGTATGGTGTATTGTTTGTTTATTTATTGTATGCTTGTGATGTGTGCGTGTAGAGGACGTTCCGTACGAGGAGGACGATCAAGAGCAGTACTACTAAGAAGAGCCACTCTTCATAGCGGAGGAAGGCAAGTGGATTTACCACTCTGCATTCTCTTTTGATGCCTATTCACTTGCCATTACATTAAAGTTTATTGTTATTTATGTCTTGCATTAATTTTGATGGGAATCTCTTTAAGGATGACTAGCTTTTACTCTCGTACCTTGATATACTTGGGGTTTACATTCATGTCGGGTAGCCACGCTAGATGCAAAACTTTGGGCTTATGGTGGGTCACTACTTGAACAATTAATGAACATGATATGCCTATGATGAACTGGTTAAACAAGATCACTACTGTTAATTGGAACATGGAACGGCCACCAGGATTATTATGTACAACCATACTATCATAATGGATCTGATCTTGGCTAAGTAATTAGATGACCTATATGTTGTGTTCGCGCTGCTTGTGGTGGGATATTGGGTCCGAAGTTCTAAGGAGTAGCGAAGGAATGCTTCGGCTTCCGAAGTACCACCGATACCGGGGAGCGGACATATACATATAGGGTTACTTGGACTTGGTGATGATACGGATGATGTTACTATTTAATTGGGTTGGTATATACTTATACTTTAGTAATTAGATGCTTGCTTAATAAAACTTGACCAACTAAAATGCTGATAGCTTAAACCAAGCCTCTCCTTGGTAGTTTGCATCTTTCTCTCCACTTGTTGAGTACCAACCATAAGTGTACTCATCCTTGCTTACTATGGATCAGAAGGAGGAAACGGAGGAAACGGTGCAGAGTACATTAGTGACCTTGATGATATCTAGGCAAGTGCTCCACCAGTCAGCTGTCTGTGGATGAAGTCTACATCGCCGCTGACATTTATCGTTTATTTGTTTAAGACTATCATGTTGAACCATCTAGGCCTTTGTGCCTCATCGAGTGTAATAAATATTTTATTTGTTTCATACGTTAAAGCACCATGTTTCTGTTATTCACTCAATGTCGATCATATGTGTATAAATCTTGATCCCGGCGCATATATGAGATGCATTCGGTTTTCTCTCTAAAACCGGGTGTGACAACTTCAACCATGCCACCTTTGAAAAAATTGGCACAAGCTTAGGCGCCAACTCCTTTGGCGCTAAGGTTAAATGTCTCAACGCCATTTAAGTTGGTGTCGTGGTGCCAAGTAAAGTCACTTAGATGAGGTGAAGTTCTCAGGCTTGGCACCAGACCATTCAGCGCCGAGCTAACATGTCTGGGCGCTAGGTCACCCGGTGCCGAGGTTCGATGCCACATCTAGGTCTCCTACCATGTTGGATCCTACGTGGCAGACCTAGGCACCGTCGGGCTTGGCGCCGAGCCATCTACCCTTGGCGACGTGTCACCTAGCGCGCACCGAGCTTTGAGTCCATTCTCAAAATCTTTCTAGGGATCCAGATGTAAAATTTTATTGAAAAGGGCAAAATTAAAAAAAATTACACACGGTGTATTGGATGACGTGCAGTTGGAGCGGTGGAACAACATGAGCCGGACTGCCGGAGCCTTCCCGCAAAAAAAAAAAACATGAGCCAGAGCCTTGGAAAATGTTTGATTGAATAATTTGAGAAAAAAATCAATTGCCCGGGTCTAATGCACTCTACAGTACCAAGCAAAAACACAGTCGAAAGTTCGAACTGAAGCAACAGCCAACAGGCTCTTCGTTGGGCCTACGAGTCAGTTGAGAGAGGAGGCTCGGCGGGCTTCAAACAGAGTGGAACAACCGAGCCTCCTGGTCCCTCTGGACGGCTGGACACACGTAATACACGCTGTACGCCGGAAAGGTCGCCTCAAGCGGGCCCGTCCTTCCAACTGTCTGTCACACTAGAAAAAAGAAAGAAATTGTAGACGCCGCATAAAATCATTGCAGAGTTGCTCTGTACTGTACGTAGTAGTCCCGATCTGAGCATCACAACAACAACAACAGCTAACTAGTAGAATTCCATATATCCAGAAACCAGCAGAATGATTATACATGCAACCCCAAGTTTTCTGTTTCCAAATTTCCATGCACTTTTCGTACATAGTTCTTTTCATATACTACTATACACCTTTTTTTCCATCCTGACTAAAATCTCCTTGCACTTTCTTCCCTCATGGAGAAATTATTAGTTGTCATCAACGTATCTTGTGAATTGTGACAAAGAAAAACCTTTTAATTTGTGTGGGCACCGGTAACAGCATATTAATAATCCTGTATATATATATATACACATATATATATATACATATATATATATACATATATATATACATATATATATATACATATATACATATATATATATACATATATACATATATATATATATATACATATATACATATATATATATATAATCACACAGCAACTTACAAACATGGGACGTTTGAGGAATAACTAAAGCCGTCTCCGTACGCTCGACAGTTGTATAGGAGTATAAAACACAATCAGGAACACATAAATTAGTAGCCATAATTGAAAGAGTACACTTACTACTATCTGGCTGTGTGCTACTATGTCGTTGACCAAATCAAAAATATGCCAGGGCCGGGGTGAATTAACAAAGTGAACTGAGCTATCAAGTTGACATGCAATCCTTTTACATGGCATTGTTAAGACGAGTTTAAACCAAACTTTGCTGCATAATCGTGCATTTTATATTATATGCATTGATTGAATATAATAAAATGCAAGCGATAGATGAATACCTTTTTTTTTTGCATTTCACCCATATATTCCTAAATAGTAGGCGCCGCGTCCAACTAATCATTTGAGCTGCTCTGTGTGCAAAGTCCGGACCTGCCACATAAACAGCACTATTCGATCCATGCACAATGATCACTAAGCAAAACTTTCATGTTTTGTCACTTAATATATGCACATTTTAAAACGGAAATGTTGTGTTTCTCACATTTAATTTTCTTCCTCGTTAGATAACACTAGCAACTTTTATGTGACGTCTTGAACACGCTATTAAAAATGAATTTTCTTGTGGTAAACACCGTATATTTAATTAGAAATGGAGGGAGCGCTGAGTAGAAGTGATGAAGAGGGAAGGCTACTATATGCGATTTCAATACAAAGTTTTTTTTCTGAATGAACCAATGTTCCACCCGTACAGTGTTTGACACACGTACCCAAACCAAGTAGGAGTATAAACACAAAAAATACAGTATATATACTAACAGTAACTAAAAGAGTACAGTCAAGGTGATGTAAGGTTGTACTATAGGGTTGATCAAATGTGGAAACCGGAAAATTAATAAGATCTATCAGATCGATGTGGAATCTTTTCATTCGCTTGGCATTGCTATATGGAATTTAAACCGAACTTTGCTCTTTTTTGTTTGTGGTGAAACAGAGTCGCAATTTGCTGGTTATCATGACTATTTTATTAATGACAGAAACTCTCATGCACAAGTGCATGGTAAATAAGTTTCACTTGGCATTCTTATATCGGATTTAAATGAACTCGGCCGCTTATACGTCATCATAGCAAAGTCGTGTGAAATAATAAATTATTTTGGCAGTGAGTTTATTTTGCTCATTTGTGTAGTTATGAATAGTAAAGGACAAAATGAAAAGAATAGAAAAGTCAAGGGCAACCTAAGGACATGAGCAAACGAAGGGTCAGTTTGGTTCAGAGCTTTGCAAATCCGGGGTATCCTACCTCGTTGGGCGAGGCAAGCTATCAGTTTGGTTCCAAACGTGTGCAAAGTGTTTACTTGTGAATAGTAAATGTCAAAACCACAAAATTAGAAAAATTGAGGGCAAAATCATAAAATTGCACTTCATAGTAGAGGCATGAAATGAAATAAAAAGAGACGGATAGGGAGATATATGGCTCTCCTGATAGACCTAGGGCTGGACCGTGAGCCCAAAACTCGCAAGCTAGCTCGGCTCGTTTGTAACTCGGCTCGCCTCGGTAAAAAATTTAACGAGCCAAGCACCGTTTTCTGCTCGTTTTGTTAACAAGCTGGCTCGAGCTAGCTCGCGAGCTAAACGAGCTAGAAAACATAATACAAAGACTAAAGTATAACCTTAGTTATATCTTTTTTCAAATATATAGGAAGTTATTACATATATATTTCAGTTTTTGATTAATTATGGTTAAGCAAGGTACAAACTTTGATTTTAAAAATTTAAAACTATTATTATAATATTTCTATGTGTTTCTACACGCTAAGTTGGCATACTTCTGGCTCGCGAGCCTAACGAGCCGAGCCAAGCCAAACTTTTTGCTTGTTTTGTTAACGAGCCAGAACAAGTCGAGCCAAAAACGAGCTGAGCCAGAAACGAGCCGAGCCAAGCCGAGTTGGCTCAGCGTCCAGCCCTAGATAGACCGATACGGCAAGTAGAGAGCCCCCCTCTCCCCCGTACCTCATCTATCTGCTCGCCACGCAAAAAAAATCCCTATCCCTACCTCCTCCTTCCTCCTATGTTCGCAAGTGACTACACCCACCCCATTCCGCCGCTAGCCTGGCCCCCACCCTCCTTGGTGTCGCCTCTGATGCCGGCAAGGATGCCCCTCCCCTCCCCGCCCCCGCCCTCCCTCGCCTACCATATTCTCCTTCCCTACTATGTTCCCTTCCAATCAGAGCTCCCATGCTTTCCGCCACCGGCCCACATGGCTCTAGTGGTGCAATGCTGCCTCCAACGCCGCCCCACTACCACGACCATCACTAACCCGTTGGGTTGTACAACCCTTGCCACTGCCACCGCCCATCGAGGGTCTCCCACCACATGGCTCCGGCGGTGCCCCGCTGTCTCCACTCCCCCACCACCTCTCCTGCTACCATCGCCAGTCCGACCGCCTCCCCGACTATCTCTATAAACCGTGAACGAAGAAATCCCCTCCCAATCCTGAAACCCTAAACCAAACTGGAGGTCAACAAAATTCAAGTCATCACCAGAGTTCGGATCGTTGCTGAAGAAGAAGGTGCTCAGCGAAGGTGGTGGAGCATATGGAGAAGTAATTATGCTAATTTGTTACTTCTTTTTTTCTTATGCTTTTTGTTTCTAAATTGGGCTCTCGCTATCGATTTAGATTTTGCGCCCTAGATGGGCTTGGCGGGCCCAGATAGGCTCGTTGGGCTCATCTAGATTTTTGGATTTTTTTTTTGTTTCCCCCCGATTAACAGAGGCGGTCACATATCCACCTCCGAAAATAGCCCGTTAACAGAAGCGCCAGTTCGGAGGCGGACACAAAAACCGCCTATAAAAACCTATTTTGACTGCCTCCGAAAATGTTTTTTTAGTAGTGGCGTTAAAGATATTTTCCTTTAATTATTTACAGCACTAGCTAGCTAAGCATGTAGGAACAGTAAGCTCGAAGCACGCGCGCCACAAGCCCTGTAAAAAAAGGATAACTGTAACCATAAAGATGCACTGGACGCCGCAATTTGCTTGCTAGGGTTTGTGTCCGTCCAAGCTTAAGACCTGGATCCGTCCCATTGGTGGCAAGAGGAGGTAAACTAGTAGTAGTAACTAATTAATTAGCAAATTAACCCACATCACGCAGCTTGGTCTGTGGACAAGTGCGAGATAATGATGGCCCCCCGGCAGGTGCTGACTCACCGGCACCTCACGCTGCCGTGCTTAATTAATCAGGCTAAACGACGCGCCCCTGAGAGCCAAACTAAAAATTAAAGCGCTCTCTCTCTCTCTCTCTCCGGAATAATTAAAGCAGTAGAAAAATGAGGCGGCACCTGATGCCAGCTAGCTATCCCCCCCGCGGGCAAGTTGGCCGCGTCCCGACGCGCGTGACACGCCCGGTGGCCCGCACATGCGCCGCGCTCCATCCATCCATGAGGCTACGCCACGGCCACGCCACGCCACTTCACGCGCTCGCTCGCTCCCTCCCGAGATCCATCTCTCGCCGCGAAACAAAAGGCGATGCATCAGCCGGCGTCCGGTGCACGTAGTAGGCTGCCTCAGCGTGTCGTCGTTCTCTTGCGAACCGTCAGCTCTATCTGCGGCCTGCGTACATACGGTGCTAGCTTGCGTGCGTGCCCCCCATGGCTCCATGTGTGTGTGTGTTGCCGCACGGCAGCGTCACCGTACCTTTTCTCTTCTAGGAGTACTTCATTTTTGTTCCTCTCTTTCCATTCGGGTCGGTGCACGCGCATCGTGTCAAGCCACCGCGCGCGCACCGCTCCACGTATCGTTCGGTTTTGCTGCCGATGACTGTGTGTGCATGCATGCGTGCACATTTGGTCGTCTGCCTGGCCACTTCAATAACTCCAACGCCTTACTAACTGCAAACTCCACACCCACGCCCAACCAACACCGACCTGTAAAGGCTCTACGAGATCATCAGGAAGGGGCGAAAAATGACGAGCCCAGGCTGGTGTGAAACTCACACGTAACGCCAACACCACGGGCTCGGCACTGACGTCTATACCTTTCCTTTTTTTTTCTCTCTTTTACACATCGGTGTGGTGTGATGACTGAAGAGGATGCATGGAATTTTGCAGAGGCCCCGGCCGGACGCTGCGGGTCAGGAGGAGCAGCCTGCGCTGCGAGAGCGAGACGCCCCGCGCCGCGGCCCGCACGTGTGTACGCCTCGCGCCAGGAAGGTCCCCTGCTTGCTTGTCCCGCCGCGCCGGAAGCATATGCAGCCGCCTCGAGATCCAGATATTCCTTTCTCCCACTCCAGTTCACTGAGCGCTCGGTCAGCACGCAGCAGCAGCAGCCTTGCTGCCCACCCTTGGACCTCGAACGCCCAAAAAAGGGAATGTAGAAAGCAGCGGCGGTACTCTTCTTTTCAATTTCGTGCACGGACCTGCATAAAACCTACAACTGTGCGTGCTGCCCTCTACACAACCCTTTGCTTACATTACATGCAAAAGAAGATAAAAAAAAAAGAGTACGTGCACGCCATCTTACCCGGTTTCTCATCAGCATATTTATCTTCCCATGGCTTCTTTTAACTTCCCCTTCTCGATAAACTTGTACCAATTAATTATCAATGTGGTGTGAATAAAAAGTTATAAGAATTTTGTGCAAATACAAAAACAATTGCTGGGGTTGGATAAATTTTGCATAAACATCGTTTGGTGGACATAGCAAACTCCTTGAAGAAAATGGAGGCCAGAAACCCAAGGCAGCCAACTGGATTCAAGAGCAAACAAAGTAGAGTACTTAATCAGGAGCAGAGAGTATTTTTAATTGGATGCGGCTTTTGCAAAGCCGAGTGGACGGCTCGAATCCGTCGGGGGTCTCTGGACCATCGCTGGGAAGGACAAGTATTTTTATTTTCGGGAGTTTGTGTTATGACGCCTTTCAAATAAACTTCAAAATGAGCGATTTTTTTAATGGAATAAGTACATTTAATAAGCATATTTTTCCTCTTTTGTTGAAACATAAGCTCCCAAGTCAAATATCGGTTTCCAGGATCATCTGTTTTGATATTACTGTCAGCGGTTAATAGCTCAAATTTAAGGCTTTGCAACAACACCAAGTACAATTTTTTTAGCAAATACATAGTATGGGTTCCAAACCATGATATCTAAAATAGACTACATTAATTGTGACATCCCCGATTTTTGAAAGGAACGAAGTTTGACCAAAGTCAAAATTTGGTCAAAATTCGACATAAATTTGAAGTAAAAATGTATAATTGATCAAGAAGATCGGGGGAGAATGTTTGACACAAAATTGGGATGAAATAGAGTATGGAAATAGCACAATTAAATGGAGAAAGAAAAATGAGAAGGGTTACTATTCCTAATCTGAAAATAGGGGTTTGAATGTCAGTTTTGGCCATGTTGAGCAACAATGTTTGAGTGATCATAAAAATTTATTGGTTGATCTTTTGACCATGGTACAAAAACAAAAGTTGTAAAGTAAGGTATAAAGAACAACTTTGTTTCTGGGGTCAGCTTGAGCTTAGATGCAAATCAAGGAGAAAAACATGGTGGAAAAATTGAATCAGAAAATAATTCAGCAAATTCAGAGTTTCAGAGGCTGAGTTGAAATTTCTCAAATTGAGCTCAAACCGTTGAGAAATTGACAGAGGTCCAAAAATAAGAAATGAAATTCAAGTCAAGGCAAAGAACTTTTGTGTTTTGAGGAATAGCATGTTCTATTTAAAATTTGGGAGTAATTTGAGTTTGAAGTTCGGACTGAACCTAGGGTTTCAGGGTTCATATGAACACCCTAGCCGACCGGGGATCAAGGCTCGGATTCGAGCGATTGATCGAGAATTTGAGTATGGTGCCAAAATAGAAAATGAAATTGAATGTGTTACGGACAAGTTTCATTTGGGTATCAAGGAGAGTTTGAATGGAAATTTGAAAGTAATTTGAGAAATTTGATGTCGGGGTCTGAAAATGGGGAATAGAATCGGCCGACATTGGAGCTTCGAATCCGCGCTACACACTGCTTGAATCGAAAAGGTTGCAACATGAAAGTTGGAGTGTTATGTTTCCTCTACAAGTTTTGTGTTTGGAGTTTGACAAGTTTAGAAGAAGTTTTGAGAGAAAAATGGCCGCAATGTCTCGGCTCCAAAGCTTGGATGGGCAGCAATGGCGGTTCGACGTCGGTGGCTCGGCCACGCGTCACCGGGCATGGCATCACCATGGTGAAGTGATCAGAAGGAGGTGGCGGTCGTCCTGGATCAGCTCTCGTCGTTATATATCCGTCCTTCGTTTGCGTTCTTCTTCTTTTCTTCCTCCTCCTCGTTCCCGTTCACTTCTCCGTCGCCGGCGAGCTTGCCTTCACCCATCATCCTCCGACCATCTTCCTTCAAGTCCTTCCATCCCTAGTTTCGCCTTGACCTTCTCTACCTCCCAGACCAACTCTCTTTCGCTCTCCTCACCTCCAGAGCTTCTGCGCCGTCATCTTCCTCAGCATCTTCGGCGAGCTAGGTTCTTCAAGGGCGGCATCCGTTGAAGTGGTTGGTGTGGTGGGTTTGGTCGCGAGGTGAGTGTGGTTCTGGGTTGTGTTTGAGTCGTAGTTGGTGTAGGAGGGATCGGTTGGGCGAGAGCGGCTTGGGGCAGTTGGGCATCTCGGCTCGCGCTAGGCGGTGCGCTAGGGTCGTCTTTAGTCGCTGGTGCTTGTAGGCTTGCTCGCGAGGCTTGCAGTGTTGGGGTTTGGCCGGGCGGCGTGTCGCCGTCGTGCGCCGCCGCCGGGGTCGTCGCGGGGAGGTTGTCGCGAGGGTCGCCAGGGGGTTTTGGGGCTTGGCGTGTTGCGCAGAGGCGAGGCGGTGCCATAGGGCTCGTTGTCGAGGTCGGAGAGTCTCGCCGCCGGTGAGTCGGGGCCGGTCGAGGCCGGCGGAGGCGCGATCGGTGCGCTCCTCTGTTTTAAACAGAGGAGGGGTGTCGGGGGGAGAAGGAGGAGAAGTTCGGGGGGGGGTTCTGCAAAAGTGTTTAAGGGGTTTTCTAAATAGATTTAAATTTCATGTTTTCACCTTTTAATTCATAGAAAATCATAGGAGAGTCCAAAAATGATGAAATCAATTTTGTTAAACTTGTTTTTAAGTTTGTCATCCATTAAAAATGTTAAATAACCTTGTGTAGATAATTAATTTAATTCCTTTGTTGAGATTAATTAAATAAATGTTAATAATTTCTAAAAGGGTTAAAATTCTTAATAATTCTTTTATAATTAGAAATGATTTCTAAATTTTTTTATGTATTTATTTAAATGCTTTATCATTTTAGAAAATGATTTTTAAATCATTAAAAATCAACTAAAAATGATTTAGGGCAAGTTTTATTAAAGGAAAAATATAGGTGTGTCTTTAAAAATCTTGGGGTAGCTTGTGTTGGCTTGCAACTTTATCGAGAAGGGAAAGTTGCTTAGCTTCTTTGAAAAGTGCATAGCATATCTCTAACTTGCATTACGTTTTAGTATCTCAAGCTTCGGAGTACGAGCTCGTTGGATTCGCGGAGGAGCAGCGGCAAGACCAAGAAGTGATCGTCATCGCTCCGGAATCTCGTATCGCGGATGGATCTAACCTGCTCGTGATTCCAGGCAAGCCCCGGAGCATCTTTGAATCACCCATTTATTTCATAATATTCATGAGTCCAAATCTTATGATTTTATGTGCATTAGGTTAGGGATTGGTTGAAACCCTTTAATGCATAAAATAATCCTTGGTAGAACTATCCTTGCTTAGTTAAGAAATTTGATTAGCAATATCTACATTGGCTATGCTTAGAAAGGTTAAGTAAAAGATGATGAACTAGGCCATCACCAATCTTATATGAATCACGAAAGATTCGAGTTGAAAGATAGTGGGCAGAAGCTGGTAGGAGAGATTGAGGTAAGCTCGATCCATAGTTCTGCCTACTTGTTTAAGTGACTAAGGACCGTTCCGTTGTTTAAGTAATTGATCAAGTGATTCTACCTGGTTTCTTACTGGGCTGTGGGACCAATAAAGCCAATTAGATTAGTTGGTTCACTGATTGGAAATATCGCTTACCCGTGCTTGCTGGGTCGGAGAAAGGCGGGACCGTAGCCTGTAACTCACGAGGTGGTCGCCAGACGTGGGGCCCACGTGGGGGTGCGTTCCCGGGTTCGAGTAAGGATATTTCCGTTCGTTGGCCCAGCTGATTGAAAGGTTGTTGCGTACAGTAAGATCGACTATACGTGACTGGGGGCTAGGTATCTCCTGCAGGATGTACATGGATCTAGATCGACACAACTCTTGGTTATGAGTGGACTTGATCAGGTTTTAAACATCGTAGAGGAAACAAGTTGAACAAGATCAGTGTGATTCATAAATGCTGGTTGAGCCTAGTACAAACTGTATGCAAAATATTTTATAACCTAGATGGATAAGTAACAACTCAACTGAGCTAAAATAAATAAAATATAAGGATCAAGTTTTAATAATGCTTTTGGCAAAAGAGTCGAGTCAGCCAAATCCACATACAACCCACTCATATTCCTTGGGAGTCTTTTCTTTGGTAAGGGGGGTAAGTCTTGCTGAGTACCTTCGTACTCAGGGAATCTCCCTTTTGTTTTTCAGAAGAAACTACGGAGGAGATCACCAAGAAGATCCAGAAGACCTAGATCATCGTGGTCCCGGTGATTCTAGGGTTAAGCCGGAGGCTGTAGATATGTGTGATATAGAACTACCTAGACCGGTTTGTATTAAACTCTTAGTAATGGCTTGACTTGCATTTAAGTTCTCTTCAAAACTCGGCTTGTAATAAGTAAGAATCTTGGTATGTTGTGTAAAAATGATAATGTTCGTTGTGTTCTCCTTACCGAAAACGATCCTGATGTATGGCAAAGATATGAGTTACCGTGGTTTATCGAGGAGTCCTTGGGACACTCGACAGATCACCAGTTTAAACTGTTTGAAGTGCGTCCGATGACCGTAACAGGTCGTTATGGCGCACTTGAGCCAGTTTAAATTGGCGGTTCTGCCACATTAATCATCTTGTTCAATTTCATGTGGAAAATGTATAGATATAAGAAAATGCATACCATGAAACATAGTGCAAAATAAAACCACTTTCATGTACTTTTATCCCTCACACTAAAATAAGTAAATAAAAGTTAAAGGTGCAAAAATATTTCATAAATAAAAACAACTATGTTAAGCAAACATTTTTTTCCTTGTTACGTAAGGTACATGACAAGATAGACGATTTAGTTTTGAACTGTAAAAAGCTATATATTGCCGTTTTGTCGGTTTCTAAGATTGTCCGACAAACAATATTCAGTATGGGCGGGATAACCGTTTCCATCTTCAAACTACTAACCTAGGTTCGGTTTCGTTCTTGAACTACCAAAACGGTCGTTCGAGTCCGCAAACTTTCACACACAGCTCAATTTAGTCCTATGTCCTACGTGTCATAGCACTGTTGGCGGATGGTCTAGTCTGTTAGCGTTTCAAAGTGGGGATGAAGCAACCATTTTATGCTCTCCTTTTTTTGTCATTAGGTCCTAGAATGAGATCCACATCTACCATCTTCAAGTTAGTTAGTAACATATATCAAGTAATTCAATTATTACTTTTTACATAGTGGAAACATGCAAGGTGAATTACAGTGAGTAGTTTCAAACGTTCATTTTACTTACAATGTATAGATTTATTACATACAAAATGTGGCATGTTATTCGACCAGGCAAAGTGCAAATAAAAAATAAATGTGCATCCTATATAAACAAATAAAAGTGTACGCACATCTAGAACTTCAAAATTAAATGAAGCAAGAAAATGATCTATGAATGTTAGCCGATGCAGCTGGAAATGATATAAGAAAGCCAAAATGGAAACAGATAAAGTAGAAAGTTATTTCAAGGATCCAACAGGCAGAATGCACACCAAGCCTTACTCCTATAAAGGAAGGGGGAATAATAAAAGCAGGATAGAAAACAGAACCAAAATAAAATACAGAGTGGTAGAAAGCAGTGGGGGGGGGGGGGGGGGGAATGGGCAAAGGAATTAAAATAAATAAAGGAGAAGAATCCCAAGTACACATTTAGCTGCCTGCACACCGCATCGCAGAGGAGAGAGAGAGAGGTGCGGCGGCGGCAAGCATCAGATCAGACGCCGCAGTAGAAGAGGAGGCCGAGCCCAGACCACCTATATCTATCTCTTTCTATCCATCTCTCTCTATATATATGCAGGTATAATTATATGGCCAATTAGATAGAGATTAGAGAGGAGGTAGACAGGGAGTGGGGAAGGAAATTTTGTATAGGAAAGAGAGAGAGAGGGTAGTTGATGGGAAGGGTTTGATGTGATTGCGCTTTCTTTTCTCTTTGCTTCCTGGATCCAACAGCCGCCGCCGTCGCCGCGTACTCTCGTCGGCGACCCGGAATTTTGGATTGGATGCGTGCCTCTCCTCAGGTTCGTGCACCGTTTCTTGCGGGTGGGGATTCGTTTGTTCTTGATCGGTTCGGGGTTGGGATTCTTGGTTGGCTAGGGAAAGGGGATTCGCGTTAGTTGGGTGGGTGGGGGTGGCTCCGTGGGGATGCTTCTCAGATCTCCGTTTCCTGATCCGTCGTTCTACGCGATTTCTGGCGCAATTCTCTTATCCCATTTCTATTTTCTATGCACAGATCGGAGCTAGACGTGTGGCGTAAATCTCGAAAGGAGGAGGGAGGGGATCGAGGCGGCTCGGTTCTTGTTCTTGCCGCATCCGGTTCTTCCAAGAACCAGCGGCGAGGATGGATCTCTGCGATAAGAGGGAGAACATGGCGCTGCAAGGCGGAGACTCCTGCCTCGCGCCCCGCGCTTCGCGAGGCCGCTGCGAGATGGATTCGCAGTGGGCGGAGGGGCTCCTCGAAGGCGGCGGACGGAAGCGCCGGGCGCCGGAGGAATCCGAGGAGGATGCCCAGGAAATCGTTGAGGTGGATTGTGAGGGCAAGCGGAGCAAGCCGCCGTCGCCCCAGCCGCACACGCCAGACATCCGTGAGGCTCACGCCCCTGGCCGCCGCCGTACCGCGGCGGCCGGTGGTGGGGAGCGCAGCGGTGGTGGGGGTGACCTCATAGGAGAAATCGGCCGGGACCTATCCATCAACTGCCTCCTCCGGCTGTCCCGGTCGGAATATGGCTCGGTGGCATCGCTGAATCGGGATTTCCGATCTTTGGTTCGTTTAGGGGAGATCTACAGGCTGCGGCGGCAGAATAACATCTCTGAGCATTGGGTGTACTTCTCCTGTAATGTCCTGGAGTGGGATGCATATGACCCCTACCGTGAGCGCTGGATCTCGGTGCCCAAGATGCCGCCTGACGAGTGCTTCATGTGCTCGGACAAGGAGTCTTTGGCTGTGGGCACCGAGTTGCTCGTGTTTGGGATGGCACACATTGTCTTCAGATACAGCATACTGACAAACTCTTGGACACGCGGCGAGGTGATGAATTCGCCACGGTGTCTTTTTGGGTCAGCTAGCGTCGGAGAAAAGGCGTATGTTGCTGGCGGCACCGATTCTCTTGGCAGGATCCTCAGCTCAGCAGAGCTGTACAACTCTGAAACACATACTTGGACAACCCTTCCTAGTATGAACAGGGCACGGAAAAATTGCTCTGGGGTGTTCATGGATGGCAAGTTTTATGTGATAGGTGGTGTGACCAACAACAACATGATCTTGACCTGCGGTGAAGAGTATGATGTGCAGAGCAAGACTTGGAGGGTGATTGAGAACATGTCTGGGGGTCTAAATGGAGTGAGCGGTGCACCCCCACTTATTTCAGTGGTTAAGAATGAGCTTTACGCTGCTGATTATAGTGAGAAGGATGTGAAAAAGTATGACAAGCAGAATAATAAGTGGATCACTCTAGGTAAATTGCCCGAGCGATCTGTGTCCATGAATGGTTGGGGCCTTGCATTCAGGGCATGTGGTGAGAGGCTGATCGTCATTGGTGGACCAAGAACATCTGTTGGGGGCATGATTGAACTCAACTCATGGGTTCCTGATGACAAGCCGCCTGTGTGGAATTTGATTGCCAGACGGCCATCTGGGAATTTTGTGTATAATTGCGCTGTGATGGGCTGCTGAGTTCACTGGATCAAGGGTGCGCACAGTGATGCTTACAAAGAGAGGTATGCACAAAGGCAGGTCTATTTAGCTTCAACACTCATTCATCTTGGGTTCCTGCCTTCGACCTGGTAGCTGATTTAGTAGGCATCAGCAGGATCTTGTAACCCTTGAGTTCATACATCATTTTCCACCCCAGCTAATCCATTTCTTTCATTTACATTCGGATCAGTCTTATGATCTAGAAGATGATACCATGCAAAAATGTCATACCAATAATCTAGAAACATTAAATTTCAGAGGCTTCCCATCATTGATGATGAAAGAGCAAGTTATGTACTTCATTATCTGTGTCTCCAACAAAGTGACCATCATGTTACTCATGCATGCCTAATTTTTGAATTATCATATATGTCAACTTTTGATGTCTTTTATGGATTTATTTTGGCTGCCTGACCTTTGGGAATATTTGAGTAGCATGGTTTCAATTTAAACTATCTTGAATAGAGTGCAAATTACAAATTGGAGTCTCTGTTTGGGCTATCTGCTAGCCTTGAAATTAACTCAGGTAAATCTCTGCAAAGTTACCCTATAGACAAGCAGTTATTGGATGTAGTTTGTATGATTCATTCACTACTCGTGGAACAATTTTCTTTAAATTTATCCGCTCTGAGATGCTTGTGCTCATGTATTAGAATGCTTTGTTTATTTGAACTTTCACTTGATGGTTGTTTTGGTGAAAACAATTTAATAAGTATGTGAATGTGTTGATGTTCCGTTTGGATTGTTGGTTTATCATTTGTCTTATTAATAGGCTATCACTATCACCTCAGATATGGTGAAAGTTTAGTAGTATATCACTTTGTTGTCAAAGTTTGAGTGAGGATGATCCAAAAATGAGAGTTAGGCTCTTCTCTATATTCTGAAACATATCCTTGTAGTCGCAAACTTATTGACCACCCTAAATACCTAAATGTTTGCATTTTTTATCTGATCGGTTGACTGAGAAAATCCTTTGACATATGTTTCCTCTCTTTCCTTTTCAGTAAATACATGCATTACTTTGTTGCCACCTTTATTATGTCTTTGTGGCCTCCGTTAGGAATTAATTCAAGGTGAAGCATATAGTAATTTGATAAATGCTTTTATACTTGCAGAAGCTGAATGCAAACAAACATGCTTCATGACTCTTAAATTTGTGATTCTTGTGAGTGCCAGGTTCTTTTTAGATATCTTTGGGTTGTTCTTTGCATAACACGTGGGAGTCAAAATTTGACTGATAAATTCTAAATGACCTATTGTTTACTTGGTTGTCAGTTTTATTGAAATCTCTAGCGGAAGCATATGAATCATTTTTCCTTTTTGTGAAATGTGACACGAAACTATGGAAGTTGAGAGGCTGAACTAGGGAGACATAACTATTGCATTGTAACCACTTGGGAATCACACGCATAATTTTCCAATCATAACGGTTGGTTGCTTTGCAGAATTGTAGTGTTAAAATGAAACTGTTTAAATATTTGGTGTTTCCACTTCCACTGGAAAGCTTATCTGGAAAGCTACATCAGGAGTATAACTATCAACTGACCGGCAGGAATTTTTTGACAATTGATACATTTCGTGATTTTTTTTTAAAAAAATACTTGACATGGACATTTGAGTCTATTAGCGATCCACCATTTTCCGTGAGATATAACATGACTACAAAGCTTGTACTTTAGGGTTCTTTGCTTTGCCACCTGTGCGTATAGGGTGTTCTTTTGTGTACATACTATGGTCCAGTATGACATCCTATTTTATACTAGTTTAAAGTAGTTTTGATCTGGCAAAAAATTGGTTAGATGTCAATCTCTAATATAGTAAAGCAGGACATAAGATGCGTGCATTTGGAAGTAGGGAAATTGACTTCTTTTTGTAAAAAGGAAAAAGGATACTACTTCACATGTTACTGAATTTCGTTAGTATTTTGAAGAATTGTTCTTGATGGAATTCTGGCTGGTTTGAGATGGCCACCTGTTTGTTTGACAAAACAAGCCTGGTTACTTGAATCCCATTTGCCGGATTCTGACTTAAGTATTGCAACTACATTTCCATGGGTTCCTCGGCAGCAAATGGCTGTTCAACTTGGTAGGTCATTCTATTTCCATGTAGTCGTTCAAATTGATAGAAGTATAGAACTCGTCTTATTGCAGAGCTAGATAGGCCAGGCTGTTACAACTTTATCCTGTGGAATGGAATCACTTTATGATGGAGGTATGCTAGTTGTGTATGCATGCATTGTTCTTGTGTGGCGTGAAGTTTCCTCCTTTGACTCCTAATAAACACTGTCTTGTCCATTCCTATTTCCCATATGACTGGGTGTCTGCTTGAGCTATTGCTGATGATGTTTGCAACATAAGACAGAATGCATTGCATTTAGAATCAGACCTCAAGTCCTCAACGATTTTGCTGTTAATCATATCTGTGCTATTCTGGTATGGAGTGCATGCTGGCTTGTCGAAACATGAAAAAGGAGGATTTGTTGGGATGATATTTGTAACTTTCATCCAGTGTATGTCAGATCTTGCACTTCCTGTTTCCCGTTTTACCGTCTGTTGCACATTCTGGAGTCAGGTCTCTGCAGCAGTTGAACCATTGTCTGAACTTTCAAAGCTATGCAGTTGTGTGAATTGTTTTCTTCCCCTTATAGTTGAGTCTTGCAATGAAGCACCGAAAGATCGCACATATAGCGCATATTTTTGTTCAATCAGCACGGAATATGTTGGTGGAGAATTTGATTAAAGCAAGCTAGGAAAAATGCGCGTTGGTGGAATATCAGGATTGGCACATATATGTGTGAAAGGCATAAACTTTGGTTGGCCTTGTCTGGAAAAGTTGTTTTTGGCCTCCTTGCAGGAGCTAGCGTGGAGAGGAGACGGACGTGATCGTAGTAGTTGGCTTCTGTTTTTTGGTTTCTTACCATCATCATGACCACCCTATTTTTATTTATTTATTTGCCTTTGTTTTACTCGCCTTATTTTTGAAATTTTCACGCTCGTCTGCGTAGCCCCATAAACAGGAGGAGAAGAAAAGGTATCTTCATGTTCCCACTGGTGATGTAGTTTCGCTTTCATGGAAGGTTTTGCCCCGGTTCTGAGTTTTGCGTTGTTCAACTAGACGTGCTGCTCGTGCATCCCCCCCCCCCCCCCCCCCCCCCGGTTTCGAATGCATGCGTACTGGGCATGGTCCAGTAGAATTGACAAATGACTGATTTCGTGGTCTCGGGATGTTCCAGCGTCTATTGCCATTTGCGAAAGCTTAACAGATTTTGGGAGAAGAGAGGGAGAACAAAAATGAGGTTTGTGTGGCCGCCCTTTTTAGGGCGCTTAGAGAAATAATCGGCCAGCCATCTCCTTCTACGGCCCAAACTAAGCAATTCCCTCACCATTTCCTTCGGTGCACTAGTACTTCAGAAAACGGCCCATCACTTGTTCGGTTGCACAAGGGTTGGTAAAGATAACTCACCGTGACTGCCCACCAGGAGCCGCCGCCGTCTCTGCCTCCACCACAGCTGCCCGCTTGTGCCCTTCCCTTTCCCTTCTGCAACTCATCGGAGCCTGAAAGGAGTGATCGATCTCTCTAGTAGTTTTTTATTATTTTGAGTTATGTTCTTCTGTTTAGAGTTATTTTTTGTGCCAAGTACCTTGGTATTGGGGATTTTTGTCCTCCTCTTCTTTTCCTAAAACATCAAGGAGGTAGGGTGGATTTAGTCTTTCTATGGCGACTTTGATGAAGGTGATGATGATAACTACGACATCTATAGCTTCCTCGGCAGGAAGACAGAGAATTAGGTTTCGATGATGTCGCCGTAGTGGTATAATTTTCTCATGTCTCTTCTCTGTTTTGTTGTGGTCATATATGACCGCAATGAAGGATCGGTGAGAATAAATTTCCCTCTCAACCAGATTACCATTGGTTTTGAGTTGGGAAGGTCTGTCTTGGTCTTTCTTCTATCTACCCCTCCGTCCCGCTTTGTTAGTCGTTTGAAACCTGTGCCCTCCTTACAATCACGATTTCCGAGCGACGCAGATACATGCACAGAGTAGTATCTTTCATAAATGGATATGAAGCCGTTTGCGCATGCCCGCTATGGTGCCTCGTGTGCCACCGTGCCCCGAGTCGGAGAAGAAGGTGGAGCCGCCAGCCACATGTACCTGCACTGTACCCGCCCTCTCGAGTGTGCCACGCTGCCATGCCTTGTAGCTGCCTCGCGCCGCCCCTGCCTGCTGCCCTTGCTGTCGCACGCCACCTCCCTTGCTCTGGTAGCTACCGCATGGAGCTGCCACCAGCCCTACCCACCGTGCGCTGCACCACTCGCTCGCCCGCGTGCCACCCCTGGCCGCCGCCCTCCATTGCCTCCCCTGCTGGCCAGAGAAGACGACCCCAGCTCATGAAGGACACTGTTCAACATTTCAACATTTTTTTTTACGATTTCAACATTTTATTTTGATGGTTTCAACATTTAGAACGTCAAATCTTAAACATGCTTAGAAATATTAAACATGTTTATGGAACATGTTAAACATTTCTCTTTAGCTAATTGAGACAAGTGAGCTTTAAAATGGATGGTTTATCTATTTTTCACAAGGAAGCCGGGGATCTACTCTGTCGGATCTGGCTTCCTTCCTGGCCAGGCCAGGATCACGAGTGGCCCAGAGCGCATACGGCCGGTGCATGACATGGTCCGGCCGGAATCATCGCCGGCTGACAGCACGGCGAGCCCACCTGTATCTTATGGCAGCAGCTCCCTGCATATGCTTTATCTGTGCCCAACTGTGCCCAATACAATATTTTGGGGAACACTCAACGACATGCTCGTCTTCCTTGTGCAGGCTGTCCCTCCGGGTGCAATGATAAGGGAAAGCCATCAGCCTCTGTCTGTATAGTTGTCACAATTGATAAACTGATGAACCACCAGTCCTCCGAATAGTCATCAGCAGCTACCTCTTGCCGTCTTACGTAACCAACAACATAGGTGGTCGCCAGCCACTACCAGTGAGCCGCTTCTGTTGGTACGTTCTGGCAGTAGTTGAATCACACCTGCAAATCATCTGAAAAACCATCATCGCCACATCACCAACATGTCTAGGGAAGGGCGCATAGCGCACCAAATGTTGGCCAGTCCAGCATGTCCAGAAGTTACTTGTGGACAACAAAAACATAGAACGGGTAAAAAAGGCCAGTTAATCATTGCTTATATGCAGCAGACGGGGCAAACAAATGTATGATACCTGAACCTTTTCGTACACTGAATATCTGAACACGGAGGATGACTCAGAGCTTTAACCTGCCTCATCCATTACACAATTCATTCATAATAACCACCAATTCAGTACACTGAAATTTATTCCTCAATTCTACCAGATTCCTTCAACTTATTACAGCCATGTTCATGTGCAATTCAGAAGGTTTGAGCAAATGCATTTGGAAGCCATCGGTACAAACTTAGCAATTCGAGCCGCCCTTTGTCGTATTTAGCCGGCAACCTCGGCTGGCTCGTATCCCTTATCAATAGAAGCGTTAACAGCATCCAACACAACCTGCGTCTTGCGGGTGATAGTGGGCCACTTCCCCTCAGGCCTGCCCTCTGCATCGCGGATGTTCTGCACAAGCCTTGAGAATTCCTGGACCATGAGTGCCTCCTGTGGCAGATCCGTAAAACCAACATGCTTCCTTGGCAAAGGATCCCATCCGATGGTGGGCTTGACAAAGTTTGACTTTGAGGCCACATTGAACTCCCCAGACTTCTCTTCATACGGAATTACCAAGTCAGTGACATGGATAGTACCATTTGTGCCATATATGGAGACATCAAAAGCGAGGTTGGTAAGAAAAGAGCAGTTGAAGGTAGCAGTCTTGCCATCTGCCCAGTACAATGTTGCGCCACAAGCAAGAAGCACGCCGGCTTGGTTCTTGACAGGATGACGCTGAGCGATAACAGCCTCAGGCAGCTCATAGTCAACAGCCCACAAGATCGAACGTATGCAGTACCATCCAATATCGCCAAGCACACCCAGGGCATCGAGGTCTGGCTTTACCCTGATGTCATTCTGGAGGAAATCATCAGATGCCCGAAAGCTACACATACTGTGTACCTGCGGCGGAATAAGAAAAGGCATGATATTCTTAACCTTTAAACTGTATACAGAAAAATATCACTCTATAGTACATGGCTAAGCACATGCTAATCTATAACATTAATAAATGTACACTTTCAAAGTCACATAATAATATCTCCTACAACCAGCAATTTCTATGGCTGTTTTCAATGGTTTTGAGAAAAATTTCCATGCACACAAACCAAGAATCACATTGGTTAAATTAAGCTAATACCAAGAGGTTAACAAACTCTTTGGAGTGGAATCATATAATCAATTCTTTTCCCTGTAGCTGGAAATGATATAGCCATATGCATATCCTATTCTTTTCTTCATAGCTGGAATGATATAACTAAACTCTATCCATTACAAAATCAGTTGAGTTCAACGCAGCTGAAATATGGTGTAAGAAGTTAACTGGTGAAGTTATAATAGAACAAAATACCTTGCAGAGTTTAATTGCTTCCTTGACTGATAATTTATTGTCTTAAACAAATGGTGGTTCATTAGAAAACGAGCTTCAACTAAGCTTGAATATTTGCAGCTCTGTCAATATGTCAAAGGCATCCGAACTCCAGAGCATTATCAACACTAAACCCCTATGTGGCTAAGTTGACATAATTTTATGATTGTAGGGCTCTTCTAAGAGAAATCTTGAAAAATTCAGAATTCCAGCATTATTTTCTTAGGTACTCCGTCATACTTCTCTTCACCTTAGACTTTTGATAAATCTCAATCTCAACCATCCATTGATCCATAGACAACTATTTATGCCAAATAATTAGTATATCAGCTGCTCCCTATTAGATGCCATAGTTAAAAAATAAAGCATTGAGGGGATTATTTCTTATTGCCTTATTGGAAACTTGACTGGTGGGACGACATGTCAGTGAAGTCATACCAAGATTTTACCTATGGTTTAAATTTGTTGCATACAATTCTAATATATACACTATGCTGTAAAATTGCTTATCTTGCATATTTCCAGGAGTCCATTCATTTTGAGCGAACATATTTGGGAATCTAAAGCTCTGGGGCAATGTTTTTTTACTATGCCTAGCATTCCCCATAATTGGTACTGGATAGCAAATCCTCTAGCCTGAAGGGGACTGACACATCCTGTGAGTTGTCTTCTGTGTGATCGAGAAGAGGAGACCATCCAGCACCTCTTAAGCTCAGGCGTTTTATCAAGAAAGATCTGGTTCTTCCTTTTTTGGAGATTTGGTCTGCATGACCTGTCGGTACAAGCTACTGTAATGGACTTCAGATCCTGGAGGACGAACATCAGTAGGATTTTCATTAAGCCAGTGAAATGAGAGCTCAATTAGTTAGTGATCCTTGCTCATGGCTAACTTCGAACAGCAGCAACGCTTGTGCATTCAAAGTGTATCTTCGAGTGTTCTGAGAGTCGTGAGCACAGCCGACAAGTAAGCCAAACTCTGGGGGTAAGACTATAGATAGGGGACTGCAGCAGCAACCTATCGCTGTTGTGTTTTGCCCTTAGCTGGTTGGCTTCTTGGTTGTTTTATTATCATTCTGTTCCGTGACACATATATAACTTCCAAAAGGGTGGTGTTGTGGGGTGTGTGTGCTGTGTGGTACTTCTCTACGTTCTTCTTAATACAATGATACACAGGTCCCTTGTGTATTTATGGGGAAAAAACTAAATGTTTAAGAATGGTGTTTTACATATGAAATGACTTCGAGTGGAATATAAAACATCAAATTTCAGTTACATGAACACCTATTCAAACATGATTGAAAATATGTACATGAACTGAAGGCATTTGTAGTGCTCAGACACATTCATTCCAAGTTATTTGACAGAGCGAAGGCAACACGACAGTTGGTTTGTCAACAAGGGCAATCAGTCTGGATTGGCCATAATGATACAAAGTCACATTTTCTCTCTCTCTCCATAGATCTATTTCTTACTTTATAACCGAACAAGAAATCTGTTCTTAGGTCCTTTTTACTGGTAGACAGGTAGAGGCATTTTTTGGTTAAAATATATTCCTCGTCATTTCTTTTCATACTGGCAATCGACATGAGGCATCGTTTCTCTACATAATGGCAATTGACATGAGTCAGGCAGCGCACAATTATTTTCAAGAACTCACCACTCTAACATCGCCGAATGTGTCCTTGTCGCCGATGATCTCCCGCATCTTGGCTGTGCGCGGGTTGTGGATCCACATGGTCGTGTCCATGAACTGGACCCCCGAGGCGTCGCAGGCGGCGAGGATGGCGTCGAGGTCAGCGGCGCACAGCGCGGTGGGCTTCTCGAGGAGCAGGTGCTTGCCCCGCGCGGCGGCGGCCATGGCCCAGGGCACGTGGAGGCTGGTGGGGAGCGGGAGGTAGACGGCCTCCACGCCCGGGTCGCAGAGGAGGGACTCGTAGGAGCCGTGGGTGCGCGCCGCGGGGAGGCCGGTCTCGGCGACGAACCGGCGGGCCTTTTCCTCGGAGCGGCTGCCAACGGCGGCGACGGTGGCGACGCCGGGCGGGAGCATCAGAAGGGCGCGCGACACCTTCCGCGCGATGTCGGCGCAGCCCAGGATGCCGAAGCGCACCGGTCGTGGGAGCGCCGCCTGCACCGGCGCGGCGGGGGACGACATTGACCTCGGGTGGCGCGGCGGTGGGTGGCCTCGAGTGGTAGTGTGCGTCGGTCAGTCCGTATCCGTTGACGGGGTTTTCCCTTCAGTTCGGCTTTCAGGTTCACGACAGGTCACAGGTTGGATTACAAGAATGTCTTCGCACTCTTTTGTGTCTTGACTCGATAGGTATCGCAAAATCCTCTGATGCTAACGTACAGTACATGTGTTTATCCGCACATTTGAAATGGGTTTCGCAAAACTCACATTCACATCATTAACGTATTGAGTTTCTTGACATCTTCTCTCTTTTACTGATTTTATTATTCCCATTCATTCAGTTAGAGCATCTCCAGCGGAAACGCCAAATGACTGGCCATCTCTTTGTTTAGCTATTATGCAGGAAAAGCAGGGTCCAGCAGCATAGCCAACTGCATGACAATCACTGTTGAGACGCCATAATGCCTGGGTGGGCGGCCAAATTTGGTCATCTCGTGTGACTAGCCATCCCTGTATTGTCAGGCTGACAAGTAGACCCAGTAGATGTTCACGATAGTTGGCCTTTTAAACTTGATTCTTTATCTATTTTATAAATACAAAAGGTGATGATATCAAGCTTCTTAAATCACATCTCCTTTTGTGATAGTAGAATAAATAACAAATAATCCATTTTAACTGGTTTTAACTCAAAATATTTTATAAATTTTAAATAAAATTCACCAAAGGTAACCTTTTTTCCTACTTCTTTGAATTTACTGTATCAATTTAATTCTAAAAGTTAGGCAAAAACATTTAATTCATGTTGAATCGGATATAGAAATAAAATATAAGTCAATAGGATATGGAGGGTGAGATTTGGCTAGTCTGCTGAAGCGTGCTAAAATATGACGAGGGAATCTTTTGAAGTGGATAGCCAAATGAAGATATGGAGGACCGATTTAGCTATCCTGCTGGATATGCTCCTACTCGCACCTGAAAAGACATGATTTCGTCGTGCCTTGCTCGTCGTCGCCGGTCGCCATGCCTACCTAGTCCTCCCAGGCGAGCCTCTCAGCTGCTCGCCATCCGCCCAGCCACCATGCCTCCCCCTTGGCCACCTCTGCTTACGGTGGGTTACTTAGAGCGTCCATCTGCCCATACACCACAACAACAAATATCCGATATAATTTGAGCAACTCGATGTATTTGCTTAAAATAGTGCAACTTACACTTGAGTTTGACAGATTAATATATTAAATGTACTGGTTCACATCTATAATTTGAGCAAATACATCAAGTACAAGCCATTGCGTACAACTACAGAGTTTCGAGAGTGATGATCGAGGAGTTGTTTGTGACATTTAGCTGGCAACCTCAATTGGCTCAGACCCCTTGTCGATAGAAGCTTTCACTGCATCCAACACCACCTGCGTCTTCCTTGTGATAGCCGGCCATTTCCCTTCAGGCTTGCCACCAGCGTCCCGGATGTTCTGCACAAGCCTTGCGAATTCCTGGACCATGAGGGCCTCCTGCGGCAGGTCCGTCGTGACAACGTGCTTGCTTGGCAGAGGATCCCATCGAGTGTGGAGCTTGGCGAAGTTTGACTTCGAAGCCACACAGAACTCTGCCGACTTCTCTTCATATGGGATGACAAAATCAGTGAGATGGAGAGTGCCATTCGTGCCAACTAAGGTGACGTCCATGGTGAGATTGGTGAGAAATGAGCAGTTGAAGGTGGCTGTCTTGCCATCCGCCCAGTACAATGTTGCACCACAGGCCAGAAGAACGCCAGCTCGATTCTTGACAGGATCCCGCAGTGCAATCACGGTCTTGGGCAGCTCATAGTCAACAGCCCACAAGATTGCACGGATGCAGTACCACCCAACATCGCCGAGTGAGCCCAGGGCATCAAGGTCTGGCTTTACCCTGATGTCATTCTGGAGAAAATCTTCGTTTGCTCGAAAGCTGAAAACACTGTTTATCTGCAGCAAAAGAAGAACAACCAATGAACTTTGTTAGACTACAAAGCTTTGGAGGATATAATGAGAAATGAAGTGGAATCAAACAGTTTGGGTCAAGCAAAACATCATTCCATGCAAATCAGATTGTAGCATGTATGTTAACCCATAATATTTCATAAATGCTTTACAGTTTGTAGCTCAAGCCAGCTAACCTTTTTTCTGCCTCTAGTGGTTATAACTTAGGCCAATCCCAAACCCCAATGGATAGTTTCATTTTGTTATTACCAAGAGCCACATATCAACAAAACACAAATGAAATTATGGATAAAACTCACTCAACAATGCATTGTTTCACTTTTGCTATTTCATAGTCTCTCATCGTATTTAATTATAAGACTCATCAAAAGTTAGTAATCTTGCATACATGGTCTCAACTGGATGAACTCATTTATCTCTTCCCTCATAAATCCATTACCACATGCCCACATAATCCAAAATGATGACATATCACCTTATTTAATGTGCATGAAACTCTCCTACACAAGTTTTTTTTCATGTGCATTCACATTGATGAAACTAGGACGATATCTTACGATACAGAAAGTCATACCAATAGAATGAACGTGTTCAAGTGTGGACTTGGAGAATACACTGACCGGTTTCATTACAGACATTAAGAGAAAACTAAGCTGATCAATTGCATCTTTATTGCTATGCTATGGAGGCCTTCATAATTATAAAACTATTATAATTTCTTTTGAAAATGCAATCACAAGAGGACACACCACTAAATGAAAAAGAGATTAACTAGACTTTTGATAAGAGTGACCGAGTTAGTTGGTATGACCATCCTAGGCCAGTCTCAATGGGAGTTCCATAGATTAATTTTCATGCCACATCACCAATTTTGCTAATTTGGCAAAGTATAAGGAGAGAGAAGGAAGAGTTTCATCATATGTGAAAGAAGTTTCATCCCCATAAAATTCCTAGTTCCCAGACCGTGTACATAAAATCCCCACTAAGAAAATAAGTTAGTTGGTATGACATACACACATGCATATAGACTTCAAGGGGAAGATAATACCAGCTGTTGTTAACACTTAAAGTTCACGATACTGAACATGTGCTTGCAAAACGTTCCAGTACACTCTGATCTTCAAATAAAGACACCGTGATGCAAAAAAGAGAGGAAAAGAGAACTGAACAATCTAAAACAACTCCAGGCATCCTGAAATATGGTTCAACCCCAGAACATTCTTTATCAGACCATGACGAAGATCATTCTGTAAACAACGCTTCTGAAAGCAGGCACCATCAGGCTGAGTAAGTTCTAAAGCCCCTAATACATGCATATGCATTTTTGTGGCATGTCATTTTTATGCAATTTTTCTATTCCGTGATATGACATCTATATGGTTATTCAGGACAACATACCAGCATTCAGCTTGTCACCACTTAACAGTAAAAAAATCAATTATTGAAAAATTTAACAAAATTCAGAACCATGTAGCACAAGAACTCATTTACATGCTCATAAAAATGACATCATCTTAAGCATATTGCAGCAGTTACGCATAGAAGTGTATAGAACAATTATACAAATTTATCAGCCCATTGACTAGAGCAGGAATGGAAGAGTGGTGAACCACCATACGGTTAATGGGTTGTGTGTGTGCATATATGTATGCTGTTTTGCTAAATCTTTACTAGGATGACTTCAAAGGAGTTTTCAAAGGAGCAACAGAAGAAACAAATTCTACATCTCAAACAAAATGTCACTATGCTTCATCTGATCAAATTGGTCAGTGAGACAAGGATATATTGATTGATTGTTTAGAAATTCACCTTACGATTATATCTATTTATTGGTTAGAAATTCACATGGACAGGGACCTTTAATGTATCTTGGAGAAAGGAACAGATTACCGAAGTCTAAATTTCAAACAAAGGTAGTAGTTCCAAGTAGCTAGATACAAAAGGTCACTAGTCTGGCTAGTAGCTCTACCATCATTTTTTTATGTCATGTTTGAGTACCATGCCAGTTAATAATGGTTCCATTTTTGGTTCCTAGCAAAGCCTTTAATAACTATGTTATTGTACTATTGCCTAAAAAATAGTTGTCCAGTGTATGCTTGTTGGTTGTTGCATTGTTGATTATTGTTAGGTGGCGTGTTCAATGGTAAGAAGAAGAACACTTTCTCAAAAACCTTCAGCTCACAATTGACTGGTCGGTACGAAATTTGAAATTAATTCCTTTTTCTTGCACTACTAAATTACGAAATTTTGGCTTGTCTCAGAGCCAAACAGAACTCAATTCGGTAAATGCTTTGAGTAGAGCGCGCACATGGTGCTTCCTAAAGTTCAAAGTATTTCTTATCCCAGTCTAGCAAAGTTGTGGCAACTGGCAACAACACAACACAGCAGTATGTTGATATAAACCAATCACTCGACTTCAGACGGCATTAACAATATGGAAAAATAATCAGTTTTTTTTTCTCTTTAGTTTCTTTCTGTAGAAATTTTTTTGTGCATTTCTTACTGGTAACTGAAACTGAAATTAGGCATTTCCATGTTCCATTAAGCTCGAGCAAAAGAAGGTTCAGAGAGCTCACCACTTTGATGTCGCCGATGGCTTCCTTGCCGTCGACGAGCTCCCGCATCTTGGCGGTGCGCGGGTGGTGCATCCACATGGTGGAGTCCATGAACTGGACCCCGGCGGCGTCGCAGGCGGCGAGGATGGCATCGAGGTCGGCGGCGCAGAGCGCAGTGGGCTTCTCGAGGAGCACGTGCTTGCCCCGCGCGGCGGCGGCGGCGGCCCAGCGCACGTGGAGGCTGGTGGGGAGCGGGAGGTAGACGGCGTCGACGTCCGGGTCGTCGAGGAGCGCCTCGTAGGACCCGTGGAGGCGGGTGGTGGCGGCGTCCAGGCCGTTGTCGGCGGCGAAGAGCCGGGCCTTCTCC
The DNA here is from genome assembly GCA_015342445.1 of Digitaria exilis. Lineage (NCBI taxonomy): Eukaryota > Viridiplantae > Streptophyta > Magnoliopsida > Poales > Poaceae > Digitaria > Digitaria exilis. The sequence continues at coordinate 537,693 of JACEFO010001695.1, read as the reverse complement.
TCGGAGCGGCTGCCCACGGCGGCGACGGCGGCGCCCGGGGCCAGCAGCATGGCGCGCGCGAGCTTGCGCGCGATAGAGGCGCAGCCCAGGATGCCGAAGCGCACGGGGCGCGGCGACTGGTCCGGCGCCGCGGCGGAGGCCATGGCAGGGCTCTCACTGTCTCACTGCGCCCGCGTGGCCGCGTAGGTGTGGTGGCCTTTCTGGTAGGGAGGGAGGGGAGCGCTTGCCTTCCACGGCTGCCGGCCGTTCTTGTGATTGGACAACGGACTCGTCTTGATGCGAGATCCTTCGAGAGAAAAAAAAAAACCCCAATTTGCATTTGTGCGATCATTTTTATTGTGCGTTGATTTGGACCTTGTGTCAATGTGGTCCACGCGAGCTTTACTTGTTGATTGGAAAAGCCTTTAAATGCAACCTTTTCCTTTAATACATACGATGTTTTTGTTGTGATCATCAATTCATCATCAATCAACTTGGAGAAAGAAGTTTTTAGGCTACTTAATAAATCATTTACAATAATTTCACAAAGCTTTTAGGATACTTATTAAATCATTTATAATAATTTCACAAAGCTTTTATGCTAATTATTAAATCAATTACAACATTTTATATATCAAAATTGCATTTGCATGCCAAACATTTTTCTGTTACAAAGTGATTCAATGTTGATTCCGTGGAGTGATTCTCTGAAATGAACTAAGAGCATCTCCAAAGAGACTAGCCAAATTTTGGCTATTCAATATCAAAGTAGATTTCCAACAGAGTAGCTATCCAACTCAGCAAGCCATACGACTCTTTAAATTGACCCCCTCGCTAGCCAAAATTAGCTAGCTAGATTGGCTTGCTTAACTAGAATGTGGAAAAGATAGTAGGTTGGAGTGAGGTGTTCACTATGAAGTGAAATCTTTATGAAGAGACAAATAGAAAGTCAAATAATGATTACTCGAAGTAGGGAGTCTCTTGGACATGCTCTAAGGGGTTGGAACCTGCTAAAATTAGACTTTGAGAAAGCCCTTGACAAAATGGAGCACAAAGTTATTCTTCAAAGCATAATGGTTTTTCTAAGAAGTGGATTAAGTAGATTGAAATGATTTTATCTACTGGATCATCATCAATGCTTTTAAATGTGTTCCTGGCAAGCAATTTAAATGTAAACATGGGGCTAGGCAGGGTTATCCACTATCTCTCTTGTTGTTTTGTGATGGATGCTGATCTTCTTCAATCTGTTTGTCGGTGCCCGATTTGGTCACACCGGCACTAACTAGTGATTGCACTGCCAACCACTCGCTCCGATGGTGGGTTTGGGTGAAGAGCTTAGGACGCAAGGGTTTATCCTGGTTCCGGCCACGCGGCCGTGCGTCCAACAAGGGGAGTACAAGCAAGGTGGGAGAGGGAGAAAAGCTCCCAAGTCCTTAGGTTGGTGATTGAGTTGAATGCTAATATCGAGTGAGCAGGCTAAGTGTTCGTGTGCTCTCTCGTCTTTGTGTGCGTGCTTGTGTCTTTTTGTCCTCTTGTTGCATGGGCTTCCCTCCCCTTTTATAGAACCATGGGTGAGGGAGGTCGTACATGTGTGTTCGTGGTGCTGACGTTGCGAGATGCACTGTGCTGCCCACGCCGTGCACTATGCGAGCGGGAATCGCGCCTTCCAACTCTGGCTGACAGCATGGACATCGCCATCGTTGACTTCTTGGCGGCTAACCGTTGCTTCGAGGGATATCACTCGGGGGTGGGGATGGCGCCGAGCCCTCCCCGTTGTTTTTCGCGGGTCCTTCCTCGAGGCCTGTGGCGTACCCGGGACGGATAAGGTCGTGGAGTAGTTGGCACAGTAGACTGGCCTGACACGGCCCGTCCGCACAGCGTCTTGCGCAGAGCGACTATGGTGAGCGGATTTGACCAGTGTCTTCTCCGCGGCATGGGGCGGCGGCGTGGTGCAGTGACTCCTCTTTTTGACCACAGAGGCGAGCTATTATGTCGTGGAATGAATGCGTTGCAGGGCCTCGGGCACTGTTACCGGTGCGGCGTCCCTCGAGCGCAGTTAGTGTTCTCGAGCGCAGCGGGCCTCGAACGTGACGGAGATGCCCGCTTGAGGGTGAGCGGTAGCCTCGAGCTTGGTGGGCTCGATCGTCATGGACATTTTCGCTCGAGGGTAAGAGGTACCCTCTAGCGTAAATGAAATTCCCGGTAGTCAGGGGTGTCGTCATAGTAGGCCTCTTGTTTGGCCGCGGAGCTGGGCTCAACTCGTTCGCCGATGTGGCCTCTCTGTCAGGTGATTTAGGGCCCAAATTGGGGTACCCCTAATTTTGGTACCCGACAGTAGCCCCCGAGCCTCTGCGGGAATGAGACGCAATCCCGCGGAGGCTTGCATTCGCCGAGGGGTCTTTGGACTCTCCTTCTCCCTTCGTGGGTTCTGGAGAACCATGGGGGCGCGCTAGCGCACCCGCGGGGTGTAGCCGCCGAGGCCTTGAGAGAGTCATTGATACTCTCTCGAGGCCTTATTTCGATGTGAGGAGCTTTTCGTCGCTCCTCGTTATGTGGGTTCGTCCACGATAGTAGGAACCCCCGAGCCTCGTTTGGCTCGAGATGTCCCAATTGTTTCTTCATTCCTTGGTGTCCCTTTCGAGGGACTGAGGAGGAGGTGATCCGTGCTTTCCACGATTGGGATCGAACCATGGATGCTTGGGTGAGCTGGTAGCGGGTAGTTCGTGCGGACGTCCATGCCTTGTTCGATGAGGGTACGCCCGTGAAAGCTTTTTGCAAAAGTATGCTAGACGAGACTCGACCTCGTTCTGTAGAGGTCGAGGGCTTGATTCTCCCCCTCGTGGGTTCCCTCGATCTAGGCACTTTCATCCAGCCTTGAACACGCTTGACGGATCTCCTCGAACACACGGGCTTCGAGGATCTTATTTGTGGGTACCGTCGAGCGCCCCTGACTCAGTCGATCTGGGGTGCCTGTCGAACCCTCGATGGACCAGGTCTCGAACCCCTGATCAGTAGAACGGTGACTTCCTCCCTTCAAGGGGGGAAGCCTCGAGCGTTCCCTCCACGTGTCCCGCTCCGCGTGGGGTAATGATGGCAGACGTGGGAGTCATGGCCGACGTGGGGGGAAATGCACGTGCCTTTTTAGGCGGAGCGCGGGACGTGGCCTGGGCTAAGTGACCGCACGACTGCCCGGATGGTGGAAGAGCATCCTTTTCCCGGACGAAGATGACGGCGGCTGGGACGACCTTGGCGGTGGGAGCGGACCCTAAAAGCCTCGGCACATCGAGCCTGAGTGTAAAAAGTAGTTTAGAGACTTGTTTTCTCTTTTTTCGTTATGAACAATTTCGTTTGAACATAAAGGTTATCGTGTGTTTGAATCTGCCCTTTGTCTTCTCCGCATATGTTTCATGGAAGCTGGCACTTAGGATCGTTCGTGAAAAACCTAGGCGGCGGGAGGCTTAGCGATGCCGTATCCCTTCGGAGGGAGTAGGCCGTTACGCAATTCGTGCTTCCGTGCCGTGGCCGACTTAGGATCCCTCGTGAGAAGCCTAGGCGATAGGAGAATTAGCGACGCCGTATCCCTTCGGGGGAGTAGGCCGTTACGCGATTCGTGCTTCCCTACCATGACCGTCTCACGTCTTGCGTCGTTTTCCAGAAGCGTTGCGAAAAAAGGGCATGTGTTCAAGGAAAAAAGCAAAAAAATATTGACTTTTTCGGGGGTTCGTCCCCGTTGTAGCCCCCGAGGGAGGGATGGTCCTAGCGAGGGTAGGACCAACCCTCACTCAAGTATGAGTGGACTCGAGTCCACTTGATTCGTTCACAACTTGCGAGAGCTAAGACAAATACTTAATCAATAGTTTGTACAATCAAAAGAATGTACAAAAGGTTCGAGGGCCCGAAGCCTCTCTAGGGGTAGAAGCGACTTAGCTGTTGGATGTTCCAGGCGTTCGCGAGGATTTCCATCGGCGGCGGATCCTCCCACGATGAAGAACACGTGTTCCACTTTGGGGTACCTGTCGGCATCAAAGACACCCCGTCCACATGAAGGGCCTCGAGGCCCCTTGTGGCTGGGCTCCACTACAGGGACTTCATTCTTCGTTGTTGCCCTTCTCGCGAGGGGCTCGATCCCCTTCTTGCCTTGATTTTACTTTTTCGAGGGGTTCCTTGGCTTGCTGCGCTCTGCGGGCGTCTCCTTGGGGCGCTTTCCCTTCTTGCCGTTGAAGATGGCGTTGGCCGCCTCCTTCCTCGAAGCGTACTTGGAGGCTAACTCGAATAGCCGGTTCGCGTCGGCGGGAGGGTTCCTCCCAAACTTACATATCAGGTCATAGCTAGTGGTGCTCTCGAAGAGGGAGTGGATGATCTAAGTGTCGGTGATGTTGGGGACCTCGGTGCAGCGCTTGGAGAAGCGCTAGATAAAGTTCCTCAGGGATTCGCCAGGCTTTTGGTTGCACCCTCGAAGATCCCACGTGTTCCCGGGGCGCGCGTAGGTGCCCTGGAAGTTCCCCGCGAAGGTTTCGACCGGATCGTTCCAGTCGTAGATCCGATTCGGGGGCAAGTGCTCGAGCCACATCCGCGCGGAATCTGCTACATGAAGCGGCAGGTTGCTCATGATCATGGCAACGTCCGTCGCCCCGCCGAGCTGGCATGCAAGGCGGTAGTCGTTCAGCCACACCCTGGGGTCTGTTTCCCCAGAGTACTTGGCGATGGTGGTCGGTTGTCGGAACCGAGGCGGGATCAGGGCCATGCGGATGCTGCAGCTGAACACGCGCGTTCTTGCCGGCTCGGGCGTCTGGTCACCGTCCCGATCGTCGTGGCGCTGGTCGTTGTGTCACGGTTGGCGAGCCCCCGCTTCCTCCTGTTGCCTCCGCTGGTTTAGGAAGTTGCGGGCTTCGCCATCGTCCAAGGCACTACGAGTGTCCCGGATACGAGATCTCACGGGGATCCTTGGGGTACGCGCCTCCATCGTGGGAGTGCGTGGTTCTCTGGTGCGGCGTCGGTTGCCTTCGGGTGATGGCAGCGTCTCGTTGTTGCCGAGGGGAGCGCACCGAGGACTCCCCCCCATGCGCACCCCTCGAAACCGAGGAGTGGCGCCCTTCGGGGGTCATTGGCTGCGGCATCGCCCTGAGCAGTGCGACCGCTGCGATGAGCTTTTGGCTCGCCCTGGGGAGCGTGACGGGGTCGTCATTTCCCCCATCGGTGAGGATGCGAGCGCGGGCCAAGCGTTCTGCCTGCCGCACGTCCACGTCTCGCCCGGTGTTTCCATCGGGCGGAATGTAGTCGGAACACGCGGGTGGCAGGGTCTGCTCATCCCCATCGTCGAGCTCATGGGCATCTTGTGCCTGATGGTGTGAGCGTGGCTCATCCCCTTGGGGCGAGCGATCTTGAAGGTCCGGTGGCTGCGCGCCCATCGGATCCACACCATCGTCGTCTTCGTCGTCGTTGGTTGTGTGCCCGTCACTGCCTCGCTCGGCATCAATGGCGAAACACTCCCTGGTGGGATCGTACTCGTCGTCGGAGTAGCCAAAGAAGTAATCGGCCGTGGCCTGGAAGGTTAGGAAGGCCTCCCAGTCGCGGAGACCGGAGTAGTCCCACCCGGGGAACTCTTGCCCGAGGGCGTACTCCTCCTCCGATTCCGGGTAGGAGTCGTCGGGCGTCGAGGCGATGAGGTTACGTACCGAGGCCAAGTGATGGCCCGGTAGGTCGTCGTACGCACTTATGTTGGTGCTGGCCGATGAGGCGTAGACGACTGCGTTATTACATAGCCCGTAGAGATTGGGCAATGCTGGGGCAGCACGTTGCCCATCCACGGCCGCCGGGAGGAAAGGCATTGCCTCCGCCCTTGGCGCCCACTGTGGGGCACCTCCGTCCTTTACAGGAGGGGCGCTGTTGGTGTCGGCGACACGCCTTGCGGCACGTGCGTGCCGTGTGCGTGGTCCTGGGCGCCTCCTCCATTGGGTGGCCGTCGGCGGCGGCTGTGGAGCCTCCGGGCGGTTGCTTGGTCCCCTTGAGAGGATGCGCATGAGATAGCCGTTGGCGGTCGCCTGGAAATGCAGGCTCCCGAACCGGATCTCATATTCCGCTGGGAATGGATCGCTTGATCCCATCGGGAATCGTCTGCGGTCGAAGTCACCCATCGGGAACGAAGCGGAAGTTGCGCAACACTTGCCCCTACCTGGCGCGCCAACTGTCGGTGCCTGATTTGGTCACACCGGCACTAACTAGTGATTGCGCTGCCAACCACTCGCTCCGATGGTGGGTTTGGGTGAAGAGCTTAGGACGCAAGGGTTTATCCTGGTTCCGGCCACGCGGTCGTACGTCCAGCAGTGGTGCGTAGCTCCGAGTTTTGTGTTGCTCGTAGTAGGGGAGTACAAGCAAGTTGGGAGAGGGAGAAAAGCTCCCAAGTCCCTAGGTTGGTGATTGAGCTGAATGCCAATATCAAGTGAGCAGGCTAAGTGTTCGTTTGTTGTCTCGTCTCTGTGTGCGTGCTTGGGTCTTTTTTTCCTCTTGTTGCATGAGCTTCCCTTCCCTTTTATAGAACCAAGGGTGAGGGAGGTCGCACATGTGTGTTCGTGGTGCTGACGTTGCGAGATGCACTGTGCTGCCCACGTCGTGCACTATGCGAGCGGGAATCGCGCCTTCCAACTCCGGCTGACGGCATGGACATCGCCATCGTTGACTTGTTGGCGGTTGACCATTGCTTCGAGGGATATCACTTGGGGTAGGGATGGCGCCGAGCCCTCCCTGTTGTTCTTCGTGGGTCCTTCCTCGAGGCCTGTGGCGTACCCGGGACGGATAAGGTCGTGGAGTAGTTGGCACAGTAGTCTGGCCTGACACGGCTCGTCCGTACAGCGTCTTGCGCAGAGCGACTGTGGCGAGCGGATTTGACCAGTGTCTTCTCCACGGCGTGGGGCGGCGGCGTGGTGCAGTGACTCCTCTTTTTGACCGTAGAGGCGAGCTATCATGTCGTGGAATGAATGCGTTGCAGGGTCTCGGGCACTGTTACCGGTGCAGCGTCCCTCGAGCGCAGCTGGCCTCGAATGTGACGGATACGCCCGCTCGAGGGTGAGCGGTAGCCTCGAGCTTGGTGGGCTCAATCGTTATGGACATTTCCACTCGAGGTTAAGAGGTACCCTCTAGCGTAAATGAAACTCCCAGTGGTCAGGGGTGTCGTCGTAGTGGGCCTCTTGTTGGGCCGCGGAGCTGGGCTCAACTCGTTCGCCGATGTGGCCTCTCTGTCAGGTGGTTTAGGGCCCAAATTGGGGTACCCCTAATTTTGGTACCCGACACTGTTATTAATGATGCTGCTATAACCATATTCTCAAGCACCCATTAGGGAATAATTTTGGAGGAGATTACCCAATTGTTCAAAATGCAGATGATACTCTAATAGTTTTGTCAGCTGAGGAGCAGCAGTTGATCAATCTAAAATAATATTCTTGATACATATGCATCCTCAACGGGGGCTAAAGGTTAATTTTCAAAAAATCATCTGTTGTGGCAATAAATGTTGAGCCTCAAAAGGCAGAGTCTTTTGCTGCAGCTATTGGATGTCAAGTAGGTCAGATGCCATTCATTTATCTAGACTTGCCTTTGGGCACAACAAGACCCACTATACAGGAATATTTACCCTTGATGAATATAATAGAGAGGAGAATGATGGGAATAAATAAGCTATTATCATAATTTGGGAGATTGATCATGGTTAATGTTGTGCTCTCTTCTTTGCCTACCTTCTATTTGTGTACCTTCAGATTACATATGGGTGTTATAGATTAGGTTGATAGGTATATAAGATATTTCTTGTGGAGCAAAGGTGACATGAATAAGAAAGGTGGATGTCTTGTGGCATGGGAGGTTTCTTGTAGGCCAAAAGAGAATGGTGGTTTGGGTATTATTGTATACCTATACTAAAGTGCCAAGATTTGGCGAGAGTTCAGGGGCTCAAAGTACTGTAGCGTTGTTTACCGTCGCTTACATGTGGGCTCCTGTGTCCTGAATGTTCCAACCTGTGTACCGTGGCCATCTAGACTCCTGGCTCCGTGATGACCCTTCTGGAGGCGTCGTCCATCCAGATTTCAGGCTACACTCGATCTCGCTTGAGTCCCTTCCAGGATCAGCAGTTCGACAACCTTCACCCCTGCATGCTGCTCTCACTATGTAGCATGGAACCAACTTCCTAGAGCCAACCCCCTGTTCGCTTTTGTCTTAGCACTTTCTTTCCTGATGCTGGCGTCCCAACCAACATCGGCTCCGCCATGCACTATCTGGGCTTCTGTCATCCATGCTTCCCGGTTGCGGGCTTAACGGGGCGCTGCCTTGGCCAGGGCGGTGGCAAGGAAATGAAACAATAAGCGTCGAAGAAATCAGAACCATGGCCAAATGGAAAGGGAGAAGATGTTCAAATCAAGAGTGGATAGAAAATCTAATCAAGAAGGAACATAGAAGAGAGATTAATCTAAACAATGGAAGCACACAGAACCCATTTTCACACACCAATCGCCAAGTCATTAGTTGCATGAGACTTTGAGTTGTTTTATGAGAAGCGAATGAGAAAGAGGCATGCCTGGTACTTGTCATAGGAGAAAGCATGGAAAGATGCGACATAATTTGTTTTTTTCTATGGGGTATGGTCGTATGGAGACTGGATATCAGGGCACCACTTTATAACTTTAAAATTTCTTCTTTTACCTAAACATAATTAAGATAAATTAAAATGCATGAAGCAACACCTGATATATATAAATGATAATATATCTTTATCTTAAAAGCATCAAATTTGGAATACTAAATTGAAGATTATATTCAACTACCTATTTTTCATCTGACTTCATAAACAAATATCAAAGTTCGAGTGAGTATTATTCAATCCATGAATAGGATGATGGTAGCAGCTACTACTGTGCCATAGGTAATCCAAGATTTTACCCTTGAAAACTGTACCAACATTTTACCCTTGAACCTTCACGTCACGCAATCAACTTACATCTATATCCAAGATTCCAAGAACAGTCCACCTCTCATAGTCCTCTTATTCCTCTTAGCTATATTGGTACTATGATCCAGCAGTGGGTATAAAGGAAATATAGTTATTAGCGAATGAAAACTGATATGTTAGTATTAGGATTTGAGTAATCTACCATTCACGCCCACACTATATGTATTAACTATGGCTCTATTTCTGCTATTATGTGCTCTGCATATTGTATTTGGTAGAGGTGCGCCAACCTGACTAGTTGATCTTAAACCACAAAATTCAGCTCTCTTGATGAAGTTGCTGCATGAATTCTATAATCATGAAGATATTTCTTGGGTTTACCTGGCATGGAGGTGTATGTATGCCAATGATATTGTGCCTCATATGAAACGACCGGCATGATCTTTTTGGCGGAGAGATGTGTTATCACAAATGGACAAATATACGATAATTGCTACATGCAAAGTGAATATTGGAAACACAACCTGTTTTTGGACTGATAATTGGGATTTAAGTGACTTGCAGGTTCTTTTTCCTTAGTTTTTCTCATTTGTCAGATATAAGAAAGTTTCAGTCAAGAAAGTTTTGTCGCAGGATGCTTATGCACTTTTTTCATTTCTTTGTCATATGAAGCATATGTGATGTGAACCCGGTAGGGTTTGTGCCCGATCTTTCGATGAGAGACGTGAGGATAACTCGATTGGATAATGGTGGCGTCGTTCACGGCCCGACTACAGCCTTCCAGGGCTACGCCTTAGCAACCGATACTCCGTCTCCAATGGCTACCGTAATCTTGTGGAGCGCGTCACCTGGCTACTAGGGCACCCGTTCCTGCAAGCAATCGAAGAACAAGCAAGAACAAGTAGAACAAGCAACTCAATTACAAATATGGATTTAATACCAATCTAAATACACAAAGTTAGGGTTCCGAATCGAGTAGAACGGATGGTCTAGTTGACACACGCGTCTACAAGGAAGTAGCAATGGCTAAACTTTCATCAAAACAAAACCCAAACTGTTCTTAGCGGTGGCCAAGGGATATTAGTATGTGGGAGGGTGACTAGAGAGGTGCTGGGGTTGTCCTCCAACCCTAGGACGCGTCCGTAATGGACTCAACTAGATACACGACCTATGGGCCAAAATAGCGGTGACGCAGCACCGTTGGTTGAAAAGGACTCGGTGGTATTTTGACGATTGTGGCAGGCTCCGAACAGGTATTCCCTTGAGGTTGGATCCGTTGGAAAGTAGATTGATAAGCTTTCCATGAAGTACTTGAACGCCCAAAACGAAGTCCGTATGAAGTCGTGGCGGTCGTCACAAGTTGGCACTTTCCTGAAGTCTGAATCCAGCGTTTCCAAAACGTGTTGGATTTGATCTCTTTCCTTCCTGGGCCAAAAGTGACGTGGTGGCCTGGTGAGGATGTTGGGAATACTTGGACTTGGTCCCCAATCAACTTCTTTGGTCCTCCATGCCTTCCATATATGTTTGGCACTCTTTTTAATCCATGTATTTATTTCTGAAAATGACAATGAACACACATCATGGCGTAGCATCAATTCAATGAATGTAGCAAAGATAGTGATGATATAAGATTGATTCACCTTTTGTTTAAAAGATTGCAGCATGGTCATATCTGAGATGATGATGTCTTCATCATTCTCTCCTTCTTGGCTGCAAGTCGTCCTCGACTTGCTCCAGTGTCATTCAAAGGTTCGTGGGTTGATGTTGGAATGTGGAGCGATAGCCATCCTGCATGGCCACAAGCAGCAAAGCTCCCCTTCTTTGGGACGACCCTGTTGCATAAGTGAAAGGCTAGGAAAACTTTGCAAGACATTGTTAGTGTTAGTGCAGCCCCCAAGTTGGTCATGGTATTGTATCGCAAAAGGAGATTTCAGATTAGAGCAAATATAAACTCTCTGCACCAAATATTCTCCTTTGCTGTCATATTTGGCAACTGCATAAAGAGAACAATGTTTAAAACTTGGCAAACCAGATTTTTCATATAATTCATTCTCCAAACTATTCAGATCACGAAGATAATCAAGTTCGATATAACCTAAACAATTAAAAGAAGATAATATTTTCAATTCATCTTTCTCACTAGCAATACAACTAACACTATTTATTTCAGCATGCATATCATCAAGAACATAATCATCATGTCCATGCACTAGTCGTGTTCTAGATATGAGCGAAGCATGATCATACTCACATGGAATGATTTCAGAATCGCATGTGTTGCTTTGCTCACTCTCCTCCGATGTGCTAGGTGCGGCACACTCATTCTTTTCACTCTTTAGCAACGATTATAGTTGTTCAAATTGCTTAGTGCACGCATCCTCCTGCAAAATGTTATGGACAGCAAGGGAAAAAAGAGGATGCTTCAACTCTAGCTGTGGTGCTGAAATTTGAGAAGAAGTATCACATAACGCTCCCTTGTCACAAGGCACAACAAGCAAATCATGTTGTGGCAAAGGCAAATCAGCAGCGAGTTCCACTATTTCTTGCTCTCTTTTAGCATGTAAAGTGGACAAATGTTGGTTATAATGTTTACCATCCTTTTTGCAAGTATTCATACATGAAAGATTCTGTTTTTCAGCTTTACAAGCAAGCAAAAACAAGCTACAGATATGGTTATATGTTTCACTAATGAGCAATGTTTGAATTTCAGAATTGAGCCCTTTTAGGAACCTACTCATTGTATCTTCCATGCATTCATTCAAGCCACTAAAGATCATACAAATTTTAAAATCATGAAAGTATTGTCTCACAGTCCTACTACCTTGTTTCGATTTCTCTAGTTTGGCAAGCAAAAGATCAACATAATATGCAGGAATGAAAGCTGCTCTAAAAACGAATTTAAAATATTGCCAAGATTGTGGAACTTTATGGTGCCTACAAAGGTGTTTCCATTCTAGCAAAGCATGTTCAGTTAAAATATTAGAGGTAATATAAATCTTTTGTTTCTCAAACAGATCATGCTCATCAAATTTATTATCTATTGTCAACTCCCAATCAATGTATGCTTTAGGATCAAAGTTACCAGCATAAGGAGCCAAGTTGTGAATGATATCCTGGATCTCATGGTGCTCAAAAATCTCCGTATCATCTGCCATGATTAGTACAAAACAAGAAACACAAAAAATAATATGGATCCTCCTGTCAACTACTAGGATGTTGCTGTTGTAAATCTCTCAATCGCAAGCTATTAAAACAAGGTCTTACAAGTGCTTACCAAGCAAAACATGAGGTGGCGGCAACCAACAAATCTGCAACCATGGAGCAAAGTGTATCAATGCCGAAGCAACAGACCCTGTAACACTGTAGTCGATATGTGGAGCTATAGGTGTGCAAAAACAAGGAAGTACTAGCACCACGATAGCTACAAAAGCAAGCTGAATAATCGTTCAACGGTGGTACTGTGCTGATCTTAGGCTAGAACGTGCTAGAGACGCGAGCCTAGACACAAACGAAGTCACTGAACTGCAGCAAAGATAGATCACAAGGAGAGAAATAGGATCAAAAGAAAACCACTTCTTTTCTTCTCTTTATTTTCTTTCTTGCTTGCTTGCTTTCTTTCTTTCTGTTTTATTGAAGTAACAAAAATGCAGCAGCAAAATCAAACAACTGGCTGGCTGTTTTTACAAAACCCAGCAGGCACGCAAATCTCTTGGGTGATTGCGACGAGCTCAGAACGAATTTTGGACCATGATTGGATCTGTTGGAAAGTGCACAACCTAAGGTTTTCAGATTGTATTTAAACACCCTATTTGGACTTCGGAACAAGGAAATATGGTGTTTTTCTCTTCGGGTTGAAACTGGATTCCGAATCGAATTCTATTTCGAACTTGTGTGGTTTCCTTTTTCTAGATGGAAAGATGGACGTGGCTGAACCCTAAAATCACGTCGTTAGGGTTATGGTGGCAAGAGAAACAATGGAATGTCAAATCAATTCTGATTTGTGGGAAAAAACAAGGAACCCTAATCTGCAATTGCGGCACAAACGTGACAAGAACTCGAAACTCTAAATGACTACACGCTAAGACCAGCAACTCGACGCAACCGATGCAACCGAAAACTCAACAAGCCCTAACTAAGCAGTGCTAGTAAAAGGCCGAAAAGAGTCTATAGGGTGCGGTGGGGGAAAAATTCTACTATTTTTTTGGCTTTTTTCTGGACTATAGGAGATTAAAACAATGAAGGGATGGAAATCTCTCACTGACAAACCTTGCTCTGATTACCAACTGATGGGAACCCGCTAGGGTTTGCGCCCGATCTTTCGATGAGAGGCGTGGGGATAACTCGATTGGATACTGGTGGCGTCGCTCACGGCCCGACTACAGCCTTCCAAGGTTACGCCTTAGCAACCGATACTCCGCCTCCAATGGCTACCACGATCTTGTGGAGCGCGTCACCCGGTCACTAGGGCACCCGTTAACAAGCAAGAACAAGTAGAACAAGCAACTCAATTGCAAATATGGATTTAATACCAATCTGAATACACAAAGTTGGGGTTCCGAATCGAGTAGAACGGATGGTCTAGTCGACACACGCGTCTATAAGGAAGTAGCAATGGCTAAACTTTCATCAAAACAAAACCCAAATTGTTCTTGGCGGCGGCCAAGGGATATTAGTATGTGGGAGGGCGACCAGAGAGGTGCTGGGATTGTCCTCCAACCCTAGGACGCGTCCGTAATGGACTCAACTAGATACACGGCCCATGGGCCAAAATAGCGGTGGCGCAGCACCGTTGGCTGAAAAGGACTCGATGGTATTTTTGACGATTGCGGCTGACTTCAAATAAATATGCCCTTGAGGTTGGATCCATTGGAAAGTAGACTCGATAAGCTTTCCATGAAGTACTTGAATGCCCAAAACGGAGTCCTTATAGAGTCGTTGCGGTCGTCACAAGGTCGTCACAAGTTGACACTTTCCTGCAGTCCGAATCCAGCGTTTCCAAAACGTGTTGGATTTGATCTCTTTCCTTCCTGGGCCAAAAGTGACGTGATGGCCTAGTGTGGATGTTGGAATACTTGGAATTGGTCCCTAATAAACTTCTTTGGTCCTCCACGCCTTCCATATGTATTTATTTCTGAAAATGATAATGAACACACATCATGGCGTAGCATCAATTTATTGAGTGTAGCAAAGATAGTGATGATATATGATTGATTCACCTTTTGTTTAAAAGACACCAGTATGGTTATATCCGAGATGGTGATTTCCTCATCAATATGAACAATTAACAGAACTTGTGGGGTTTGTTCAAGGACTTCAAGTACATGAGGATGTGTTTGATCAATGGAGCTATATTTGGGGATCTACATAGTACAATAAAAAGAAAACATACAAACAACTGATTGGCCAAGCTCCCACAAGTCTGGTCTACAAATGGATGTGGAAATCTTGTTGTCATGGTTGCCAAAAGTTCTTTTCTTTTTGCTACTACTCAAGGATAGATTGAATACAAGGAATATTTTGAGATGCAAAAGAAGAATTCTGGATGATTATAGTTGCCCCCTATGTGCAAGTAGTGTGGAAGAAACTTATCACCACCTATTCTTTACTTGACCTTTCAATCAGTGGTGCTGGAGATTCCTAAACATTAAATTGAATGTTATTTTAGAGATTACAGAGAGAATTGTTTAGGCAAGAAGAGACTTTAATTCCTACATCTTTCGAGAAATTTTGTTGGTGGCATCATGGTCCATATGGACGCATCGCAATAAGGTGGTATTTGATGGGGTACCCCTCTCTCTGTGATAAGATGGAAGAAAATTTTCAAAGGACAAGTTTAGTCTCATTGTGCACAGAGCTAATTCAACCTTGGAAATGGTGTTAAATAGTTGGTTGTGTAATTTTTCTTAATTATTTCCTTTTTCTCTCTTGAGCCCTTGTAAACTGTAAATATAGTTTCAATGTATAAAAGAAAAATATCCAGTAGGGGATTCCCTTGTTGTTTGCCTAAAAGGGGGAGGGGGGGGATTGGAACCCGAAAAGAAAAGTAGCCTTTTCTGATTCCATTATCTTACTTTGTACTTCAAATTTGACTCATAAATTGAGAATCGTCAATCAGAAATGGCTCCACCAAAGAGGCCCTAAGTCTAAGATTTGAATAGAACTTTTATCGTGGGTCTTGCCTGAGCTGCACGATGAAGTTCCTAGGCCCACTAACACATTTATGGACAACGTATCTTAGTGAATGGAATTTAAATGCCAAACTTTTGTGATGTTTGGTTCATCTAGGATGAAGTTCTTATACCCATCTTGTATTAATTTTGGATTGCGCACTGATTCTTTTACTTAGATTTCTTCATCTGGATTTGAATTTGGATTCCCAACGCTACTGTCTTAGACTTTAGCCCAATTCTGGATTTTGATGGACATCTCTTGGTCTAGGCCAATCGTTTCCTTACTCATTTCGGCCCAGTAACTGGCCCACTGCATCTCCTTATTTTTCTGTTTCAATGGAAATGGTGAAGTAGGCTGCCGCTCAATGGCAAGTCTCATGTGCTACTAAATTGCCGATTGCACATATATTTTTCTGAGTCCGGCTTCCCGCTTCCGGTGCAGTTGCAGCTGCATATCCTGCACTACCGTGAGCTGTCGGCTGTATCGATTGAAAGTTTAGCTGTTATATATTTTGTCATAAATGAGTTATATTGCACTTCGAAAAGGAAAGTAAATTAAAGAACCACCCACATGTATAAATATAACAAACGAATCCATCCCCAATTTTCTCATCACTATGCACTAGCCACTACTGCGCTAATTGCACCAACACCTTGAGTCCTCGAGATCACAATGAAAATAAGGGGGATATGACACCCAAAATCCACAAATGAACAGACCTTATATCATCTAGAAAGGCACCACTCGGCGGTGGGTCGTGCATGAATCACTCACTAGGTTCGAATCCTATTTTAATATTTGCGAATTTGATGGTTGTACATATCCCTTGTTCATAAGAGTTCGAGTACGCACACGTGGCGGTGACAGGAATTCGGATTTACCCTTTGTAATGGGCCATAATGAAAAATGGGCCTGAGATCCTGGGCAATACAGGCCACAAAATTGGGTGGGCTTCATGGGCTGTTCTTGGTACTACTAGTGGCTCAGTAGTATCTAAGGATTATTGGATAGGATAGCTATGTTTTTAAACTATAAACCAGTGGCCAATGACCCCTCTTTGCCTTATATGTGTTGTTATTAATTTATTATATCCAGAATCCTGCTATAGATCATATACAGATCATTTACTTGTGACAACTATATGCTACTGCCTGACCAGTGACCATGACACTGCCTACTTATAGCATCTACCACGGACTTGCCTGTGCAGTGCGCGCATGTGTTCAGACCATGTGGACCATTGCTGCATTTGCGCTTAACTAACACTGGTGTTCACCAAAACCACCATGCTAATTCGACCTGTCTCCCCATCATAAGCAGCAAGTCACCATCGATCCTCATCTCTCTCTCTCTCTCTCTCTCTTTCTCTCTCTCTCTCTCAGCTTGCAACAGCAGTGCGATTAGCTCATCAGTGCATCTAGTAAGCCTGTCGGTAGAATGCAGGGTCAAGACGACATCCAGGGACAGGGACCGAAAATGACACGCGGTTTACACGCCTACACATGGTCGGTCCTTGACCGTGGCACAGCGTGACGGAGAGCGACTGCGACCACGCCTTTGCTTCCCTTTCCCGGACACGAACGCCCATTGGTCAGCCATCGGCTGCAAAAATTTGGCAAGATCTTCGGAGCGGTGCAAATCTTTTGAAGACCGACAGCAACTCCAAAACCGAATCACTGAAATCTATCGCTACTTAATCACCGTAACTAGTTTAGTTGACTCTGCATATGTTTATGTTCGTTGCGACTTTGCAAGGAAGCTAGCTAGTTACTTCACGCCAATTCAGTATATTTTGACGAAAATAAATAATATTATTTTTCTTATAATCATAGTATATGTAACTATTATTTTTATTACCATCATGATTATTATTATCGTTCGTTGCTCCCCGCCGCGTGTATAAAAAAAAACAGGACAGAGCATGTGGTGGCGGACGGTGACCATTGACCATGGAGACGGAGCATGCTAGTAGCGGCTTGAGGTGGAAGTCGGTGACGGTGCGGAGTAAGCATGCCCATGACGTGTCACACTACTTTAGTGACAAGTATGCACGATTAATTAGATGCTCGTGTCTCGTTAACTAATCTTCTTGTATACGCTTCCTTTTGCAGCTTAATTATTGTTGTAGTGAGAAGGGGTACTGTGTGCAAAGCTGAGAGGCTATGACCAATTAGGGCGTCGAAGATCCTAACGGAGGAGGATGTTTGCTACCTTTTGGATTTTGTAGAAGATTCGATATCATGTGCCTTGCGTGGGAAATTGCGCATCTCGCTCTGGCTATTCCCTCTTGTGTTCAGCTAGGACGGTGAATATATATTTTTCCTTTTTTTACCGACAGAACAGTTAGCCATTACTCCCTTCGTTTCACATACTAATTATCTGCAATAATCGTCCGCATATGGATAAATAGCATATTTCTGTATATTCGGTGACACGAGGAGTATAAATACTACCTGATATTGCGATGTTGACAACGAGACAGAGAACTGTAGTGGGGTCGAGCAGGGTAAAAGGGTTAAAAAGTTACACAGACTATTGTTAATTGAAAACTAGGGGCGATTGATCGCCAGTCAAAACGTGTACAGTTGCCAGGACGACCGTATACTCTAGCAGTTGTCTGCTTGCTACCATGTGTGAAGCAACCGGCAGCCTGTATCTTGCAAACTACTAGTCTTAATTTCTCGTGTGTCGGCCGGGCGTCTGCGTGTTGTCTGTGTCGGAGGATCAACGTGCAGCACTGAAGACGACGAAGGGTCCTGCGTGCTTTGTACTAATAAAGCAAAGCAAGCTCACTTTGTTTGATTAGTGCTACTAGCTTAATGTGCTTAATTATTCCCATCGACGGCGTGGCCATAAGTTGACCGTCTCTGGAAGATCCTAGGAAAAAGGCAGGCAGGCAGGCCGTTGCATCACCTGCTCACCCTCTTTTAGTAGTGCCGATCTGTCCTTGCTGGTTTGACTGTGGTTAACCAAGGACAGGTATGGGTTCCCGTGGGACAAACTAAACCCAACGCCGAGCACATGGCAGCTAATGACCTTCCTCTTCACTTTCTGTTTCGCTAACCGATGATAGAGAGAGTGACCATGCATGCAAATTTGGCCTGTCAGACAAGCGTGTTGCTCTGCCCGTCAACGGTTGAGTACTGTATGATGAACTGTTTCAGTCGGTTTCACACATTCTGCACGGACTGCATTGACTGTTGGTGTTTGGCAGTTAGGGTGTGTTTAGATTGGAAAAAGATTCTTTAAAAATACACTATTTATAAAAACACTATAGATAAATAGTATTATGTGAGTGGTACAATAGACAAAGTTGATGATAGTGTTTTTTTTAATCTTTTGAGAACCAAAACGGAGCCTTTACTTGAAATTCTGTCCACGGTTTAAGGTCGGCTCCGGCCATGAGCCGCCAACAAAGTGTCTCTCGAGCTTAATCTGCGTGCCCGCCGCGAGCCCTAGCTCGCAAAGGGATTCGATCGATGAGCGGCTATACAACTTGAAGACTGGAGCCGCCCTACTGCCGACCTAAGTTGATCCAGCTACTGGACTAGTTGGTATAGCGCCTGGACCGGCCATGTCCATGTGGACAGCCAAAGCATTTATTCTTTCATGTTACGCAATAAAATAATTATTTTCCTTTGCTTCTGAAAAAGAAGTCAGAGTACTTGCTATTCAAAGGGCTTGGGATGTTAACTTTTATTAATAAAATATTCATACTATGATACTGGAAGGAAGAATGTGAAGTTGTGAACCAATATAATTCCATAAGATTGTACAAGGAGATATCAGAAGTAAAAATAAACCGCAATGCCTTTTTTAAGGAAATTCTGGCCTCTACGATTTAGTACAAATCCTTCAAATATTACATTCTTCGTGCTACAATCGTAGGATAAAAAGAAGAATCAAAACGAAAATGAAGCCTGACAAAATCTATTATTATACTTCATCCATGACTCTCAAACAGTCCTAAGGCTATCTTCTCCAAAAATGTGCACGCCTTCATAAATATCTTCTTTGTCTTCTCCTCGTGGTGCAATTGACCCAAATCACAGCCAATAATCCCCCTTGAAAATAGCTTGCACAAAGTATGAGTATTTAACATTATAAAAGATAATACCATTTCGACAACGTCATATTGCCCAACACAGAGCGGCTGCCCTTGTTAAAATAGTAATGCCTCTTGAGCATTAAAATTTTAAAGCCAATTTCCTAACATGTGGTTACTGATATATGTGGGGTTATAACAGTAGCATTAAAATAAATGTTTAATTGTTTTATTACAGTTGCAATATAAGTTCTAAGATCAGCTCCTGGCTAGTAAAAAGTTGCATTCATAAATCAGAGTACTTGCTATGTTTTTTAGAAAGGGGAGTATATTTCTATAAGAGTACTTGCTATTGAAAAGTGGCATTGATAAAAAAAAATGTATGCATGATATTAGGAGGAAGGATGCAAAAGAACTCCATAAGATTGTATCAAGAAGAAGCGAAACCCAACAATTATTCCTGCCTTTGATCTAAGGTCAGCTCGTCCTCCAGAAAACATGGGGACATCACCCATTTTGTCAGCAAGCTCTTGCTGAATACATACAACTTGTCAGCAGGCAGCAATTGCAGCATACGTCCACCTTGTTATCACCATGCACTCTTCCAATTAAGCATGAGCAATGCACAAGAGATACGTTTAGACCGAGTAGATTGATACTAATATCTTACACGGGCCGCTCGAACATTCCCTGTTGATACCAAGATAGATCAGAAAAAGACATATCATAATCGCAATTCTTATCCATAAAATGGACACCTGGTGCTCAACCACGCATGACGCGTCAGCAAAACCTTCATGATGGATCTAAAGAACTGGTCACACGTACGGTCACACCAGACTCTCATGGTGGATATAACCAAACCGATGGTCCGACGCCACTCAATCTTAGAAATTATACTAGAATACAGCATGAAGCAGTTACTGCGTCCGACGCACAGTCAGCTCATGGTTTGTTTAATTGCTACATGATGAATAGGTGATTATGTGAGGTACTAGTTGCTACTAGCATAGGAGTATATCCGAGGGAATAGATTTGTGAAACAATTGGGCAAGGATACCAGTGACAGCGTCTATAGCTTGCCACGTGATGATGGTGCATCCTTAAAGAAAACTGTCTACTCAGTCGTTCTTAAATTGGCTGTGTTTTATTCAGATATTGATGTTATATAGTAGCTTGATTGAGGGCAAGTAACTATCGGTGTCAAAGAGTGGACCCTACCATACACCATAAGCTACCTTAAAAAAGACAGACATTGAAGTTTTTTTTTTTTGAGAAAGACATACATTGAAGTTAGCATAGACGCGTCACAATCAAATGGGGTGGGGGTGGGGGGGGGCGTGCTAAAAGTACGAGCATCCATGTCGATCTGAGAACTTAAATCTGGATAGACATGTTTTCACCACAAAAAATCTTGACAGTTGAGCTATTCTCAGTTCGCAACAATGAATTATGCTAGTTTGGGGGAAAAAAATAGAGGATTAAATCATGAGAGGAAGGTGGAAGCTATCTGTTACATGTGGAAAAAAGTCTACTTAACTCCCTGACCTATGAAGGGCGGACTACATCACATTCTAACTATAAAACATGGTATTCCACGTCCCAGACTATCTAAAATCGTCTAAATAACCTCCAAGGGTGGTTTTGCTGATGTGGCATCACATGTGGACACTGACATGGTATGAGATATTTTTTAGTCTACTTGCCCCCTAAACTATCAATTTTTTTCTAAATAACTCCGTAAACTATATAATTGGATATTAAGAAACTCATTTTCTGCTATTTTCTTAGTCATGTCTTGTTTTTCTCCTAGTGACATGATCGAGGGCATGTTTATTTCTAAGTTTGTGGACAATGACATATTATTGTTTTATTTATCTTCTGCTAATGTTTTCTCTACTACACTAGCAAAACAGGAAAAAACACAAGTTTACTGCTGCCTCTTTCCCTGTCCCATTTTCACATTGTTGCTTACTCCACACCTCCACCTTCACAATTACTATGAGGAACCTCCAAGTTAAACCCCGTTAATTAGATCATCATCCATTGATCAATCTAATTAAAAGGACTTAACCCCGGTCGTCCTTGAGATGTGCCCCAAACCATTGCCCAGGACAGCACACCTCACTAAGCACAAGTTAACATCTTCATCACACAAAGCATTCACACACATAGAATCCACCATCCTTAAGAGAGTTTAAGTTTACAAACCAAGGTCTAGTTTCATGCGTAGAAGAAAAGGTCGCAGCGGAAGGTTTCAACATCGCTCTCCAACCTATTACATAACAAAATAAATGAGTTCAATCTCATGCCACAAGTGACTCATTGAATTGAATAAACATGGGGTAGCTACCCTCTGCTTGCTCCCTCGTCGGCGGAGAGGAAGTACCCAAAGACGGGCTCTGAAGGCACCTCAACTGGAATCAACTTAACGGCAGCACCGTTAGTACATTTCATACTAGCAGGACTTATCCCAAACATTTATATAAGGTGGATGCATGGGATAATCAAGTTTTAATATCCAAGTATGAAATTGCAAGCGGAATTTAATAAGTGAATAAGCAAAGACCTAGCATACCCAATCTCTAAATCATACACCATGACAATTGCATAAATAAAGTGATCATATAACTATCAGCCATGAGCTCAATCTTCCATAAGCTCTTTCTCCGAAAATCTACGTTAAAATCCAAGTAAATGAGCATGTTCATAACCGAGAACGCGGCTATTGCAATAGATCAAAACCCTGCAGGGGTGTACAACTTTTCCCACACGAGGCGCAAGACCAACGACCATACCCTCGGTCTAGGATAAGTGTTAATTCATGCCCTCAACCGTTCGCATACCCACACTCGGCGATGAGAGGGCGGCTGGAGATGTATAGGGGTAACAGACACTGCCATCTACCCCTCATCACAACCCGAATCAAACCGTCCCATAGCAAGGTCCAGCTTATGGTACTTGGCTTTCCCATACCATCCTAAGCATGTGGTTTGTACGAAGGAGTGCTCAAGTATCACGGCGATAACGTCGCGGTCCTTAATCAATTCAAGCAAGCCTAACCATATGAGTTCCACTCTCACTATGGCTCTACATTACTTGCTCAAATCTCATCTCATATTCATGGTTGATCATCTTTAAAACTTCTCAACTAACCAAGTCTAATTAAGACAAGCCCTATATCTCGCGAGAGGTGATGCCCTTGTCATCTCTCGACTATGGATAAGCAAATTAAGTCGTCAATCTATCAACCATACTTAGCTAAAGGTAGTGCTAATCCCAAGGTCCATGACTATTAGGTTCTACCATATACAATTCACTTGAACTAGAAGAGGGTGGTTTATGCACAAACTTTAAGCAATCTTCATTCATAAATATATTCAGAAAAGGGGTGCCTGCCTTGTTGCTCAAGGGTAGTCTCCTCAACCGTGGGATCCGGCACGGTCTCAAACTCGGCGTCCTCCGGTGTCTCGGTCTCTACACCAATGCAATGATGAAATGAGTGCATATGCCATGAATAAAATCAAGAGATGCATGATAGCTTTCAGTAACATGATTGGATTGTGCAAGATCATATGTACTAAGAAGTGTGCATGTGTAGATACACCCTATAATTGTTAGGGCAAACCGAGAATTAAAAGGGAGTGCTGAAACTGTGTCAAACCAGACGGTCCGGCCCTGGAGGGCGGACGGTTCGCGGTTCAGGGGTTCGGGGGGTTGGTTTCTGCAGAGCCTCTGGTGGAAATTGAAATGAGAGGCGGACAGTCCGGCCGTGTCGGGCGGACGGTCCGCCGTTCATCGGGTTAAGTGGCCGGTTTCGGCCGAGCCTTAGTTGGTTTTGGGTGAAGAGGCGGACCGTCTGGTCCACTCGGGCGGATGGTCTGGACCGTGGCCGAGCGTCGTCGGCGGGGTCGCCGGCGGCGATTCCGGTCATCATTTCGGCGGTCCTGGTTGTTTCTAAAGGTTGCTGGGAGCTACTAGGCTTCATTTCAAGTGGTGGTTCTAACATGCATAGGGTTTTTGAAGCTCTAGCTCATCCATGGTGATCCATCCTCCAAAAACACCATGAACTCTAAACCTAGAGCAATGGAGGCTAGATCGGGGAAGGGGAAAGCTCACCGGTGGTGCGGGGAGCTCCGGTGAGGGCCGCAGGTTGGAGTAGGGTGGTGCTTGAGGCTTGGGCTTCTGTTTCCTTGGTTGAGCTTGGTGGGGATGAGCAATGGAGAGAGAAGGAGAAGCTTGGAGGAGCTCCTTCTTCAAGCTTGAGGTGGGGGATGGCGTCGTGGAGGAGTGGTTCGACGATGTGGTGCTCTGGCGAAGCTCCGGTGAGGTCTACGACGAGCTCTTGGGTGCCTTCAATGGAGGAACCTTGGAGGTTCATCCATGGTGGAGATAGGAGGAAGAAAGAGAGAGTGGAAAGGGGAAAATGGGATGGAGAGAGCGCTGAGAGAAGAGCTCAGCTCGTGTAGGCAGGTGGCCTGACAGGTGGGACCGGCGGGGGTACGTGGCGAGCAAGCTCTGTGCCGCTACCACGTAGGTGCCGCGCAAGGGCGGACCGTCCGCCCCTGTCGGGCGGGCCGTCCGCCAATGACTGGGAAAAAGCACTTCTTAACCAAGTGCTAAATATATCTCTAAGCGGGTATTAGACTTAATTATATGCTAAAGATGCTTATGATGACATGCTTAACTATAGTTTATTTTAGGGCCGTTACAATTACAAAGCCCAACAACCTCAACTTTTGGCTCCATTCGCAATAGGTTTTTTTTTCAAATTTGCTAACGTGAATTATTAAAGATTTATATTAGAAAAATAGAAAAATATAGCAACACATGACTAAGAAAGTGCCAAAAAATTTAAGTGGCTTAATATCTATCATACAGTTAATTTAGGTAATTATTTAGACAAAATCGATAGTTTAGGGAGCAAAGTAGACTTTAGAACATACATTCCCCATGTCAATGTCCACATGTGATGCCACATAAGCGAAACCACATCCAAAACCACCCTAGGGGGTTACTTACACTTATTAAGATAGTTTTTTTTGGGGGGGGTGTAGAATAATCCTATCTGATTTTATAGGTTAGAGGCTGATGCAGTTTACCCTTGATCAGGGTTCACCTTACCGAACCGGACGGCCGAACCGCCGCCCGGCGGTAGCGGTAAACCGGTCCGGTTGGACCGGTTACCGGTGGAAACCAAACAAATTTGAATTTTGAATTCAAATTTGGTTTGACCGGTTAGCCGGTCGGTTTGACCGGTTTTTTTCTTTTTCTTTTTTGATTTAACTTGTATTTGCCAAAAAAAAATCAAATGAGCAAATATTTGAAAACTTTTTACAGCAATAGATTACACACACTTTGAAGTATTTTTAGGAATTTTTACGACATTTTTCCATTTTTAAATTTAAATTTGAAAATTTTGAATTTCCACCGGTTCAAACCGCCCCGAACCGCTACCGGTCCGGGGCGGTTTGGTCGGGAACCGGTCAAACCGGACCGGTTCCCGATGGTTCAGGAAACCCTGCCCTTGATATGTCAGGGGGCTAAGTAGACTTTTTCCTTACATGCGTAGTGTTACTAAAACGTCAGGCCCCACTCATATAGGCCCACATGGAATTTTATGCTACCATGGAGGTCGGCACAACGGGAAGGGGTTACGAAGATCTAGGCTAATAATATAATTAGCCGCTAGTTGTATGTATGTTTACAACCTATCTCATATCCCACTCGTATAGTGGTTAGCAATATTCACTAGCTAACGTAGGGGAGGTAAAAGGGTAGAAGGATAATGGTCAATGAATGAACAGGGTCCAAGGCCTAGAATGGCTAGCGACATAGAAAGCTCAACTCTAAAAGAGCAAAGGAAAGAAGATGGGAGAACAGTGGGTGGGCAAGCAGGATCCTAGGACACTTCTAAAGACTAAGAATCCACACTAGCCTTATTAGCCTAGAATTCTACCTAGATGTCAGGAACCAAAGCTTGCTTCAACAGCTAGAGTGAGAAGACCTTAGAATGGGATGATAAAGGGGGTCCTCCAGGCTCAACAACTAATGTTATGAAAACACCCGAACGTGGTGGACTATAAGGGATGAACAAGGTTGCCTCCACATGCCGCCTACCACAACGGTTCTGTGGGGGTGGAACACACTTCCTAGCTAACACCAAGCTAGACACCATGTCTATACTCAATGCTAGGATTTTCCTTAATCCCTATCAAGGGAAATCCCTTTCAACCTAGGAAACTAGCAAGAGCCTCCTGGTCCAGGCAAGAAAACCAACAAGATAAGCTTCCGACAGAGCTCACTAGGCTCTAAAGCCAAATTAAAAGATAGAAGAGAAATACTTCGCTCACTTGAGAGCAAAGATCAAAAGGTAAAGACAAGGTGGAAAGTAGAGCTTACTCAAAACTATAGAAGATAAATCTACTAATAAGGGAAATATTCGGGAAAATAAAGTAAAGATACAAGAGCTTTACTAGAACTCCGAAGACTCAGGAACCTGAGTCAAGCTTGATTCAAACTCTAACTCCCAACTACTAACCTAACCTAATAAAATGAAAATGAGAGAGATCTCCTTTTGTGTGTCTTTGGATTGGGGGGGGGGTGAAGGCCTCCTTTTATGGCTTTCCAAGGGTGGTGACCGGCGTCTCTTGCAAGCCACTCTTGTGTAACTCTCACATGATGGAGGTCGCGTGGAACTGCAACAAGGGGCCTAACGGCTTGGCCCAGAATGGCCGGCCTAGGTTTGTTGCCACTTGGCACTGACCTTATCGTGGATGTTTTGGATGTCTTTTAGAAGTCGGTGGCATGGACACTTCTTGAAAATGTGGAGATAGGGAGCCGGGCTGCTCAAGCCAGACAAGCCGGCCTGTTCTGGATGTGTTTTGTCCTTTTGATGCACCGACTCATCAGTTGACAGTTGGATGTTATCTAGGTAACAAATCACATGGATTATGCCCAAGTTTTGCATGTAGGTGGGCCCCTCAATCCGATGGTGAAGCCTTTTAGGTCCTCAGATCAAACTGCCACCAAGTGCACATCTCAAGATCAAGGTAAGTGTGTTTGTAGTGCCCTAGATCAATGTCATGGTAGGGCAAGTAATGCCAAGCCCGCCAGCCTAGGGGAGGCCGACTGGCTTGGGTTTTCACCCAAATTTGCAAAATTTTCACCTCTTCATCCATGCAAGTACAACTCATCCAAAACTTTTGAATCTGTTAGTGATAAGCTATTTTATATATATGGAACATGTCATAGTTTCTCCATTTATTCCCAAGATGTTGACGGTCAAGAGAAATTCCGATTGATCGAGCTTCATTTCTGAAAAATGCACTAACAATAAAACATAAACGATACAAATCGAAAATGGTACAGAAACGGGAAAAAAACAGTTGAAAACAAAAGACATAAACTATTTGTACCGTCGAAATGGTATACCGAATGTTTGCCCTCAAAATTTTCCGTTTGAATTCTGAATACGTGACATATTCATCTTCCTTGGGTGAGTTGACCTGGAAATGCAACGGCATAGCCACCAAACTCCAGCTCCCCATGGCAGTACCTTCGAGCCACCCCACAGATGAGTGATGGCGGGGCTGTTCCCATGGATGCAACACTGACCTTGACCCCAGCATTCGTTGGCTGCAGAGGGCAAATAACTAGAGATGGCTGCTACCTGTTAGTCACTATGTTGGGCGTAGGAAAGAAGTTCACCGAGCCACCTGCTTGTGCACAGCCACTGGCCGTTGGCTGTAGTGGTTTGCTAGATCGAATGAGGAAGAAACGAGAGGTCACCGATGGGAGAGAGAGAGAAGCAAGATTTCAATAGGATTCTACGGGTTAGAACTGATGAGGAACATAGGAAGAGAAATATCCCTCGTTTTTCACAATTTAGCCCTTGACAAATATTTTTTTGAACGAAGCCCTTGACAGATATTGAAAGCATAGAGAGATCCTTTAGGTGGTGGGAAGGACACAAAATGAAGTATAAATTTATATTAGGAATAACAAAGAGGTGTCAATCACTATGGTAAATCAGAAATAGACTTTAGACTTTTCATGGCTCATAAGGAATTCTTTTCACATGATTCAATAGTAGAATCGACTACTGAAATTGTTCTATTTTGCCCATAATAGCTTGTGTGGTTTTTGATTTTTGAGTTACCAGTACTGACCGATATCGATGTGTTTTCGATCAGACAGTTGTGTTTCCGATATATTAGTTTTTACGTTCTCGTTATCATTTCTGGATATATCATTTTAGTTTCATTTCCAAGAAAAAAATGGTAGGAAATGATAATGAATATTTCTGATAGTTTTCATCCCTACTCCTTAGAAAAAGGCACATTATAAATGCAACAACAGTTAGGGAACCAACCCATCATCATTCACACAGATCTCATCAAATCACTTCTTAGCGTAGCAGTGGCATGGTTTCACATAAAGCCTCCTAAAATTCTTACTTTTAGCTAGCTCTTAGAATATTCTCATATCTTAATAGAAGAGAGAGTAAAGCTCTCTTTACCAATAGATAATATCATACACGCATGTCTAGATTATGTGGAAATGATGTGTGGGGCCATTCATATTATGAGCTATTTGCTAGGACCTAGACCATTGGAAGGGTTGTTTCTTAGAGTGCTTAGATCTAGGTGCTAGCTCTTACCATTATAGGATGCCTAACAACAATGGCCACATAATGGGGAGATTTGGCTTATTGCGTCCCCTTCATGGGAAGGATATGTAAGAGCATGGTATGCAAACCCAAGCTAACTAGGAAAGTGGGATCGCCAATGAGCAAGTCCCTAATCCATTGTTGGTCATGGGAGTAGGTTCCTATCGACATGACAACACCAGGAGGAGTGGTTTGAGGGAACCCTGTTTTCATACTCAACCTGGGGTATAACATGCAAGGACCCATTATTGCACTGTTGAGTCAGGTGGGGACAAGGATTTTTAGACAGATTCGGTCCACCCGGGCATAATACCCTAGGTCAGTGTTGACTAGGATTCCTTGGAGAGCTTGTATTCAAGTTGTTGTTGTCTGTCTCATAGATGGTGCCTGTCTAGTCTATTTAGAATACTTTATTTCAATTTATTATGATCTTTTATCACCTTTGGTGTGAACGTGGCAACCGTGGTGGTGGTGGTTGTTCAGGTTTGCACCAACGACCTTGAGCTATTTGCCTTGCAGGGCCTGTCACAACGTGTCCTGATCTATGGCTTCTTGTGACACCTTGAAGAGCCCTTGTCATGGTTCCCATGCTAGCTACTACTATGGTGTGACCCCCAGTCGTCGATAATGAATGGTTAGAGGGCACCGAAAGCCAGTCATGCACTGTTAGTCCGATGGACAGCCAGCTGGGGTGCCTTCTTGTGAATGTTGCAGGTGCATAAGACGGCATGCCTCCTCCATGATCATGGTGTTTACAACGGAAGGTGGGCCATGGAGAGTCCCTCCTTATATGGACATGCCTACTCCGCCTGACAGAGTCATTGATCAGTGTATGTTGGTGGCTTCCATTGTCCTAAAGAGTTCAGTTCTATCCTGGGATCGCTAAGCATCATTCCATGGTAGCCAATCGTATTAAGGTGCGACGCTTGTATTCATCGTGTCGGTGTAAAAATGACCAACTATGAGAGACTACTCAAATATGTATGTCATGCGCTTCGACAAGAAATGGCTTACCTCTATCGAGGCTAAAGGCTTATACTAGTTTAGGCAATAGATATTACATCTAAGCTAGGGGTCAATCGCTTTTTATTGCTTGAGCCCAAGTTCTCTGGTGAATATGGGGAGTTACAAGCTTACGGGTGGTGGAAGGTGAAAGATGGGAGTCGATTATCATCTATGTAGAGGACCCTACCTTTTATAGTTCGAGGGGTGGGGTCTTCTTGCAATTAATTGTTTCTTTACAATGGTTTCTACAACAAGGAAGGGAGAGGAAGACTGATATAAAAATAAAACTAAAGGAGCTTCCCACAACGCATTTCCCGAGTGATGCTCATTCTGCTAGTCGGGGATATCACCGGGGCACTTCCTATGTCCTTGAACCTATCATGGCCGATGTTGTTCCATCCCTGTGCGTCATGGCCCATCTTTTGACCATGACGAGGGAGGAAACATAGTGTCGTGCTGTTGAAGACGTGCAATGTCATAGCCTTAATGGCGAGTTTTAGTTGATCCAATGGATATGACCTGGGCCCTATTCGTCGTACTTCTCCCATCCAGAGAGGAGAGGCCTCAGTCTTCGTAGTTAGTTAGAGGAGGGCAAACTCCGAACGGCTATCTGATTGGGAGTTGGATGAGCATTTTAGGTTGTGGGTTCCGGATTGCCTTCACTCGGGATCTACCGTCCAGGGTTTTTTATCTCCCAGTTGGGGTTGGGCCTCGACTTGCTTGAGGTGACCATGCGGCCTCTTCTAGGAGTCTTTTGGGCCACTCAAGAAAAAACAACCATGTGCAGCGTGAATCACCCAATAGTGCTAGTTGGCTAGGGACCCCAGGTCCTGGGGCCCATCACATGGGCTAGGCCCATAAGCCTCATGGAGTGTTTCTCTTGCCGGGTCACGTTTTGGCCACCAGATGGCAGTCCCAACCTCTTATTGCCATGCTAGGGGACTCCATTCCCCCTGACGCACATAGTCCCACTCAAGTTATCAATACGACCGCAATCGGGCATAGGCCATTTGTTCGAGCACCTAGTCGGAGAGCGTTCTAACTAGTAACACATGCTATGATTGACTTGACAACTCCTGTGGCCCATTTACATCACTTGGTTATACTCAAAGTGGTATGACATTTATAAGGATGAGATTTTTTTTCAAAAAAAATATATATATAAAGATGAGTATGAGTAACACATGCTGCGATTAAGTTGACAACTCTTGTGGCCCATTTACATCACTTGATTATACTCAAAGTGATATGGCATTTATAAGGATGAGTATGAGTTGTATTATATGTATAGGGAGGTAAAAATAAAATGTTTGACTACAAGAGAACATATCTAATAGTCCTGTTTATACCCGCGGAGGTATTGCTGGACTATCAGCGATTCCGTATGCAAGGGTCTTTCTTTGTTTTACCGTATAACTTTTTCATTTTCCCTTTTTTTTCTTCTTCTCTTTTAAATTTATATCCATACCAATTGTATATTTCTATGTGGTGGCAGGGAAATTTTCTAGCCCAAGAAGATCTCTATGTCTTCCATCTACCATGTGGCGAAGCATGAGATTTACCACAGTAAAAAAAAGATGGGACCTCCGCTCCGCTTTCCATTTGGGAAATGCTCTATGTCCTTTGCAGCTTCAACGCGGGTAGGCCTTTCGCATCATCGGTGTCTCACGACGAAATCGAGGAGTCAACAGTCCATCTTGCTTTAGATTGGGTATTCGCTTCCCACGGGCTCAAAATAGTCCCTTTCATATCCAATGTTTGATGCTATTTAGGATAACCAAATATAATTTAATTTTAAAACTAACTGTATAACCTCTAGACTTTTTCTCAAGAAGAACCTATTAAGATTAATTAACCCATGATTAGCTTATGCTCAGTATAGCATCAGATGGGGTAATAATGACATATTCATCTTTTATTTTCATTTTTCTCTTTTTCAAATTTGTACTCATATCTATTGTACGTCGTTTATATTTATATGGTCACAGGGGAATTTCTAGCCTATGGAGGCCTCTATGGTTTTCGTATGCCGTGTTACGACGGTGAAATTTACCACAGTAACCAAATAAGATGGGGCCTCTGCTCCGCTTTCTATTTGATAAATGCACTATGTCCCCTACAGCTTCTACGTAGACATGCAGTCTACAAAATCTATGAGTCGGCAGTCTAGGCAGCCCTTTTACTGGGTGTTTAGTTCACAGGGCTTAAAATAGGCCCTTTCATATCTTGGAGGACTAATATAATTTAATTATAAAACTAATTGTATAAGCCCTAGGCTTTTTCGCAAGACGAATCTATTAAGGTTAATTAACTCATGGTTAGCATACGCTCGATACAACACAAAATTTGAGATAGAGTTTGTACCACTACACCACAAAATAAGATGCTTGGCGTAAAGGTTATGATAATATTTAGAAACTACTTGCACATAGCCTGGTCATGTACTTGTACTCCAAAGGTGTGTTGTTATTGAAGTTATTTTTTTTCATTTGCTTAATTTATTCTTTGTAATATATTATTTTAGAAGATTTATTTATGATATACTAATATAATACATGGACACATATTGTTAAAACTAAGACAAATACATAATCAGAATATTATTTTGTAAGGAAATATTTTTACGGGCGCGGCGTTAGCGCGCCAGCCTTTCTAGTGCTACCATCCCTTGAGGTTTTACCATGTTACTTAATACGGTCATACCTAAATTGGTGCATTTCTAATTAATCTAAAAATATAAATGGATAGAGCATATAAATATCTTTCATCATGTAAAGTTTGGTTGAACAAAAATTTGTGTAAGGAGATAAAAAAAAAGAGACATCAACACATGAATAGTTGCGGGTTGCAGATTATAAATGAATAGAAGCACTCACAGCTATTCATAGGCTAATTTCTCTCTTTTTTCTCCTTGCACAGATTTTAATTGAACCCCAAACGTTGCATAATGCCCTATCTATTTATATTTTTAGATTATTTTTAAATACACAGGTTTAGGTGTTACCGTATTTGGTTGTATGGGTAATATGGTATCAGCGAAATGAATGACCGATAACCCCGTTTTCTTGCCTCCAATTCTACCGCTCGGTTGGTCGTCTTAGTTTGGTGACGCGCGGTGTGACGGTGTGTACAGTGCCGCACCGTCGCCTGCTCCCAAAACCACGCGATTTGCTTCACACCTAAAATCGCGTACTCGTGTATATAAAATATACACCACCGGTCGTTCACTAGCTAGCTCGTTCCCTTGAATAATGCATGCATACATCATATGATTTTTTTGTTTTGGATATCACGATTAAATTAGAGATCCTCACACGTCTTTTGGGCATATATCCCTCGGCTATATACTGACATTGTCAAATCAGAATCAAAATAGATTCGGCACGATACCACTGCCACGCACATGATACGATATGATGTTTTGCTAGCTTATCTTATTTATCATTCGTTTTATTTTCAAATTTATAAAACGACGTGTGTTTAAGGGTTTATTTGTCAGAGCTTCCAGAGTCGATTCTTGGCTCAATATCTAAATGGAGATCTGCCAAACAGCTTCTTGCAGCAAGGTAATTCAAGACCGATTCTGTGCAGTGATTATCTAAATTGTACTAAAGGGCTGGGAGTCGGAAAATGTAGCTTCTCTCGATTCATTTCTTGTTGATTCTCACTCTATATAAAATTCAACATAGATGTCATGAAGAATATCTTGTAGACTCAGAATCACTTCTCTCATATAATCACTTCTAACAGTGAGAATGAGAAAGATTTCACCTTAGATGCCCTAAACGAAAATAGAGATACATCATATTTTATATGCGAAATAAAGGCTAAAATACTGCTATAAGGGAACATGAGAAGATTACCGGAGGTGTGCATACATGCACAGCACAGATAACTAATTTATTAATCTAAAACTTTAGACAACTTTATTTATCGAGTTAGGTCGCCAAGCAGTCGAGTTTTTTCTGTGTGTACGTGTATTTTTCATGCTTTTGCCGGTATGTTTGCAATCGACTGCTTCCACTTTTGGGCACCCTTTTCTGTACTAAAATACCTGAGCTAATGTTTCTTTGTGTGACAATAAAACTGTACTAGGCACAACGTCGAGCTACGCCAAAGCTCAGTTCACATCATGCCCCTGGCCTCGATCATGGACTCATGGTCATTTACTGTGTTAGTTAGCCTGTTAGGCCAGATCAAGAAGACTATATACGTATATATTTCATTAAATGTTAGCTAAAGAAAGAAAGAAAGAAAGAACATATAAAGCTTGCAAGATCGGTTGTATGAAAACTTCATGGGATTAATGTTTCTACAAATTTTTCAAGAAAAAAATAATTGTAGTGTAATCAGAATCCAAGTAATGGAAACAATAGCCAGTAATAAATCTTTTGTTTGGAGGAATCACTAATTTTTTTTTCGAAATTATTCAACCCAAATATGGTTAAAGGCCAGTAACCCTACACTAACTTTGCTCAATTTATCCCCGGTACAATTTGTAATTTTTTCTTTCCGGCGCAAATGGAGTCTTGAACTTTTGCAAGATGATAATAAACAACATAGCACATATTAGAAACATACGTCATTATTTTTATTAGGTTATTAGGATATTTAATCATAAATAAATCCTCAATATACAAAATTACAACATAACATATATTTTGTTATATGCATTGTGATGCCTACTACCACTTTATGAGATTTTAAATTAAAACACAACTTGTGAAAGGAGAGATAACAAAGATAAATTTATTCAGATGAAAATTAAATTCAATAATCTAAGGATAAATTAAAAAATATCATAGATGATATCTGGACTTTTGGGAAAGGTTAATTTAGATATTTTCTTCCAAATAAAACACGAACCATAACATTCATGTTAGCACCAAGGATTACATGTGTTTCACCGTCAAATGCTAGAATTATATGGCTCTGTTTGGATGTAGATATTGCCAATCTTGGAATTGCATTGGATCTGTTGGTGCCTTTTCTGGCCAACACACGAACGCACTAGATCGTGCGGGGCGCAAAGAAGCTCGCTGCAGCACCTCTGCGACGGGCGGTCAGACCCCCTGTTACAGGCGGTCAGACTCCCTGTTACAGGCGGTCAGACTCCTTGTAACAGCCCGGTAAGAAACCAACAAACGCCCACCCGGGAGGGACCCCGTCAGGGTAGGCGCACTTTGGGTTGTTCTAGGATCAGTAGGCCACCTAGAACGCCTCCTCATGCCATGGTGACAAGAGAAGAACAGCACATGAGGTTGGAAAAGTGGGGCAAAGGGATAAAAGATAAAACGATAAAAGATAGATTTGTTTGTGATTCGATTGGGATACCCTCAATCGGCCGTGGCCCTTTATATTTATAGAGTGGGGAGGTCTTGCCCCGCAAGGAATCAAGAGATCCTAAAGAAATCCCATCAAAATACATCTCTAACTCGGTTTGCCCAGGCACAGCCGGTCTAACCTCATGTACAGGCGGTCTAACCGCCTGTCGTACGATGCAGAACTTCCCAAGGTCATAACTCTCTCGTCCGAACTCCAAATCGGGCGTTCTATATATGGATTTTGATCTACTCAACGAGTTCAATCCATTGGTCAAGTCCAATTTACATTTTAAGGACTTTGTACAGCCGGTCATGACCGGTTGTTACATGCGGTCTGACCGCCTGTAGCAAGCCTGCCAATTTTGGTCGTCAACATATGCCCCCCTGTTTTCTGGAAAAGCATGCGTGCCAGAAAATACTCTTCTTGACCAAAATTGACTAAAGACAACGATGAACAATACATCGGCCACATAACGGTCTCTAAATTCTCAATAGATGCTTTTGTAGCCGAAACAAAGTTCTCATGTGTGTAACATGCATAAGACTAGTATTTTGGCCATCTGAGCAGCACATCTAAAAACTGAAGGTTTGATGTGGCCATGGTGAAAAATTATGGCTCCTTGGTAAATCATGAGCATAATATTGATAATCATAAGGCGATAACCAAGGATTATACCAAAATCATGGAATATAATTAGACATACCTGAATATGCATTCCATGGCATATGCATCGACGGGATGAACGATGAAGACCAATGAGACCGTCGATGTTTCTTTGCTCTTGGTGATGAAGAATTGCTACTTTGATCATCCCCTAGACGATTGATTTTCTTTTGCTCGGCTATTTTCTGATATTTATGCAATAATTCAGCAAAGACTGGTTTCTTCCTCATCACCTTTTCTTTTGAATCCGCTACTTTGTGATCATCTTGCCCCCCAACCGAACTTGATTGTTGTTCAGCTATATTATTTAAAACATTATCACTATTGGGGGCATTTGGATCAATAGAGCTAGCCGATGATTCTTCAATGTTCGGCTTTTCTTTGTCTAGTGTCAAATCTGAATTTTTATTTAACCTACCATCCTTTTTAACACGATAGACTTGTTTGATCACCTTGCGCTTATTTTTTCGTATAGACCGATTCTTTTGATCAAAACGGTCATTACACATAGGTGGTGACTCATTAACTACCGGCTCTCTATAAGTAATATAATCTGGACAAAAATATCTAGGAACAGACGGCATTAATGAATTAAAAGACCATAGTAGACAGAAATAAGGCATGCTAAAATAAGGTCCATATGGTACATGCATAGACGATGCATATGTCGAAGTCGGCATTGGTGTAGAAAAATTATTCCCTTGCCGATTCCGATCATTGAATCGCTGTCTTGGAGGTGATTTGGATTGTTTGGAATTGTTAGGCCGACTAGCATCGTTAATTTGTTTTCGGGATTTAGCCGGAAGCTCTCCAAGAACAGGCTTCGGCTTTTCCTTTTGATGCTTGGGACGGCCTTTAGATTCAACGGTTTTCCAAACACCTATCTCGGGTTTTTTGGGTTTAACCATCTTTGGTTTCAACTTGTTGCATTGCCCCCCGAGTATAGGACTACTAGATGTGATCTTTCTGCTTTCAACAGATTCGGCTTGAGACGGCCGAATTTCTTGATCAACATTATGCTTATCATCACAAGTTAGCAAATCATTGCAAGGATCCATAATAGCACTAGTCGGCTTGTCAACGGCCGACTCTTGATTAGTAGGAATAAGATCTACACTATTTTTTCTATTAAGTAGGTCATCCACAAATGCAAGCAAAGCAATTATAAAATCAGCTGTGGACTTACTATGCTTTGGTAGATCATACATCCTCAACTCGTTGATGACAGATATCTTCATCATGATGACGCCTTGTTCCCCTACATGATAACA
Organism: Digitaria exilis; assembly: GCA_015342445.1. Lineage (NCBI taxonomy): Eukaryota > Viridiplantae > Streptophyta > Magnoliopsida > Poales > Poaceae > Digitaria > Digitaria exilis. The sequence goes on along the minus strand of JACEFO010001695.1, from coordinate 501,628 downwards.
GTGAGGAAATAATGTCTTATCCACCGCCTTGAGTAGATCTTCAGGTAATCCTTTGAGTGCCATCATATTACTAGGGTTTGATGAATCGGCCATGATAGCCAGATCTTTCTTCCCCAGCGGAGTCGCCAAAATATGTTGGCGCCTTTTCTGGCCAACACACGAACGCACTAGATCGTGCGGCCACAAAGGAGCTCGCTGCAACACCTCTGCGACGGGCGGTCAGACCCCCTGTTACAGGCGGTCAGACTCCTTGTAACAGCCCGGTAAGAAACCAACGAACGCCCACCCGGGAGGGACCCCGTCAGGGTAGGCGCACTTTGGGTTGTTCTAGGATCGGCAGGCCACCTAGAACGCCTCCTCATGCCATGGAGACAAGAGAAGAACAGCACATGAGGTTGGAAAAGTAGGGCAAAGGGATAAAATATAAAACGATAAAAGATAGATTTGTTTGTGATTCGATTGGGATACCCTCAATCGGCCGTGGCCCTTTATATTTATAGGGTGGGAAGGTCTTGCCCTGCAAGGAATCAAGAGATCCTAAAGAAATCCCATCAAAATACAACTCTAACACGGTTTGCCCAGGCACAGCCGGTCTAACCTCATGTACAGACGGTCTAACCGCCTGTCGGACGATGCAGAACTTCCCAAGGTCATAACTCTCTCGTCCGAACTCCAAATCGGACGTTCTATATATGGATTTTGATATACTCGACGAGTGTAATCCATTGGTCAAGTCGGATTTACATTTTAAGGACTTTGTACAACCGGTCATGACCGGTTGTTACAGACGGTCTGACCTCCTGTAGCAAGCCTGCCAATTTTGGTCGTCAACAGGATCCAATGCCGATGCAATCATGATATCGAAACTGCTACAATTCCAATTCTAATGTTTGGATGGCTATTGCACTCCCTTTTGGAATCAAAAGATGCAGTCAAATTCGGTTCATGTTTGGATGTGAAAGAGGAAGAAACTGGAATTTGCTCATCTATCTTCAGTGTCATGGAGCAACTCGCCGGCGGGGAACACATCGTGGCTTGCCGGCGTAGGAGGGAAGAGCAACTCGCTGGACTATGGGCATATGGGAGCAGCATGGTAGGGCCCGACTCGGCGGCAGTGTTGTGGAGGCCGGTGAGGAGGAAGCCATGGTTGTGAATGCCTTTGAATACAAAGGGGAAGGATTTGAATTGTGAGAGAGGTTACAGTGGACTGTAATTCCAATGCCAATTCTCAGACTCATCCAAACAACTGCATTAGAGGTCCACATTACCAATTTATAATTTTAGGCTTTAATATCTATATCCAAACGAGCGTAACAATGAATTTCCCCGACCCAAATGGCTATATAATATGGCACTGGTCCATCAGTCATCCATAGCTAACCCAAGCGTTTCTAGTGGCTGGACATTTCGTCATCTATGTATGTGGGATGATCTTTTTCTACAGGAGTACAGAGGGACTCGTCCCACACTGACGCGTCGGTCTTCCAGACGGTGGGGGTCCAAGTGTCAGTCGAAGTCGATCCCTCTACGTAGCACCGAGGAATCACTCTTGTACAGCTTATGGACTTGAGCACGGTGGACCGGTTGAGATCCCGTAGAGTTAACTGGACCGTGACCCTGTTACCGGCATATGGGTCCGATGGTAGCAGCCTAGCAGGACACAGGTTAAGTCACACCAACTGAAAACGAGAGCACCGAGCAGCCTGGTTGGAATCACCCTCGCAACACCACGGTATTGCAAAGATGATTCCAGTCAGTTACGTATTGACCCAGCCCCACGTGTCAGCGACGAGTCCCTCTACGGTATTGCAAAAAAGGTAATTCCGCCCTGGGTCCGCCCCCGCAGAACTCACATGCAAGCGCAAGACAAGCAGAGTGAACTGTGAACCAGCACCCCGGCCCCGACCCAAGTCCCTCTCCTCTGTAAATACCGCCATTCCCGTTGCCCAAGTTCCTCACCCATTCACTCCTCGCTCCATAGTCTCCCCACCGTCTACATCGTTTAGCTCAAGCATCAACGAACTAAAAAGTAGCACCACCACCACCACCACCTCGCCCATGGCGATGGCCACCGCCGCCGCCTCCTCGTGCACGGACGCCACGTGGTGGGCGTACGCTCTCCCGGCTCTGCTCGGCGCGGACACCCTGTGCACCCACCCGGCCCTCCTTGCCTTCGCCCTCCTCCTGGCCACCGCCTCGGCGGCGCTCCTCGCGTGGGCCGCGTCCCCCGGCGGGCCGGCGTGGGCCCACGGCCGCGGCCGCCTCGGCGCCACCCCACTCGTGGGCCCGCGCGGCCTCCCCGTGTTCGGGAGCATCTTCACCCTCTCCCGCGGCCTCCCGCACCGCGCGCTCGACGCCATGTCCCGCGCCACCGCCGGTGGCGGTGGGGCCCACCGCGCGAGGGAGCTCATGGCGTTCTCCGTCGGGTCCACCCCGGCCGTGGTGTCGTCCTCCCCGTCCACGGCGCGCGAGGTCCTCGCCCACCCGTGCTTCGCCGACCGCCCCGTGAAGCGCTCCGCGCGGGAGCTCATGTTCGCGCGCGCCATCGGGTTCGCCCCCTCCGGCGAGTACTGGCGCCTCCTCCGCCGCGTCGCCTCCACCCACCTCTTCTCCCCGCGCCGCGTCGCCGCGCACGAGCACGGGCGCCAGGCCGACGCCGGCGACATGCTCGCCGCCATCGCCGCCGAGCAGTCCGCCTCGGGTGTCGTCAGCCTCCGCCCGCACCTCCAGAACGCCGCGCTCAACAACATCATGGGCAGCGTCTTTGGCAGGCGCTACGACGTCGTCTCCTCAGTCTCCGGCGAGGCCGAGCAGCTCAAGAGCATGGTGCGCGAGGGGTTCGAGCTCCTCGGCGCGTTCAACTGGTCGGACCACCTCCCATGGCTCGCCTACTTCTATGACCCCAGCAACGTCGCCCGCCGGTGCGCCGAGCTCGTGCCGCGCGTCCAGGCCTTCGTCCGCGGCGTCATCGACGAGCACCGCCGCCGCCGAAGCCAGAGCTCCGACGCCCCCGACGACAACGCGGACTTCGTCGACGTGCTCCTCTCCCTCGACGGCGACGAGAAGCTCGCCGACGATGACATGGTCGCCGTCCTCTGGGTAGCTTTCCTGCTTCACACTTCCTTCTTCTCCGGTCAACAGTTTCGTGTCAGTTGTTGGCGGAACGGGAAAATAAAAATGCTTTTTTATTTTTGCCTTGTGTCAGTTGCTCAATGTAAATAATATTTTGTTTCGCACGCAGGAGATGATCTTCCGCGGGACGGACACGACGGCGCTGGTGACGGAGTGGTGCATGGCGGAGCTGGTGCGCCACCCGGCGGTGCAGGCGAGGCTGCGCGCCGAGGTGGACGCCACGGTGGGAGCCGACGGCTGCCCCACCGACGCCGACGTGGCGCGGATGCCGTACCTGCAGGCGGTGGTGAAGGAGACGCTGCGGGCCCACCCGCCCGGGCCGCTGCTGAGCTGGGCGCGCCTCGCCACCGCCGACGTGGCGCTGTCCAACGGCATGGTGGTCCCGGCCGGAACCACGGCGATGGTCAACATGTGGGCCATCACCCACGACGCCGGCGTGTGGGCCGACCCGGACGCGTTCAAGCCCGAGCGGTTCATCCCCTCCGAGGGCGGCGCCGACGTGGACGTCCGCGGCGGCAACCTCCGCCTGGCGCCGTTCGGCGCGGGCCGCCGCGTCTGCCCCGGCAAGAACCTGGGCCTCGTCACCGTGGGGCTCTGGGTGGCTCGCCTCGTCCACGCCTTCGAGTGGGCCCTGCCGGAGGGCGCACCGCCCGTCTGCCTCGACGAGGTCCTCAAGCTCTCGCTGGAGATGAAGACGCCTCTCGCCGCCGCGGCAGTCCCCCGCCGCGCCTGATCGATCTCGCCGGAGCGCGCAACCCAAAGACCGATGCTTTGCTTTGACACGTCACGTCGCGTGTAGTGTGCATGGTGATCATGGTCTCTTGTCTCTGCAGTGTGATGATCTTCGCTAAGCTTGTTTCGTTGGTTGTTGGTTCGTCGTGCCTAGGGTTTGGTTTGCTTATTTGCAGGTAGTGTGTGTGTGTCTCGCCATCACCGGGGCTCCAATTTTGGCAAGTTGCGTGTTAATTAGGAGTTAACCCCTAGATATGTTTGCGTCTAATCACTGTCACCAGGGCCTAATTCAGTGTCGTCAGGATCAGTCATGGAAGTTGTGCTGAAATGTGCTATATTTGTTCGGTTTGGATAGTTCTTCTCTCATTGTACCGTCTTTATAAAAATTATGTATTGTAATGTAATGATCCAAGAACTAGTGTGTTATATATGTGTTGCTGTTTAATTCTTGTCACATATACTGAGGTGGTTGGTTGTTTGTCAATTTCCCCCAAGTTGGTCTTGAATTCAATCTTCGCCTGTACTATTGTTTGAAGTCGCTGAAGTATTCAAAGTCAAGCAAAAGTCAAATGGACCGAGTTTTCCGAATATATGATAAACGTGGCTGCGTTCAAGCCTTCAAGGGGGGGAAAAACAATGAGTCACCCTATCCACATGCGTAGACTACACTGTGGTGGTGTGCTTAGATTGTAGAAAAAAACACTGTAACATCATAAAAACGCTGTAGCATTCGATGGGAAACGTGTTTTGTGAGGGAGGAATAGTGAAAAGTTACAATGAATAGTGAAAAGTTGAAACGAATAGTAGAAAGTTGGGAAATCTGAACAGGACCCGCAGACGCAATCACAAGTTTTTTTTTTGAGCCCAAGTAGTTTGCATCCAGTGGTGTTGTCTACTGGGGTAAATGCTTATGGCAATGATACCATTAGTTTTATTTTGACGTATAGTATGGTTAAGTTTCAACGACATGAAAACCAACTAAACCGCCATCCAATTTTCTAACCTCTTAGACCCACACCTCCAATGGTATATACATGCCACCATCTGCGTCCATCCAAACTCACCACATGTTTTGGTGCCATGATTTTTTAATAAAATTGTTTCTATGCCACCAATTGACATCAACTGTATTATCACAAACTAACTCTGCTACTCTATCAAATTAATATTCAATTGCACTTTATGGCACATCAAAATAAGCTGATACATTGATTCTTAATTTAAGCGACATCATCAGTTTCCCGAGTCTCATAATAAACCAAAGAACTTCTACAACACAACGGGGCCGGGATTAGTCTAGTCGCCTGCTTGATTCACATGAAACTCAGTCCAACAGCTACTGCTCTTATTTTTGGTTGCTCCAGATCTGCTTGTTCACACGTAGCTTTCTCATCGGATATTCGTGATATGCCATAAAGGCAAAGGATGGACATGATTGCATTACCCAATTTTTATGTACGGCCCGCTTGACTAATGGTTATTCTCTCCTCCTACAAGAAATACTTGTTATGGCAAATATACTTTCGTGACTTACTCATCTACACGAGCGTGGAACGTAATGACGACCGTACACGCACAGCTGCGGTGCCGACAACAATACTGTTTGGTGTTCCAAGGATCACAGTGATGAGGACATCGCCATGTTAGAATTGCATATATCAAAGTCTTCTCCAAGTGACAAGCCATCTCCAATTCAGCCGCCACGTTCGGTTTAGATTCAGCCGACATCTCTGCACGTTTTCGGTGATCTCTCTCATCCGACATCAAAATGAGACGTATAAGGATGTGTTGGAACGGGAACAACGACGCTGTCGATTTGCTTCTGGTCCAAGGTCCAGAAGGGTCGTGTATCACGCTGTGTGACCACGACAAGGTGCTGTGTCACCTTTTTGGGCCGTCATCGGGGCGTGTATCGTGTCGGGCCTTGGCCCAAGTTGAGGGCGTCCCCTCTGTTTGCCCCCAACCTTAAGGCGCCCCTGTTCTATCATAAACAGGGCAGCCACCGCCGCTTAGACTTAGGTTTTGCTTAGATTATTCTTTTTGATACAGTTTCGCCGTTCATTGTGGAACCCAACATTCGTGCTTAATCATTCATCTGCGGTTGTCATATTTATTGAGTGCTGCGTTCTTTCGAGTTCTTGCTTGTGTTCTTCATTGCGCAGGTAGGGATTAGCCTTCTCGGCGAGGTCAAACGGATTGTGACTATGGTTGATAACCAAGGAGTTGTGGTGCTAAGATTGCGGGGTTCAAACTAACTGATTTGAAGCCGGATCGGTGTGTTGCACTCCGCCAACAACGACTTATCCTTCACTTGACGGAAGATCGGGCGCCCTAGTTCCCATCACATAGTACCTTCCACACAAACGCCACACGAACACATCAACACAAACGTCCCGCCTATAGTGCCTACCGTTCCATGCATCAAGCCGAGGTTAGATGCACTACTTGTGCCATGCTTCTTCTCCAAACACATGCAAATTTGCTCCTACCTAGAGATCTTTAACGGCTTATCCTTTCTTGACTTCTGAATACTTTTACTGTAACCTGTCACCCAATGCAAACCCTAGGAATCTGGAAGTGCGTTGATAGCAAGCATCTTTGTTATGGCCATTTCGTTCTCTCCCGCTCAGGAAAGGTCAAGATGATACTATCGGTATTGCCGTGCGTTCCTATTAGAAAAATAGCAAACATGACACATGAATATTTTATAATACTCAATGTGTTCCGAATCATAAGTAATTCCAATTTTTATTAGAGACTCATACAATTTATGTTTGATTAAAATTATAGACAGAATCATAAAGGTTTATGACACCAAATAGATAAAATATGAATTATTTTTTCAGTGCCAACATATTGCCACCAGGTATGTTTCTGCGCTGACCTCTCTGCTTCGATCATCCACCTAGAGTTGCCTAGGGTGAAGAGGAGGCGACACAACTTTCTGGAGGTGATTTTGCCTGCTTTCTTCCCATCTGGCGGCCGGGAATGCATAAAAAAGGGACGAGGGCTAGAGAATCGATGGGTGTGCATATATAGACTAGGTAGCTACCCATCTAGGACTATGTCTTGCTTGTTGTCTGTAGTTGACGGTGCAACAAGGGATTGTCGGGGAGAGTGAGGCTCCGGTGCGGCTTGCTTTTCTCAGCAGCGACTGCGAGGCGGTGGTGGAAGCAATCTGGGCGAGATCCGCAGGAGTTTGGGGCTGGTGAGTTGATAAGTTATCATCTTTGGTTGATGGTGGTTCTCCTAGTCTTCCTCTTGTCCAAGATTTCAGGGATGACTATTGGGTTTGTGGTCGCTGGACGACCAGATCTACCTCAACTTCCCCTCTATGACTGCGGTCGTCAATGGCATGCTCTGACCCGGGAGTTGGATAGGAGTTAGGGCACTGTCCCAGTTGATGGGCGACCGTCGAGAGCTACTAGACTTGACATCGTATTTCTATATGTTGTTCTACTTGTATGCTTTCTTGATCCATTAATACACATACATACTATAAAAAAATAGATATACTGAAAGGATCAAGATACATAAGAGGGGCGTGAATTAGGATTCTATAAATTTTTATGCAACCCTATGCAATAAGCCAATGTTGGCGTTTCTTAGGCTATAGAATCAATCCTGTAAGAGCACAGAATAACCCGTTGTAGCATTTCACCTCAGATTATTCCGGGGTATCATATTTATTTCCTTATGGAAGCAATATGGTTAAAGAGTATTAAAGAAATAAATGAATAGCCTCTATAGTAATGATAACTCACTAATTCTAGGTGAGATAGAAAGGTGGCTAGATAATGGTCAAATGAATAACCGGATAGAAGGCCTGGAACAACCAGCGACATAGGAGACTCACTAAGGAGGAAAGGAAAGTAATTGGAAGAACTACGAGTGAAGGGGAACCTATGACACTTCTAAAGGGTGAGAAGCCTCCCTAGCCTTAACCTAGAGTTATACTTAGCTGTCGGGAATCTTAACTTGCTTCGATGGCTAGAGCAGGAGGCCCCATACTGGGATGAGAAGGGGGTCCTCCGGGCTCAGCAACTACGGATATGAGGGCACCCGAACGTAGTGGACTACAAAGGACGGACATGGACGTCACTACCTGCCGCCTACCACAACGGTACCATGGGGTGAAACACACTCACTAGCGTGTAAACATCATGTCTGCACTTAGAGCTAGAAATCCCCCTGAGGCCTTGACAGAGGAAAATCCCTTCACTCCAGGAGTTCACAAGCTTTTGGTCCAAGCGAGAAAGACCCGCGAGCAAAGCTCCAGATAGAGCCAGATATACTCTGTGCTCTATGGTTGCCAGTTCGGCAGCGCCGTTTTGTGAGGTTTAGTCCTGTAATATGTGCACTCCAGTTGTCAGTTTGACTGTGTCCTTTTGTGTGGTATTACACCTGGATTGTGGTTCTGTGGTGAAAATTAGGCCACCCTCTTACCGATTCATATCAGCACCTATCATGGGATCTTCACTGGGAAGCCTTGGATACTCAAGTCTATGGCACTCCCCCAAATCAAAAACCTAGTAGAATCATGGTGTCTTGGGTTCTCCTTCGTTGTGCCACCCGCCACCGCTCGCCTCCAGTAGCCACCACCACCCGAACCTCTCTAAGAACCCCTCCATTCGGTTCGCCATCTCTCTAGCTTGCTCTCAAGCCCGGAATATCCGAGAATGGTGCTCTCTAGCCTCGGCACTCCAATCGTCGGAGTTGAGCGTCCGCCGTCGCTCGTCACCAGCCAATGATTCTGCCCCAATCATGCCAAAAGCTCCACTAGTAGCTTCCCTATGTCACAACCTTCCTCTCAATCCTAAAACCCCCGCTGAAACATGCATCCCAACCCCAGTTTTGGTTTCACCTTCACCGTGACATGCTGCCTGCCGCTGCTCGTTGCCGACCACCCCCTTCGCTGAACTCGCCACACCGATGCCTCCCTTGAATTCGCCAAGTCACCAGCTACGCTCAGGGCTAAGAATCGTCACAAATGGTGGTCTCTAGCCCTGGATTGGGTCTACTCTGGTGAAGCACCACCGCGACATCGCCGCTCGACCTTGCCGCCGCCCGCCCAATCTTTCCCAATCACCATGGCCATCAGATCGCGATCCAATGGTCTGCATGACCCCCCAATCGAGTCAACCAGGGAGACACCTGGTCAGCTCTTTCAACTTTTCTATAGAGCCCTCTGTTTTCAGGGAATTAACCCACCATCCAGCGCCGTGGAAAAATATTTCAACATAAACCCTTTTCTTCATGGTTTAGCCCCTGAACCATTGAAATATCAAACCCACCATCCCTGGCAGTCCTCTGTTTCTTTTGGAAACAGCCCTGGAAGTTTAGTTTAGTCACACAATAACCCCTGGAAACCTATTTTCGCCATAACTATTGCATTTCAAATCGGTTTTGAGTGATTTTCATGCTCGCGAGTTCACCTCTGCATAAATAGTAGATCTGCACATTTCTCCTTTTTACTACTGAATTTTTAAGGGCCTTGCAAACCTGGGCAAAAAGGGGGACACGAGTTATGTGTAAAGCTGTACAACCTTTGCAGAGTGTTAATAATTCTATTGCAAAAGCCGAGTTCGCAGTCATGAGCAACCGGGACCCTCACATGAGAATCATAGCTGAACTTGATGTTAAATCGTGGTACTTGGTTATGGATGATGACATATAATTATGATATGCTTTTTATGCTTAAGGTGGGATGGCCTATACTTACACAGTAAATAGGTGCTTGCTAATAAAATCTTGACCAACTAAAATGCTTACCGCTATTAGCTCAGCCTATCCTTGATGGCTTGCATTCTCACCGCACTTAATGAGTACCAACCATAAGTGTACTCACCCTTGCTAATTTGGATTCAGAAGGAAATGACGGAGAGTAGATTCATGAGTTCGATGACTTCTAGGATGGTGTCAATCAGTCAGCTGCCTGTGAAGATCCACTGCTATAGATTATCATTTATGATTCTGTGTTGAACCTTTTGGCCTTAGAGCCCCCCTCATGAGTGTAATAAAGTACATTATATGCTTTTATGCGTTTGAGCATTGTTTCTATATACACTTTATATCAACATATGTGTATGAACTAATCCCGGTGCACATATGCTATACATCTGTTTTTGCTATCAAAATTGGGTGTGACAAAGTGGTACTAGAACCAGGCTAACTGTAGGACACTATCCTAGATTCGAATGGCTGAAATATGGACTCCTTTTAGCAAGCCAAGTCTATGTCTTTGAAAAGTTGCTTATTTTTCCTCATAAAAGTATATGTTGTAACTCTCACTTCTTCTTTTTTGTAAAATACTTATGTGAACACTCCCTCTTTCTCTTTGTTCAGATGGCCAGAATCAAGTAGACAGATCACAAAAGCACTCCAACCAACCAACACCAGTTGGGCCGGCTTGCACCTCGCCGTCGTGGACCAGCACAACCGGAAGTCCAGCTAGTGGCATAGCCGGTTCCGATTGATATGATCCCACTTGAGGTTCAGCCAGAGGTGCAGCCAACACTAGTGTTGCATGACGAGCACGAGGAAGAAGACCCCGTGGAGCATGCCATCTATGTTTATGGAGAAAGCTCAGCAGAGTCCCCCGTCCTTGTGCCTTTGTCTCCAGGAGCTGAGGTCATCGTGAATGCTGAACAGGAGGCTCCAGCACCAGTGGCTACGGGACTTGGAGGGTGGATCTCGGAAAGCTCAGAGCACTGACAAGGAGGAAGATGAGGAAGTCACTGAGAGCTGCGAAAGTGTTGGTGACGGAGATGATCTGGATATTCATGATAGCACTATGGAAAGTCATGTGGAGGGCTGCGTAGGATTCCAGTTTCAAGTTCCTACTATGAGGTATTATGATGTCTGTAATGAGTTGGCCCAAGCTAGGAGGATTTACCAACAGGAGGACCAGATCGCTATGCTAAGGGAATGTGATCTGCCGCCCAAGAAGAGGCCATGCTTCAGTGCACCTGGCTGTGGCCCCCAGTCATCGTCTCTAGGATAGGATGTGTGGCCACCCCTTTTATCTTGTTAGAACCGTTCCTGTGAGAACGATGCGATGTAATAAATGAATGTTGCTTGCACTCTTGTTTGTTTTAGATATTTGAATGACTGTGATGTTGTTGTGGTGTGATGGCCGCAATTCACATAATTAAATAAAATTATGTTGGGTTAATACAAATATTGGGTTCTCTCTTATATTTGAAATATGTTCATCCATATCTGAGTGAGTTGTACTTTTACATCATATCTGGAGCTAGACAACTCCGATTGATATGAATCCAGTTGGGACAGTTTCATAACTTAATAGCTGAATTTATGCGTTTTTTTGCACGATTTTTGGAGTTATATGCTAAGAGAAACACACTGTGAAACACAAAAGAACAAAATCTGTTTTCAGCCTGACCCAGTCGGATTGTGAATTTTGTAACTCGAGTTTCAGAGGTCCTAATGGGGTGATTCCAGTTGGGTTAGATTCATAACTTGATAAAGTATGATTTTTGATTTTCGCATGAATTTTGGATATAAAACCTGATAGTTATGGTCCATGTTCTGGACTAGACAGAATCTGTGTGCACTGGTTGTGGCTGAAATCAATATATTGTTGAATGTGATAATAATCTGAATTTATTTAATAATTGTGTCACCTTTTTTGTTATGTTTGAGGTGTCTCTCTGAGTCTCATGTTTCTAACACTTTAGATGGTTAGCTCTAGGACCGGAGCAGGAGAGGACGTACTATTAAGAACCAACGAAACCAAACTCCACGACCTCCACCAGTTCAACCTCCACCACCCAAGCTTGCAATGGACCTAGCTATGCAGCATTTCATTGCAAACCAGATGCAGCTCTTGCAGCAACTCAAGTGAACCAGCCACCAACAACACCGCCGCCGCCACAGCAGGCCCGAGATAAACATAGAGATTGAGCCATCATCCCCCGACATTCTCTCATTCATCTGACCCTTTGGATGCTGATGATTGGCTGAAGGTCATCAATAAGAAGTTGGATCTTACACAGTGCAATGACCAGGAGAAAGTATTGTATGCTTAAGGAAGGGGCAACATTCGACTGGTGGGATGCATTTGTGATTGCACGTCCTGAAAATGCTCCTACTATCACTTGGGCTGATTTTCAAGATGTCTTCCATGCTCATCGTATCCCAGAGGGAGTGATGGAACTCAAGTTGTAAGAGTTCTTGAATCTGAAGCAGAGAGGAATGTCTATTTGTGAGTTCAGGGACAAGTTTATCTAGCTGTCTCGGTACTCTACTACTTAGGCGAATACCGATGGGAAGAAGCAAAAGAGGTTCCTGAATGGAATGATAATGCCCATCAAGTACCAGTTCCAGAGCCATATCTTCCCAAACTTCCAGACCATGATTGACAAGGCTATTGGTCTGGAGAGCACACGCAGTGAACTGAGTGACCATAAACGGAAGTTTCAGTCTTAGAGAAGCTCTCGCCAGCATTACAGCTCTCCACATGGTTACCAGTACTGCTCGGGTGGTCAGCAACAGCAGTACAACAATCAGACTCAGCGCTTTGCTCAACAAGTCCAGAGGTATAATCAGCAGCATCAACGCACTCCTACTAACCAGCAACAGAACCGTTCAGGCAATGCTACTGGAGCACCGGTGACGGCCAACAACCCAGTCACACCAGTGAGGCCTAATGGGTGCTTCAAGTGTGGATAGATACAACATTACTCCAACAGATGCCCTCAGAATAATCCTCAGACTCCTCAGGCACAAAGGAATAGTGGGCAGAAGAATGGCTAGTCGTCTGCACCAATTTAGAGCAACATGGCTCAGCACAATTATGCTCGTGGCAGAGTGAATCATATGAAAGCTGAAACAGCCCAGGAAGCAAATGATGTGGCACTCGGTATGTTCTTTATCTACTCAGAACCTACTACAGTCTTGTTTGATTCTGGAGTATCTCATTCATTCATAACTGATGCATTTGTGACTAAAATGAACATACCAAGACAATCTATGAAGAAACACTTGCTAGTTAGTTCACTAGGTGGTGAAATGAGAGCTACCCACTTGTGTTCACAAGTCACTATCAGATAAAACTTCTTAGCAGACCTAGTAGTCCTAAAATCAAATGATATTTATGTGATACTGGGTATGGATTCGTTGGCAAAACATGGAGTCATTCAGTGTCCTAAGAAGTCAGTCTTGTTGACAACTCCCCAAGGAGGCAAGATTGAGTTAGTTCCAACAACCAGGAATGATGGGACATTCGATCGGATGAAGGGAAAGGCGCTGGAGGATATCAAGGTTTTTTCTAAATTCCCGACGTGTTTCCAGATGGTCTACCAGGTATGCCACCTGATCGTGACTTTGAGTTTGTCATTGATTTAATACCTGGTACTACACCTATTACAAAAAGGGCATATAGAAGGGATGTGAATGATTTGTCTGAACTTAAGAACAAATAGATGAGCTAGTAGCTAAAGATTCAACCTAGTTCATCACCTTGGGCAGCACCTGTTATCTTTGTGGATAAGAAGGATGACACCCGAAGAATGTGTATAGATTATAGAGCCTTGAATGATGTTACTATCAAGAACAAATACCGACTTCCTAGAATAGAAGATTTGTTTGATCAGTTGAGGGGTGCAATAATCTTTTCAAAGATTGACTTGCAATCATGTTATCATCAGATAAAGATTCACTTTGAGATATGGGCTGTACAAGTTCCTAGTGATGTCATTCGGATTGACCAATACCCCTGCAAGTTTCATGTATCTGATGAATAAGGTGTTTATAGACTATCTGGACAAGTTTCTAGTGGTGTTCATTAATGATATCTTGGTGTTTTCCCGGAGGTGAAGAGGAGCATGAGGAATATCTCAGACTAGTGTTGCAGAAGTTGTGTGAGCATCAGCTATATGCCAAGTTCAATAAGTGTGATTTCTAGTTGAATGAAGTCTCTTTCCATGTGATCACTGATGGAGGAATCAATGTGGATCCACGCAAGGTCCATGATGTTTCGAAGACACTACTAGAAAACCCCCCTTGTAGCTACGCTATATTTAGAGTTAGACATGCTTTATTTCGTATCTATAGCCATGTAGGCACGCTTTCATAAAGCGTGTTAGAAGCGTCTTCGTATGGACCATGTCAGGCTTTATAGAGATGAATTAGTTTAGCACATCAAGGTAAGGAAAGACGTAGAATATGCCTAAACCCAGGAGTTTCCTAGGAATGGTAGGATACTATCGCACATTCATTGAGGGATTTTCCAAGGTTGCTAAGCCTCTTACTTCTTTGCTGGAAAAGGGAAAAGAATTTAAGTGGGATGATGCATGTTAGCAAAGTTTTGAATAATTGAAAAAGAGACTGACCACATCACCTATACTAGTATGACATTCATAAGGGCTTTGATCTGTATCGTGATACCTCTGGTCAAGGTCTTGGTTGTGTGCTGATGGAAAAGGTCGAGTTGTGGCCTATGCTTCCAAATAATTGTGAAAACATGAGAAGAACTATCCGACACATGACTTGGAGCTGGCAGCCGTAGTGCACACTCTAAAAATTTGGAGACACTATATGGTGGGTAACCGATGTTGGATTTTCATTTACTACAAGAGTTTGAAATATATTTTCACTCACAAGGACCTGAGTTTGAGGCGGTGCATATGGTTGGAGTTAATTAAAGATTATGATAAACCAATTTTGTAGCAGATGCTCTTAGCCGCAAGAGTTAGATCAACATGGCACTTGGTCGAGCGATACCTGATGAGTTGTGTTTAGAGATGGAACGACTCAACCTTGGAATTCTTGATCATAGTGAGGCAGTGGTTATGGAAGTAGAACCAACCTTGGAGTGGGAAATCAGAGAAGGTCAAGCAGAGGTGAGAATATTAATGAGGTTAAAGCTTTGCTTGCTTCAGGAAAGGCCATGGATTTTGCCATAGATCATCAAGGGGCTGTTTGGGTGAGAAACAGAATATGTGCCTAACAATGCTCGTCTCCGTGAGATTATTTTGAAGGAAACACATGACTCAGCATACTCCATTCACCTAGAATACAAAAATATTAGTGGGGTGGTTTGAAGATGGATGTTGCAACTCATGTAGCTTTGTGTGACGTATGTCAGAGGGTGAAAGCAGAACATCAGAGACCAGCAAGGTTCCTTCAGCCACTAAAGGTGCTCGAGTGGAAATGGGAAGAGATTGGAATGAACTTTATTGTTGGGTTATTGTTGACGGTTCTTAACTATGAATAATCTTTGTCAACAAAAGCATAAAACAATCATTAAACTTAGAATAGGGCTTTTAAACTAACTCTTTCCATAAGTTTTGGTGATTAGTGCTATACAGGCCTCCACATGTGAAAATGTTGAGAAAAGAGGAAGAAGATACAGGAAAACAACTACCTTACGTTGGTATAGACTATGGCTGAGAAAATTGAATTCAAATAAAATACTCCAAGAGATCATGATTCATCAATCTAAGTTCCTAGAAGACATGGGTTAGGAAACGTGAGAAAATAAAAAGATGTGTGCCAGAAGGCATGGTAGAAAGATGCATGGACCCTACGAAGGCATGCCACATGCTGATAAAATATAAAAAAGAAGAGGGCATACCAAAATAAAAGAAAGATGTACATCCAAAAAGGATGTGCCATTGAGAGAAAAGATTTATGACTTAAAGAAAGCACGACAACCTAGCCCATGTCCAAAAAGGAACAAGGAAAAGGTGGTCTGATAAAAAGGAGTCAACATAACTAAAGTGACCAGCCACAGAATATGACTTGCTACTTCTGTCGGTTGATTGTTTGATTTAACAATATATGAGAAATAAATATGTTATGTATATTCCTACAACTCCACACACCAAATTTTTTTTGGTGAGGAATAAAAAATAAAGAGAGACTGAGAGTACAAGAGTATGAAGTTGTGCTATTCTACTTAAAAAAAGTCCAAGTATGTGATAAAAGAAACGTCATGAACCTAGACTTTTCTATTCAATATTATTATATTTTCCTCAATCCTTCACTCGGGACAAGCAAAGGACTAAGTGTGGGGGTATTTTTTGGCATTTCTTAACTATGAATAATCTTTGTCAACAAAAGCAAAAAAACAATCATTAAACTTAGAATAGGGCTTCTATACTAACTCTTTCCACAAGTTTTGGTGATTTGTGCTATACAGGCCTCTATAGGTGAAAATATTAAGAAAAGAGGAAGAAGATACAGGAAAACTTCTACCTTACGCTGCACGCTTTTCAAAGGAACCAAACGAAGGGCCTATCAAAGTCAACAGAAGCCATCGTCAATGAAAAACAGAGGAAGGCCCAGTCCATGGCCCACCACGCTAAGGTCGTGGTCGGGAACCTGCAGCGTGGGACCGCCTGGGCCCACGGATCGGCCGGGCCACTACTGACACCGTTGGCGCCAAGTTTTCGTGAGGCGGTGCTAAGGCAGTTCGCAAGGTCCGTAACATCTACTACCATACTTAGATCATTTTGAACTGACCTATAGACTTAGAAATTTCATTCGTTAGTTCGGGGAATTACTAGTAAATAGAGGAAGGTGTCAAGACCTTGGATCAAGTGGTTTTATACCTTAAGGGTCTTTTGACAAAACATCATACTAGGTCACTGAAGCAAGCAAGAGATAGATAGAAATTTCCCACCTTGAGAGTTTTCATTAGAGAGAAGGACAACACTATCTTAAGATTCAATCTCTCTTTCCCAGATCCTAGGGGTAGCTTAGTAAGACAATAATTATATTATGTTCCATGTGGATTTCGATACCCTGAATGCTTCTGGGTGAAGTGCTACATCAGTATTTTCGTGCGCTTGCAGATTAGTAAGAGTTAAGGAACACCAACAATTACCTCACACTAGTTCTGGTTATGGTTCTATATGGGTTATCATGGATCAATTAACCAAGTTTGCATATTTCATACCAGTCACAACAACATATGATGGGGAGCGATTAGTTGAGTTGTACATGTCAAGAATAGTATGCTTGCATGATGTTCCAAAGAAGATAGCCTCTGATCATGGTACCTAGTTTAACTCTTATTTTTGGCAAAGATTGCATGAATCAATGGACACAAGACTCAACTTCAGATCTGCTTCACATCCACAGACAGATGGACAGGCTGAAAGGACCAATCATATTCTTG
This sequence comes from Digitaria exilis, assembly GCA_015342445.1. Taxonomy (NCBI): domain Eukaryota; kingdom Viridiplantae; phylum Streptophyta; class Magnoliopsida; order Poales; family Poaceae; genus Digitaria; species Digitaria exilis. The sequence goes on along the minus strand of JACEFO010001695.1, from coordinate 484,617 downwards.
AGGACATGCTCCGGGCTTGTGCACTGTTGGCAGCCACAATATGTCACTTTTGGCCGCCAACCTTTGCAATTAACCATGGGATTTGAGTGACGTACACATAGTATTTTATTTAAACTAATGAGTTCCGCGAGTTTTGTGTCCCAACATGTTTTGTAGAAACTATATGTAATACGGTGCACAAATACTACTATTGGTGAAGCATAAGTTGAGGCCATACAAATGAAGGTTCATTCTAAACATGTCGACAAAAGGGACACTTGGACATGGTGCAAAAGTCAGCCAAATCACATATTTGACAGCACCCTGTTGAAGGGCTCTCCGAGATGATCGAAATGGACACTTGGATCACCCAATTTGAAGTCTGGATGGAAATGTTATGCCACCCGGTAGATCACCGGTGCAGCCTGGCTGGCTGGCCGGCCGGCCTGGCCGTGGCCGGCCGTTCGGGCCCAAATTCACCAACATGCAAGGAAACACAAGTATAGATCATCCCAACCGGAATTTGCTTAGTCAGTGCATCCTACGACCAAAAGTCCTAAAGCCATGGGTGAGGAGGCCCACTTGCATGCAACACATGGGCACGATCCACGAGAAACGCCTATGTGGACAACATGCAGCCGTCCAAGAGCAAGTCGGTGGAACAGAGGAACGAGATGAGACAAAGCCAAGCTGTCCGGCCTAGCGCAAGCCGTCTGGCCTCAAATTGGCACGTTGAAGCCAAGCAAGTTCGAATCCCACCGACTTGAGGAGATGATATTGAGCGTCCACGATAAGGCAATGCTGAAACTGACGAAATCCAAGGCCAGTCAGCCTAGGCCAAGCCGGCTGGCCAGCCGGCTGTGTGGGAGTTACATGAACAGACTTTGTGTGCCCGTCACCCCACCTGTTGGCATCACTACTACGTTGTTATACTGCCCTTGGATCACTATAAAAGGCGGCCTTCACCTCCACTTCTTCACCAACCCATACACCATCCTTGGAGAGAACAGTCCACAAGATGTATCAATCTACTATAGTGTAGATTAGCTAGGGAGAGTGTGAGGTGTGAGTTGACTTCGGTGACAGCCAAGCTGGGAGGAGAGGAGCTGAGTTCCCTCGGTCCTTCTCTGACATTGTAGCCACCTTGGAGGAATAAAGCTTTGGAGTTTATCTTTAGTATGTTCCTCATCTCTCTTCAGTATCTCGCTAGCACTTCTCATTTACTTCAGCATTTTATTTACCGTCATTGACCTACGTGATCCCTTGTCTATGTGATCATTGTATTGCTCATTTGGGGTTTCCTCATAAGCCCTTCCAGTTGGGTGGAGGTCAGTAGCTGATAGCTTAGGCGTGGTGCCTGATAGCTACCTTGGATTGTGTTCCACCTTACGGTATCGTTGTGGTAGGTGATAGGTGGTGACGGCCCTGTCCGTCCTTTGTATTCCACCACGTTCGGGTGTTTTCATAACAGTAGCTTGCTGAGCCCGGGGGACCCCTTTCTCATCCCATTCTAGTCCCCCCCCGCTCTAGTCATCGAATTAGATCATGTTAGTAGGTAGTATTATGTCTGGGTAATGAGTTGTCTAACTGAAGTTAAGCCCTCTAGCCTCATACCTTTTCTCCTATGGTGGGTCCGGTTGAAGATTTCTAGACTTAGCCGCGTCTACCGTTCCTTGGATTTGACATCCAGGTTTTACTCCCCTGGTGAAGGGCTACAATGGTGTCTGTGCGCTTGCGGAGAAATTCATTAGGCTAAGGAGTGCCAACATGCACTACAACATGGTCGCAGTTGGGATAAGAGTTTGCCTTATGCAGAGTTCTCTTATAACAACTGCTATCAGGCCAGTCTGAAGATGTCATCGATTGAAGCCTTGTACGGGAGAAAATGCAGAACACCCTTGTATTGGAGCCAAACGGGGGAAAGCAAAGTTTTTGGACCAAAGGTTCTCCAAGAGGCTGAGAAACATGTTCAGGTCATCCAAGATAATCTCAGGACAACTCAATCTAGGAAAAAAAGTTATGCGGACACCCGGAGAAGGGAATTGGCATTTGAAGTGGGAGATTGAGAGGATCTTGTAGATGCCTAGAGAGGGGGGTGAATAGGCGTACCTAATAAAACCTGAAAATTCTATCTTCACAAGTTGTCAGTGAAACCGGATCTTCCGAGTACCACTAGGTAGATCTGATGACCGGATCTTCCGAGACTTACTAGGAAGTTCCGATGTGAAAATAACCTTTGCTCGAGATTCAAAATCTAACAAGTTATTCGCAATTCCACTTGAATAGAAAGTTCACACAGGTACTCTAAGAGCTATATATGATGATCAAATGCAGCGGAAACCTTTATAGAGATAGATCGGGCAATATATAGCAAATATGAGGATATATGAACAATATGAAGTAAGCAACACAAAGAGACACGAGATTTGTTCCCGGAGTTCACTCCCAAGGGAGCTACGTCTCCGTTGAGGTACCCACAAAAGGTAGAGTCTCTTTCAACTCGTTTCCTCCCTCAATCGACCACAAAGATCAAGATTGAGTCACTTACTAGATGATTCCACACAAGGAATGGGTGATACAATCCTCCAAGGCGCTCCCACAAGCTAGGTGCTGCACTTGGTGACCTCTAACCGTCTAGGAGCAAGCTCCAAGACTAACAAACGCGAATCACAAGCCAAGGATGCTTCAAGTGCTTCTTGAGATGAACAAATGCTCCTCCTCACTCAAAGTCAACACCCAAACCTCAAATCTCTTCTCTCAACCAATACCCAAATGAATCTTGGCTAGGGCAAGGTTTGGAGGGGAGTGGAGAGAGCAAGAGAGAGCTAGAAGAGTGTTTTCTGTTCAGTTGTGCGAGCTAGGGTTGAAGGGGTAAGAGAGGGGGTATTTATACCCATGCCCAAAATCTAACCGTTTTGTTCTGAATCGGGCAAACCGGAACTTCCGAGTACTACTCGGATCTTCTGAATAGGCTTAGGTTAGCCGTAAAAATCCTAAGTGTACTGCCAAACTGGAATTTCCGATTCACAAAATCGGAACTTCTGATTTTGCCAAATTTTACTCAGTACCTTTTCGGATCTTCCGATTCACAAAATCGGATCTTCCGGTTTTGCTATTTTCTACTCAGTACCATTTCGGATCTTCCGATGAAGAAAACGGGAACTTCCGGTTTTACGCAGAACCAAACCGGAAGCTCCGAAGAACAACCGGATCTTCCGGAATTCCCTGAGAAAGTGAGTTTTGCCCCTTTTGTCTCTCAAAGTTAGTTTTCATCTCAATATAGCACTTTAGCAACCTTGATTCATCAGACACGTCCCCCTTGATAGTACGGTGTTTCCTATACTCAAATTCAAAGAATAAATTCAATTTAAATCCTCCATATGAGCTTCACACCATATAATTTGAATTGGGGACCTCCTTTGTATATATTCTTTTTCTTATTTCATTTAGCACCTGCACATACCTTAATAAAAGTATGAAACCTCTAAATTGTGGTTGTTATCACCACCAAAACTACTAGGGGGCCAAATGCACTTTCAATCTCCCCCTTTTTGGTGATTGATGACAACACAATTTGGGTAAATGATAATAGATAGATAGTTTCATTTCATTTCCGGAATTCATGTGATAAAGCTCCCCCTAAATATGTGCATCACCATAAAACGGCCTCAAATGCCTTTGCACATATTTATGTGAGAACTTTCTCATATCAATTTGAAGCATAAATACATGTGCATAGTGTGAGATATAAATCCGTGATGCATATGACAATATAATCACACAACAAAGTGAGAAGTAACATTACACCATCCATAGCATCACACATAAGAAAAATATGATAATCAAACCACACATCTAATAAGTCACAAACCGAGCATAATAAAGTTTTAGAAACCAAATAGTTCAAATCTCTCAAGCAACACACCAAATAACAAACCATCACAAAGTTCTTACATGTCCACACATAGAATGGAAATGAAAAGAAAAGATGGAAAGATAGATTGGTGGGGGTCCCCAAGCACCAAATTCACTCCCCCTTTGGCATCAAGAACCACAAAGGAGAGCTACTCGCTATCGTCCTCCGTGGCCTCATCATCCTCGTTATCTTGTGCTCCACTGGTGCCAGCTCCCGTCTCACGGCCGTCCAAGTCTTCCTCGATCTCATCTTCATCATCATCATCTTGAGCACCGGAGTGGAAGGTGAAGCGCTGAGTGTCAGGACCAAACTGATGTCCCTGTGGAGGAGTCCACTCATAGCACCATGGGTTCTCAAATGTAGGAGGAGGAGCAACCCTTTCTTCAGGTGGAGGAGATGGTGTGCGCTGGATGTCATAGCGCTGAAGAAGCTTCTACTGCCTCCGCTCAATCCGGTCAAGCTGAAGCTGCTGCCTATGCATAGTGTCGGAGTTGTGCTTAGCAACTTTGAAACATGCAAAAAGACCATGAGCGATGAAGCCAAGAGTGCTCTTCTTTGTGTTTGGCATGGCTGTGGAGGAGGGAGCTGCAAACTGAGAAGATGGTCCTTGAGAAGATGAGGCACCTGGATCACCTCTAGGAGTTTTCCTAAGCCTGTGAGAACCAATCTTCAACAGCTGCTCAAGTTTGCCCTTTGGTGGCTTGTATGGCAAGTGAGTCTTGTCAGCCATGATGTTGAGGCCAGTCAAATGCTTGATCACATGGAATATATAGGGTGCATAGTGATGGCCGCTCTTCGAGTCATGGGAGCAGTTGGCTATCTCATTCCAAAGAAAGTCTATGACCGAGAAGCCATGGCGGTGAGGATCCATCTGAAAGAGAAGATTCCTGGCATAGTTGGAGATATTATCGGCATCTCCAGCTCTAGGTGTCAAGGTGAATCTGAACAGCTGATTAAGAAGCTTGTAGAACGGTATGAGACCCTTGACTTGACCGTACACACACTTGGGGCCATAAGCTGCATCATACATGAAGGCCAAGCGACTGCTCTCTATGACGCCAACAGTGTGCAGACGAAGGGTGTCCTCTCTGTCAGATCTGTCCAGTCCAAGCAGCTCACCAAATTGCTCATACTTGAGCACAAACCTCTTCCCATCAATGGTGAAATGCATCTCAGCCTCCTCATCATCAATATATAAGGTGCATAGAATTGTGCCACAATCTCCTCATTCCAGTCACACCGAAAAGTCATAAGTCTGTCTAGCTTCTTCCTTCGACATGCTGAATAAACATTATCCACCACTTCCTTGATCAGTAGATCCAATGATCTCAAGTAAGCCCAATCAATGTAGTTCATCTCTGTGGTAGCATGGGCCTTACTCATGATGACACTTTCATACCAGTCAGCCTGGAATGGAAGCCAGAACTGTGGATCTCCCTAAAAACCTCTGGCAACTGTGCTGGGATTAGTGCCATACCGGACTGTGCACATGTCTAACTCAGTACTGCCCTTCTTGAATCCACCAAGCGAGGATCACGGGACTGTCTCTATGGTAAGGTCAGCTTTGCCACAGTGGACTCAAGATAGCTGAGATCAATATCCTCATTGGTTCCTCTGCCTCCACCTCTGCCACTGCCACTCCCCCTGCCACTGCCAGTTCCACTGCCACGACCACCACCTCTGCCACCAGTGGACGCAGTGGGCTTTGACCGAGGAGGAGCAACTTGCTCCTTGGTCCGCTTGCCCTTCCCTTTACCCTGAGGATCTGGGTCCACATACTCTTCCTCAGATGATTCCTCCACTTCCTCTTCTTCTTCATTTGAGTCGGGTGGAGCAAGTGGGAATGATTGCTTGGAAGCCAATCTCTTGGTACGACCCATCTGAGAAAAAGAGAGACAAAGGTCTTAGAAATAGAAAGAACACTTAAAGGCTTGAACAGGCACAAACCAGAACTTCCGAGTGGGAGCCGGAAGATCCGAGGGTCGGATCTTCCGGGTCGGACCCGGAACTTCCGGTTTTCACGGGTTCAAACTGAAAATTGTTGAATCTCGAGTTTCAGCCCACCAAAGTTTATGAGATCATAGATATGAGTTCTAGGACATAGCAGGAACCTAAATCCAAGAGTATATCAACATGCATCCACTACATTGAGAGGTCGGGTCTATGGATTTTGAATATGAACCCTAGGTTTGAATCCATGAAATATGTGATTTCCAATCCATTCAAAGGCTAGGCATTGATTCTAGAGATGTCATAGACCTAATATCTTCCATAGAATCCATTCAAAACTTGCATATATGAAACTTGAGATGACGGGAGATTTTGAATGAATTACCGTTGGATTTCCCGCGCGTTTTTGAAGAACCGGAGGATGGATTCGGATTATCCGAAGAGAGGAGCACCAAATCCACGGATTGGATTTGATTTTTGGTGGTGGAACTTAAAAATCGCCGCCGGAGGGAGACAGAGAGAGGGGGCGCCGGCGGTGGAGAAGAAAGGAGTGGAGTTAGGGTTCTTGAGGGGGATGAACTGAGTATTTATATACTCAGCCCGACGAAACCGGAACTTCCGGGTGGGAGCCAGAAGTTCCGATGTCCGGAAGATCCGGACATGGAACCGGAAGATCCGATTCGACAGAGGAAAGCCCAAAAGGATTTTTCAAGGAATTTGATTTTGGATTGAAAGATGGTCTAAGACATGGACATGTAAGATTGTTGACTTACAAAGATCAGTGACAAACAACAATACATAGATATGATCTTTGAGAGCCAAGATGTGATCCAACGACCACAAAAACCAACATTTTGAAAAATTCACACAAATAAAACATTTTATTCCTATCTAGGCAACATATCAAGAGTGTGTGCTAAACATCAATCCAAGTTACGAGAATCCAAGTTATTTAACTCATTCCTTAGATAACAAAACCTTCGCTCATCAAGTGGCTTGGTAAATATATCCGCTAGGTTTCTCTTTGTGCTCACATGGCGCATGTGGATATCTCTCCTAAGTTCATGGTCTCTCAAAAAGTGATGTCTTATGTCTATGTGTTTGGTTCTTGAGTGGTTTATGGGGTTCTTGGCTAAGTTGATGGAGCTCTCATTGTCACATAGGAGTGGAATTTTGGTAAAGTTGCATCCGTAGTCACTCAAGGTTTGCCTCATCCATAATAATTGTGCACAACAAGCACCCGCCGCCACGTATTCCGCTTCGGCAGTGGATAAAGCAACTGAATTTTGTTTCTTGGAACTCCACGACACTAAGGACCGCCCAAGGAATTGGCATGTCCCCGTCGTACTTTTCCTATCCACTTTGCAACTGGCATAATCCGAATCGGAATAGCCAAGTAGACGGAAATTGGAGCCTTTGGGATACCACAAGCCAAGGTTAGGGGTATGAACTAAATATCTAAAAATTCTCTTAACGGCCATCAAATGACACTGCTTAGGATTGACTTGAAATCTAGCACACATGCACACACTAAGCATAATATCAGGCCTAGATGCACAAAGATAAAGCAATGAACCAATCATAGAGCGATATACCTTTTGACCAACGGATTTACCTTTGGAATCAAGATCAAGATGTCCATTCAATGCCATTGGAATCTTGATGGGCTTGGCATTAGCCATGTCAAACTTCTTGAGCATATCACTTGTGTACTTTGTTTGACTAAGAAAAGTTTCTTCCTTCAATTGTTTGATTTGAAAGCCAAGGAAGAACTTCAATTCACCCATCATGGACATCTCAAATCTCTTGGTCATGATCCTACTAAACTCATCACAAAATTTCTTATCGGTTGAGCCAAAAATAATGTCATCAACATAAATTTGACAAACGAATATAGCATTATCAACTTTTCTTGTGAAGAGAGTAGAATCGGCTTTGCCTATTTCAAAACCATTCTTGAGAAGAAAATCCTTTAAGACATTCATACCATGCTCTCGGAGCTTGCTTAAGCCCATAGAGCGCCTTATTGAGCTTGTACACATGGTTGGGAAATTTGGGATCTTCAAAGCCCGGTGGTTGTTCCACATACACCAACTCGGAGAGGGGGCCATTCAAAAATGCACTCTTCACGTCCATTTGATAAAGCTTGAAATCATGGTGAGAAGCATAGGCTAATAATATACGAATCGACTCAAGCCTAGCTACCGGTGCATAGGTTTCACCAAAATCCAAACCTTCAATTTGGGTGAAACCTTGTGCCACTAACCTTGCCTTGTTTCTTGTCACTATACCATATTCATCTTGCTTGTTGCGGAAGACCCACTTGGTGCCAATCACATTTTGCTTCGGTCTTTCCACCAACTCCCACACTTCATTTCTTGTGAAGTTGTTTAATTCATCTTGCATGGCTAGAACCCAATCCGGATCTCCAAGTGCTTGTTCTACCTTAAGAGGTTCCAACGAAGAGACAAAGAAGTAAAATCCACAAAATTTTTGCAAGCGTGAGCGAGTGGTTACCCCTTTTCTTATACTGCCAAGAATATTCTTGACGGAGTGATCTCTTTGAACTCTTCGGTGAACTCTAGGATGAGCAAATTTTGATCGTCTTTGAATGGGTTGCTCATCTTCATCATCATCTTCATTTTCATTTACATTTACTTGATCACCACTTTCTTCATGAGTTTTTTGACTTAGGCTTTGAGCTTGGTCATTAATTTGAACTTGCTCTTGATTTTGCTCTTGACCTTCATGAGAGCTAGGTGGTTCAACTCTTGTAGATGATGGTGGTTCCTTTTCTTGCACTTGAGCTTCCTTCTCTCTTGGTCTAACTTCACCAATGGCCATTCTCATGATAGCTTCACTTGGAGGTTCTTCTTCCTCTACAAAACTTGGATTAACTTGCTCTACTTGAGAGCCGTTGGTTTCATCAAATTTCACATCTACCGAGATTTCAACACAACCGGTGGTTTTGTTGAAAACACGATAGGCATGCTCGTTAGTACCACAACCAAGAAGAAAACCTTCATCTACCTTTGGTGCAAACTTTGAGCTTTTGGGTTTCTTGTTAAGTATAAAACACTTGCACCCAAAAACTCTAAAGTAGTGCACCTTAGGTTTGTTACCGGTTAGGAGTTCATATGCCGTCTTGCCAAGAATCTTATGAAGATATAGTCGGTTGATGGCATGACAAGCGGTGTTGATTGCCTCCGCCCAAAATTGATCCGAAGTCTTGTATTAATCAAGCATGGTTCTAGCGGCTTCAATAAGAGTTCTATTTTTCCTCTCCACTATACCATTTTGTTGAGGGGTATAGGGAGCGGAGAACTCATGCTTGATTCCCTCTTCATCAAGAAATTCTTTAATATTTGTATTCTTGAACTCGGTGCCATTGTCACTTCTAATGTTCTTGACTTTTACTTTAAATTCATTTTGAGCTCTCTTGATGAATTTCTTCACAACACCTTGCACTTCACTTTTATCTTGCAAAAAGAATACCCAAGTGAAGCGAGAATAATCATCAACAATGACAAGACCATATTTGTTACCACCAATACTAATATATGCAACGGGACCAAATAGGTCCATGTGTAGGAGCTTGAAAGGCCTTGTTGTAGTCATCACGTTCTTGACAGGGTGTGGAGCTCCAACTTGCTTTCTGGCTTAGCATGCACTACACAACCTATCTTTCTCAAACACAACATCGGTTAGTCCTAGGATGTGCCCACCTTTTTGAAGTTTGGCCAAGTTCCTCATCCCAACATGAGCTAGACGGCGGTGCCATAGCCAACCCATGTTAGATTTTGCCACTAAACAAGTCTCGGGCGTCACTTTATCAATTGTGAAATCAACTAAATAAAGTTTGTCCTTCAAGCGACCCGTAAAATCAATAGAGGAATCCTCCCTTCTAAAGACGGTCACACCCTCATGAGTAAAGAGACAATTGTAGCCCTTTTCATAAAGTTGAGAAACGGACAACAAATTGTATCCCAAAGATTCAACTAGAAAAACATTGGTAATCGAATGATCATTTGAGATGGCAATCTTACCAAGACCAAGTACCTCCCCCTTACTATTATCACCAAACACAATATTCTCTGTGGGTTCAATACTTGGCTCAAATGATGTGAACATGTCTTTCTCCCCGGTCATATGATTTGTGCATCCACTATCAAGCACCCATCCTGTGCCGCCGGAGGAGTAGACCTACAAAACAAGTTTAAGCTCGAGATTTAGGTACCCAAAAAGATTTGGGTCCTTCAAGGTTAGCCGAATAAATTCTAGGTACCCACACATTTCTCAAAATGGATTTCTTTGTGTAGGCACCAACATATTTAATCACAAATTTACCATTCTTGTCCATGGTTACCATATAATCACTTGTATAAGATGGTGAAGGCACATGTGTCTTACTTTTCACCTTCTCTTTACCTTTACCTTTCTTTTCACCCTTAATCTTGTTTGAGTGACTCTTACCAACATCAATCTTTGGAACACCATGAGCAATGTTCATGAAATCACCAAGTTTAGTCCCTTTGATGAACTTGGGACCTTCATAGCCATTTGTCACTTGCTTACCATTGGTCTTACCACCTCTCTTGAGTCCAAGACCGTCCTTGATGCTATGATGCCTACCATCATCATATTTTACCTTGGACTTACCTTTGTCCTTTCCTTCTAACTCTTCTCTCACTAGCATGTTCAATCTCTTGATCTCATTGTCTTTTGTTTTTACTAACTCCTCTAGCTTGGCAACGTTAGTGAGATAAGCATTCACATCAATTTTATAACATTTTGAACAACCTTCACTAGTAGAAGCATTGGAGTCAAGGTTAGCCTTGGATGAAGAAGAGGTGCTCTCCCAAAGAACACTATAGTTCACTTCAAGATTTTTGTATTTGATCTCTAAGCATGATAAGCTTTCTTGAAGTTCACCATTTTTTCTCTTTTGGATAGCAAGAGATTCATTTGCCAAAGTGAGATCCTTTGACATCTTCTCTTTAGAGTCATTAGCTATAGACAAGTCTACTTCTAATTTCTCTATCCTCCCTTTTTCCTTAGCAAGAGCTTCTGACAAAACACGGTTTTTCTCCTTCTCAAGGATGAACAAGTCTTCTTGCTTTACAAGGAGCTCATCCCTTTTATCTAGCTTCTTAGCTAGCTTTTTAATTTCTTTATAACCTTTCTTCCCAAAACATTTTATCATGTTTTCCTTAACCATTTCATCCTCATCACTAGATTCATTTTCTATGTCATTGCAAGGAGGAGTAGAGGAAATATATTTGGATGTCACCTTAGTGCCCTTAGCCATAAGGCAAAGAGGGGCATGGTCTTCATCATCACTATCGAACAAGTTGGTGAAGAGACGACTTGATGAAGAGCTTGGTTTATGAATGGCAAGAGTTGTTACGTTCTCATCTTCCGACTCTTCATCACTTGATAGCCATTCCATACCAAGATGAGCTTGTCTTGAGTACTTCTTCTTATGATCATAGCTCTTCTTGTTGTCATAGCTTCTCTTGTTCTCTTCTCTCTTGTCCTCCTTCTTGTGCTTACCATCTTACTTCTTGTTGGGACACTCGGCAATGAAGTGTCCATATTCACCACATTGGTAACATGGTCTCTTCTTGCTTCTTCTAGTGTCCTTGCTCCCATTTCCTTTCTTGAAATTTCTCTTCTTGAGGAAGCCTCTAAAGTTCTTGATAAGCAATGCAATTTCTTCATCGGTGCTCTCATCTTCATCACTTGTATCTTCCTTCTTGGCTTTGGATGACTTCCCTTTTTCTTCACCTTCTTGTTTTGCCTTCAATGCAATATCTTTCTTGTTCTTCTTGCTTAAGGCCGCTTTTGCTTCCTTCTCGGCAAGTTCATGTTGAAGCAACTCTCTAAGAAGGTAAACCGGCGTCATCTTCTTGAACTTCTCATCTCTTCTAATCATTTGGGCAAGATGAAAGTCCTTTGGAGTGAATGCCTTCAATAATTTCTTTGTGGCTCGATAGTCACTCCACTCTTCACTTCCAAGTGCTCTAATGGTGTTGATCATCCCCATGAGCCTATCAAACATTTGTTTAGTAGTCTCATTATCAAGCATGACAAACTCTTCTAGTTGATTATCTAGCAAATCAATTTTGCCCTCCTTGATCATGAATGTCCCTTCATGTGACTCTCTAAGAATATCCCAAATATCCTTTGTCACCTCCACATGTTGAATCTTGTTGAATTCTTGAGGAGACAAGGAGTTGGTGATGATTTTTGTAGCTTGAGCGTTGCAGTAGTAGTCTTGTACAAGCTCCGAAGTCATATTCCCTTTCTTGGGCTTCTTCACACCTACACACATAATCTCCCAAAGAGAGGGATGAAGCCCGAAGAGATGCAATTTCATGTCATAGGCTCATTTTGAGTAGTTTGTTCCATCAAAATATGGTGTCTTGCCAAGATTAATAGATTGAAAATGAGATGCATTGAAATTAGATATATCACTGTAGTCAAGTGGAACACGAGTTAACCCCCTTGACTTGTGTTTCTTCTTCTTCTCTTTCTTCTTATCCTCCTCTAGCTTCTTTAGCTTCTTTTTCAACTTTTCTATCTTCTTAGCCTTTGAGTCGGCGTCCGAACTCTCATCCGAGCTAGAGTCCGAACTTGAGCTTGAGCTTCCACTTGGTATGGGTGATGCATCCTTCTTTGATCTTTTGCTTCTTGTTGACTTGAAAGAAGCTTTATCATCATTATCTAGAGGAGGTAGATCGATGAGTGGAGCTTGAGAATTGATGATGTCCACGTTTTCTTCACCTTCAATCCTCGACATCTTGATTCTCTTGAGCGGTTAAGCCTTGACAAGAGCCTCGGCTCTGATACCAATTGAGAGGATCTTGTAGATGCCTAGAGGGGAGGTGAATAGGCGTACCTAATAAAACCTAAAAATTCTTTCTTCACAAGTTGTCAGTGAAACCGGATCTTCCGAGTACCACTAGGAAGATCCGATGACCGGATCTTCCGAGACTTACTAGGAAGTTCCGATGTGAAAATAACCTTTGCTCGAGATTCAAAATCTAACAAGTTATTCGTAATTCCACTTGAATAGAAAGTTCACAGAGGTACTCTAAGAGCTATATATGATGATCAAATACAGCGGAAACCTTTATAGAGATAGATCAGGCAATATATAGCAAATATGAGAATATATGAACAATATTAAGTAAGCAACACAAAGAGACACGAGATTTGTTCCCGGAGTTCACTCCGAAGGGAGCTACGTCTCCGTTGAGGTACCCACAAAGGGTAGAGTCTCTTTCAACTCATTTCCTCCCTCAATCGACCACAAAGATCAAGATTGAGTCACTTACTAGATGATTCCACAGAAGGAATGGGTGATACAATCCTCCAAGACGCTCCCACAAGCTAGGTGCTACACTTGGTGACCTCTAACCATCTAGGAGCAAGCTCCAAGAGTAACAAACGCGAATCACAAGCCAAGGATGCTTCAAATGCTTCTTGAGATGAACAAATGCTTCTCCTCACTCAAAGTCAACACCCAAACCTCAAATCTCTTCTCTCAACCAATCCCCAAATGAATCTTGGCTAGGGCAAGGTTTGGAGGGGAGTGGAGAGACCAAGAGAGAGCTAGAAGAGTGTTTTTTGTTCAGTTGTGCGAGCTAGGGTTGAAGGGGTAAGAGAGGGGGTATTTGTACCCATCCCCAAAATATAACCGTTATATTCTGAATCGGGCAAGCCGGAACTTCTAAGTACTACTAAGATCTTCTGGATTGGCTTAGGTTAGCTGTAAAAATCCAAAGTGTACTGCCAAACCGGAACTTCCGATTCACAAAATCGGAACTTCCGATTTTGCCAAATTTTACTCAGTACCTTTTCGGATCTTCCGATTCACACAATCGGATCTTTTGGTTTTGCCATTTTCTACTCAGTACCATTTCGGATCTTCCGATGAAGAAAACCGGAACTTCCGGTTTTACGCAGAACCGAACTGGAAGTTCCGAAGAACAACCGGATCTTCCGGAATTCCCTGAGAAAGTGAGTTTTGCCCCTTTTGTCTCTCAAAGTTAGTTTTCATCTCAATATAGCACTTTAGCAACCTTGATTCATCACACACGTCCCCCTTGATAATACGGTGTTTCCTATACTCAAATTCAAAGAATAAATTCAATTTAAATCCTCCATATGAGCTTCACACCATATAATTTGAATTGGGGACCTCCTTTGTATATATTCTTTTTCTTATTTCATTTAGCACCTGCACATATCTTAATAAAATATGAAACCTCCAAATTGTGGTTGTTATCACCACCAAAACCACTAGGGGGTCAAATGCACTTTTAGAGACTTTGTATATCTCAAGGTGTCACCTATCATAGAACTTTGCAGGTTCAATGTTAAGGGGAAGTTATCACCTTGGTTCATCGATCCTTTCAAGATCTTCGAAAGGAAAGGTGAAGTGGCATATCAACTAGAGTTGCTTGCTCGACTGTCAGATGTGTATGATATGTTCCACGTGTCTCAGTTAAAGAAATCTTTGAGAGTGCCTAAAGAGCAATTATCAGTGGAAGAGTTGAATGTCAAGGATGACTTAACTTATTTTGAACACCCTTTCAATATCTTGGAAACTTCTGAGAGACTCACAAGGAATAAGGTTATCAAAATGTGCAAGGTACAATGGAGTCATCATACAGAGGATGAGGCCACCTAGGAAAGGGAAGATGAATTGTGTGCAGAGTTTTTTCATCTGTTCTCTAATGTTTCTTAATCTCGAGGACGAGATTCTCTTTAGGGGTGGGATTTGTAACACCCTAAAAAGACCATCACAACAAAACAATGTAAGCAACATGTTTGTTTAGCTATTAAGGATTAAATAAATGGTTAATAAAATTTCATTTTGTTTAACTATGAACAACACTTATATTCCTAAATTAATAAGCGCATTGCATTCATGCTATTGCAGTTGTTTTTGAGTGAGTTTTGATCAAGCAAAGTTTGCAAAAGTTAGAAATGTTTAAACTTCAACTTTCTCTCAATCTTGTCTCCCAGCCGGCCCAACACACCTCTTTCTATTCTCTCCTTATTTTTCTTTCTGAACCGGGCCAACACTTCTCTCCCTCTCTCTCTCTCTCTCTGTGTGTGTGTGTGTGTGTATTTCTCTCTCGGCATGCTGCTGCTCGGCCCAACTTGATCCACCGGCCCAACTCGCACCCCCTTCTCTGGCCCTCTCACGCTCTCGCTACCAAGCAGGGCCCACCTATTGGGGTCGTCCCCTACTTCCAACTGAGCCGCCACACATCTCGTGTCGCAGCCACACTCGCGCCCGCACCCATCTTGCCTATTTTGTTATGGGATTCAATGCAATGCCATCAAGAGCCATGTTGGCACTCCTTAGCCTTGACAAATTACTCTACAAGCACAAAGAGATAGATGTAGCCTTTTAACCAGGGGAGTACAACCTAGGTGTCAAATCTAAGGAATGGTAGATGCAACTAAGCCTAGGACTATTCAACCAGACCCACTAGGGGAGAAGAGGTACGAGGGTAGAGGGCCGAACTTTAGTTAGCCAACTCGTTACCCAGATAACTTGCTACTCGCTAACATGATCTACTTTGACGGCTGGTGGGAAGGATCTCAGAAAGGGATAAGAGGGGGATCCAACGGCATCCTGCAAATACTGTTATGAAAACACCCGAACGTGGTGGACTACGAAGGATGGACACAAGGCTGTCACCACCTGCCGCCTACCACAACGATACTGTGGGGTGGAACACAACCCAAGGTAGCTATCAAGCACAGGCACCATGCCTAAGCTATCTACCTACTGACTTCTGCCTCCGCGAAAGGCTAGAAGAAACCCCAAACGAGCAGCCTTGCTAACTCACGCAGACAAGAGATCCCGTAGATCAAAGTA
The DNA here is from genome assembly GCA_015342445.1 of Digitaria exilis. Taxonomy (NCBI): domain Eukaryota; kingdom Viridiplantae; phylum Streptophyta; class Magnoliopsida; order Poales; family Poaceae; genus Digitaria; species Digitaria exilis. The sequence goes on along the minus strand of JACEFO010001695.1, from coordinate 468,871 downwards.
AGCTCATAGACAAATTACTAGAAGTAAAAAGAGGAACTAGCGAGATACTAAAGATAGACGAGGAACTTACTCAAAGAAGCTTCATTCCTCTGAGTTGTATACATAGTTAGAGTTGAGCCCACAAACCCGGCTCGGCTCCCTATTGGAGTAGAACCGACAAACTCGGCTCTCCTCCTAGCTCAGCTCTCAACCAAGCTCTCACCTCACACTCTCCCTATTCTACTAATAAAGTGAAGCAACTACATCTTGAACTCTTCTTCTCTCCTTGGAATGATGTGTTGTGAAGTGAAGCACCAGGGTCCTTTTATATATATAGCGATGTCCAGTCGGTTTGGGGGTCGAACCAACTAAGCGAACCGCCATAGAAAGATGGGCCTAGGCCGGCCAGGCGACCATATCCATACATTTGCACCACCTTTGGCGTGGATGCTCCAGATAACTTCGCAATGCCATTTGCTGAGGCCATTGCTCAAGTGGGGGAGGTTTGCACCCGAAAGGTGGGCCCTCCTATCCGTGAATTATTCTTTCGGGTCCATCGGATTGCACCACCTTCAAATCCATGGTTCAGGGGTAGTAAGAATGTGTTTTCTCACACCTGGATTGAGGTTGTGGCAGTTGGGCATGGTTTTGGGACGGACAGCTTGTTCTTTGGCCGGCCGGCCAGCCAGCCACCCAGGGCTGCACCGATGATCTTTCCGGAGGCACAACTTTTCCGTCCGAACTCCGAATTGAGTGATTCAAGTGTCCATTTTGATCATATCGGAGAGCACTTCAACATAGTTCTGTCAAATATATGATTTGAGTAATTTTTACACCATATCCAATCACATTTTTTATGTCTCATAGTTTCTTCATCAATGAGGGTATTTGTGCACCATTTTACCTGTATTCCTTGCAAAACATGTTGAGACACGAAACTTGTGGAACTAATTAGTATAAATGATATTATTTACATGCATCACTTATAGGTCCACCATTATATCCATGGTTGACGGTTAAAATTGGCATATAATAGCCGTCAACAAGCCCCCACTACATAGTCGCCCTCTCCTTCTCGCTTGCAGCAATGCCCTAATCAACCCGGATTTGAATGCTCTGTCAATGGAAACTTCAATTCTCTCCCCCCCTCTCTTTCCTTTGTGCTACAACTTTTCCTTGCCCAATCCTCGGGCTATAAAGCTCCTTCCTTCCCCAATCAAGCTTTCCTTTCCACCTTTTGCAATCCCGCAGCAACGCTGCCCAATTTCTAGCTCGCTGCCGCCATTTCCACCAAACTCTCGCTCTGCTTGCTCGTCGACCCCGACATGGTGCCATCGCGTTGGTAAGGTCCTAAGCAAGGTTTTGGGAAGTTTCCCCCTCTCTTTCTTGCCGTTCCTCACGTTTGTTGGCTTGTCGAAGTTGGCCGGGCTGCCGCCTCTCGTCGCTGGCCTCCTCCGTCGTGGGATATTAACCATGAAGCCTCGGATTAGGGTCCTCAAGTCTATGGCACTCCCCCGAACCAAAAGCCCGGTAGAACCAAGGTCCCTAGCCTCGGCTTCGGGCTCGCCGGATTTGTGCCACCCGTCGTCGCTCACCGCCAGCAGCCACCTCCACCCGAACCTCTCTAAGAACCCCTCCATTAGGTTCGCTATCTCTCTAACTTCCTCTCAAGCCTGGAATCGCCAAGAATGGTGCTCTCTAGCCTCGACTCGTCGTACATCGGAGTTGAGCGTTTGCCGTCGCTTGTCGCCGGCCAACGACGTGCTCCAATCGCGCCGAAAGCTCCACTAGTAGCTTGCCAGTGTCACAACCTTCTTATCAAGCCTAAAACTCCGCTAAAACATGGATCTCAACCCCAGTTTTGCCTTCACCGTGGCATGCCGCCCTCCACCGCTCGTCGCCGGCCACCCCCTTCGCCGAACTCACCACACCGATGCCTCACTTTAGTTTGTCAAGTCACCAGCTGTGCTCCGTGCCAAGAATCATCACAAATGGTGGTCTCTAAACCCGGATTGGCTCTACTCAGGCGAAGCACCGCCACTCGATCTCGCCGAAGCCCGCACAAACTTCCCCAATCACCATGGCCATCGGATCGCGATCCAACGGACCGCATGAGCCCGCAATCGAGTCAACCAGGGATACACCCAGTCAGCCCTTTCGACTAAGCTATAGAGCCCCTCTATTTTCTGGGATTTAACCTTCCGTCCAACGCCATTGAAAAATATTTCAACATAAGCCCTTTTTCACAGTTTAGCCCCTAAACCTTTGAAATATCAAACCAGCCGTCCTCCTTTTAAGTCATGACCCCCCTATGTTTCTATATAAAATTATATAAAAGTCCTCTGTTTCTTTTGAAAACAGCTATTGAAGTTTAGCTTAGTCACATAATAGCCCCTAGAAATCCGTTTTTGCCATAACTAGAACATTTCAAATTGGTTTAGAGTGATTTTTTGGTCATGAGTTCACCTATGCATAAACAGTAGATCTAGCTGCACGTTCACTCTAGCTGCATGTTTACACTTTTTACTAGTGAATGGTTTATTGTTTTCCCTTTATTTATTGTGTGTTTGTGTGCCATCGTGTAGAGAACGTGTCGTTCGAGGAGGAAGAGCAAGGATAGTTTGTTGAGGAAGAACAAGAGTTTTTAGCTGAAGAAGGCAAGTGGCTTATCTCCCTCTGCATTCTCTTTTGATCCAATAGAATTGCATGATTACTATATGTTTACTTTATGTGTTATTGCAATAATTTGATGGGAACCTAGCTAAGGAGGACTAGCTAGTCTTTTACCTAAAGCCTTGTGCCACTGGGATTACGCTTATGTCAATAGAAATTGCTTGTTTCTTAACACTAGATCATTGAGGGTCAACTATGAACTTGATAAACATAGCTTATATGATGAAAGATGGTAAACAAGATCACTAAGTTAATGGGAACATGGAGCGACCACCTAGGATTAACCGTACAACCACAATGTCATATGGGCAGTGGCCTAGGCTAAGTAATTAGATGAACTATATGTTGTGTTTGGACTCCTTGTAGGGTGTGAGATGGGTTTGGGTAAATGGATTGTGCGGGGATCGGAAGGCTAGGCCTTCTGTTGTAACCGTATACGCTGGAACCAAACACACACATATAGGGAGTCTTTGGAAAGGCCTAGTACTGAAACCCTCGCCACTCATCTCGGAAGTGTTTAAGGACCTTGCAAACCTAGGCGAAAAGGGGACACGAGTTGTGGGTAAAGCTATGCAACCTCTGCAAAGTATTAATAAATCTATTCCAATAGCCGAGGTCGCGGTCATGAGCAACCTAGACCCTCAAATGATAATCGTACTTGATCTAAACATTAAAGGATTGGTAAATACTCACAAATGTTGAGGTCCATAGTAGAAGAAGGATCACAAGGATATTGGGGTGCTAAACTTTAACACCTCCCTTTTAACAGGGGTGTTAAACTTTAACAAGGTGGATCGAAAAACCCCTTAGCATATACTCTCTCAGTTTCAAATTATAAGTCGTTTGACTTTTTTGGCTCTAACTTTAATCATTCATCTTATTCTAAAATTATGCGAACATAAACATTTTTGTGATGGCTTGTTTTTTAATTAAACATTCTTCAAAAATGACTTAAATTTAACTATGTTTGTACAAATTTTTTAAATAAGACAAGTGGTCAGACTTGGGATAAAAGAATAACGACTTGTAATTTGAAGGATGGAGTAATCTTTCTACAGGGTTCTTGTGTTTGTTGGCTTCAGGCGCCGCTAGCAACTTTTTCATACACTACCCGCTCCAATATGTAGCACCGCATATGTTCTTGATTGTCCTCTCTTCTTTTAGCACCCTCTAAATCACAACACGGGAGTTCCTCGTGTTTGTTGTTTGATCTGTTGATAGCAATTGCATGCAGGCACAGGCGCATGGGACCGTTAGCAGCTTAAAGGGGGAGCGCAACGACGTAACGACGACGGCGACGTATTGCACGTTGTACTGCCGCGCGCAATAACGGATCGGTTCGTCCTGTCACGCCTCGCTTAAAACGACAGTAGGCTTTGTACTCGTGCGAACCTGCATGCGTGCGCGTGTAAAGGCCTACGGAGTAGTACTGAGCAAGGCTGTAACAGTTAGCTCAACCACACGCGTAGCCACGGGGGGTCCGGCTGCTGCATGTGCATTGTGCGAGCATTACACTACCCCCACACAGCTTTATGTCCAAACAGTACCAGGTTCCTTCTTCTCGTGCACCACTAGTTGATGCGTTGCGACGAACGTGCTGAGCCAGTGGGAGTGGACCTCATTGGTTGTACAGTATTAGTGCCACGACGTGACGGCAAGATGGACACGCCCATGCCCTGCAAGCTGCTTGTCCTGGCTGCAACGCACACCTCGCCCTGCAAGCTGCCTTCGTCCTAGGAGTAGTACGAGACGAGACGACAGGAGCTACTAGTACGTGGAAGATGAGCTAGGAGTAGTATAGTAGGGGGCCGACGTGCTATACGATACTCGATGAGCAGGCCCGTCGTATTTTGCGTGAGGCATATATCTATATGGTACGAGCTACCCCGGTACGTTTGGTCGATTCGCGTAGGGTATTCATGTGAGCCGCCGCCGCCTTTAAACAGCTGCATTGGGCCTCGCAGCTCTATCAACGCGTGTCACATTTGCTAGAGGGCGTCTCCAAAGTCTATTTGGGCCAGCTATTTGAGTGCTAACAAGGCTTAGCATCTTACTTGGAGGAGAGATAACACTAAAAAAGAAGTCGCTGGCAATTTCTTTCGTCGCTAGCTAGATGGTGTGAACGCAGCCCTTTTTTTCTTCCCCAGCCAATAGGAACAAGATGCTCAGGTATTAAATATTGAGCTCTTTTACAACGCACAATACCACCATATACTAGCGGTTAAAAAGGACTAGTATATAAAGATCCGACGGTTGAGAATAATTGTATACTATACAAAATGGTCCTAATGATATAGTAGTATTTAAGGGTAGTATAGTGGGCTAGGGGTAATCTAGGAAAGTAATTTAATGACATTAGTGTAATATATTAAAAAATGAAATAAAATTTCTATATTATATTATTAATTAGTATTCTTTTATGTTTTTATTATTTTGAATTGATATGATTATATTGCAGATTAGAGTGTGAGAATTGTTACCAATTAAAATTATTAAAATAAATAGGTATAGGATAAATTACTAGATTATCCTTAACCAATACTATATACTACTAGACACTAGTATTGTGCACTGTAAAAGAGCTCTAAATATTCTAGTGGACCCGTGTAAGTTTTTCTCTCACGCTTCGTCAGCTAGCTATTTAGACTGCGGACGTCCTTATACGGCTACATTGGATTAGTCCATTTTCCTCGCACATGATATAATCCATCTTATAGTTTGTCAATATAGTAAAAGTTTCATCATGTACGAATTAATTGTTATTATAGGGTAATTTATTTCAGATAATTCTGATTATCTAGGATAGCTATTTTTACTATGATGGCAGTATGTCACTACCAAAAAAAAAGATCTCATTTATAAGACGTGTATTTAAATTTTAGTTTCTCGTTCTTGGCACGGTCTCCACTATGTATCTTTGTTCTGTTCCTCCAACGGACTTAACTATAGCGTTAATTAACCATATTATCTGTTTTTGGGTATGATAATAAGGTCCCACGGCGATAGACACAAGTTTCTTCCTCGTTATTTCTAGTCAGGATTAGGATACACATAGGATAAAACCTTACCTTCCCTACAAAAATTAGACAAATTTATAATGTAATTTGCCTTTGGACAGATTCAGAACGCATCATATATTTCAGCACCCTGGAGCTGCTACAAGCCTACAAAGTATCCATGGCAATGCACGTATAGACCGGAATCAATGCTTATTATTACTCGTTTAATTGCTAGTCTCCTAAATATCTCGATGAAGACAATCACCGTTTTCTTTCTTGCATACCCCTTCTTTAATTAAATTAGCATGCGTACGCCGTGTAGGATACGGTGGGATGGAATAGGCGATGTGCGTCGGCACATGTGGCCAACATGGTCGATACGCAGTGTCCTGCATGGTCCGATCCTTCATCTTTTATATTGGGAAAGATTCTTAAAAATACACTGTTTATAAAAAAAACATTATAGATAAATAATATTTTTTGAGTAGAAGTGATGTGATAAATAGAAAAAATTTAGATAAATATTATTTTTTTAAAAAAATTGGTGAATCTAACTGGGGCCTCAATGAGTACGGGTCTGATACGAGCCTACGCGCTCCACGTCCACGCAGATGCTCCAGATACTGAGCTGCCGGCCAGTAGCTCTCCCTCCACGGGGCTGGAGTCTTTTGGGGACTTCATTCCACTAGCTCTGCATATATTGATGGGTTTTTTTATGCGTAGCACATCCTCAAAACCACGTTTGGTGCACAGCACACTCTCAATTTGATTTAGTCTGAGGAAAATCGAGACTGATTTCTTTTGTGCATAGCACGTTGCACCTATTAAACAACTCTTTTGCAGCATTTGAAGTGAGAGAACAGTAGATACATAGACTAAAATGCCCCTGGCTCTAACAGAGGCAATGAAACCACACCTAGAACATATTTGACACAATTAATATAGGATAAGTGACTAGCATATCATAATTACAAACATGTCACGAATTACATTAATTTGGCATGTCAAAAGAGATGGTACAGTGCCATGAGATGTCTACGCCACACACATATCAAATTACACACACACACCACACACATCAAAAGTTCATGAGATGGTCCAGTGCCATTCTTCCAAGCACCTCAGCCTCCTCCATTGCAATTTGCCTAGCTCGATTGTGAAAGAAAACAAAGATTAGGGAAAAAAATGAAGTCTCGATGTTGACATTAGGGCTAACCTGCAAGCGGAGGGAGACAGTGGGGATCGATTTGGGGAATAAGTCGATTTGAGGAATTGGGGATCGATTTGAGGAACAAGCACTTGCTAACCTGCAACCGGAGGAGCTCTTCTGGCGCGGGCGGACGGAGCAGGCGAGCACGGCCAGACGAGCGCGCGCCGCTGACCTCTCGGGCGACGACGGTGGGCGCAGGGGCAGCGGAGATGTCCTGGGGCGGGCGGCGAAGACGGCCAGCGGCGAGAGGCAAAGACTGGCGGCGGGTGGCGAAGACGGCCTGGCGGCGACCCGCAGGCATGCACGCGAGGGCCGGCGCGGTCGCACGTCGCGACTCCTCTGCGACCTTGCGTGTGTACGAGTGGATGGACCCGCAGGGTACGTAAAATATCCAAGGGTATTTTTGTACTTCTCTAATTAATCTCTCACATTCTAGGATAAAAAACACTAGTTTATTTGAGGCGGTGTGCTAGAGACTAAATCCCGTTTTCGTAGTGTTCATGAGACTAAATCAAAATTGAGACTGTGTTGTGCACCAAACGTGTGCTGCGTTCAGATTCAGGAAAAAGTACTTCTCCAACAAGTTTTTTCTATTCACCCCACTGACAGAACTCGCTTCTCAGTGCACTATTCATCTAAAACTTTCACCCACTTCTTTCAATCTGAACACAGTGGTTTTGAGGATGTGCCACATACAAAAACCCCTATATTGATACCTTTGGGGGACTTCAATTTTCAAGTAACATAGTACACTTTTTTTGAATAAACGAGTATAATTTGAGAATTATTCCCTTGGAGCAATAATGCATGGCCATGGAATGCATGCATAGAGCATTACTCGCAATGCAAACACAAGTGCACAATAGTTTCCGTCAAATTGAAGTATGGCCGGCCAATCTACTAGATGGAACAATAATGTGCGCATGCATGTACGTACATCATAGCTCCGATACTTTAGCTACCTAATTGCACCGCTTCAATGAACCAATCGTCTGATCCATCGAACGTCCATGCAATGCATGTCAACCGTTCTTTTAATTTGTTCCGTTCAAAGACACCGCACCTGGCGCCCAGACCTGCCTCGTACGCCCATACAGATACATGCATGAACCTTGCATATGTGATGGCCTGGACACGTACGCGGCTCAGCTTTTCTACGATAATCTGGTCACATCAAGCTCTTCATTGTTTAGTTAATAGAGTGAATAGAAGATTATATGAGCTAGCAAATAGCCAACCAGTATACTATTTTAATATTACTTAATGATTAAACAATTTAAGAGCTACTTTATAGTTTTCATTGGACAAGGCCTTACATATTATATACGCTTGCCTTGCCCCATCACAGACACTGAGATAAAATCGGACATCTCTGATTCCTGCCGTGGCCCGTGGGCCACAACTTGCACAGTTGGGCACTTGCCAGCAGCCTTTTGCACTTTGGTGATGCCCCCCGCGCACCACACGACCCTCACCCAATCATCGCGTGCACGCATGACGCGCTAACTGAAATACTAATAATTCTTTGCTAGGTCAGTCTTCAGCTTGAAAAGGTTGCTTGGCAAGTTGGCATTTGGACAGGAGACTGTTACGATGTACTCCGTAGCTTCTTGTGCGGTGTGGTGAGTTGATTCCATGCTTTGCACTGTAATGCTGTAGTGTGTGGCGGGAAATGAACAATAAAGCCAGATCCATTCATGTGTTTATCCTCTTGCATAATTTTTTGTTTAACTTCAAATTAACTTTGCAAGTTTGTATGGGGGGATATGTATTATGCTCTATCCATTTATATTATTAGATGAACTTTTAGATCCACCAGTTTAGGGGCTACTCTGTTTGACACACAATAGCGCCTAAAGGTGTGGTAGCATATGAGATGTTCTGAAACTACGGTGGTAGGACATGAGATGTTCTCGGACTCGCAGTTTATGAAATACTTCTAGATGCAAACGGTGTACCTAGAGGCTTTGCCATCTCGGAGTAGAAAGGTAGTGCCTTGCCGTTAGGGTTTAGGGTTGATTATGATCAAGTAGTAAGCAGTGATTTTGTTCAAGAGAAGCAGTCTCACGAGGCTTTGGTTATGTGAGGGCTAGCTCCTCATATTTATCATACCTTTTGCCGTCCCAAGCGGCTTATGGCCAGGGGTGATGACGAAGCGGCCACCGTGAGAAGGTTCCAAGCGATGACTTCGCTCCTATGGCAATCGTCGATCTTCCTACTCCAGCATTGTTTTATTATAACACTCCCGTCGTAGCACCATGAAAAACACTAATCTTGGTCACTTTTCGTGGGGGGCTCGCCTCTCCCACCGCCTCATACTGTCGGGTACCAAACTACGGAGTACCCCAAATAGCGGCCCAAGTTGGCCCAGCGAGAAGGCCACAGGGGGAAGCCCAAGGCGCGGCGGCCCGAGAAAGGCCCACTACGACGGCGCCCCCGAGAGGCGAATCTCCGTCTCGTTCGAGGGCACCCCATGCCCTCAAACAGGAATCTCTGTCTCATTCGAGGGTATCCCTTGCCCTCGAACGAGAATCTCCGTCACGTTCGAGCCCTCTGCGGTCGAGGCTGCCAGACGGGCCTCGAAGACTCTACCCCGGACGCAATAAATGCAGGACATGACCGCACACTCCGCTTCGCCACACCTCAGATGGGACGTCGGTCGCCTCTGACTGAGCCAGCCACTGTGCCCCTGAACCAAGCCCTGTGCAGTCAGGGCCATTGACAGGCCGTACCACGGCGCCAACAACTCCACGACCGGTCTTCACCCGGAGCATGACGCAAGGCCTCGAAGAAGGACTCCCGAAGAATGACAGGAAGGACACGACACCATCTCCACCCTCGATCAACACCCCTCGAAACAACGGCTGGCTAACGAGAAGTCAGCGATGGCGACATTCATGCCGTCAGCAAAGGTTGGAAGGCGCGATCCTCGCCAGCACAGTGCACGGCATGCCGCCACAGTACATCAAATAGCATGATCACCACGATCTCTTTTGTACGGTTTTCCTCATCCTTAAACTATAAAAAGGGGAGGAAGCCTAGCACACATGAGGGGCGATTCATTCACACACGCACCACACACATCTTAGGGACTTGGGAGCTCGCCTCCCTCTCCCACCTTGATTGTAACCCCCCTACTACGAGCAACACGAAACCCAGTGCTACGCACCATTGCTGGACGTACGGCCGCACGGCCGGAACCAGGATAAACCCTTGTGTCCCAAGTCTGATCGACCTAATCCGCCATCCCACGTAGAGTTAGCGGCACGATCACTAGTTAGTGCTGGTGTGACCAAATCAGGCACCGACAGTTGGCGCGCCAGGTAGGGGAACGCGCGTCGCGCAACTTTCGCTTCGATCCCGATGGCGGGTTTCGACTGAAGACGTTTCCCGATGGGATCAAGCAATCCGCTCCCAACGGGATACGAGATCCGGTTTGGAAGCCTCCGTTTCCAAGCAACCGGCAACGGCTACCTCATGCGCATCCTCCCGGAAGGATCCGACGGCCACCATGAGGGACCACCAACGACATCTCCTCGACGCAGGAGACGTCCGGGACCACGCACTCAGCGAGCGCGCGCCGCCAGATGGGTGGCCGACGCCAATCATGCCCCTGCCGCAAGGGATGGAGGTGTGCCGCAACACTCTATCCTAGTGATAGAGGCTTCCTCTTCGCCCCCAACGAGCGTGGAGCGATCCGCTCCAACGCCGCGCTTCCCGCACGGGCTTGGCAATGCCACTGCTGTCTATGCCTCATCGGTGAGGATGAGCATGGATGCGCACAACCGTCAGCCCAGCTGTCGTTGGGTTCCAATACGGAACAACGTCGCCCCTGACAATTCCTATCCAGAGTCAGAGGAGGAACACGCTCCCGAGTCAGAACGTCCTGAGTGGGACTATTCTGGCCTTCGGGATCGTAGTGCTTTCGTAGCTTTCAAGCTGCGGCAGACTACTGCCTCACCTGCTCCGACGACTCCGACGACGACTACGACCCCACACGAGAGTGCTTCGTCATTAATAACGAGGTTAGTGACGGGCACACCACTGACGAAGAAGATGATGAAGATGGCGCCGAAGATCCGGTAGGCGCACAGCCCACGGACGAGCAGGAACACTCGCCTGCCGAGGATGAGCCACATCCGCGTCGCCAGCCACGAGCTGTCCACCCCCACGATTTAGGAGGTGGGAACGCCTCACCACCGGCACACTCTAACCACGGTCCGCCCGACCAAGATGACGGTCGCAACGCAGACGCGCGACGTGCGAGACGAGTGGCACGCGCGCGCCTCCTCGCTGAAGACAAGAATGATGACCTGGCACCCAGAATGAGCCAAAAACTCATCGCAGCGGCCGCGCTGATCCAGGCCATGCCGGAACCGTCCCACCCCGAAGGACGAAAACTGCACCTCGAGGCTCAAAAGCTGGTCGAGAACGCCGCCCATCAGCAAGCCGAGAGTTCGGTCTCCTGCCTCCGACGCTCCTCGGTGCGCTCACCTCGGCAAAACAACGACATACAGGCACAGTCCCAAGGCAACTCCCACTGGGATGCTGCGCGACGCCACGCCGACGAGCCACGCACGCCAGAAGCGGAGCCACTCCCCGCACGAGTACCCGTGAAATCGCGTCTCCGGGACGCTCGAGGCGCCCTGGATGATGGTGACGCCCGCAACATCCTGAACCAGATGAGGCGGTGAGAGGAGGCCTGGACCCGCTAGCCTCGACGCGACGGTCGTGGCGACGATCGTGATGGGCCACCGAAACCGACAGGAACACGTGTGTTCAGTCGCGACATCCGCACCGCCCCGATTCCCTCACGTTTCCGGCAGCCGGCCACCATCACCAAGTACTCCGGAGAAACAGACCCCAGGGTATGGTTGAATGACTACCGTCTAGCGTGCCAGCTCGGTGGCGCAACGGACGACGCCATGATCATTCGCAACCTGCCCCTTCACTTGGCAGACTCCGTGCGAACATGGCTCGAGTACTTGCCCCCCAATCGGATCCACAACTGGAACGACCAGGTCGAGACCTTCGTGGGAAATTTCGAGGGCACGTACGTACGCCTTGGGAATACGTGGGACCTCCGAGGGTGCAACCAAGAGCCTGGTGAATCCTTGAGGGATTTTATCCGGCGCTTCTCCAAGCGCTGCACCGAGCTCCCCAACCTCACCGATCACCAGATCATCCACTCCTTCCTCGAGAGCACCACCTGGTACAGCCTGGTATGCCAATTGGGGAGAGACCCTCCCCCGACGCGAACCGGCTATTCGAGGTAGTCTCTAAGTATGCTTCGGGAGAGGAGGCGGCCAACGCCATCTTCAACGGCAAAAAGGGAACGCCCTGAGGAAGCACCCGCGGAGGGCAGCAAGACAAAGAACCCCTCGAAGAAGCAGAAGCACGGTAAAAAGGGAAAGAAGGCTCGAGCTCCATGCGAGAAGGGTGGCAATGACGATGAAGCTCTCGCAGTGGACCCCAACCACAAGGGACCCCGAGGCCCCCCACGTGGAGGGGGAGTTTTCGACGATATCCTCAAAAAACCGTGCCCGTACCACAAGACCGCAGTCACTCACTCTTGAGTAGTGTGAGATGCTGTGGAAGTACTACAACCGCATCCCCCGAAAGGATGGTTGCCAAGAAAGCATGCCAGGGACAAGGACGATGATGGCTACCTGGATGTAGAACACGTGTTCTTCATCGTGGGGGGCCCTGCAGCGAACATGACCGCTCGACAGCGGCGTCGAGAGCGACGGGAGGTCTTGCTGGTTCAGCCAGTAACCCCGTCATACCTCGATTGGTCCTCAGAGACCATTTCGTTCAGTCACGAGGACCACCCCATCCACGTCCCGAACCCCGGACAATATCCACTCGTTGTCGATCCCGTCATCGGCAACACGCGATTCTCCAAAGTGCTCATGGACGGGGGCAGCAGCCTTCATCATGTATGCTCCAACCTTGGAGCTCATGGGGATCAGCACCAGGGAGTTGCGCCCCAACAAGTCGTCGTTCCATGGCGTCACGCTAGGAAAGCGCGTACAACCCCTCGGGCAGATCGACTTGCCTGTTTGCTTCGGCACCGCGGCCAACTTCCGCAAGGAGGTACTCACCTTTGAGGTAGTAGGTTTCAAGGGGGCCAACCATGCCATTTTGGGAAGGCCATGCTACGCCAAGTTCATGGCCATCCCAAATTACACTTACCTGAAGATGAAGATGCCGGAGCCTAACGGATTTATCAGCGTCAGCCCGACGGTCGAACACGCCTACGAGTGTGATATCGAGAGCATTGAGCTGGCCGAGGCGCTGGCCCTCGATGAGTCCCTCGTGGCGGACTTAGAGGCAATAGAGGCAATCGCCAACATGCCCCCCGATGCCAACGAGCGCCAGGATGGGAGCTTCGCGCCCGCCGAGAACACCAAGACGATCCCGCTCAACCCCGACGGCAATGACGGCAAGGTGTTGATGGTCAGCTCCGCCCTCAACGACAAATAGGAAGTGGTGCTCATCGACTGTCTCCGCGCCTACGCCGACATCTTTGCGTGGAGCCCCTCGGACATGCCAGGCATTCCGAGGGAGGTCGCCGAGCACTCCCTTGACATCCGCCCCCACTCCAAGCCCGTCAAGCAGCGGCTCCGCCGATTCGATGAAGTGAAGCGGCAAGCCGTAGGCGAGGAGGTGCGCAAGCTACTGGAGGCCGGGTTCATCAAGGAAGTCTTCCATCCCGAGTGGTTAGCTAATCCGTACTAGTGAAAAAGAAAAATGGGAAATGGAGAATGTGCGTAGACTACACTAGCTTGAATAAAGCATGTCCAAAGGTCCCTTTTCCTTTACCACGCATAGACCAGATAGTAGATTCCATTGCGGGATGAGAACTCTTGTGCTTCCTTGACGCCTACTCCGGCTATCACCAGATCAAGATGAAGGAGTCCGATCAGCTCGCGACTTCCTTTATCACCCCCTTTGGCATGTACTGCTACGTTACGATGCCATTCGGCCTTCGAAATGCCGGGGCCACTTATCAGCGCTGTATGCTCCACGTTTTCGGGGATCATATAGGTCGTATCGTAGAAGCATATGGCGATGACATCGTTGTCAAAACTAGGAAGGCGGACGACCTGGTGCACGATCTTAAAATCGTGTTCGACTGCCTCAGGGCGCACGGAGTTAAGGTCAACCCCGAGAAGTGCGTTTTCGGTGTGCCTCGAGGCATGCTACTGGGTTTCGTTGTCTCTCAGCGAGGCATCAAGCCCAACCCCGAGAAGGTCGCGGCGATCCAACAGATGGAGCCGATTCGAGACCTGAAGGGGGTATAGAAGGTAATGGGGTGTCTCGCATCCTTGAGCCGCTTCATCTCGCGTTTAGGAGAGAAAGGATTCCCTCTGTACCGACTCTTGAGGAAATCTGAGCGCTTCACCTGGACCGCGGAGGCTCAGGAAGCCTTAGATCGACTCAAAACGGCACTAACGAACACGCTGGTCCTCACCTCACCACGGGAGGGCGAAACTCTCTTTCTCTACGTCGCAGCAACCACCCAGGTCGTCAGCGCTGTGGTCATAGTAGAAAGGACCGAGGAGGGGCATTCTTTACCCGTTCAGCATCCAGTATACTATGTCAGCGAAGTTTTGGCCGAGACCAAGACGAGGTACCCCCACATCCAGAAGCTAATCTACGCCATCGGGTTGGCTCTACGCAAACTGCAGCACTATTTCGAAGCGCACGCGGTGACCGTTCTATCGTCTTTCCCCTTGGGCGAGATAATACAAAACCACGAAGTCTCCGGTCGAATTTTGGAGTGGTCGATGTAGTTGATGGGGGAGACCCTCACTTATGCACCAAGAAAGGCCATCAAGTCCCAGATCCTGGCTGACTTCGTGGCTGAGTGGACGGACAGTCAGCTCCCTCCCTCGAAGGCCAGCGCCGACTGCTGGGAAATGTACTTCGACGGGTCCGTGATGAAAACAGGCGCAGATGCCGGTCTGCTTTTCATCTCACCCCGTGGGGAACACCTTCGGTACGTGGTGCGCCTCAATTTCCCTACGTCCAACAACATGGCGGAATATGAAGCGCTGCATGCGGGATTGCGCATCGCCCTCGAGACCGGCATCAAGCGCCTGGACATTCGCGGCGACTCCCAGCTAGTCGTTGACCAGGTAATGAAGGAATCAAGCTGCCATGATGAAAAGATGGCAGCCTATTGCGAGGTGGTGCGTAGCCTCGAGGACAAATTCGAGGGCCTCGAGCTCCACCATATCGCCCGGAGATACAACGAGGAGGTCGACGAGCTGGCAAAGATCGCGTCGGGGTGAACTACCGTTCCCCCGAACGTGTTCGCGAAAGACATCGGCAAGCCATCAATCACCATCACCCCTCACACCGAGGCCTTGAAGGCGACGGACGCCCGAGAGGCTACCCTCGAACCCATGGACATCGACCCCTCGATGGAAGAGGACGAGCCCATGGGCTACGAGGCTTGTTCGGGAGATGAAGCCGAAGTCATGGAAGTCGACGAAGCTCCAACCCCTCAAGACTGGCGGAGTCCGTATCTGGACTGGCTCGAGCAAGGCACCTTGCCCTCTGACCGCACGGAGGCGAGACGCATTGCCCGAAGGGCCAAGCGCTTCCTCATCATCGAGGGCGAGTTGTACAGGCGAGGAACCTCAGGAGTCCTACAACATTGTATCCCGATTCCTGAAGGGAAGGAGCTGATCCGC
The DNA here is from genome assembly GCA_015342445.1 of Digitaria exilis. NCBI lineage: Eukaryota > Viridiplantae > Streptophyta > Magnoliopsida > Poales > Poaceae > Digitaria > Digitaria exilis. The sequence continues at coordinate 453,305 of JACEFO010001695.1, read as the reverse complement.
GACATCCATGCGGGAGTGTGCGGGCATCACGCTGCCCCGCGCACCTTAGTATGCAACGCCTTCCGACAAGGCTTTTACTGGCCCACCGTTGTGGCCGACGCCACGGAGGTGGCTCGAACCTGTGAAGGGTGCCAATTCTACGCACGCAAGACACATCTTTCGGCCCATTTGCTCCAAGCCATACCCATCACGTGGCCTTTCGCCGTGTGGGGACTGGACCTCGTCGGGCCAATGACGACGGCGTCCGGGGGCTTCACGCACCTATTGGTGGCCGTTGACAAGTTCTCAAAGTGGATCAAGGCTCGACCCATCAACAGGATCAAGTCCGAGCAAGCGGTGCTCTTCTTCACCGACATCGTCCACAGGTTCGGGGTTCCAAACACCATCATCACTGACAACGGCACACAGTTCACGCGCAATAAGTTCCTAGAGTTCTACGACAGCTACCACATTAGAGTGGATTGGTCAGCAGTAGCGCACCCACAGACGAATGGCCAGGTAGAACGTGCCAATGGCATGATCCTGCAATGCCTCAAGCCAAGAATCCACAACAAGCTAAAAAAGTTCGGTCGCAAGTGGGTACAAGAATTACCTTCTGTGACCTGGAGCCTAAGAACAACCCCGAGCAGAGCGACAGGATTCACTCCCTACTTCCTAGTCTATGGGTCAGAGGCGATCCTCCCCACAGATCTGGAATATGAGTCCCCAAGACTCAAGGCTTATCAAGAACGGTAGAATCAGCAAGCGCGAGAGGACTCGCTAGACCAAGTGGATGAAGCACGGGACGTGGCCCTACTCTATTCCGCAAGGTATCAGCAGAGCCTGCGACGACACCAAGCCCGGAAGGTCCGGCGTCGAGACCTCAGCAAGGGAGACCTTGTCTTGAGACTTCGGCAGGACAATAGAGGACGGCACAAGCTAACACCCCCAAGGGAGGGCCCGTACATCGTCGCCGAAGTGCTCAAGCCCGGAACATACAAGCTCGCGAACGAAGAAGGGCAGATCCTAGCAAACACTTGGAACATACAACAGCTACGTCGCTTCTACCCTTAGAGAGACCCTCGAGCCCTCAGATTTCTTTGTACATATTTTCAATTGTACAATTTCTCTAAGTGTTGGTTTCGACCTAAGTGAGGTACGATCCTACCGTCACTAGGACCATCCCTCCTTCGGGGGCTAACACGGCCCAAAAAGTCTATCACTTTTTCGATTTTTTCTGTGCAAAACGTTTGCCTTTACTACTCGCGGCCACCTCTGGAGGCGGCGTTAGGCACGCAAACGGCTACGGCAGGGGGCACGGAACGCGTACCAACTCCCTCGAAAGGGATACAAAATCGCTAAAGTCCCCCAACGCCTAAGCTTTTCGAGAACGATCCTAATGCCAGCACCAACGAGATGTCCGTGAGAAAAAAGCCAAAGGGCAAATAAAAAACAATGCTCATGATCAAACGAAATTGTTCATATCAAGCAAATGGAGAAGACAAATCTCTAAAAGTGCTATTTACACTCTCGGGCTCGATGGCCCGAGACCTTTCAGGGATCACTCCCACCGCCCTTGTCGTCCCAGCCGCCGTCATCCTCGCTGGGGAAAAGGACGCTCTCGAAGCAGCCGGCCAGCACCCGTGCCGTCTCGTCTGCGGCGGCGTCGGCCTCATTAATGGCGGCCATCACCCCTTCATCGTCAAGGTCATAGGCGACGACGTACCCGGCGGCAAGCTTCGAGAGATCCGCTTGGTAGTGGGTCGTCACCACTCCGAGTGCCTTCCGGATCCCCACCAGCAGGGCGTCCTTCACACGCGAGGTGACGTTCCCCCCAAGCACCCGGTGACGACTGCCTAGGGAGCTACGGCGCAGCCTGCTCCAGATCATCCAGCGATTTCATTGCAGGCAGCCAGCGCAGCCTGCTCCAAATCATCCAGCTCACGCTGGGTCACGGCGTGAGCCACCTGAAGAGCCTCCATCGAGTCCGTCTCGGCCTTGAGCGCCTGCCTCAGCTCTGCACCAACAAAGGAACATCAGAAAAAGAAGCTAGGCGGAAAACTAGGCATGGACGAGCAAACCCACCCTCGACCAACTTTTGGGAAGCCTCGGCCTGGCCTTTGGCAGCCTTGAGTGCCGTCTCTAGCTCCAGGGCCCGAGATTCGGACGCCTCCCGAGCCGACTGCTGCTGCTCAAGTTGGTCCTGGGCCTCCACCAGCAAGCGTCTCTCCTGCTCCAATGATGACTCGGCGGCCGCATGTGCGACACGCTCTCGCTCCAACCAAGTGTTGGCAGTAGCGAGCTCGTTGCGCAGGGACCGGACCGAGTCGTCCAAGCAAGTGATGACCTCGCCTTTCCTCCGACTTTCGTCGAGTGCGTGATCCCGGGCAGCCGTAACGTCGGCCAGCTGGTGGTCTTGGACCTCCACCTTCCCCTTCAAGGTGCGGATGTCCGTAAGCAAGGCGGCGATCAGATCGTTCTTCATATACGCCTCCTTGCGGAGCTCCTGCGCGCAAAAAAGGGGAAGGAGAGACGATCGTCGCAACAAAGGCTAAAAGACTGAGAAGCGTCAGCGTCAATCGCAAAATAAAGCAGGGCCTACCTGCTGAACCTTGCCGACATCCTGATGAAGTCGAAGGGCGTCACTCAGTGCCTGAACGACCGCCCGGCCGCGCTACAACTGAATTCCCCACAGCTGCTCCTCTGCCTTGGCATCGCGGACAAACGGCTGGGGAAGATCGGCGTACGACTGCCAGTGGACAGGAACACCATGCTCGTCAGCACGGGCGCACCTCCCGCCGAACTCGCCTACCACACGACCCGCGCCAAGCGGGACCAGGGTTAGCGGCGCCGCCTCACCGCCCTCGTGCTCCTGCAGCATGGGGACCCGCACCTGGAAGGCCTCCGCCAACTCCGATAGGAGGGGAAATCCACCTCCACTAGCTAGGATGGCCTCACCGCCCCCCATGGCGGCTGCCGCCCCCTCTTGCGGGATGGCCGGCACGACGTCAACCTCCTCGTGCGAAGTAGACGGCGCATCACCGGAACGCGCCGAGTCCGTAACCACCGCATCCCCCGGCTGCGGGGTGGCGCCTCAGTAGCCTGAGCCACCCCCACAGCCGAGGGTTCACCGCCACGAGTCGGGCTAGGCTCGCGGCGTACCTCGACGTCTCCCTCGAGGGTCCACGGTGGCCCCTCCAAGAGCCTAGGCTCCGCCCCCTCAAGGAGGCAAGGTGGCTCCTCGAACGACCGCCGCTCGTCCTCCAGCGCCCCCTTAGCGTCAAAGAAGGCGACGAAGTCCTGCACCCCCTCGTTGTTGGGGCCCAGGAGCTGCGAAGACGAGTGGGGCGATGAGCTCGCCCCGATCTTGAGAGCCTTGGTCAGGGCAAGAGAAAGGGGAACCCACCCACCGGCATGGCTACGCAAAACAAAGACAAGTAAGCGGGGATGATTCAAGACATCAAGCCTCGACAAGCGATCGAATGGCTAAAGGGCCTACCGAATGATGGGCAGCTTCCGTTTTCGCGATGGAACCAAGGCGGGGGCGGCACGTGGAACCGTGACGTCCCCCGGTGAAGCTTCAACCCCAGCAGGGGGAGTCTCTACACGTGGATCATCGCCTCGATGACCCTTGAGCGCAGTTTCACCCGCCTCGACGGGTGCCGGCCTTTCCCTCGGAGGGTCCTCGAGGGCAAGTACGGCGCCGCGCTCTTTGCCAGGCCCGCGTTCCCGCCCCGTGGGATCCCTGAGGGTGCTGTCGTGTGCAACGTCGAGCATCACGTCGGCAGCTCCAGAAGACGGCGCGAGCGGGGCAGGCCGCGCAACGGGTACCTCAAGGGCGTCGTCACCGACGTCATCCACGACCTGGGCCGCGGCACGCCGCTCGCCATGGCCCTTGACTTCGGCGAGCGCAATGGGTACCTCAGGGGTGCCAACCTCCGAGGCGCCAGGATCCACGCGTGTTCCCACGGGAACGGCGGGCCCTGAGCCCCCATGCCCTGCCACGTCCACCGGAGTAGCTTCGCGATGACAAGGCGTCGGAATCAGAGGATCTTCGAGGGGGGATGGACTTCTCGCCGCGAAGGCCCAGTCGTCGTAATCATCATCCTCGTGGCCCAGGGAGCTTTCCAGCATCGAGAGAGGCGAGAGGCCTTGCCTCCGCCTATCCCGGTTCTCCTCCTCGTGCTTCCTCTTCTTCCACTCCCTCCGTCTCCGCGTCCCCTCCTTCTGGTCCTTTTTCTGCTTCACCTGATCGGTGTGAGCACGATTGGCAGCCCTGTCCTCCGGAACGGGGGGCTGGCAGGTGTGGCCACGGGAGAGCCCTTGCGAAGATGACAACGACAATGTCATACGATGATCCAAGGTCAAACAACAGGCAATACGAAGCTCAAAGAGACACACTTACAAAGCTCATATATCCGTCTTCGGGCCTCATGGGCACCACCCATGGGCTTCCCGGCATCCGGTCTACGGCACGTCGCGCCCACTGGATGGCGACTTCAATGCTCAGCGGCTCCGACGCCATCACCACACCCTTGGTGTTGGCCCCCTCAACCATCTCCGACAGTAGGAGCCTCCTCTCCATGAGAGGAAGCACCCGCCGCCGGTGAAAGTTTGCGATGACGCCACCAGCGGTAAGGCCCTGCCTTGCAAGACGTTGGAGGGCCTCGTCGAAGGGGCCGAGCTTCTGCTGGTGTTCTGGCGGTGACACCCCATAGTTCCAAACGTCGGGCTTTTCTGTCAAGATCCTCCCGGTGTACGTCGGGAGATGATCGCGGTCATTGCGGAGGTAGAACCATCCCATGTCCCAATCTTGGTTGTTGGTAACCATGGAACAAGGGATGTACAAGTTCCTCCGTGACTCCCGCACGAGGAGCACCAGGCCGCCAGCACGAATAGGGCGACGAACGCCCTTGGTGACGCTCTCCATATGGAGCTCGCCGCGGAAAAGATGCCGCCATAGATCCTAGTGGGGCTCGATGCCCAGGTAACCTTCGCACACGACGGCGAACACCGCCGCCTGGCAGATTGAGTTGGGGGAGAAGTTGTGCAGCTCCACTTTATAGTGGAAGCACAATGCCCTCAAGAAGCGGCTCGCAGGCTCGCCGAAGCCCCGTTCATGGAGGCGAGCGAGGCTAACGACGTAGTCCTTCGGGGGGTTCGGCTCCACAGCAGTCCCCGAAGAGATCCAAACCGCCGGCTCGCCATCGACATTTGGAGGCAGCGCCCTGACCACAACCAGACTCTCCAGATAGTGAGTGGTGGCCGACGATGGCTTCCATGGCGCGGGATCTACGAGTTGAACTTGAACCATGGCGGCAGCAAGAACAAGAAGAAAAAGAAGAAGAAGAACAGGAGCAAACAAGGGCAATGGGGACGTATCCCATCAACGGCCACCCTAATGCACTATTTATACCCACAAACGCAGAAGCGTGGGGCGGGATTCTCGGCCGCCAAAAACTAGGCTGACGGCTGGGCCCGGAAGGCGTAACACCGCAGGGCGCATTAACCACCCCACGGTAATCAAGGAGGCCAGGCGCTGCAATCGTGCGGTCACTTCGCCCAGGTCACATCCCGCGCACCGCCTGAAAAGGCGCGCGCGTTCCCCTCCACGTCAGCCATAAATTCCACAACTGCCATCATTACCCCGAGCGGAGCGGGACATGTGGAGGGAAAACTCGAACGCTTCCCCCTCGAAGGGAGGAAGATGCCATCTTACTAATCAGGGGTTCGAGTCCTGGCCCATCGAGGGTTCGACAGGCACCCCAGATTGACCGAGTCAGGGACGCTCGATGGTACCCACGAGGGGAAGCCTCGAACTCGTGTGTTTGGGAAGATCCGTCAAGCGAGTTTGAGGCTGGACGAAAGTGCCTAGACTGAGGGACCCCGCGAGGGGGAGCATCGAGCCCTCGACCCCCACAGAGTGACGTCGAGTCCCGTCTAGCAGGCTTTTGCAGAGGCTCTCATGGGCGTGTCCGAAGACCACGAGCCTACCCTCGGCGAACGAGGCATGGACGTCCACTCGAACTTCCCGTTACCAGCTCACCCGGGGATCCACGTTTCGGCCCAAAGTCGTGGGTAGCGCGGAGCGCTCTCCCCCTAGACCCCTTGAACAGAGCTACAAGGGACTCTACCTACGAGAAACGACAGACAAAGGGTGTAAAAGAGTGCCAAGCACCCTCTCACACCCTCGGGGGCTACACCCGCGGGTGCGCTAGCACGCCCCCACGGCAACTTGGTATCTGACAAAGGCAACCAAACCCCCGTGGGATTGATTTTCAATACCCTCGGGGGCTCGGGGGCTACTATCGGGTACCAAACTACGGGGTACCCCAAATAGCGGCCCAAGTTGGCCCAGCGAGAAGGACACAGGGGGAAGCCCAAGGCGCGGCGGCCCGAGAAAGGCCCACTACGACGGCGCCCCCGAGAGGCGAATCTCCGTCTCGTTCGAGGGCGCCCCATGCCCTCGAACGGGAATCTCTGTCTCGTTCGAGGGTATCCCTTGCCCTCGAACAAGAATCTCCGTCACGTTCGAGCCCTCTGCGGTCGAGGCTGCCGGACGGGCCTCGAAGACTACGGTGGTAGGACATGAGATGTTCTCGGACTCGCAGTTTATGAAATACTTCTAGATGCAAACGGTGTACCTAGAGGCTTTGCCATCTCGGAGTAGAAAGGTAGTGCCTTGCCGTTAGGGTTTAGGGTTGATTATGATCAAGTAGTAAGCAGTGATTTTGTTCAAGAGAAGCAGTCTCACGAGGCTTTGGTTATGTGAGGGCTAGCTCGTCATATTTATCATACCTTTTGCCGTCCCAAGCGGCTTATGGCCAGGGGTGATGACGAAGCGGCCACCGTGAGAAGGTTCCAAGCGATGACTTCGCTCCTATGGCAATCGTCGATCTTCCTACTCCAGCATTGTTTTATTATAACACTCCCGTCGTAGCACCATGAAAAACACTAATCTTGGTCACTTTTCGTGGGGGGCTCGCCTCTCCCACCGCCTCATACTGTCGGGTACCAAACTACGGAGTACCCCAAATAGCGGCCCAAGTTGGCCCAGCGAGAAGGCCACAGGGGGAAGCCCAAGGCGCGGCGGCCCGAGAAAGGCCCACTACGACGGCGCCCCCGAGAGGCGAATCTCCGTCTCGTTCGAGGGCACCCCATGCCCTCAAACAGGAATCTCTGTCTCATTCGAGGGTATCCCTTGCCCTCGAACGAGAATCTCCGTCACGTTCGAGCCCTCTGCGGTCGAGGCTGCCAGACGGGCCTCGAAGACTCTACCCCGGACGCAATAAATGCAGGACATGACCGCACACTCCGCTTCGCCACACCTCAGATGGGACGTCGGTCGCCTCTGACTGAGCCAGCCACTGTGCCCCTGAACCAAGCCCTGTGCAGTCAGGGCCATTGACAGGCCGTACCACGGCGCCAACAACTCCACGACCGGTCTTCCCCCGGAGCATGACGCAAGGCCTCGAAGAAGGACTCCCGAAGAATGACAGGAAGGACACGACACCATCTCCACCCTCGATCAACACCCCTCGAAACAACGGCTGGCTAACGAGAAGTCAGCGATGGCGACATTCATGCCGTCAGCAAAGGTTGGAAGGCGCGATCCTCGCCAGCACAGTGCACGGCATGCCGCCACAGTACATCAAATAGCATGATCACCACGATCTCTTTTGTACGGTTTTCCTCATCCTTAAACTATAAAAAGGGGAGGAAGCCTAGCACACATGAGGGGCGATTCATTCACACACGCACCACACACATCTCAGGGACTTGGGAGCTCGCCTCCCTCTCCCACCCTGATTGTAACCCCCCTACTACGAGCAACACGAAACCCGGTGCTACGCACCATTGCTGGACGTACGGCCGCGCGGCCGGAACCAGGATAAACCCTTGTATCCCAAGTCTAATCGACCTAATCCGCCATCCCACGTAGAGTTAGCGATGCGATCACTAGTTAATGCCGGTGTGACCAAATCAGGCACCGACACATACGTCTCTGTCAAAGACATAGATATCTGAAACCGCTCTGAGAGCATCATATCCGTCCAACCGTCACTGAGATCACCACTACGCTTGGTGTGCCAGCTCACGACATCCAACACCTATGGACCCTCCGCATCTTACCGCAAACATATTGACCATGCACAACACTGCCATCACCCACCACCACCGAGCCACCACGAACCGGCAACACTGCCACACCCCCAAACAACAACATCACCATCCACTTTAGGGTGAGTATAGTTTAGGGAAAAATACACTATAGATCCAAAAAAACACTGTAGATCGTGCTGGAAAGCGTGTTCTGTGAGTGGGGGGATGGAATGAATAGGAAAAAGTTAGATAAATAGTGTTTTTTTAGGAAAGTTGGGTGATCTAAACTCATCGAGTACCACACCAAAATCGAAAACGGATACGGTTAACCCTATTATGGATACGGATAAAAAGAATTCGAATGAGCATTTACCATTTCTACCCCTACATACATATGCAGTAACTGTCCAAGAAGACAAGCTGCTGCATCCGTACACCCTGAAGCAGCGCTTACACCCATGGCAACGCTAGCGTTTCTGCAACAGGCAAGGTGCCAAGGACATGACCTGACGAATTCCTGGCGACCGTGCCCAACAAAAGTACAAAGGCAAGGGTCGACGAGACGCCCGCCTGGCAGCAGCAAAGCAAAGATTGCCCGCGCGTGCGTACGGCCGCGCTCGCACGCCACATGCTGCGTTCATATTTGGAGTGAAAAATACTTTTGTAGATAAATAACACATTAAAAAGCGTGTTCTATAGAAGGGATGAATAGAAAAAAAATAGTTGGATGAGTACTTTTCGGTGAACACACCACGGTTCGTCGGCACTGTCGCGCGACCCCACGACAGGACGAAACCGCCCTCGCCCTGCCGGCATCCAATCCCATCCCATCCCATCCCATCGCCTCCACGGCCGGTACAGTACAGTGCGGATTGGTAGGCACAGGCGATCAACACCGGACAAGGGCATGTGGCCCGTGGCCGTACTGCTGGCGCAGGTCACTGTCCGGGTGGTCACGCTAGTCAGGTCATTTCCATCCATCATATCCATCCATGTCCGTCAGTCTCCAACTGCAAAGGCTGCAACTAACGTGCATGCAGATGCAGGCAGGGACGAGAGCGGCTGGAAACATGCATGATCTGCATGAGTGAGTTGGACAAGTACGTGACATGCTGCTTCCGTCCAGCAGTTTGCACTTGGGGTAATGGGCTGGAGCTCATATCTGGACGGACGTCGGACGGTGTAGTCTTGCACGATGCGCATTACCCATACCATGTGCGTGAACAATGGCAGATGTTTTCCTGTTGCCCGGCACGGTCAAAGCTTTGCTGTCATGAGCTCAAATTGGCATATCAGTATGTTACCACACCCACACTGTGTATACTGTGCGCATGAGAGTAGTGATACTATGTAGTGTAGGGGCTTTGATTATTTTATGCGAGTGAAATGGTAATTTAGAAGCCATGAGAGCTAAGGTGAGCCTTTCTTTTATTGGACAATCGCACTCTTCAACTTCAATTATTTTATATTTACATGAGAAAATCCTATCACTGATTTTAGACCCGTATCTTAAATATATCGTGCAACTCCCCAAAGTATCACTTGTTTTTGTTTAGGTGCGTGTATTCATTTCAGTTGTACCATCAAAGATGAGCATTTTCATACATATTACTATGTATACTAATTCCTCGTTAATGCAGGTGAGCTGTGAGCAAATTAGATCGCAACTAGAACTCTGGGCACGGCATTGCCGCACTATTTGGAGTTAGAGCAAGTGTTCTGTTGCCATGTATTGTTACCGTGCCATACATGGATGAGTGAGAACATTGATGAACTGATAGAATAGTTTTTCTTTCCAGATTGGTCAATGAAAATATGCATTTCATTAATGGTGTTGTTAGCAAATAAATAATTAAAGGCAAGATAGGAAATAAGAGGAGGCAACATATATGAATTTTGATGTTTAATAACATACAAAGCCAATAAGTTTGTTGATACATAGTTTACGTCTTTCATTTATGCATGCATCTTGACAACATAGGTTAATGAACAGATTAGTGCAACACAAAAGCAGTGTACACGGTCAATTTGTAGCTCCGATGCAATGGTCTATGGCTGTAGCAAGAGGCACAAGCTGAACCCAATAGCTTGCAGTTAAAACCCCACACCATTGATAGTGACATGCAGTTAAAAAAAAGAAGATGAAGGCATTTTTCATGTCATATTTCCCATTTCAGTTTAAACCCCACACCATTGATAGTTATTAGCATTGAGGCCTTGATTAAATTGGAAAGTTGGTGTAAATTGGCGCGCTGTAAAACATGTTTTGTGAGAGGAGGCGTGCTTTACAGTGTACCAAGTTGATGCCAACTTGAACAACTAAACAAGGCCTTGAGTGTACTAAGATACTCAACAGGATATAAGATATTAATTTGCATCATTTGTTGTATCTCAACATTTCGATACAGTATCTACTCTTAAATATTCTCTTTCGCGGCTATGTAGTAGTTTTATCATATAGTCATCAACAATTTCGTATTGTGCAGATTCTCAATGGATCGGTGGAACAAATGTGTAAACTATGAAATTCTCGCGTGAGGGGCAGAATATGCCGTGGATGGGGGGATGCAGGAGGAGAATCGTTTTATTTTTCCAGGGAACACAGGTCACAGGGACGTGGAAGATTAGCTGAAGAAGAGACAAAGCGGCCGTGTTTGCGCCAGCGGTGACTCGCGGAGTAATCCTTGCGCCTGCGTGAGAACTCCTGATCTATCCAAAACCAATCAAGGAGGTTGGCATCAATGGTCAATGCCCTGCCCGAGAACTGCTGAGATATCTCCCGAACCAATCAAGGGGGGTTCTGATTTAGAGATGACGTGGATCAATGAGGTTGGAGAATGAGTGGTGCTGATTTTGTTAGGTAACAGCTTCGTCACTTCCCTTGGGGGTTGTCATTCTACCGGTTTTCTGTTGACCATTTGGGCCGGTTGATATATATAGCTCCGAATCACTCTACAACATTTAGCTTTTTTATTTATATTTAATGGAGTCTATATTTGATGTCATTTGGCCTTTCCAATTGAATCCACCCCTGACCCCTCAAACGACCTGAAATCTAACCGAACAGAGGCCAGTAGGTTAAACGACGGTTTCATCCTAACAAAAAACGACACATAAAATAAGAGGGATGGAACAAGCCGGAGTAGCTAGTGTACACTGGTACATGCACGTCTGAGCACTCAAAACAACCCTAGTACTGTTCAGATTCCTAACTATTCACTATTTATTCCAACTTTTCACTATTTCTCTCTCACAAAACACGTTTCCCGGCGAATGCTACAGTGTTTTTCTTATGCTTTAGTGATTTTTCTACAATCTAAACACAGCCTTGAAAGTACAAAACGTAGTACTGCCTACTAGTCTGTACGTGGCAACAATAGGATGTGACCGGGCCTCCGTGCATGCTGGAGCTACCACCACTAGGTGCACGTCGCGTCGATCCGCAGAGACGACGCATGGTTTTAGGCCATCCAAACAAACCAAAATGGGTACGAGTACGTGCCGCAGGTCTCGAAACGACGCACTGTGAACAAGAGTTGGATGCACGCACGTACCACCAGTGCCCCTCCTCGCTGCATATTTTACTGATGTCCGGCACAGGTAGGTACGTACGTATGTACAGCCCAGTGCCTAGCTAGGGTAACTCGTGTACCCGAAGAGTACTCAAACTTTGCTGCGCGTGGGTGGCACGGAGACGGTGTACCGAGACGTGACCCCTCCCTCTCTCTCCCTGCCCGGCGGCCGGCGTTTGCGCTCACGGCCAGTCAGACCAGTGGTTACGAGTGACGCGCCCACGGATGAGTGCGATCGTACGCAGCGGGCAGTAGCGTTCCCCGAACCGTCGGGAACCGGTCTGGTTTGACGGTTCCCGACCAAACCGCCCCGGTCCGGTTCCGGTTTGGGGCGGTTTGAACCGGTGGAAATTTGAAAATTTTAAATTTGAATTAAAAAATGGAAAAATGTCGAAAAAAATTCCTAAAAATACTTCAAGGTGCGTGTAATCTGTTGGTGTAAAAAGTTTTCAAATATTTGCTCATTTGATATTTTTCGGTAAATACAAGTTAAATCAAAAAAGAAAAAGAAAAAACAGTGGCCGGCCCATTAAGGCCCATGAAGGCTCAACGCCGCCCTAACCCTAACCCCCCCTCCCCCAACAGCCAGCGCTCATTCTCCCCCCCCCCTCCCCGCGCAGCCGCTCCTCCTCCAGGCGAATTTTCGCCGCCGGCCGCCGTAACCGCCGCGCGTGCCGGCTAACCGCCCGTGAAATCCCGGTAACCGGTCCGGTTGCGGGGCAACGGTCGCCTCCCCGGTTCCCGCCCGCATACGCCGGTTAACCGGTCGGTTGCGGCGGTAAACCTGTCGGTTGCGGTGGTTAGCCGCCCGACTGAGGTATGGACACTTTGAAACTTTGAATCTATTTGTGATTTATGAAATTTTGAAATGGATGTAGTGATGGAGATATTTAGGTATATTTTGATTGCAGCCATGTGATTTTAGAATGTATGAACTATGAACTATGAAGCCATGTATATATATTTTGATGTAGGGTATTGTGATTTTGGAAATAAGGAAATGGATGTAGGATTTAAGTATTGTGATATAGCTATGTGTTGTCAAGTTGACATTGATATGTTTATGTTCGTTCCATGTTTGCAGATACGCAATGTCTGGCAGAGATAGAGATGTTGTATGGGAACACGGTGAAAATCTTTACCCCGGTTGGAAATGCAACTATTGTCATAAGTCCAAGGGAGGAGGTGGTGCCACTACATTGAAACAACATTTGGCAGGGCGCGGGACGGAGGTCGTCCATTGTGAAAAGGTTTCAAAGGAGGTGCGTGAGTACTTTCAGCGTGAACTTGAAAGGGCAAAGAAGGTAACTGCTCAACGTGCTCAAGAGAAGTTGAGAAAGGAGAAGGCTACAGCGGAAGGTAACTATCTTGGTGGAGATGAAGCGTATGATGAGGAGGCTGAGCTGAAGCGTGCCCTGAACCAATCAAGAGCGGAAGAGGAGTTCCGTCGCGGGGTGCAACAGAGAGGAGGTGCATACGAGCATGGAGGTGGTAGTGGTACTAGGGGAGAGGATGGTACATTGCAGAGGATGCTTCGAAGGGCAACTTCATCGAGGCAGACTCCTGGGGTGACGGACTATAACTTAGGTTCGGCGCGTGGATCGACGCAGCCAAGGATTGACACAGGCTCATGGACGCAGAAGGGTAAGAATGCAAAGAAAGCTATTGGGAAAGCTTGGTCAAAGTTTTTCCATACTGCGGGAGTTCCTGGAAGACAAGCTGACAGTCCATACTTTGTCAGTGCGGTCAGAGAGACACAGAAGTGGGGTATGTTTTCTTTGCAGCCGAAATAATAGCTATGTAACTACATGTTTGGATCTAATCTCATGAGTGCCATATGTTTTGCAGGTGAAGGTATCGCGTCACCCACTGGACGGGATATTGATGGCAAGTACCTGGATCAAAACGAGCGAGACTTGCAGGTTCAGTACGCAAAGTTTCAGGCAGAGTGGCCTATGTTCGGCGTCACGTTGATGTGTGATTCGTGGACTGGGCCGACGAAGATGAGTGTCATTAACTTTTTGATATATTGCAATGGGTCATGTGGTTCCACAAGTCTATTGATGCGACTGGAAAATCTCAAGATTCTGCATATTTGCGGAAGGTAACCCCGTACCTAGTTCATTTCGATCCGAATATGATTTGGATGTTGCTAAAGAATATGTGTATTTACCAGGAGATTCTGAAGGTGGTGGACGAAATTGGACCAGAGCATGTCGTTCATGTGATCACGGACAACGGCTCCAACTACAAGAAAGCTTGCAAGGGGATTCAAGATACATATGAACACATTACTTGGACACCTTGTCTAGCACACACTGTGAATTTGATGTTAAAGGATATCGGTGAAAGGTACGAACATCAAGATTTGATCGATCAATGCAAGAAAATATCAGCGTGGTTACACAATCATGGTCAGTTGAATGCAATGATGAGGCAGGCGATTGGTGGTGAGTTGGTGAAGTGGTGTGCAACTCGCTTTGGGACCAACTACATGTTCCTAGACAGCATGTATCGGAAACGTGATCGTTTTATGCAGTGGATGGCATCTCCTGAATTTTTGCACAGCAAATGGGCCAATTCAAATATGGGTAGATTTACTCATACGAGATTTTCAAGTCTAGAGGGGTGGGAGGGAATGAAATTTGTCATTGACTCAGTCCAACCAATATACAGCTTACTTCGCTTTACTGATCAGGACAAGCGGCCGAACATGTGCGAGGTATGTATGACCGTACAGAGTATGAGAAATGAAATGCAATCTTTCTTTGGCCGCAATGTTTCCACGTTCAAAGAGTATGAAGCGATTTACAACGGAAGGTTGCAGGACATCTTCTTTGACACCTGTGTGGTTCCAGATAAGACGGCTTCTGCTCATTGTGAACAAAAGTTTATACTTTCACGTTCCATACAGCTTACGCTCATTCGTGGTACTTTCTATTTTGCAGCTTGTGTCCTGAATCCGAGGTATGCCTATTCGTTTATTCCAACTCCAGAAATGTGGAGTACACTGAAGGATGCTTTTCAGCGCATGACGGATATCTCGAGCGCCGTCCAGGCATTGCGAGAGGCTGAGCTGTTTCGACAACGGCGTGGTGACTTTGGCACACAATTGGCACAACAAATGGCACTTGACCGAAAGACAACTGCATCTTCTTGGTGGATGATAAACGGCAACAGAACTCCCAAGCTGCAGAGCCTTGCTGTGCGGCTTGTTTCTCAATGTTGTTCGTCAAGCGGATGCGAGCGGAACTGGAGTACTTTTGCCTTGCTGCATACAAAGGTTCGCAATCGGTTGTCACACAAAAAACTGAACAAGCTTGTCTATGTCAACTACAACCTACGCCTGCGACTTGCGGATGTTGCCGATCCTCCACGGGATCAAGGTGATTTCATTGAGCAGCTGGCCCATCTTTCATTCTATGATCCTAAAAATCCGGTGCGGGAATGGATGGAATATGGAAGGTCAAACAAAGCTCCTGTTCTAGACGAGGACGATGATGAAGGTGACACACCGCTCCCCTCTAATATTGTCGCTGATAAAATAAATCCGGCGGACCTCCGTACTTCTACAGGGGATGATTGCATCAGTGATTGGGCACGGCGACATGTAGGTAACACTCATGTAGGGAAGCGGAAGTACCACATCGCGCCTAGCAAGGTTAACCCAAAGCGCCAACGAGGCCAGGCAACGGGAAAAGGCAAACAGAAAGAAGTAGAAGTCCTGAGCGATGAAGAAACTGATGATGGTGAGGGTGATAAAAGTCCAGAGTATCAGGAGTCTCAGGACAGCAGCTCTGCCGATGATGGTGATGATAGTAATGATGGTGATGATAGCAATGATGGTGGTGGCAGTGGTGGCGGCAGTGGCGGTGCTGCTGGCGGTGGCGGGGGCGGAGGCGTGTCACCTTCAAACCCACCTGCTGGTCTCCATTTTACAGGTACCAAGTGTACGTACATATGAACATGTTTTTATTATTCTGACTTATGAGTATTAATTATACTATATGGTTGATTGCAGGGAAGACTGAGTTCACACATGCAACCCAGGACATTGACCATGGAGCATCGATGTCGCAGAGGAGAACGGTTGGACCGACGGATTACGACTCTCCACAGTTCTCTTCTAGCTCCCCCTACAGGGAATCCTCACAGTCTAGTTATCACTATCCTATACCGGAGTTGAGCATGCAGCCACCGATGAGATGAGTGTACGAATGGCAAGATCCTCATTGGTATAATATGTTACTTCAGGAATGGCAGACGACATCGGCCTGGACGGGCCAAACTTGGCAAGAGTTCAAAGCTGAGTTGCTTGTAAGGCAGGGTGTGAATGTGATGTCCACCGCGGAGTATGAAATGGCCTCGCAATGCTACCGTTGAACAATTATTTGTATGAGAGGACTACTAAACTAACTATTTGTATGAATAATTATTTGTATCAGAGGACTACTAAACTATTTGTATGGACATTTGTATGCACAATTATATGTATGGATATTTGTATGCATTTGTGGTCAATTTTTCCATTAATTTGCGGATAGGTCATGCCCATTTTTTTTCAAGCCACCCGGCCGGCTAGCCGGTCTAACCGGTCGGCTAACCGGTGAGCGTGTTTTCCAACCAACCGGCCGGCTAACCGGTCTAACCGGTCGGCTAACCGGTCAAACCGGTCGGCTAACCGGTCCTAACCGGTGACACGGGGAATTTGAATTCAAAATTTGAATTTGTTCGGTTTCTAGCGGTAACCGGTCCAACCGGTCCGGTTTACCGCTACCGCCGGGTGGCGGTTCGGCCGTCCGGTTTGGTAAGAAAAACCCTGGCGGGCACACGAGACCACACCCAGCCCACAGGAGAACGAATCCACGGCAGCAGCAGGACAATGCCATTGCACGGAGTGCAGTGTCCATATTTGCATGGGCCATGCACGCGCGCAGACCGCTAGTGGCAGGGCACAGTAGACCAGTACTTTCGCCCGGCGTAGCCACTGTGCTCGCACGCAAAGTTTTTTTTTTTCACCTGTCTACTGTCTTTAACGTCGATGGCATCATGGCAACGTCCTGCTCCGAGCTCCGAACCTTTCTATCTAGCTACCTCTGTTCCAGAGTATAGCAACGTTTAGACTTTTTCAAAGTCAAACATTAATAACTTTGACCATAAATAGTACAAAAAATATATAGATTGGCAAAGTAAGAATTATATTTATAGGTCGGTCACAAAAGGAACTATTATAACATATACCTTTTCACTCAAAATAGATTATATTTTTTGGAAATAGTGTTGGTCAAAGTTAAAAATGTTTGACTTTGAAAAAGTCTAAACGTTGCTATATTCTGGAACGGAGGTAGTACTACGCAGTAATTTTTCACTACTAGAGCACAGAGAGGCAAGTTAACTTTGCATTCGAAAGCCTTCACTACAGATGTGTCTCTTGTAAAATTTCTGGATTACCGATTTGTAAAATACTAATACACAAAACAAACATTTATAATGTCTCATGAGAAGGAAATCCCATGATTAATTTTTTAACGGTGTTTTGTGTTAGATTTTTCTTCATTGTACTTAGGCAATGTTTCATATATGCAGGATTCTGCGGATGTCATATCCATCTCTTAGTTAGGGTGTGTTTAGATTGGGGGAAAGATTCCCCAAAAATACACTGTTCATAAAAAAACACTGTAGATGAATAGTGTTCTGTCAGTAAGATGGATGGGATGAATAATGAAAAATTGAGTAAATAGTGTAAGTTGTGTAATACGTTCGTTCAGAAACATTATTATGCTATGTAATACTGTTTCTAACGATAAACTTAAATTTATAAGAACATTCTAGCTTGGGAAAACAATATATATAAGGACTTTATTGTAAACCATGAACAATAAAAAAGAGTAAGGAGTGCCCAATGGCCATGTCATATATGGTATCATTTGTAATTTGTAAACTAAAAATGGATAAGCTAGGTGGATTTTTTGTGGGAACTTGTCCACCAGAGTTTGAGTTCTATACTTTAAGGGCTTTTATGCTTTTAATGGTCTAGGCGACATGATGTCGACCGGAGCGATGTGCCTATGAAGCTATTCTCTCGAAGTAACTCTTGGGAGGATGTTATCACTTTCTTTTACAAGGCCGAATATGCATATGTGCACATGAGCGTTGCATGTGTAGTGTCATGTTTAAAAAGAATATCATAACTCTATTTTTCTTGGATTTAGAACCTGAACGTAGCCAAAATTAATTGTGCCCATTATTTCCATGAATGCATGTTTTATTTTTCTCTAAATAAAACGACATTCACCGATTATGTTACAAACCGTCCCAATGCGGCGAGGCAACCCGTGAGTTCTGGACATCCTTGTCGCTATTCAGGGGCCCCATCTTTGTGATCGCGGCAATCTTCTCGGGGTTCGCTTCAATGCCTCTCGCTGAGACCATGAATCCCAAGAGCAAGCCCCGAGACACCCTGAAGACACACTTCTCAGGATTGAGTTTTACGTGGTTGGCCCGTAGCCGAGAAAATGTTAACTCGAGGTCTGTTATGAGGCCATCGACTTGTTTGGACTTAACCACTATGTCATCCACATAGACCTCGACGGTTTGCCCGACGAGGTCCCCCAACCACTGATTCATACAGCGTACCCGAACGCCATCGTGGTGTAGCAATATATGCCAAACGAAGTAATAAATGAAGTGGCCAGCTGGTCAGATTCTTTGAGCGCAATCTGATGATACCCAGAGTATGCATCAAGAAAGCATACGACTTCGCACCCTGGAATCGACCACCTAGCCTATACGTGGCAACGGGTAAGCAAACTTTTCGCAAGCTTTATTAAGACTTGTATAGTCGATACACATCCTCCACTTCCCATTATTTTTTCTCAACGAGTACAGGATTGGTGAACCATTCAGGGTAGTGGACCTCTTTGATGAACCCTGCATCTAAGAGCTTGGCAAACTCCTCGGTGATTATCTTCCGCTTAAACTCATTACACCGCCTCAAAGGCTGTTTCACCGGCTTCATGCCAGGTCGGATGTCCAAGGTATGGTCATCGACTTCACGGGGGATTCCTGGCATGTCTGCTAGAACCCAGGCAAACATGCTAATGTTAGATTGCAGGCAGTCAATGAGCGTGTTTTCCTATTTTTTGGACATCATGGAAGAGATCATCACAGTTAGGGCTGGACAAAATGCTCGATGCTCGTTAGCTCTGAAAGGACCTGGATGTCGCCTAGAGGGGGGTGAATAGGCCGATCTGAAATTTACAACAAAATAGCAGCGGAAAAATATTTCTCAACAAATGAGTTGTCAGCCACCCAAACCGGAAGTTCCGGTATAGCACTTAGCTCAAAAACCCCTTCTCACGAGCTCTGATTTGATGAATCTTGTAGAGTAAGCTTCTGCAATGTGTCTTTAGCAAGTTCACAGAATCCCTGCACACAGAAACACTACCAATACAGTAGATCAAACAATTTCATCAAATCACCAAAAATGCAAGAATAAATGGAACAAAGGAGAGACACAAGGATTTGTTTGACCGAAGTTCGGATTCACCCTGTGCCCACAACAGCCACACAGGACTAGTGAATCCTACTCTTCGTTGAGGAACTCTTTAGGGACCAAGTCATTTTCAACTCCTCCCACCGAGTCGGGTCTCTTTCAACCACTTCCCCACTTCCACTATCTTGCTTCTTTCCTTGCGGAGGCGAAGCGCAACCCTCACAAACTTCCCGCAGCTCACCACACGAATTGGGAGCTCACGAGCAACCTCTAACCGTCTAGGAGGCCAAACCTCCCAGAGTAACAAATGTATCACTTGTAGAACGAGGTCAACGCAGCAATGCTCAAAGTGTTTGTGCTCTCACTATCTTGCTCACGATTTCTCTCTACAACCCAACACAAAGATATGATCTAATCTCAAGCTACCTCACAAAGAGGGGTTGGGGAGAGCTAAACTTGGCTTTCTTTCAGTTCTGGGCGCAAGGGCAGCACAGCAGCAACCACAACAACAGCAGCAAGCACAAGAGGGGGTGGAGAGGCTTTTATAGATGCTCTCCACGAAACTAGCCATTAGTAGCCGCTGGAAGTCGGAACCTCCAGTTTCCCAAAACCGGAACTTCCGGGATTCAAACGAACTAGCCGTTGGACCCTGTCAGCACACGAACTACTCAAGAACCGAAACTTCCGGTTTGGGAAACCGGAACTTCCCCCCAGTCAGCACAAGTCTAAGTGTTTGTGTGGCTTGTGTGTCTCTCATCAACTCACATAAGTTACTTTGAGCACTGATACTTGATCAAGACACAATGTCATGCATCCCTCTTAATAGTACAGCTTTCCTAAACTCAAGATTATAATAAAGCACATTTCTTCAACTTGAGTTTCTCTTTTGATTATTGAGCCATACTTGATCAATATCTCTTTATGAGGATTTGCATCAACTTCTTTCTTGTCTCGGAGCACATAAACCTTTGAGCTAGTGACTTAAACCAAGATCTCTAACTCATGAGAGTGATATCCATTCCTTGGTCCATATAGTCTCTCTTGTCATATAAAATAATTATGCTTTCCATTATGAGACTCGCATGACCTTTGATTCCTCGGTGTCAACCACTTGGCTTGATTCTTCACCTTAGCTGAGTTCTTCGTGGTCAAGTCACCACTTGTCCTTCACCTTTGCTTAGTCCCTCAAATCCAAGCACTTGGTCAGAACAACCTTCACCTTAGGGTCACTTGAGCTTCACTGAGGACAACACCTTAAGAAATCTTTTCTTCAAATACTTGTTGTTGAATTTCCATCTTTTGAAGTGTAGCTTTCTTTTACACAATCATTCATGCCTTCATAATTTGTCCTTTGAACATATTTGCAAGTTTCCAATAATGAGACCATCATATATAATTTAACCACATGTCTCATTGGTAATGCATTCATGAAACATTGCAATTCTCAGTCCTTGGAATATTATGATTCATCGCTTGACCTTGTGTTCATGACATCATCACGGGATCATATACTATTGTGAGTCATATAACCAATATTTAATTTGTTATGTCCATGTAGCTTGTGAATATGTGAATACCAACCTGCTCACAATCTTAGATGAAAACGTTAGTCCTTTAATCATTGTTGTCACACAAATCACCAAAGTCGCTAGGGGAACTAGATGCTCTTTCAAGCTCGCTCGGCTCGCAGTTGGCTCGGCTCGGCTCATTACGAAAATGAGCCGAGCCGAGAAGGAGCTCGCGAGTTGCTCGCGAGCTGAACGAGCCAGCCCAGTTAATAGGCCCACTAGCCCAACATACAACCCACCTCCAACTTAGCCCTAGCCACCCACCCCACTCGTGAGTCGTGACCCCCTCCCTCCCACGCAGCAGCGCCTTCTGCTCGCCCCCTTCCCCGACCACAACTCTCTCTGACCCCGAGGAGCGCCTCCTTTCCCTTCTTCGCTCCTCCACCTACACGTCGCCAGGATTCCATCACCGGCGGCCAGCGCTGCCCTACCCCTTCTCCCCCTAGCACATCCAGCCGTGCACTTTGTGAGCCTGCATCAAATAGTTCCGCTCTC
The DNA here is from genome assembly GCA_015342445.1 of Digitaria exilis. NCBI lineage: Eukaryota > Viridiplantae > Streptophyta > Magnoliopsida > Poales > Poaceae > Digitaria > Digitaria exilis. Next base: position 432,093 of record JACEFO010001695.1, on the reverse strand, counting down.
CCCTTGGGTCCTTCTCCCTCGTCGCATCCTGCCACCGCATCTCGTGGCACCAGCGTAGCTTCTGCTTTCCTTCTCTCCCCTAGCAAAGCACAAATCCGACTCACCCTCCTGCCCTTAGGTCTCCCCCGTTCTGCGCCTTCATCGACAGAACCTGGGAGCAAGCAGCCTCTGCCTCTCTATGCGTGACTTGGTTTCTTGATTTTTTTTCTTTTATGTTACTTCTTGGTGCACTAGCGAATACATGGATGCTCAACAACTGTTATTGCCACTAGCGAATGGTCTATCTTGTATCTTTTCTGTTCATCTTCTTGTGCTTACTGTTAATTTTTTTGGTGCCCAACAACTGCTATTGGCTATGCTCATCTACCACTACATTGGCTCACGAGCTGCTTGAGCCAGCACGTGAGCCGGGCCGAGCTGAGCCGAGCCGACTTTTCTGCTCGTTATGTTAACGAGTCGAGCCGAGCTAGCTCGTTTAATAAACGAGCTGCACCGAGCCGAGACGAGCTCGCTCGTTCTCCACCCCTAATCACAGTCTTCGTGTCGGAGCCCTGGGGGTCGAGCAACACCTTCTTGGTGTCGCTGGTTGGCTGGAACTGCCCTTCACGCCGTGAGTTGAAAGTGGCCCTTTTAAGGGCAGGGTCGCCGTTCTCATGAGCGTCCTGCCCCATATGGTCTATCTATACTATGGCAAGCTCCCTGGTGACGTCCATCGCAACCTGCACCATAGTAAGCTCCTTGGATACATTGAGGGCCGCCTATGCCATGGCGAATTCCTTGGAGGCGACGAGCTCCGCCGCGAGCTCACAGATCTTGACTTCGCACTGATACGTCACTTGAGGCGAGGTGCCCACCATGATCACCCCATTGGGGCCCGACATCTTGAGCTTGAGATAGATGTAGTTTGGGACGACGGTCATAAACTTCGCATAGCACGACCTCCCTAGGATGGCGTGATAGGAGCCGTCGAAATCGACCACCTCAAATCAGAGGCTCTCGGTCTTGAAGTTGTCCCATGTGACATCCTTGATGTTTGAACTTTAAAGATACACTAAAAATAAAGAATGGAAATACACTTAAATTAGGTTTCAAAATTCAAAGCATAAAATTCAAAAAGGACTGATTTGACACCCAGCTGAGATCTTGAAAATTTTCTACTAAACTTGAAAATCTCCAAAAACAAAAGTAGTATGTCATCCCAAATAAGGCCTAGTTACTATTTGGAACTATTCCAAATATTGCAGTTTAGACCCTCAAAAACACTAAAAACCTAGCAGAGCACCTTTTCAAACATAGCTTGTTTCAGCTTGAAATATTCACAATTTCAAATTCATCCCAAAACAAAAGTCGTGTCCCATCTTTTGAACTCCAACTTTTGTTTTTGCACATTTTAATGTTCAGTTCAATATTTTGGAGAAATTCACTGTTGAGCTGGGGAGCTCCACGGGCGCCCCGACAGCCAGCTCGGGCATGCTCTGCCCCAGGCCGCCGCGGCTGCCACGTGGCTGGCGAGCTGTGGCGACCTCGCCTGACCGGCTAAGCCCTCGGCAGCCATGTCCCGGCCTCTCACGCATGCGTCTGACCCCTGAGTTGTCCTGTCACTCGCCCCGCCCTTCACCTCGACGCGTCGAGCGGGCGCGCCATTATGGCGAGCTATGCTCCGCCATTGGCGAAGAGCGCCGCGCCTTCCCAAAGCTGCCTGACCCAGTCACTCGTCCAACACCAGTGCCAGCAGCGTCGCCAGAGCATCCTCTGTCGCGCATGCCGCAATCTTTGACCGCCAACCCGCAGCCGTGCCCTGCCCGAGCTCGCCAGGCCATCAATGGCGCACTGGCTGCCGCCCATCCACCCGCACGCGTCCCCGAGCAGCCCAGCCGGCTCCAACATGCTCCAAGGGTCCTCCAGTTAGTCTCTACCTCCTTAGCTCAGCCCTGCGACACCGCCATTTTCCTTCTCCGCGCTCCCACGCTCCTTCTTCCACCTCCGGCTGCAGCAAAGCTCGAGCACTTCCAGCCGCACGCCAAATTCACTGCCTTTCCCTCCATGGCTCTCCAATCCACTGCACCCGAGGCTGGCTCAACCATCTAGCTAGCCCTCGAACCAATCCCAGCAAGAATCGAGCAGCCCTCGCCGAGAATCGAAGGTTTCCCTCGCCGCTCCACCATTTCTGCCGCCGAGCTCCACCTCACCGTCTATCGCTCGCTCTGACCCCACAGTCGCCAAATCAAGGCCCCGTCGAGCTTCCCCGACCTTCAGTGAAGCTCTCAGGCCGGCTTCCCCACCCCGAGCACCTCTCCACCTCGCCGGCGACGACCCCGAGCGGAGGAGCTTCGCTGCTCAACATCGTCAGCTTGCACCGCGCCACCCCAAGCCACCATTCCACCTCCGAACGACGTGCGGTGAGCCCCTCATCATTCCTGTCTAGTTCCCCGGCCTTTTCCGCCGTTCCCTAGCCGGAATCCGGCCGCCGATGAGGCCAAGGACCTTTTCGCGTTCCCAATTTTAGTTCTAGGGGCCTGCGTGCAAAGTGTAGGGACCCTTTCGTCAGGTTTTAAAAGATCTAGGGTTCGCTGCGTAAAAAGATTCTTTAGATCTAGTTCAAATCTCTGAGATCTTCTAAAATCCCTTAAAAATCGTAGAAAACTCAGAAAAATGCACGAAAATACTCCCTGGACTCGTGAGATTGTAAACTCCAATCTCATGTTTGCATGTATACGCTTTTGGTGAATGGTTTTTGAATTAAAATTCAAACTCAGTTTTTAGAGTTTTGTGCACCATTTCAAATCCTAAACTTCTCTGTAGCTGAGCTTTGGATATGTTGTTTGTATGGCCTTTAGTAGCACTGTGTCCAAAGGGGACCTAAAAATATTATCTGTAGCTTTGGATATGTAGCTCAGTTCTAGATTTATTAAAAATAATTCTTGCAGTAAAAAATCACCAACTTCCACCAGATGTCTTGAAACTTGTTAACACATGCTATAAAATTGCTCAAACTAGTTTTGGACTCTTTTTGGGCTATCAAATAAATAGATGTATGTTTTCGGATTAGTATTTATTTAGGACTGTTCAAGTGGTACGTTTACCTACCACTTGGCCAAACTACTCCTTTCTGGCATGCCTAGCTCTGGTAGCAATATCTTCTGTTTTGGATGTATTTTTTGATTTTATATGATTTAATCTTGAATCTAGGAGCAGTGACTTGTACCATTTTTAATAAATTCTTTACAACTCAGTTTTAGCCAAATTTTAGCCAAAGTTTCTAGGTGAAAATGATGAAGAGAAACAGAGAAACAAAAATGAGAAGGAACTAGAGTAAAATTTTGAATTAATAAAAGGATTTAGATCACTTGTGGCTATTTAAAGCAAATGTGGGTGCATATTAGTTTTTAATTCCAGAACTGAATACTTGCATAGAAATGATAGCTAGAAATTGTTTAATATATATGTACACAATCGCCATCAAATAAACTTGAGCCTGGCATCCCCTTCTCTAATTTTGTGAAGAAAAGAATAGTTCACTAGAATGTCTAGGTGAATGTGGCCTTCAAGGCCTTTGCCTTTAGATCACAAATGGGCAGCCATATTGAAATTGTGCATCTCATGTAGACGGCGCTCTCACTGACGGCACTTACAATCTCGTCCCTGCCAACAAAGAAGAAGCTCCCGAGGGTGGTGCCAGCGTCATCGTGATGGACCCGGAGACTGACGCCGGTGTAGCTCAAGAAGGCAAACCCCGGAGCATAACCTAACTTTTAAAGTTTATGCAACTTTGAATTATTTATGTTTGTGCATTTACGTTTCAAGGAGTTGTTTGAATACCCTAGTTGCATAATTCTAGTACCTATGTCTTGAAATACTAGTATGATAAGGTCGATAGTGCAATGCTTTAAGACTGTTACAAGTCGAGTGATTTCCTGTCACTCGCGAGATATAGGAGTTGCTTGTCTTTACTTATGTTGGAATCATAAGGATGGACGGGCGGGATGGTTTGTAGATCTCCTGTCCGTGTATGGTAATTAGATTAAGGTCGAAACGTGTGGTTCTGTGTGTCAAGTTTTTGAACGTACCACGCACATGCCGACCTATGGGAATCGGTAAGCCGGTACCAGAAAGATACAGCTAGGACCGATAGCCATCTTTCCTTGGAAATGTATTTCCCTTGCTGTACACATGTGGTTACATGCGTGAGATTGGCCGGCTGAGTCCGCAAGTATCCGATAACCTTGTATCCTAAGGGAGTGGACCTGGCGCCGAATTGTGGATTGACGGGAAAGGTTGGGTGGTGCTTGTGCCTTTTATAGCAAGCATTATCCGTGTGTGTTGGGATTCCCTGGCCAGGTAGTGAAATTCGGATCGAACTGTCCGCTTCTCGCGGTTAATGAGATTGCTTGACCGCTGTGCTGCATTGAGTAACAAGTGAAACTATGAGAATGATGAACTTGTTGTATGTACTAAATTATATTGCACCACTTGTATGCTTAGAAAGGTTGCTAATCTAGAATGGTTAACACTATTAGAATTTGATGCTAAAATCATGAAAATAAGGATCCACTCTTAGTCACTTTCTGGCAAAACAAACCCACCAGCCAAAAGCCTCTCATGTCTAGAAGTCGGTGATGTAGTTTTCACCCGACGGGTAAGCCTTGCTGAGTATTAGTATACTCAGCCTTGCTTGTGGCTTTTATTTCAAGTATAAATGTTGCAGAGGACCTTGCTAGTGCTACTTGGCCTACCCAGGTTCCTCCTGGCTGGCACATTGAGTGGGTTCTGTCCTCATCCGAGGATCGTGAGGAGTAGCACTATGGACGGCTTCATCATGGTGTTGCTATGTATCGTCGATAGTTTATTTCCGCTGTTGAACTCTCAAACTTTATTTCAATTTCAGACTTAGTTTGTAATAACTTGTTGAGACTATTTATGTTAATTTGAACTTGGGGAATGTTTTAATCTCTGGGACTCACCTTCGTGTGGCCGTGCGTGTTGTTTCGATCGAAAGAAAAACGTGGTTAATCGGGTATAATCCGACGGTGCTCCAGCTTATTCTGGATTAAGTGCCTGACTGCTTGTTAGTGGTCCGTGGGGTACTTAACTTGGAATAATTTCGCAGTGGTCCACCACATCCCGGTCCCCAAAGGTCACAGGGAGCATGATCTGCCCCAATGGAACGACCTCTTTTCCTAGGACGACCCCATAGAAAGGAGCTCGCTCCAGGCGGATCTTGGATCGATCGACGCTGAGGGTGTTGAGCGTGTTGGCGTATAGGATATTGAGTTCACTACCGCCATCTATCAGCACCTTGGAAACGCGCTTCCTGTTGATGATGGGTGCGATGATGAGGAGGGCTTGCCTGGTTGCGGAACATGGTTGGTATGGTCCAACTAGTCAAAGGTGATCGCGGCTTTAGACCATCTCAAGTAGGAGGTGACCATGGGCGCGACCGTGAACACCTCACGCTCCATAAGCTTGACATGCCGCTTCAGCGCGTGCGCTTCAGGCCCACTGAATATCATGAGGCATTTGTCGGGCTTGGGAAACATGTCGTTCCCCACGTCCTTCCCCTGCGCTTGTGTGGGCGGGGTCACCCTATCCAGCTTCTCAAGGGGGAATTTCCTCATCAGCCCGCACTCGCGGTACTTGTGCTTGACGGGGTTTGCATGATTCGGGCATGGCCCCTCAAGTAGCTGCTCAAAGTAATCAGGGGGTCTGACCCTCCGCGGGCCGATGCCCCTAGGACCTATCATCCCGTCTTGAGGTCTATGTAGTCCGACCCTAGGGTCGGGCCGGCCTCGACTCCATTGCGGTGACAAAATTCACCTATTTCTTCTTCTTCTTATCGTGGTGATCTGACGCGCCCGCCTCGTCGGTGGGCTCGTCTTCTCGTTTAGCTTTGCCTTTGCCCCTGTCGATGGGGAACATGGCCTTCTCGGCCTCCTCAAACTGTGCCTCTTCAGAGGTCATGTCGAGGAGCTCCTTCATCGTCTTCGGGCACTCCTTCCCAATCCGATTGACCAAGCTAGGGTCGGGCTGTCATGCCAGACATGAGAGCCCCAATGGCGTCGGCATCCATGGCGTTGGGGAGGTCATTGTACTGTCTGGAGAAACGGCAGATGTAGTCACGAAGAGACTCACTGTGCCGATCTCTACCGACACCTCTGCAGATCCCATGCTTTCCCTTGGCAGGCGCATGTGCCTTGGAAGTTTCCAAAGAAGATTTCCTTCGGCCCTACCCAGCTATGTATTTTCCTGGCTGGGAGGTGCTCGAGCCATGCCCGAGCTGACTCCACCAGATATAGAGGGAGGTTGCAGACGATTACTTCTTCGCTGTTGGCACCCCCCGCCCGGCAAGCAAGCTAGAAGTCGTCGAGCCAGACCAATGGGTTTGTTTCCCCGTCGTACTTGTTGATGTTGGTCAGAAAGCGAAACCGCGGGGGGCTCCGTGCAGAGCAAATCTCGTAGGAGAAGGTGGGAGGACCCAGGCATTCTGGTTGGGGACTTTGTCTCTGATCCTCCTGGGGGTCATGGCCGCCCCCATGTTGTGTGGTAGAAACGCCCAATTTAAAATGGCTCAAGTGTGCCTAATTGCCAATTATCAGAGAATTATAGCAAGCGCACATCAAACAGTTCAAATCCAGTAGTGTGTCGACTGTCCTCGGGACAACCCGAGTCATCCACTTTCAACTTTTACCTTAGCCATAACTCAGGATCACTTCCACAATGGGAAACACAACAAGCATTACCTTTTTGCATAGATACGGAAAGGTGTGAATTATTATAAGCCTAGTTTGAAGCAACCTGAAGTGCATGTCAAATTTTTCTAAGAGTTTAATACAAACTAATTTAGGTAAAACTACAAAGTTATATTACAACACCAGGTGATCTTATTCATCTAGAGACATCTGGGACCTTCCGATGCTCTAGGGTTGGGGTTCTCCTCCTCAGCTTCCTGCTGCAGTGGCGCCTCTGAAAAACCACAAGGGAAAAACCCTGAGTACGAAGGTACTCAGCAAGGCTTACCCGCCTTACCAAAGAAAAGACTCTCAAGTAATATGCTTGTTCTTCAAGTGGGTTTGGCTGACTCGACAATTTTGCAAAAAGGGATTACTAGATATTGATCCTTGCAATTTATATTTTAACTCAGTTGCGTTGTTACTTATCCATCTAGGTTATAAAATATTTTTCATGCAGGTGGTACTAAGCTCAACCAGCATATTGAATCAAGCTTATCTATGGTTCTTAACAGCTGATCAAGTGCACTCATAACCAAGAATACTGGCGATCCAGACCGATTTACACCTTGTACGGGATACCTAGTTCCCAGCTACGTGCAGTTGTCCAGGCTACACGTTACAACCTTTCGGTTGACCAGCCTCAAGACTGGATTTATAGACCCCCACACCCGGGGTACATAACCCCCACGTGGGTCCCCACATCTGAGCGACCACTCCGTCAGTTCTAAGTTACTCCCCGCTTTCACCACATCTCCAAACAGCACAAGGAGCTATATTTCCAGTCTAGAATCTATTCAACCTACCGGGCTTTGCTGGCCCCATAACCCAGTAAGAAACCAGGCAAAATCATTTGATCATCAATTAAAACATCGAATCGGTCCTTAGTCACTTAAGCAAGTAGGCAGAACTAAGGATCGAGCTTAGCTCAATCCCTCTTACCAACTTCTGCCCACTATCTTTCAACACCAAACCTTTCTTGATTCATATAAGATTAGTGTTAGCCTAGATCATTATCTTTTAACTTAACCTACTTAAGCATAGCAAGTGTAGACATTGCTAATCAAGTTTCTTAACTAGGCAAAGGTATTTCTACCAAGGATTATTTCATGCATCAAAGGGTTTCAATCAATTCCTAACCTAATGCAACATTAAAGCATAATATTTGGACTCATGAGTATTACGAAATGAATAGGTAAAAATGCTCTCGGGCTTTCCTTGAGTCCCAAAAATATTATTAGCGTTAATAAATTCCTCGGACTCCGGAGCTACCACGAGAACCTCCTCGTATTGGACTTGCTCTTTAGGAAGTTCAATATACTCCACTTCAGAAGCCTTGAGTTCTAACATGAAATGCAAGTCAGTAATTAGAAATGCAACAAATTTTGGGAAAAAGCATACAAAACTTTATCTCTCGATAAAGTTGCAAGCCAACACCACAACCCCCCAATTTTTAAAGAAGCAAACCTATTTTTCTAAGGATTTAATTATCCTTATTTCTTATATATTTGTACGAGAATTATTAATGGTTCCAAAATGAACAACTAAAAGGATAAAACCTTTTCTTACTTTTACTTGTGATTTATAAAAGCATGATTTAGATTTTTAGTTATTTTTCTAAATACCCTAAGCATTTTATTTATTAACCCTAAAAGATAGGAAATTTAATTAAATTCTAATTACCACAAGATAAATGGTTTAGCATTTTTATATCAGCAAAGGGTATAAAAGAAAGCTAACAAAATTTTTTTGGAAATTTTCTGAGTTTTCTATGATTTTCTATGATTAAAACAGTAAAAATCATAAATTTAAAGCTAATTCTAAAACCTTATTTATTTTCTTGCAAACCCCCCCTGAACTTACTTCTCTTCTCCCTTGGGGTCCCCACCCATGCCAACTCAGGGTGACAGCGTGGACCGAGCTCCCCGTCGGTTCATCAGCGGTGAACCTGCCTGCGAAGGTGTCCTCAACCCGGCTGACCCCATGACTAGACGCGCCTCATCACCACGCATCCCCTGGAGGGCAGCACCGATAGGCGAGGTGGCCACACTACGACGCTCAACGGAGGCGACGGTGGCGCATGACGACACGATGAAAACCGACTACATGACGACGAGCAACCGAGCTAAGACTAGCCTACGAGCAACACCAACACCAAGAACCACTTACGCGCACGCTAACTCAACTGGAGGCTACCAGAGCCGAGCTGACCCCACGCGCTAGCCATGGCGGGAGCGCGCGCCGTGTGAGCGGCGGGGAGCGCCTAGCAGCCCAACCGCGGCAACAACGCACCCAACAAGCACCTCCTGAGCACCAGCAAGCCTAGGCAGACCTAGCGCACACACAAGCTCGACGGGAAGAGGCTCGAGCCAAGCTAACCATGTGCGTTGGCCATGGAGGCGAAGCACCATGGCGGCGGACGGCATTCCCGTCCGGCACAAAGGCTTACTCAACCAACAAACCCCACCTACACGCTCTACAGCACAAGCACAACCTCCCTGCACTCTCAAACCCTGGCCAAACACACTGCATCAACCACCTCCACAGCGGTCGGAGCCTTACCCAGCGAAGACGACAACGACGAGGTTAAAGATGAGGTTGTGTCGGGCTCAAAGACGGTGGATAGCGAACGAGAACTAGTGGAGGAGGAAGCGGAAGCCAAGGCGAAGCTTTGGGTGGAAAGGAATCGAGCGGAGGGGGTTGGACGACGGCGGTGGAGCTGCTGCTCGCCGGCAACCACGGAGGTGAAAAAGATGGCGAGGGTTGAAAGAGGATGAAAGGACGACGACAGCGAGACTATAATGACGGTTTACTGCCTCCGGTGCTCGACACCTCCTACTGACCATCCGCCCGAGCTGTCTCTGGACCGAAGCGACGCGTGGCCTGCGGAACCGCCTCTGCTCGCCGGCGGCAAGCTGCCTAGCACTAGCAGCTGCCCACGTCAGTAACCCCCTCCCCCCTCTCTTTGAGCTCATTTTAACCGAATTGACTTCCAATTACTCCAGATTTTTACTTCAAAATCTTCCAAAAACAGACTTGTAGATGGATCCTTGAATTTCACTTTCTCTATTGGCACTTGATCCATTTGAGCAGAGATTGGGATCGAATTTGAGCCCCAAAGTATCAGCTTTAACACACCTTCAATTCAGAACTTGTTAACTGAATTTCTCAAATTACTCCCAAAATTTGAATAGAACATGGGTCAAGTAACAAAGACAAGATTGAAATTCACATGCAGAAGCACAACTACACAGTTTGAAGATTTGGCAAAAGATCTCAAATTCGAGCTCAATTTACAAAAGTTCAGTTCAGCTGCAAATCTCTGAATTTCACTGAAACCATATTCTGGCCGACCTTTAACCTGCTTTTTATCCCAATTTCACATCTCAACTTGATCTGGCCCAAATAGGAAAGTTGTCACAAAAACCTGGCTAGACAACTTCCTTTTTAACCCCAAGTTCAAAAATCCAACATACTGACCACAATCTGGCTCCAAAGTGAGTTACTCATTATGCGCGCCCTACCAATATCTCCACCAAGAATAACTTACAAAACAGCATACATGTAGTAATAGAACTACATATCCAAAAATATCGACATAATAAAAAAATGCTGGTAGAAATGAATGCACGCCAAATGTCTATATATGGCATTTTTATATACAGCACAACAATACAAGATTAAATTCTTATCATGTATTAATAAAACGAATTATCATGTATTCGAGAAGTATGAACAACACATTCCAATGGACAGTATTGGAACCTGCCGGCGGCAATTCCAACACAGCATCATCTAAATCCACAAATCATTACACAAAATGTTTGGCCTTCGGGTGCCATCACTGACCAATGTATTGCCCTTTAAAATGTGATTGGAGCAAAGGCATATCTGCTCCTTTCATGCTGAGTGATCTGCAAAGTATATAAACAAAAGAAAGTGAGATGTTTGGACATTGACAAACTGCATAGTTTTCTTAGGAGTGAACATCAAATTGTGAGAAAGTCTACACTATCGATATAAACTGCATTAGAGAACAGGGTTTCTCACCTCCAACAACATCCTCCCACTGCAGGGCTGCAGCCCTGTCACTACAAGAAATTCTATGATAGGTGACGCTTCATTTATGTCATAAAACTAGAAAGTTCGTCATGTTCTGCAATTTGTGACGCACACGTGACGAAAATCCATTCGTCACCTATCATGCGTTATAAAAGGTGTTCTGTGACGAAAGCATAGTTTTTCGTCATAAAATTTGGGAAAAAGTCTATTTTTAGCCATCCAACTCTTGCCTCAGTTTGGATTTGACCATTAAACTCTAAAACTGGGTATCTTTGGCCATCCAACTATCAAAACCGTTCAAATTTGGCCATCGGACTGTTTTGATGAGTGGTTTTAACTTATTTTATTTACAATTTAGTCCTTAGATCTTAAAATGATTATTACTTTTTGCCCGTACCTCCGATTTAGGTGATTCTTGTGGTCACGTGTTAATAACGATGAGCACTATATTTTAAAGTGATCTTTATACTATTTTATCACTATTTTTTATATTATTTTTTGGTCATTGTGTACAAACAACAATATAAGAAAAGTAAAACAAACCATTATAAAATAATATAATCAACATTTTTAAAGATGAAGTTCATCGTTACGAATGCATGACCACTAGAATAAGTTAAATCAGAGATAGAAGAAAAACATAATAATCATTTTAAGATCCAAGGATTAAAATGGACTCATTTAGTGCTTTTTAGTCCTTGGATGTTAAAATAATTACTATTTTTTTCTTGCATCTCCATTTTAAGTGATTCTAGTGATCATGCGTTCGTAACGATGAGCTTTACATTTTAAAATGTTGATTGTATTATTTTATGATTGTTTGTTTAATTTTTCTTATATTATTTTTTCTACACAACGACCAAAAATAATATAACAAATAGTGATAAAATAGTGTAAATATCACTTTAAAATATAGTGTTCACAGTTATTAACACGTGACCACAACAATCACCTAAATCAGAGGTACGAGCAAAAAGTAATAATCATTTTAAGATCTAAGGACTAAATTGTAAATAAAGAAGTTAAAACCACTCATCAAAACAGCCCGATGGCAAAATTTGAACGGTTTTGATAGTTGGATGGCCAAAGATACCCGGTTTTGGAGTTCGATGGTCAAAACCAAACTGACTATCCTTTCTGCGTCACATATTTATGACGCTTGATTTTTGCCACTATCGAGCCTACAAAATGTCACAATTCTAAGCTGTGGAGGTACGTTATGGGCCAAGCCCAATTATAGGCCTACTGTCATTTAAATGTCAACCATTTTTGGCCCATTTTGAAGCCTATGGCCCCATACTATTTATAGGCCTAACACAACCCATGTAAAAATTTTGGGAACTGCTAGCGCCCGGACGTCCGGCGTCCAGGCGCAACATCGGACGATGGTTCATGCAACATGGGATAAGTTGGTTGCAACATCGTATCAATTTCTGAAACATGCAACATAAAAATGCAACATTTGCACCCGGATGATGGTTCATGCAACATCGGGACATGTTGGTTGCAACATCGTATCAATTTCTGAAACATGCAGCATAAAAAATGCAACATTTGGTTGAAAAAATGCAACATTTGGTTGAAACATGTAACATGGTTCATGCAACATCGCGGTATTTTGCTTGCAACATCGTATCAATTTCTAAAACATGCAACATCGAAAATGCAACATTCAGTTGAAATATTCAGGTGAAAACATGCAACATTGAAACATCTCAGATCTTAGTTTTCCGACATCTCACATAAAACGATTTGCCACATCTTCGCTTGAAACATATGATTGGAACACACGGTAACCTAGCAAACGAGAGAACATGGAGGAGGATGGGGAGATCAGGGGAGTTCCTTGTCAAACTGTCATGAGGTGAATTCTGTGGAACCTGCACGAACAAAATCCAAATTAGTCTTATTGGTTATTGAGCACAAATGAGTAACAACACCGAAAAGATACAAGGCAGAAATCCAAATTAGCCGTATTGCGAGTACCTTATCCACTACACCATGCTCAATGTCTTCCATATCTTCAAGTTCATACTCAGAACCAGATTCTTCACGAGCCACAACCTTCCTCTTTGCTAAAGAATTGTTGAGAATTGAAGATAGTGCTGTTACACCAAGGCTTTGCATTATTCAATTGTTCCTCATAATGTTTTTAACCTTCTCTCTTTCATATTCATGAAGTGGCTCCTCTGTAAACGCATAGAAGAAATCAGCAGTGAGATTTGATGTTTGACATAAACAGTAGAAGCAAGGCACATGAACAGCACAGGAAAGAATTCCTATAGTAATGAACTGTTCTTGAAATCCTAAAAGAATATAAAAACACAGGAAAGCTACAAAACTGCATTGAACATTCATCTAGTTAAAAAATGAACCAGCAGGCAAATTCCTAGGAACGAGCAGGACACCAGGACTGGTCATCAGCTGAACCATCCCTCTGCCTAACTTGGTGTGCACCATTAAGACCTTAGTATATACATTTTTTTACTCTGTCTCCTTTCTGTTGTTCTTGTCATAAGTCATGCCAGGAGACAATGAAGGACGTAATGAAGAAATCTATTTTGAACATATGAATGGTGAGAAATTACCATAGGATCATTAGCGGCTTCTTGATCATCTTCCTGAGTAACATGATACCAACGCCATGCAGCATTGTTCCAACCTGATGACATCCCAGCTGCATATTGACATATAACACAGTCAGGTTTACTCCCACCTGTTGCTATACTGATGTCTCTACTGAAACTTAGTACATTTATCAAGATGTGTCATGTAGGTCAAATTTGCAAAGCCAACAGAAAGATCCTAGAATGTTAAAGCATGCACCAGTGCCCTAATTCTTGGAGAACCATTTCTCAAGTCATATTTGAAAATAATAAAAGAACCATGAGCTGAACTTAATATCAGAAATATTTTCCATGCAGCAGCAGCTGTAGGTCCCGTAAACAGATAAATAAGTGGAGTACGCTAATTCATTTCCACGAATTGATTCATTTATCACAACCATCAAGGGTGCAGCGTGTAATGCAAGAAATAATAATTAAGATAAAGAGTAAATACGGCCTTGTTTTCAAGGTTCCAATGCCAAAATTGGCAATCAGTAGCACCTCCATCCATCGTTCCTAGCATATAGGGATTTAGGAGTATTTCAATAATTTTCCTCACAGTTTGTGAAGCTGCATAAAAAAGAAAAGGAAATGAGAGATTATATAAACAACATACAAACTGGTATCACAGAATGAAAATTAATACAAAAATTACTAATCTGGGGCACTTTTTACATATCAATGACATGGAAATATGCACAAATTAATCTGGGGACATGGATTTGGGGTAAATGACTTGCCTGTTTGTAGAAGAATGTTTGGAATTGAGCACCCACTGCAAAGCACCAACAAATATCATCAGCTTTACATGGACAAATCACAAATTTGGAAGGCATTGGAATTTAAGGGCAGTCATGATTGTCCCTAACCATGGCAGTACCCCAAAAATAGAACTTCTAAGCACACTGTTCTAAAGCAAGGAACCAGTCACACAAAGCAAGAAACTCTACCATGTTCTACACAGCAAAATGAAATGGTCACTGTGCAATTCCTACAAAAAAGCACACTGCTCTAAAATCAAAACAACATAATTGTGCAAAGGAAAGAGGAAACTATTTTCCCTTTCTATAAGAAATCACCACATAGATATCAACCGAGAAGAACAGTGTCACTCCTACAGCTACAGCTAGACCAAATGGGCAGAAGCATCTGCTTGCCTTTTAGTGATATAAGAGCACAATATTATGCACAACGGGGAAAACAAATGTTTTCTTTCTGTTTATTCACACATGCATTTTTTTTTACAGATTGTAGTGTTCTCTTCCAACAATTTGCCACAAATTATATGCATCTAAACAGGGGAATCATCTCTGAAGTTAAGGTAGCCAGAGTTATTATGGAAATACTAATTACTCCATTGCATAAGGATGGAGAAACGCAAGAACACCCGAAATTGGATTTGAGGTAGCAGATTTGGGAATCACATGGGAATATGAGAGAAGGAAGGGGAGGAGAACTCACATGGGCGAGAGGGAGGGTTTGGGAGGGAGATGAATGAGACACCTCCCATGTGCACCACAACATTTTGGGCCACGAATCTCCGGCATATACTTCACGCAGCTCACCTTCCTACAACGAAGGGCACCTCTACAACTCAGGTCACTGACGTATGCCATGGCAGCCCGTCCACCTGCATAGACCCATGAGAGATTTGCAGGTTAGGCAAACACAAAGCACATTATCAGTGGAACCAAGGGAAGAGGGCAAGGGGAATAACAGGAGGCCATGGATCTAGACCTTGCTGGTTGAGGAGAGGAAACCAGCTGAGCGAGGAAGAGAGGGGATGGGGAAAGCTTCTAGCTTTGGGACCCGGAGCAAGAGGAAGGAGTGGTGTTTAGTTCCCAAAAGATTCCCCAAAAATACACTATTCATCCAACTTTTCACTATTCATCACAACCCTACAGTGTTTTTTGGGTGAACAGTATGTTTTTGGGGAATCTTTCCCTAATCTAAACACACCCAGGGGGAAGGGGAGCAGAAGGGGGCATGCACACTTATCTGCAGAAACGCATGTGGAGGCCAACGAGGGGGGCCTCCCTCCCCCGACGCTCCGACGTGACGGGGCCGCCTCGGCATCGTAGAGAGAGGCGGAGTGGGGCAGATGGTTGTACGACCGTCGCGCAGCTCCACGCTCGGGAACTATTCCGGCGGGGAACAGTGAGGGAGGGCGAGAGGTCCTGCGCCGCCCCGATGGGACGGGAGGCGAGCAGGGTCGCAAAGGCAATGACGGTGGCAATGAATCCTTGTTGTCCTCCTGCCACGGGCGGAGCGGAGCAAGATTCGCTCCAATCCATCCCGATATGCCTCACCTCCTCGGCTCCTCCCCCTCAATGAAACGACTAGGTCACCACTCGCCCGTCGAATGACAGCCGGGCCTGGGTCATCCAGGGGCCACCGCACAACCTAGAGTGGGCGATAGCAATCCGTGTGCATCGCTGCCAGCCCCTCGGCACGCTCCTGGCTCCAGTAACCCTCTCCCCCTGCTAGCGGGCCAAGCGCCCTATGGGACCCAGCGAGCAGCTTAGGTGGTGGACGAGCGATCTGTGCACATGGAGGCAGAGGGCAGCAGTGTGCAGCCATGGACAGCCCGCACTCGCTCGGGCTCACCTCAGGTGCGACGTGTGAGAGCAAATTGGGGGATCCTTTAAGAACTTAGATAACCCAAATCCGGAAACAGCTAAGTGCTGTTTTCAGATCCTGAACAGTGTCATCTTTCTATTTCCTAAATCCATTTAATTGAGGTAGTGCCAAGTAATTTTTTTCTCAAATTGCTGGAAAGCTAAGTTCCATTGGTCATAAACTTAATTTGGAAATTCTTGTCTCCCAACTTATCTAAATTTTTCTCAAATTTTTTACTATGGTCAACTTGACCGTCTCTTTTTCTTTTTCTTTCCTTAATTGAACGCATCCCTTCTTTCCAAAACCTTATACTTAACCAAATACTTGACATGGGACGTCACACGTTGTGGATGGCGGACGCGGGGGGCGCGCTCCTATGGTTACTCTGGTCGATCACGCGGTCGCGCTTGAGAGTGTGGCGCACGTCATGGTGTGGGCCCAGTCTACGATGGACTGTAGGGACATCACGCGTCGGGGCTTCAACATCTCCTTTCGGCATTGTGGCCGGCGGAGGCGTGGCTCAACGCGAGCTTCCATTGGGTCCATTGGGGTCGTCCGAGCTGATAGATCGTGAATCTTCCACGTCCATCTCAAGATAGCCCCACCGCTCTGCTAAGCTTGCCGCTTGCTGCACCGCTGCCCTTTCCAGCAGCACTTTCAGACCGCTTTGCACCCAACGCTCCTTGGGGGTCATGGGCTGGGGCAGCTAACGCGTGTGAAGCGTGGCAATGGAGACACACTGGCTCGCGCGATAAAATAGAGGATGCCCATCAGCGTCAGTTTCTATCCGTCGGCCGACCTCACGCGGGCGAGCGTGCGCTGGAGGCTCAGCGACCGTGTCCAACTCAGTCTACTCACGGTCAAGGCTCCGCCTTGCGTCCTCGAGCTCCTAGCGCCGAGCAGTGATCAGCTTAGGGGTCCGCTAGGCTCTTGCACCATTGGCTGGCACCAAAGGCGCCTCAACGAGTGGATCATCCGGTAGGATGACCGCAAAACACTCCAACGAAGGGCAATGCTCCGTACCCCTAGGCGCGTGTAGGAGCTCGAAGTCCGACCTTGGCTGGGACTCACACGCATGGAGGTCGTTGCCCGATGGGGCAAAGCACCCTAGGATGCCCAAAGCACCCTAGGATGCCCTCGTACCTCAAAAGTTGCATCTTCCTGCACGCTCCTCTGAGGTAAGGCCCCATCAGGCGGTGCTTCGTGCGGGCGTAGGCCTGAGGCGCATTTGGAAGGCCAAAAGAAAGCGGGAATGCCTCGCCTCCCTCCTTTCTTTCTGGGAGAAGTGTTTTGTTCCCCGTGGTCGTCAGGTTGGTGCCGAACGGGGAGGAGGGACTCCGCACTTCGCCGGCGAGGAAGGCATGGGGTCCTTGTAGTCTTTGAAGCGGTGCACAATTCGCTCGCGTCCCACCCGAGACGTCGTCATGGAGGAACCCCATGCGGGCTTGGTGGCGGCACACTTGGCCAGCAAGGTTGTTCCTCCAACCGGGAGTTTCCTAGGGCCGTCTTGCGGGCACTCCTCCGCAGGCGTGACCGAATAGGTGCAGTTGTTGATGAGAACGAGGCGCGGCGCGGCGCCGCTCGTCTTCGGCAGCGCCTCCACGTGGAACTCGAGGCTGCCGAAACGGATGAGGGTGCCGAGTCGCAGCCCATGGTCACTAGGACTGACCATCTCTCATCGGGTGTCGACGAGGACGAAGACGTGCGCAGTCCCCTACCTGGCGCGCCAACTATCGACGGGTGGTACCCAGGATACCTCACGCCAGCAAGTGTCGATCATAGAGCACGCATGTCACGATGGAGAATGGTTCAAGAGACACAAGACACGAGGTATATACTGATTCGGGATGAATCCATATGTTCAGTTCAGAGTCTCAAGTTGTATTGCTCTCTTGGATGCGGTTACAAGGAAGGTCAGTTCAAGCCCGGGAATCGAATGCGGATAGGGGGCTAAGTGTTCTAGAGATCGAATCCCCCTCACATGAGGGGTGCCTCCCCTTTTATAGGAGAAGGGGAGGGCTTTGTACAAGTGTTGTTACTACTAGGAAACCAGCGCCACCATACGGTTATGGCCTGACGGTCGAGTGCGTCTTGGCGACCCCCGCTCCAGTCACCACGTGTCTTCTCCTGGTCCTTAGGTAGCTTCCTGGCAGCTTCCTCTCTGCAATATTCCTATACGCCAGGCGATGATGCAGCTTTTACGGTTGTCAGGCCTGACCGGCCTATCGGATGATATCTAGGGGAAGCGTTGCTCGCACGCTTCCTCTTTTCACGGACCAGGCCTTCGACCCAGTATCATGGCCCATTCTTTCCGCCTTCCCTCGGGGTCAGGCGAGGCGAAGCACTCTCGCTCGGAGTTTGACCCCCAAGGCTCACAGGCTGCAGAGTCGGGCGGGATGGAAGTCTCCCTGGGACGGTCGGTTGCTCCGCGCGGTCCCAGGGTCGAGTGGGACGGAAGTCCCTGACCCCTGGGTCCGTCGGTTGCTGTGCGTAGCCCCAGGGTCGGGCAGGACGGAAGTCCCGGACCCCTGGGTCCGCCGGTTGCTCTGCACAGCCCTAGGGTCGGGCGGGATGGAAGTCCCCAACCCTTGGGTCCGCCGGTTGCTCTGCGCAGCCCTAGGGTCGGGCGAGACGGAAGTCCCCGACCCCTGGGTCTGTTATGTTGACTTCGCCTCATCCCGAGATCTGTCCCGGCATGGCGCCATCAGCGGGCCCCGTGATTGCGGGTCCCCCTAATCCAAGACTCTCACACATGCCCATAAACCCGTTGGGTCTACCTTCTGACCCATCGTTAGACCCATGGGTTTATAAATTGGCCCACGATTATGCCCTAATGGAGCAAAAACTCATTGGGTTTCGGGCACCCATTGCCATCCCTAGCAGCAGCCATGGCCGCTAACGGCTGACCTGGGCAGTCACGATTCGGACACCTCAGCCATACGCGGGGCAAAGAGTAGCGAACAAACGGATGTAGAGGCTTCGAACCTTAGGGCAAGTGGCGGACCGGAGCTGGGGAAGATGGCATCGCTTGGTGGCTGCGGTGGACGGGCGTAATTGAAATCAGGGGGAACATGTTTATGGGTTGGTGGCACGGGTAGAGGACGCCTGTGCATGGGACTGCGCCAGCAGCCTGCTCAGCTGAGCATTAGCGCAAAGGCAGCCGACCACGGCAGCGCGCAAAGCAAGCTGGCAGTGTCGCGTGGAAAGTGGAAATTCAGCGAGGCAAGCCATAGAGAGAAGGGTGGAGAGGTGGAAGAAGGGTGGAGAGGCCTATGGAGGAGAAATTGTCTTTTCGCATTGCAGTTAACAACACTCAGACAGAAAATAAAACCGAAGGTTAAAGCCAAATTTTCACTATTCATCCTATGTTCCCTCTTACCGAACACTGTTCATCTACCATGCTTTTTTGGGTCTACAGTGTTTTTTCTAGCCCAAATAAAGAATCATCTAAATAATTATTTGTCTTTTATTGGAAATATCGCAGCTTATAAAAAATTGTGCGACACAAAGTCTCCGCGCTTGCTTATCTGCGACCTCATTGGTCATTCTTACTTTATTCACATTACACACAATCGCACTCGGGGTTTGGCGAGGAAACATAATAATAATAAATAAGCAGAAGATAACATAATCGCACTCGGGGTAGACGGCAGATCCCGGCGGAATGACGGCGCCGCCGCCGGCACCACCGTCGGCCTTGAGGCCGGAGATCGGCCCTGACGGCCTCGCCCGAGACTCTCCCGTAATCGCCTACACTGAGAAGGTCAGGATCCCGCACGCCCCCTCCCTTCCTCCCCAGACACGTTCTTGGTTCTTCAATGGTTTAGTGTTTCCTGGGTTCCAGGTTTCTTGATTTTGAGTCGGTTGACTTGTACACGCAGGTCATTTTGGAGGAGCAGCTGCAGCTGAAGAAGTAGGCTATTCGTCTACTCCCTAGTCTTAATCTCTTGCGCGAAATCGCGGATCTACATTAGCCCTTTGCATTTATATGGATATAAATTTTGTGCATTTGCAAATCAATGGGTGTGCGCGAGTTGAAATTGCGGCTGTATGTGTCAGAATGCAGCTTCTTGAAGAGGAATGTACTAATCCTAATGCACCGACTTCTGTTGAATTATTTCCTCCTCATGTTCCTATATATCGTGCCGATAAGTGATAAATTAGAAGGATGTTATGTTCCTCACTCCTTCAGGTAAGAGAACGAAATAGACGTCTACTTCGTACATTGCAGGAGAGCAGTCAGCTTAGGAACTAAAATTACCGTGTTGAACTGTTCAAATTACTATTACTGCCATTACCGTGCACTCAGTGGCACAAAAGCATTATGGGGTCATAGTCCAGTTAATGCTAATTTCTGCATGCCCCTAATCAATCTATTTACTTAGATTTGATAGTCAAGTTGGATGCATGGATTCTTGGGTCTGTTTATTCATGCATGCAAGAGATTAATTTGTCCCCAAATTAAAGGGATATTCTTAACTCATGAATAAGGCCGGAGGTAACTAAGGCTAGTCGCAATGTGTTGTATCTTACTCATTAATTAGATGCCACATAGGTTTTTTTTGATGATGTGGCAACGCATTTAGGACAGAAATGAAAGTTGCATCTTGAGTATGATAGTGATACAACTTTGACACGGTTTCTTATATTATGGCACTCTAATAAAATGCGTCCACTCCCACATATACATTCTCACACTAATTGATTGTCTTGGATATTGAAGTATGATACTACTCATTGTTGATGATGGTTTTTCCTAGTACTTTCATACTTTCCCAGTTTCCATCCAATGTGGCATTCTTGATATTGGAGTATGATAATATGGATTGGGATCAGCCTAATGGGCCATTTCATATGGTCTAAAACCTAAAAAGACACTCCTTGGTGGGACAAGATTTTACAGAGGGAATATTTGCTAATCATGACATACTTCATCCGTTATCAACTTTATAGGAAAATATATTAGCATCCACGATGCTATGTTTTTTTATATAAATGCACTATCAAGACATTTCATGGGGAATTTAATGAAACTTATTTTGTATTCTAGATGTTGGTACATTTTCCCATAAACTTGTTCAAATTCAGATGAGTTTGACTTAAGATGAAACTAAAACCTCTTATGTTTTTGAACAGTGGGTGTGCAATTTTTATTCGTGGATTGGTTTATAGCCTTACTATTGCAAACTTACACCATATATTGGCCATGAAAGAATGACACATGCCATTCATGATCTGTGAGTTCCAGCCATGCCCTCAAGTAATTAGTGATTGTTGAGAAATTCAGTTATTCTTTCTTTTCATGGAAAAAGGTCATCAATATTGCATTCCATTGTACATTTGGGATCATACTCAATGTCTGCATCATAATCATGAGAACTAAGGTGTGCCTGAACTTGCTACTATGTTCCATGTGAGACCAAACTCATTTTGTGTTACTCTGTTTTGCTTTATCCGTTCCGTTATTTCTCATATTTTGTATATTTGGCCTTGGCATCGTGTCTAATATAAAATTGTTCACATATCTTACTTTGTTCTACATATGTGTATTTCCCTAGCATAGTGTGAGGACGTCCAATTATTTGAAGGCTATGCTTGCAATGTATCTGCACAATGAATATTATGATCGTATAGGTGTATGCCTATTTTTGCTTATGCAACTTTGCACATGTCTTATAGTGTAATTATCTATTTTCGCTGTCCACTAGTTATTAGTAGTTACCTTGAAAGCTGTACTTAGGTCGTGGAACCTTTTCATGTGTCACATCAGTCCTTATATCACATCTTTGTCACAGCCAACTCACAGGGTTGTGTTTCTTGACATTGTAATAATCTCTGGAGACCATTTACTTTGGAAAATTGGGAACTGATAACCCTAGAATATTTACCACTGAGCTTAGTAATACGTTATAGGATGCATATAAGCACATGCCAGGTTTTTATTTTTTATTTTTGTAATGAAGCTTATGCTGTCACTTGTAATTTTTCTATGTCTCAGATACATCCAGGAGAACTATTCCAAAATTCGTGATGTAGAAAGGGAGTTAGAGAGTCTGACTCTAGAAATGAAATTGACTGCTGGACCAAAGAAAGCAGGTATCTAACAGGTTTTTAAATAGCAAATACAGAATATTCTGAGTTTTTGCCTTTGGTTAACATTCTTGAATCTTCATACTTTGTACTCTCACCTTATTATTTGTTCCTGCTTTTCGTTTGTTCTTGTTCTCCAGCACTTGAGCATTTGAGGAAAAAGATTGAAATGTCAACAGAGAAAATCCGATTAGCCAAGGTTAAAGAGGAACATGCAAAGAAGGTTGGACATTTCGACTTGGAGTGTGATCTTAAATTTAATTACTATAGCGTTATCTGATACAATGTACTTTGCCCCTCATACTTAAAGTCTGTGTTCTTGACCATTTATTTACTGGCTTCCAATGTTATAAATATAAAGGTGCAATTCTCTTTCCAAGCATATTTCCGATTGCTGAAATAACACAATGCAAACTGTAACATTAGTGCCTGTATGGTGGTTTCATTAAATCTCATATGTAGAATTCATATTCATTTGAAGCAATATCAAATATATATACAGCAGATTGTAAAATTATTATTGTTACAAGATTATACATACTCATTTTTTCTGTCAGATATGCAAGCGAATAGCATATTTTTGTATAAAGAAGAAGAAACAATGAAACATTATGAGCAGATGAATACAATCATTATGCTTATGCCTGTCACCATGAATAATAGGAATAAAGTTTAACCACATATCTCATGTGTGTTTTCATTTCCTATAATTACTGTAACTGCCTGTCCTGTTATTTTGGAAACCACAGTAAATGTTTTTTTTCTCATGCATAGATAACCAGGCCTGTACTGTTTGCTCCCCTATTTGCATTGTTTCATTCTTCTGTCACTTTAACAATGTCAAGATTTGTTTTGTATGCTATATTGATGCCTTAAGTTGCATTTGTTATTCTAGGCCTGGGAAGCTGCTGCACAAGTTGTTAAAGACGAAGAGGATGCAAAGCAGAAACTATGTGATGATCTGAACCATCTGGTATGCTTTCGAAATTTTCTTTTATGGAGATATCTTCACCCTTGCAACTTATGTTCTTGAGATCTTTTTTGTTTTATTTGATTAGGTCCAGGAGAGTGCTGCTACCCAATATACAAGATTAGAGGAACTGAAGAAGCGTTTAGAATCTCTCAATCCGTGCAGGCCTTCTGTCGATGTTTCAGTAAGTCAATAGCCCTAAAGGCCATAACACCTGATGTCTCATTATTCAGTCGGTCCCGTATTTCTGTTTTAGTGTTGTCAGATAAGGGCTAGTCCAATTTGTCCATTTGATTACAAGCTTTCTGATTGCTAGTAGGCAGTAGTTCTGTTTTGGTGATGTGTAGGTGGATAGTGTTCATTTTGGTCTCGACTGAGTGCATATTTGCATGTTCTTATTAATACTTGTCTCACCTTTTGTTATTATAATATTAGGGTGTTAATACTGCACAGCATGCTACCACCACTTCAGTACCCCAGCCGCCCATGTCACAAAATCCTGCCACTCCAAATGACCCTATGAATACAGAGCCCGCCTCTACTGGACAGCCGCGAAGACCTGCACAGGAAGAAAAGAGAAGATCATCAAACGCAAGAGGGAGGAGTGGTGTGATGATCCTTCCCAAGGGAAGACCGAGTTCTGGGTCAGGATGGACCGGTGCTGGGTTTGATGTAGATAGCGGTACGTGACCCATACGATTTTTGTTGTGCTCGACACATTGAAACCGTTCTCCTCCATACAGAAGAATCAGATTGGTCTGCCGGAAGATAAAAATTAGCAACTACAGAGTTCAAGTGTGGGAACGTGGTATACCGTTGATTATTTTGTTTATCAATTATAAACAAAATCACCCAGCTAGTTAATAAATGTTGTTGCACATAAGGGCATGTTTGGATTAGAGGATTTCCAAAGGAATCCAATGGTATTTGGAATGGAGGAATGGATCTTCCCTTTCTTCTGGAAAGGCTTGCCTTCATGTATGAATCGGAGGAAAATAAACATCCACCTCATGCTCTTGGAAAATTTCCCTTCGTGTCAACGAGCACTAACCACTTCAGGCTCGCCGACCGTGCTGCTCCCCGGCTGCTGCAGGTTGACATCACTCTGCAGCTCAAGGCGGGACCATGACATCATAGGAAGGAAGAGGTGAATTAGATATTCTAAAAATAAAGACTCTAATTGTACATATGAAAATCTATTTTAATTTTTATTTAAATATGTTCTAGGTTTTCTATGTATTACTATCTCTACCGTCCAAAATTTTACACGGTCCAATCAACTACAAATGACAATTCAAGGAAAGTTAAATGCAGAATGTAGTGTAATATGAAATTCGAAAGGTAAAAGGTATGGAAAGTTAAATACAGCTGCGATCCCCTAGATGCCTTGACCACCGCTGCAGCTCGATCAACACAAAACGCACCACTACTATTTTTCCCTAGATGCCTTGACCACCGCTGCAGCTCGATCAACACAAAACGCACCACTACTATTTTTCCCAGGCCTCTCAGCCACTTTGAAAAACATACCACTACTATTTTTCGCTAACACCCCAGCACAAAAACAACGTACTAGCGAATTAACACACTCCGCTATAGTATATTTTAAACCGGTTGAAACCGCAATGCGGAAGCATCACACCGTATGGGTTGAGCAATAAATTAAGCTATCTAGAAAAGCATAAAGATAACAAGCATAAACCAAGCAACTCCAACAACTGAACTTATACCTCCTCCAATAGTATACTCCCTATGTTTAAATTATAAGTCGTTTGACTTTGTTTACTCTTAGTTTGACCACTCGTCTTATTTAAAAAAATTGTACAAACATAGTCAAATTTAAGTCATTCTTAAAGAATTTCTATTAATAAAGCTAGCTTTATAATATTTTTTTTTGATATTTTGCACTTTGTCGTTTTAAGACAGAGCTTCTTGAGAAAAAGAAAAGGAAAAGCGAAGCTCCTAGCAAACATCAGGCTGAGTCTGGTTCCAGCAAGTGCGCGTATACGGCCGATCCTGAACCCTCGTCATCTCGATAGCGCTGCAAAATCTTCTAGTGATGAAGATAAAAAATGGCTAAAACCGCAACTGCGGGCCTCTTGAGCATTGCCAACATACCAACTGGAGACCTGCTGGGTTCTACCAGCTTCATGCGCGACCTGGCTGCTACATCTGGTTCTACTGCCAAATGTTTATACGAATCCTCATAATACTATCCAGGTCAACAAGTACGTGGGCTCCTTGTCCTTGGTGATACCGAGATCATCCCCCCCCCCCCCACAACCCAAGGCTTGGACCCCCACTTTGTTGAAAATTTGAAATGAATTTGAAGTCATATTTTGTTCCAGCTGAAGGTGATGATGGCAACCCTAAAATTCTTACGCTCATTCCTGAGGCTCCGGAGTCCGGACAACGAAAATAATGTAAGTACTGTTAATTTCTGGCAGAAGATTATGAAGTCATGTCTTCATATTATGGTTACAACTCAGCTCCGGAATTCCAGATGGGTTACCCAAAGATGCTAACGAAGGAGCGGGGATACAGAGCGAGATACACAAGAGAGAAAGAAGTCGAGCCTGTTAGATCGTGTTTTCCTTCACTTTTTTGTTTTTACGTAACTAAATCGGTTTAGCTACCCTCTTGAAGATGCATGCCGTAAGCTTTTGTCAAAGAACAGAACACGAGGACATTCTTTGTGTGAGGCGTAAAAGCCTATTGAAAAAAAAATCTTCAGACAAAATTTGATCGATCAGTCATTCCTTCTTTGGTCCTCAATTTGGAAAAAAAATCAGGCTTAGGGAAGTTAGCTGCACCCCATTTTTGTAGTTCAATATGTTTAACCAATTATAAGAGTTCTTTAGCTTCTAATAATGTAAGACACTCCACCCTATAAATATAAAAGACATACCTAATTACGACCATCCAACCTATTAAAAAACTAAATCTCTTTTTACCTTGTTTGTCCTGCTTTTCTAAACCCTAATTTATTGTTCTCCCACTACTAGAAAAAGGGCCATTCATAGCATACATTTAGTATTAGTTGTTTTTAGACAGTAATAACGCGCAAATTAATACTAGTTCTGCAACATAGTGTGCATGGGGACAATTTAGTATCAGGCCATTACACCACCAGGTCTAAATGCCATGATTTGAGTACCAATTTATGTTATAGCCTGGCACTAAATAGCATCGGACATTCGGTACGTACATGTTAGTGTCCACCTCGGCTTACTTCAAATGATAGCATACTCAGCCAGTCACAAGTGATGTATGTATTGGATGGTAAGGAAGGCTTGCATCATACCGCCAGAGCTCAGACCGCTCACGTGCATTTACATGATTGGCGAGTTCGAAGTCCTTCTAAAGGAAACCTCCAGCTTGCCATGGGCTAGGTCCAGTAAGAGCCACACGGCTCAAAACTTCTCTTGTACTTTATTATTATTTTTTTTTCAAGAATGTTTTGTATTGAATGGGCCTTAGGCGGGTGAAAGTCGTGCATAGCAGCCCACAAACCTCATCCATATATTCATGCTCTCCAGCCCATGAACCTCATCGAAATCCCCATGGGTGACCAGGCCCAGGCCCAGCGCTCGCTTCTCCCTCCACTCGCCGCCTCTTCTTCCCTCCGTCACCGCCCGCCGTCGCGCATCCCCCTCTCGCCCGGTCGCCCCTGCTCTAGGCGTGGGAAACCGCGAGCTCCGCCACTGCCCTCACAATTGGATCGGGCTCCTCCGCTCCTCCCACACTTCTCTACGAATACCCTGAAGCCTGAGCTCCGCTCAGCGCGCCCGCCACTCGTGGAGTTCCGTTCGCGAGGTCTGCGCACTAGCCATGGCCGCGCCCCAAGGCAATGCCGCCCTCACCGCGGCCAACAATATCCAGGTGCACTGGCTGTTCGCCCCTTTTGCCTTTTTGCCCCCTCCGTTCACGACTGATAAACTGATGCCTAGCCGTTTGTTCATTTCTTTCTTCTTGCAGCCGTTCTTCGTCCTTCACAAGGCAGCCGTGGCCGCCGCTTCAACGGTGCCGTCCTCCCGGGCTCGGCGGCGGCTCGACGCCTCGCTGCCATCTTCCCCCAATCCCAAATCGGCGAAGAGGCACCGTGATGTTGATGAGCAGGATGAGGAAGGCCCGGAGCTGTACGAGAAGCTCCGCCTGGAAGCTTTCCACCGAACCTGGTCCAAGATCCAGTCGACCATCGATGTATGCCCCTCTCTCTTTCTCTTCAATTCCATACTGCTTTTCGGTTTTTACAAGTGTTGGTAAGTACACTTTCTCATCTTGGAACTGTTGTCTTTGCATCCTTGTCGATTGCCACCAGGAGGTTCTCAGGGGCATCAACCTCAAGCTGTTCGACCAGGTGCTCCAGTGGGCACAAGAATCATTCTCTGCTGTCCGTGCCGTAGCAAAACCTTGCCACGCCGAAGTCCAGCAGCCATACCCTCTCCTAACTGATGTCATCTGCAGTAGGATCCCGACTGCGTTTGTTCTCACCAGTGCGTACTGCCCATCAAATGTCCAATAGATTATTATCCCCATGCGGAAGACTTACATTATTTATAGGTTCAGACTTTACTCTTTTGCAGAGAATGCGGAGTTTGTTGATGACATCACAACATTTCGAGATCTTGCGGAGCATCTCCAGTCCAACGGATGTCACCTGGCCAAGCTGTCAGCAACGGAATTGTCAGTGAAACATGCAGTTGGTGGTTGCTTTAGGAGCCTGTTGAGGCAGCTAGTATCAGATGTTCCAGATGTGAGTGAAATGACTTGGCTTAAACCTTTAAAAGTGCACTGTTATTCCTAACCAGAGTGTTCTTATGTGTTCTGTTGCTGCAATTCTCACAAAAGGTTGCTGATGTATCTGCACTGGCATCTTGGTACTGTGAAGCTGAGAATTATGAGCAACCTATTATTGTCATAATTGATGATTTGGAGCAATGTTCTGGTGATGTGCTGGGTGAGCTTGTGATGATGCTGAGGTATTATGTCCATAGCATCCGTGCATTTATTCCAGTGTTTTCCCATATGCTTCCATCTTCCATGCCTACCCAAACATAAACAAGTACACGCTTTGGAAAAAAAAGAAGGCAATGTTTACATCAAACAAGGACTAAGTAAAACATTGAGGCATATTGTTTTAGCCCACACCTCTCTTTAAATGTGTCCATTCTCATGGAACTCACATTATCTTATCCACATCTTTATGAGAAGGCTGTCAATTACAAGCATAATGTATAGTTCAACTAAAAGTTTGAAGTTATAACTTTGGATGTGTAAACATGATTTCAGCAATTTGCATCTTAATGCATGGTATCTGTGTTTCAGTGAATGGGTGATTAAAGTCCCAATCTTCTTTATAATGGGGATAGCAACTACCCTTGATGCACCTAAGAAACTGCTCTCATCAGAGGTTCTTCAACGATTAGAGCCCTGCAAACTTACCTTGGGGTCTCCTTCAGATAGAATGAATGCACTTGTTGAGGCCATTCTTGTTAAACCATGCGCTGGATTCTGCATCAGTCATGAAGTTGCAATGTTCCTCAGAAATTACTTCTTTAGGCATGATGGAACAATAACTTCTTTTATTAGTGCTCTCAAGGTTGGTGCCTAATATCTGTCCCCATTTTATGTTACCAATTATGTTGTCTTTGTTTTCTCCTTACACTATGGACAACTAGGACTGAATCAAACATCAGCTTGCATGCAGTAAGCACTTCTCCATGGAACCTCTGAGCTTTCTGTGCATGGGAGCACTTGAGGAAGATTGTGAGGTTGCTGTTTATTCATTCTATTCTGAACATCATACAGTATTAACTAATTTTATGTTAATGCTAGTAACAATATTATAAATTTTTCATTTCTCCAATATTTATTGTTGAAATACTAATTGGTGTATCTATTTTTAACATCATTATCCAAATCTTACTTATGGTTGATTTACTATCGGCTAGGAATTTTGGTGTGATAAATTTGAAGCACTACCTCAAGTGATACAAAAATACGCTTTTGGGCTTCCCTCATGTACAAGGTATAAGACTTGACAACACAGCTTTCGAGCAGTATTGTACTGTTATACCTTATTGTAAAATCTGCACTGCAGCACAAACAATTCAAGCAGTTCTGGCAGTGATGTGGTAAAAGGGTTGTCTAAGCTACTGAAATTGCAAAAGGATTGGAGTTCTGTTCTCTTGGTAAGTTTTTATTCCATCCCAGAATTGTTGTATTTTATGTCAAATTTTTCGGTCATTGCAAGCTGTCAAAATGAAATCTGAAGTGCCATAATAATGATAATAATATGTGTCTCATACATAAACACAGTGCCTGTATGAAGCTGGAAGACATGACAAAGTGCAGCTTTTGGATATTTTCTGTGAGGCAGTCAACCCAGATCTGCAAACACAAAACACGTCAGACGTAGATCTGTTCGCCTCTAAAATGAACAGTGAAAATCCATCAGGAGTGAAGTCGGGATCTGGTAAAGTATTTATGGCCCAAGTAACGAATACAATAAGGTAAGATGTTAAGTTGGTTTCTGGATTTGGATTCACAGATTTTCTTTATTACCATTATTAGAACCGGATTGCTTGAGGATGTGTTCCTGCTTCCTGGTGCAAAAATGATCAAGTGCTGAAGATACACTTAACATCCTGAGGTCAATACCTGTTGAATTGTTTGGATAGGAAGTCTTTCCCTGACTAGAAAAGGAAAATGAAGAAAAATACAGGTTAATTAGGGGCTAGAGAGAGAAAAAAAACTGTCCAAAAAATGCCATTGTTAGATTCAGGATTACCTAAAAGAATCAGAGTGTCTTGGCACCTATTAATAATTTTTGTATGATTCATGCAGTAGAACTGACTGATTTTGTCATTTGAATTACTTTGAAGGAAGTGAATTATTATGCTGTAATAATGTTTATTTCCATTTGCAATTAATGTTCTTCTGGAGTGTAAGGATGGTTTAAGCGTGTTCTTCTGGATCAGGTACCTGCCAATGGAAACTTTATTACATGTACTTGAAGTTTGGAGCACCCATTTCAAGGGAATGAGTGAGGTATGTTCAATTGAGCTTCATTTCTTCTTAAAAAACAGATTGGCATGCACACTAAACTGAGCTATCAGCTAGTTGAGCTTCTTGAATTCTTTTCAATGATCTCTTTCTTTCATATTGCATACTGTTGTTGGAAAATAGATACGCCATTCAATACCTTAATGTAGAAGATATTTTTTGTCATTTTGTTTCTCTATAGAAAACCACAAGAATTGATCTTTATATATATATATATATTTGCTCTCTAAATTCATTTCAGTGATGCTAAGGCATTTGAAATTGTAAGTATTTCTGCTTAACAATGATGTCTTTTGCTATTTCTGGTTGTTTGATTATATTTCTTCTGAAAAAAGGATCTATTTGTTTAGTTCTTTGATGTTCTAATGCTAGTGTTTTTTTTTCTTTTTGCTGTTCTTTTGTTGAACTATCTTCATAGCATTTTTTCCTCAGATGGCCTTCTGGCCAAATGGATACATACATTAGCCGTTAGTTTAATTGATGTTACCAGATTTGAAGCATGATAGTTTCATTATAGAGCTGCGCTAGTTCTTAAATTGCTTATTCTCTTTCTAGATCAATGACAAAGTCAAAGAGCTTCAGTCAACCACAATTGATGCAGGTAGTGCGAGGACCACAAAGGAAAAGTGGACTAGGTAAGCCCCTTCACATATAAAATTTGATTGAAGGAAAAGGCAAAACAAGAATCGTTGTACCAAATATAATTAATGTAGTAGAGCCATAGGACATCCTGGCAATCAATTCGTCTAGTTTAGTACTCCCTCCGTCCCAAAAAAAAATGCAATTATGGAATTCGTGCCAGTCAAAGAATCTAATGTTTGACTAAGTTTATATTAAATAATATTAACATTTATGTTTCTAAATTATTAAATTATGAAAATATATTCTATAACTAACCTAATGATACTTATTTTATATTATGAATGTTTGTATTTTTTTTATATATATTTAGTCAAAGTTCAAACTGTTTGACTTCTCGGGAAGTGAAAATTGCATTCTTTTTGGGACTGAGGGAGTATTCCTTAAACTACAACTGTACGAATAACATGAAGTTGAGTGTATTAGGCACTCAGAACTCTGTTACATTTTTTATTACCTGAAACTGTGTCACTTTCATTTTTTATGCTGTATCAGGAGATCAACTGGCAATACAGGAAATGCGACAGTTCCATTGAATGAGAAAGCTGCCGTGCTATTACATGATGTTATTAGGTAAAAGATATAGCAAAATGATCAACTCCGTATAACTGTACTGAAATTTCACATGACCTGTACGATAAAAAATTCCATATATTGTGTTGACATCGTCATCAACCATTTGATTATGTTGTGTGAACTAAAAAATATTATCAATTTTTTGGAAAATTCTTTAATTTTTTCAGTTATGGAAAAAATATTTTTTCATCATCTGAATTATTTATATTCAATAGGAAATATTTGGTACCTGTTGAGTGTTTGCCTTTTCATGAAATCTTCTGCTTCAAAAATGTTGGCATTCTCCAATCTGTAAGTGAATTCTGACTTAATAATGGTGTTAAATTAAATTATCCAGTTCTGTTCTTAAAACAAAACTGGCATAATCATGTTACGTTTTACTGATATAATAGTAGCAAACGTGAAAAGAAGTCTTGCATCTGAATCCAGGCACTGATTGGAAATCCAAGAAGAATGGTTCAACTTGATTTGCTGAAATCACAGAGCCATCTGAAATGCTCTTGTTGCGGTAGGAGCGGGACTGCTGTGTCAGGATCCTTGCATGACACATCGATAATGTAAGTTTGTATATTCATTATATAACATTTTACTGGCATCTGGAAGGTTGCGATTCTTGGAGTATATATGATACTGCCCCATGATCAAGGAAATGGTTGATTAAGGTCTCCCTGCCATATGATTCCAATAGAATATATATGCTTTCATTTTTATCAAAAAACAAATTATGGACTTGGCTGCCAAGTAAAGGAAAGGAGACTTGGGAACTTTGATTTTTTTGCTCATATTTCTAGATGAACTGCTCAGTTAGTGGGGAGCAGAAACTAACTAGATGGCACACAAGGAAGATGATTGTGTGCTATACCCATATTTAAACCTTAATCAAAATACTCTTTTATACATCCAAGTCTTCAACTACCAACCTTTCGACAGCAGTGCTACCAGTTGGGTTTTTGCATGCTAAGAATGGTCTGCGAGTTATAATTTCAGCTTCAAGTTTGGAGGACTCTAGAGCATTAAAAGAATAGGGATCCAGTTGATTTTTTTAATGAACCCTGGAGGTTCATATTAATTTCTATTGGTACCATGAATTGTATCCTCTTGCTATGCAGGTGTAATCTAGCACAAGAATATGGTGATGTCATTAACCTTCATGATTGGTACATATCCTTTGAGGGGATAATCAACAGCACACATTCAAAAGTCAAACGGAAATCTTACAGTTCTCCCTCAAAGAAGAAATCAAAATCCACACCTCCGGAGGGTCAAGCAATGGTCCAGTATCCTTCAACTATAAGCTGTCCATAAATATATTTGTAGTGCTTTGCTCTTCAAAGAATTGGAGAAAAAACAGAAATTTGATAGGAAGATAAGAACCTAATTGGGCAATCCACTATTTTGCTACTCACTACTTTCGGAATCATGCGATTGGTTTGTAGGGAAGCATGGAACCACTGATATTTTCCTCAAAAATATATATACATGATTCTAAGCCAACATAATCCTTGACACGATGTCTTCCAGAGCAAGGTTCTGCAGGGCTGTTACTGAGATGCAAATCACTGGCCTTCTAAGGATGCCAAGCAAGAGAAGGCCTGATCTTGTGCAGAGAATCACCTTTGGTCCTTGATGGTTTTGTGTTTGCATGCTGCAGAGGGGAAGAATCCCCCACACATGGGGGATTGCAATGGTCCAAGCTGAGCATACTAGAGTACATAGTAACTAGTAGTGCTTTTCTTCATCTAAGATGGCTTTATTGTTGTTTATTGTTGTTGGAATTTCAGTAGGCTCATGATAGTAACCCGTGAAGGTTCAATTTGTATGGGTTGATCTCGGGAACTTTAGACTGTGAGCAACGAAATGAAGCAGTCTCACCTGACGATTGTGATGTCCAAACTAACCCCGGCCGTGGATTCGGCATGTAAATTAGACTATTCTTGTACCTTTTAATACATTGAGGAAAACATACAACTCTCTTGCATGAGAAAAAAAGATTGCCATATCCCTTTTTCCTAGGTCAGTAACAAACAGTAAAAGTTACTGGCTTCTCGTGCCCAGGGTTTTTTTACCGGTCTACCGTCGGCCAGCCGTAGCGGCTAACCGGACCGGTTTGATCGGAAACCGGTAGAAACCTAACAAATTCAAATTTCAAAGCCGAGCCATTTGGGTGGTAAGCTAGTCGTGTTTGGGCACTTAGCCGGGCGCTTTGGGTGGTAGGCCAGGAGGTTTGAAAAAAATGACCACAAATGCATACAAATATTGTCGGGTACCAAACTAAGAGGTACCCCAAAGAACGACCCAAGATGGCCCAGCAAGAAAGCCGCATCAGCGACAAGGGGAAGCCCAAGGCTCGGCGGCCCGACAAGGGTCCATCCTGACGGCATCCCCGCAGGACGAATCTCCGTCTCGTTCGAGGGTACCCCTCGCCCTCGAACGGAATCTCTGTCACGTTCGACCCCTCTACGGTCGAGGCTACCGGTCAAGCCTCGAAGACTCCAGTACCAGGCGCACTAAATGCGGGACACGACCGCACGCTCCACTTCGCCACGCCTCGGATGGGACACTGGTCGCCTCCAATTGAGCCAGGCACTGTGGCCCTGGACCAAGTCCTGTGCGGACAGGGTCGGTGTCAGGCCGTACCACGGTGCCAACAACCCCACGACCGGTCCCTTCCCGAAGTACGACGCAAAGCCTCGAGGAAGGACCCCCGAAGAATGGTGGAAAAGGCACGACGTCGCCCTACCCTCGAGCAACATCCCTCGAAGCAACGGCGGACTGCCAAGAAGTCAACGATGGTGACTCCCATACCGTCAGCAAGAGTTGGAAGGCGCGATTCCCACTTGTATAGTGCACGACATGGATGGCACAGTGCATCTTATAACGTCAGCACCACGATCTCACATGTACGGTTTTCCTCACCCCTAGTCTATAAAAGGGGAGGAAGCCCATGCAACACGGACACGCTCTATTCACTCGACCACAACACACCGTCACCACGTAAGAACACACAACACCATCAACCCACCGACTCAGGGACCTGGGAGTCCGCCTCCCTCTCCCGCCTTGCTTGTAATCCCCTACTACGAGCAACACGAAACTCGGTGCTACGCACCACTGCTGGACGTACGGCCGCGCTGCCGGAACCAGGATAAACCCTTGCGTCCCAAGTTCAATCCCGCAAGTCTGCCATCCGAGCGAGTGGTTAGCAGCGCAATCACTAGTTAGTGCCGGTGTGACCAAATCAGGCACTGACAGTGGGCGCCAAGTAGAGGCCTGCGTTGCGCAACTCTCGCTTTGATCCTGATGGCGGATTTCGACCGAGGACGTTTCCCAATGGGATCAAGCAATCCGTTCCCAGCAAGATACAAGATCCGGTTCGGAAGCCTCCGTTTCCAAGCAACCAGCAATGGCTACCTCATGCGCATCCTCTCAGTAGGATCCGACAGCCATCGTGTAACACCCTAAAATTTGCCCTAATTAAAATTTAGTAATTAAATAGCTTTTTATATTTATGTGCTCATGAAAAATGTAGGGAAAATAAAAATTTGAATAATTAAAAGCAAATATAGGGAATAGAAACATTATTGCTGCATTCATGCTGGAGCATTTCTTTTTGATTGTTGAATTCAAATTTGAATTTGAATTCAAATAGGAATTTGAATAAAATGAAAACCCTTTTCTTTTCTCTCTCCCTCTCTCTCTCAGCCCGGCCCAGTTCTCTCCCTCTCTCCCCGCGCGGCCCACTTTTCCTTCCCTCTCTTCCTTTTTCCCTCGCGCGGCCCAGCCGTTCGGCCCAGCCCAGCGCCGCAGCAGGCCGCAGCACGCGTCAGCCCGCCTCCTTCCCCTCGCTCCTGCTCGTTGACACCCCGGGCCCACCGGTCATCCCCTTCCTCTCGCCGTGTCCGAGCCGGACTCCTCCACCGCCGCCGAATCCGCGCCGCCCTGCTCTGCTTACCCGGGTTATATGCATTATGGTTAGTATTTGCTACGCGCTGCAACCAACATTTATTTTAATGTTAATATTGAATTAATGGTTCACTTCAATGATGACTAAAAGATGCTTTTTAGCAACATGGTTCGGGGAACTAGAGCATGTGCTTTGTGCTTTGTTCTAGAGTCTCTATAAGGTTTGGTCTAGGGAATTAGAGCATGTGCTTTGTGCTTTGTTCTAATGTCTCTCCGTAAGGTCCTGTTCTTAAAGCGGCAACCCAGGAACTTGTTCGCCGCCGTTGGAACTATAATGGCTCTGGTCTTGGATAATTAGCTTGTACGTCTCTAGCTCGCCAGTGGTTACCGAAAGGCGTATGTGGGGAGCATGGGTGAGAGTATAGTTTGATCCATCGATGACAGATTAATCCGTTGGCCATATCTCGTTAGGCAAAGTCCCATGATGTAAGCGCCTGATGTACGACAGCTTCACACGTTGCGATGATTGCGCTCTCGCTCTGGACGCCATTGACCCCCTCACGTTGCGCCCTGAGCGTACGTCAATATCAATGCCTTGGGTTATGCTGCCTATGTTGAACCAAAACGGCTACTGTGCTTGTTAGGGTGTTTTGTGAAAGTCCTCGTAGCATAAGTTCTTTTGGATTTATGTGACCATCTTAAATGAAACTACTAAAAGCGCTATTGCAGTTTAACCATGTCAAGCCTTTTGTTCTTGCATAACCCGTGTTATACTTGTTAAGTAAGATGGTTTACTTACACTTGCAATTATTCAACAAAATCCCGGATGGGTAACAGATGGAGCAATGAACGATCAGTCGCTTACTGAGTTTCCAGAGGATCTGCCGTACTTCTAGCTGTGTTCAACCAGTCGGTGTCCCTGTGGCTTTTGAGGCTCTACTTAGTTAAAACGTTTGCGTTTAATAAGACTTCCGCTGTGTTACTTGTTTAAGACTATGTCCTGTGTTAAACTGTGATGTAAACTATTTTATTCGAGCATTGTGTTCTCTGTGATTCAATATTTGTAATCTATATGTGTTCTGTGGACATCCTGGGCACACATATGGAAGCATTCGGATTTATTGGAAATCTGAGTGTTACAAAGTTGCTATCAGAGCCGTGCTGACTGTAGGATCACAACCTAGATAGAATGGTCGATTAGATTTTGCTGAACCCTTGCTCTTTTGTTATCTTCTACCTTGGAGTTGAGTTTCTATTGAAAAATGGTGATCTATCCTACCTCTGTCCATTGTGAAAAGTTTCTAAGTTTTGCTTACTCCTCCATCTTGTTTCTATAGCTGGCTCGCACGTGGCAGACCCCCCGTAGGCCCAAGATGTCGGAACTCCCGTACCGCGTCGCAGAGTACCCGCTGAATAGGCAGAACCCGGACACCTACAGAGACTGGGTGCAGATGCGCAAGAAACAGGAGCTTCAGAGACATCAGGTCGCGGAAGAGCCACAGCAGGAGCCTGAAGACGAGGAACCCGAGGAGCGAGAGCCTGAGACTTCGGAGTCCGCAGTAGGTGAGCAAGAAGACCAGATGGTGGCTGCAACTGATGATGAAGAGATGGACGCCGACACTAGAGACGCGTCCGATGATGATGAAGTGCCCCGAAGCCCTACACCTGTCCTGTCACCGCACCAGATAGCTCCACGCACGCCCCGGTGGATCGTCTACAAGTTCGTCCGGGATGGAGGCGACCACTTCTACCACAACAGGCTCCTCCGAGTGCTTCGTACCCGCTACCGCTTCGGTCGTGTTGGAGTGGA
The DNA here is from genome assembly GCA_015342445.1 of Digitaria exilis. Taxonomy (NCBI): domain Eukaryota; kingdom Viridiplantae; phylum Streptophyta; class Magnoliopsida; order Poales; family Poaceae; genus Digitaria; species Digitaria exilis. The sequence goes on along the minus strand of JACEFO010001695.1, from coordinate 395,025 downwards.
GTACCGCAGTGAGTGGTGGACGCACGTTCTCTACCGCAGCTTCTGGAGGACCGCAGTGCACGTGAGGGTGACTGATGAGGTGGCAAGGGCTGCTCGTGAGATATCGGTTCACTACGCTATGCTGACCGTGATACCCAGGAGGCAGGGATCACTGATGCTACACGCCAAGCCTACCACGTCTACCGCCACAAGTGCTTCGCCAAGATCAAGGATGAGCCAGAGAGGTACCACCCCCGCCGCAAGAGTGGCGCCACAGCTTGCACCATCGCGTCTACCGCCAACGTTCAAGACCCCCAGCTTGCTTCTACAGTGGCGCTTGTGGCTACTCTCAACACGGAGTTTGATGCTGTGTCTGATGATAATGCCATGCTGAGGAGGAAGCTCACTGCCATGCAGGAGAAGAATGAGGAGCTGCAACACCAGTTGGGAGGACCCGCACCCCGCGGCCCAGAGTACCGTGGAGAGTCACCACAGCGCAGGAGGCCACGCTACAACTCCCCTGCCGCCCACACCACCGTCGACCCCTAGATGCTTCTATGAAGTTGTAATAGGGATCGAGTATTACGTTTTGAGTAAAAAAAAGAGAGTCGAGTCTTAGTGTGTCGAGTCATGTGTGAACCTTGTCTTTAAATGTTTGGATGATTTATTATTATGCTTATGTGTGATTTGGATCTTTGTAATGATTGTGATGAGCGTGGATGAAAGTTTGCAATCATCTAGTATTGGATTAAGGTATAAGGAATTTAATGAATAAATAGTTGGATTCTTAATCTCTTTTGCACATCATCTACTATCTTTCCTGTCACCTGAGTACCTTATCTTGTCAGTGGTTTGCTTCTGTTCTTGACACCGGTTCAGATATGACTGTGAATGTGAATGTTGGGGTTTTGATCAGTGATTGTTTAATAAATGACAGATGGTTGGGACAAGAGGATCGTCGGGTGCTGGCAACCAGAACCGGAACCAGCCGGCCACCATGGAGGATTTGGTCCGCATGCAGACACAGACGATGCAGCAATTGACTCAGGCCATAGCCTTGATGCAGCAGAACCTGCAGAACCCACCTGTCCAGCCGCCTCCCCAGCCCATCAGGGACAGGAGGGGAGAATTCTTGAAGGGGCGCCCGCCAAAGTTCTCTCGCGCCAAGGACCCGATGGAAGCTGAAGACTGGATCAAGGCAGTGGAGAGACAGCTTGACATTGCTCAGTGTGATGACAGGGAGAAGGTGCTCTACGCCTCAGGACAATTTGAGGGAGCCGCTCTAGACTGGTGGGAGGCGTACCAATATGCGCACCCCAATCGCAACCAGATCACATGGCAACAGTTCAGTGACGACTTCCGTGCTCACCATGTGCCTGAGGGACTGATGATTCTGAAGAAGAAGGAGTTCCTAGCACTGGCGCACGAGGGGATGAGTGTCACTGCCTACCGTGACAAGTTCCTTGAGCTGGCCCGCTACGCACCAGATGAGGTGTCAACAGACCGGAAGAGGCAGACTCGCTTCTGGGGTGGACTCCAGGATGCCTTGCAGCTGCAGTTGATGTGCATCACCTTTGCAACCTTCGGCGAGTTGGTCGATGGTGCTCTGATGGTGGAGCACAAACGTCGTGAGATAGAGGACAAGAAGAGGAGAATCATGAACCAGCAGTCTAGCAGCAATGTCCGCTCCTGCTACAACCCCCAGCAGGTGAATCAGCAACGCACTCAGGGCCAGTCAAGTCTTCTGAATCGCAGCCGGAACCAGCAGCGTCCCTAGTATCCACCACCACCACAGCAGCAGCAGCAGCGCTACCAGAACGTGCAGCAGAACACTCAGGCTTCACACACCACCCAGGCTAACACCATTCCTGTCGGCCCAAGGGCATGCTACCACTGTGGTGAACAGGGACACTATGCTAACTCTTGTCCCCGGAAGGTTCAGAACTCCCCTGGTCAGAATAGCAACCAGAAGACAGGACCCCAACCAGCTCAGAATGCGAATCAGCAGCAGGCACAGGGGAACCGTGGCCAGCAGAACTACGCTAAGGGCAGGCTCAACCATGTGGGAGCAGAGACTACAGAAGGAGCCACAGATGTGGTAGTCGGTATGTTTCTAGTCAACTTACAACCTGCTACAGTTTTGTTTGATTCTGGAGCTTCGCATGCTTTTATATCTGCTGAAGATCGAGTATCAAGCAGCTAAGTCCGCAAAGCATGGTCAGGCCAATCACGTTGAAGGCACGAAACTGAAGGACATTCGGGTGGTAAACGAGTATCCAGATGTGTTCCCAGATGAATTGCCAGGTATGCCTCCGGAACGTGAAGTTTAATTTGTTATTGAACTTATGCCTCGAACAGCACGCATAGCAAAACGACCATATAGAATGGGGGTAAAAGAATTAAAGAAACTTAAAGAAGAATTGAGGGCCCTATTAGCAAAGGGGTATATTCGTCCTAGCTCTTCGCCTTGGGGAGCTCCAGTGTTGTTTGTTGATAAGAAAGACGGGACCCAGAGGATGTGCATAGACTATCGAGCCCTTAATGAGGTCACCATCAAGAACAAGTATCCACTGCCGAGGATCGATGATCTCTTTGACCAGTTGAGGGGAGCTTGTGTGTTCTCTAAGATCGATCTCAGATCGGGTTATCATCAGATGAGAATTCGGGTGACAGATATCCTCAAGACAGCTTTCACTACTCGGTATGGCTTGTATGAGTTCACAATAATGTCTTTTGGGTTGACTAATGCACCGGCCTACTTCATGTACTTGATGAACAGTGTGTTCATGGATTATCTTGAAAAGTTCGTCGTGGTGTTCATAGATGATATTCTGGTTTTCTCCAAGAATGAGGAGGAACACGAAGAACACTTGAGGTTAGTGATGCAGAGGCTCAGGGAGCACCAGTTGTATGCTAAGTTGAGCAAGTGTGAATTCTGGCTGAAGGAGGTTTCATTCTTGGGGCATGTGTTGTCGAATGGAGGTGTAGCAGTTGATCCGAAGAAGGTCAGGGATGTGTTGAATTGGGTGCCGCCGCAGAATGTCAGTGAAATCAGGAGTTTCCTCGGAATGGCATGCTACTATCGGCGTTTTATTGAGGGATTCTCCAAGATTGCCAAGCCCTTGACATCATTGGTAGAGAAGAATGCTAAGTTCGTGTGGACACCGCAGTGCCAAGCTAGCTTTGAAGAGTTGAAGAAAAGGCTGACCACGACACCAGTATTGGTACTGCCAGATGTTACAAAGAGCTTCTCAGTCTATTGTGATGCGTCTCGTCAAGGATTGAGATGTGTACTCGTGCAGGAGGGTAGAGTTGTGGCATATGCATCGAGACAATTGAGGAGACACGAGCTGAATTACCCGACACATGATCTGGAATTGGCAGCGGTGGTACACGCATTGAAGATCTGGAGGCATTATTTGATTGGGCACAAGTGCGATATATATACCGACCACAAGAGCCTTAAGTATGTGTTCACGCAATCCGAGTTGAACATGAGGCAACGTCGTTGGCTTGAGAAAATCAATGACTTTGAGCTGGAGATTCATTACCATCTAGGGAAGGCTAACTTGGTGGCCGATGCTTTGAGTAGAAAGAGTTATGTGAATGTGCTGACGAGATAGAATTTGCCTGAAGAGCTTAGCTGGGAATTCGAACGCTTGAACTTGGGTATGGTAGCCAACGTGACTGGGCTAGAAGTGGAGCCAACTCTTGAACAGGAGATCCGAAAAGGTCAATTGGAAGATGAGAAAATCAAGAAATTGATTAAGAAGGTTGGGACAGATAAAGCGCCAGGATTCCAATTGGAGGATCAAGGAACAGTGTGGTATGGTAACATGATAGTGGTGCCAGATTAGCAGCATATCAAGGATGTTATCTTACGGGAGGCACACGAGTCGGCATATTCCATTCACCCAGGAAGTACCAAGATGTACTTGGACCTCAAGGAAAGATTTTGGTGGTATGGTTTGAAGCTAGATGTGGCAGCACACGTAACTCTTTGCGATGTATGCCAGAGAGTCAAGGCCGAACATCAGACACCGGCAGGTTTGCTTCAGCCTCTGAAAATACCATAGTGGAAATGGGAAGAAGTGGGTATGGACTTTATAACAGGACTGCTCCGCACACAGAGAGGTTATGACTCTATATGGGTGATCGTGGACCGATTGGCGAAGGTGGCTCACTTCATTCCGGTGAAGACTACTTATTCCGGTGCCAAACTACAGAGTTGTACATGGAGCGAATTGTATGTTTGCATGGGGTACCAAAGAAGATAGTGTCAGACCAAGGCAGTCAGTTCACGTCAAACATTTGGCGTAAGTTACATGAATCCATGGATACTAAGCTTCACTTCAGTTCAGCTTATCATCCGCAGACCGACGGTCAGACCGAGAGGACAAATCAAATACTGGAGGATATGTTGAGGGCATGTGCATTACAGTATGGGAACAGTTGGGAGAAGAGTTTGTGTTATGCAGAGTTCTCGTACAACAACAGCTACCAACAGAGTCTCAAGATGTCACCGTTTGAGGCTTTGTATGGAAGGAAGTGCAGGACACCGTTAATCTGGAATCAGACCAGAGAAGGTAAAGTATTTGGACCTGAGGTCTTGAAGCAGGCAGAAGAGCAAGTGCAGGTTATCAGGCAGAATCTGAGGGCAGTCCAGACACGGTAGAAAAGTTATGCAGATGTAAGGCGTCGAGATCTCAGCTTCGAAATTGGCGACTTCGTATATCTCAAGGTGTCACCAATGAGGGGTGTGAAAAGATTCAATGTCAAAGGCAAGTTAGCACCTCGATACATTGGACCTTTCAAGATTTTGGAACGGAGAGGCAAAGTAGCTTATCAGTTGGAGTTACCAGAGAGATTGGCAGGAGTGCACGATGTGTTCCATGTGTCCCAGCTGAAGAAATGTTTACGGGTGCCAGAGGAACAGATCCCGCTAGAGGAGTTGAATGTGTAGGAGGACCTTACCTATGAGGAGTATCCGGTCAAGATCTTAGAAGAGTCTTAGAGGGTCACCAGGAACAAAGTGATACGTATGTCCAAGGTTCAGTGGAATCGTCATACAGAGGATGAGGCAACATGGGAAAGGAAGGATGATCTCAAGGCAGAATATCCACATCTCTTCCAATCAACTTCCGAATCTCGAGGACAAGATTCATCTTAAGGGGGGTAGGTTTGTAACACCCTAAAATTTGCCCTAATTAAAATTTAGTAATTAAATAGCTTTTTATATTTATGTGCTTATGAAAAATGTAGGGAAAATAAAAATTTGAATAATTAAAAGCAAATATAGGGAATAGAAACATTATTGCTGCATTCATGCTGGAGCATTTCTTTTTGATTGTTAATTCAAATTTGAATTTGAATTCAAATAGGAATTTGAATAAAATGAAAACCCTTTTCTTTTCTCTCTCCCTCTCTCGCTCAGCCCGGCTCAGTTCTCTCCCTCTATCCCAGCGCGGCCCACTTCTCCTTCCCTCTCTTCCTTTTTACCTCACGCGGCCCAGCCGTTCGGCCCAGCCCAGCGCCGCAGCAGGCCGCAGCACGCGCCAGCCCGCCTCCTTCGCCTCGCTCCCGCTCGCTGACACCCCGGGCCCACCGGTCATCCCCTTCCTCTCGCCGTGTCCGAGCCGGACTCCTCCACCGCCGCCGAATCCGCGCCGCCCTGCTCTGCTTGTTGCGCACGCCAAGGGCTCTCCCCGCCCCTATATAACCGCCGCCCCCTGCTCCATGAGCCCCCTCCAAAAACCGTAGCCGTTGCCTCGCCTTGAGCTCGCATCGCCGCCGACTCGTCGCCTCGCCGCCCCATTGTCGATGAGATGCCGTCCAGGATCTTCGCCAGGTATAGGGGAGCACACCGAGCCCCTAAACCCCCTCTCTCTCGCTTCGTAGTGCTTGCGTGAGCTCGCCGTCGACCCTCGTCCGCTGCCGCTCGTCGCCAGGCACCATCGCTGCCCAAACCTCGGGAAGAACCCCCAAAACGAGTTCGCTATCTCCTCCTATCTCTCCCGAGCTAGCCGCGGCGAGCTTTGGAGCTCCGTAGCCCCCGTTTCAGCCAACTCCGGCGAGGTCCCGGCCATGCGCCGCCGTCGGCCGCCGCACCCCGACGACCTAAAAGCCCCAATCAACCAGAGCCGTCCGATCCAATCTGGACGACCCAGATCCAAACCCGAGCCCGGTCTACCGTGGACCCATGGACCACGGTCTACGGCCGGTCCATGGTACAGTAACCGTGACGTCAGCCAACATCAGCCATCAGCCGCCGCCGTGGCATTTTTGCAAAAGAGCCCTTGCGTTTTTCTCCAATCTACCCACGGTCCAGCGCAATTCAAAAATAATTACAGTTTAGTCCTTTTTCTTTCGGTTTAGCCCCTGCCCTTTTGAAAAATAGTGCCCGCCATCCTAGATGGCTGTTTTACTCATTAGTCCTCGAGTTTTTATACGAAACTATGTTTTAGGTCCCTGGTTTCTTCCAAAAACACTCCTGGGAGCCTAAAAGTTTCACCAGCAAGCCCCTAGAGCCCGTTTTTAGCGTAGTTTCTTCATTTTAACTCCAATTTGAGTGATTTTCGCGCTCACGTGTTCATAGTGAAGCATACAACAACTCTAAAGCCTTCTTTTCATCTTTTGTTTATATTTGGTGTACTGTTCTAATTAAATGCCTTGTTTGCATGTATGTGTGGATGCTTGTGTGGTGATCGATGTGAGTAGTGGACGAGCCGTTCGAGTTCGTCGACGATCCCGTTCCTGAAGAGCAGGTGCAGCAGCAGTTCACTAAGGAAGGCAAGTATAACACGGACAATCCTTGATTACCTATACACCATTTAATCATATATTCATATGCATGTGTCTAATTTTGCGATACACTAAGGATGATCCTAGTCCTTACCTTATTCCTTGTTTACCCGGGTTATATGCATTATGGTTAGTATTTGCTACACGCTGCAACCAATATTTATTTTAATATTAATATTGAATTAATGGTTCACTTCAATGATGACTAAAAGATGCTTTTTAGCAACATGGTTCGGGGAACTAGAGCATGTGCTTTGTGCTTTGTTCTAGTGTCTCTATAAGGTTTGGTCTAAGGAATTAGAGCATGTGCTTTGTGCTTTGTTCTATTGTCTCTCCGTCAGGTCCTGTTCTTAAAGCAGCAACCCAGGAACTTGTTTGCCGCCGTGGGAACTATAATGGCTCTGGTCTTGGATAATTAGCTTGTACGTCTCTAGCTCGCCAGTGGTTACCGAAAGGCGTATGTGGGGAGCATGGGTGAGAGTATAGTTTGATCCATCGAGGACGGATTAATCCGTTGGCCATGTCTCGTTAGGCAAAGTCCTGTGATGTAAGCACCCGATGTTCGGCAGCTTCACACGTTGCGATGATTGTACTCTCGCTCTGGACACCATTGACCCCCTCACGTTGCGCCCTGAGCGTACGTCAATCTCGATGCCTTGGGTTATGCTGCCTATGTTGAACCAAAACGGCTACTGTGCTTGTTAGGGTGTTTTGTGAAAGTTCTTGTAGCATAAGTTCTTTTGGATTTATGTGACCGGCGGGTAAAGGGTGAAACCTCTGCAGAGTGTTGATCTATCATGATAGGCGTGCTCACGGTTACGAGCGGCCTGGATCCTTTTTTATTAGAAGATGATGTTAGTGGTTGATGTTGGTTATTCTATGGTTATTTATACATTATTATTAATGGGTTTATACTTGGGTTCTACTCATTTGTAGTAATTTGGGTGATAATAAAATGAAACTACTAAAAATGCTATTGCAGTTTAACCGTGTCAAGCCTTTTGTTCTTGCATAACCCGTGTTGTACTTGTTAAGTAAGATGGTTTACTTACACTTGCAATTATTCAACAAAATCCCGGATGGGTAACAGATGGAGCAATGAACGATCAGTCGCTTACTGAGTTTCCGGAGGATCTGCCGTACTTCTAGCTGTGTTCAACCAGACGGTGTCCCTGTGGCTTTTGAGGCTCTACTTAGTTAAAACGTTTGCGTTTAATAAGACTTCCGCTGTGTTACTTGTTTAAGACTATGTCCTGTGTTAAACTGTGATGTAGACTATTTTATTCGAGCATTATGTTCTCTGTGATTCAATATTTGTAATCTATATGTGTTCTGTGGACATCCTGGGCACACATATAGAAGCATTCAGATTTCTTGGAAATCTGGGTGAAGCTCCGCCACAGGCAACGATGGCTCCTCGACGGAGGATACGTCCGGGACCACGCACTCGTCGTGCACGCGCCGCCAGGCGTGTGGCCGGTGCCAACCACACCTCTCCCTCAGGGGATGGAGGTGCGCTGTAGCACTCTATCTCGGGGATAGAGGCTGTTTCTTCGCCCCCAACGAGCGTGGAGCGATCTGCTCCGACGCCGTGTTTTCCTTACGGGCTTGGCAACACAGCTGTTGTCTACGTCTCATCGGTGAGGACGAGCATGGGTGTGCACGACGGACTACCCAGCCATCGTTTGATTTCAATATGAAACGTCGTCGCTCCAACGCCCGATGACTCTTATCCAGAGTCAGAGGAGGAACACACTCTCCCGAGTCGGAACATCCCGGGTGGGATTATTCCGGCCTTCTTGATCGCAGTGCTTTCTTGGCTTTTCAAGCCGCGGCAGACTACTGCCTCACCTGCTCCGACGACTCTGACGACGACTACGACCCCTCTCGAGAGTGCTTCGTCACCAACAACGAAGTTAGTGACGGGCACACTACCGACGAAGACGATGATAACGACGGCGCCGAAGATCCAGTGGGCGCACAACCCCCGGACATGTAGGAACACTCGCCTTCGGAGGACGAGCCGCATCTGCGTCGCCAGCCGCGACTCACCGCCGGCGTACTCTAACCACAATCCGCTCAACCAAGATGAAGGACGCAACGCTGAGGCACGGCGTGCGGGACGAGTGGCTCGCGCCCGCATCCTCGCCGAAGACAAAAATGACGACCTCGTCCCCAGGATGAGCCAAAAGCTCATCGCGGCGGCTGCGCTGCTCCGAGCCATGCCGGAGCCGAGTACCCCCGAAGGACAAAAACTACATCTCGAGGCTCAGAAGCTGGTCGAGAACGCCGCACGACAGCAAGCCGAGAGCTCAGCCTCCCATCTTCGACGCTCCTCGGCCTCAAAGGGCGAACGAGGAGGAGAGTCATTAGTACGTTCACCTCGGCAGAACGATGAGACACGGGCGCAGTCCCAGGGCGACTCACGCTGGGATGCTGTGCGAAGTCACGCCGACGAGCCGCGCACGCCCGCAACAGAGAGCCACCTGCCACGAGGGCACCCGTGGGATCGTGCCTCCAGGACACCCGAGGCGCCCTGAACGATGGCGACGCCCGCAACATCCTGAACCGGATGAGGCAACAAGAGGAAGCCTGGACCCGCCAGCCACGATGCGACGGTCGCGACGATGTTGGGCGGGACTAGGATACGGCACCGGAACCAGCGGGGACACGCGTGTCCAGTCGCGACATCCGTACCGCCCCGATTCCCCCTCGTTTCCGGCAGCCTACCACCATCACCAAGTACTCTGGGGAAATGGACCCCAGGGTATGGCTAAATGACTACCGCCTAGCATGCCAGCTCGGCGGCGCGACGGACGACGCCATGATTATACGTAACCTGCCCCTCCACTTGCCGGACTCTGCGCGGACATGGCTCGAGCACTTGCCCCCCAACCGGATTTACGACTGGAATGACCTGGTCGAAACCTTCATGGGGAATTTCCAGGGCACCTACGTGCGCCCTGGAAACACGTGGGATCTTCGAGGGTGCAACCAAAAGCCTGGTGAATCCTTGAGGTTTTTGATCCGGCGCTTCTCCAAGCGCTGCACCGAGCTCCCCAACCTCACCGACCACCAGATCATCCACTCCTTCCTCGAGAGCACCACCTGCAAGTACGCTTCGGGGGAGGAGGCGGCCAACACCATCTTCAATGGCAAGAAGGGAAAGCACCCCGAGGAGACGCCCGCGGAGGGCAGCAAGCCAAAGAACCCCTCGAAGAAACAAAAGCACGGCAAGAAAGGGAAGAAGGCTCGAGCCCCACGTGAGAAGGGAGATAACGATGATGAAGACCTCGCGGTGGACCCCAACCACAAGGGACCTCGAGCCCCCCCACGTGGAGGGGGCATCTTCAACGACCTCCTCAAGAAACCATGCCCGTACCATAAGACCGCAGTCGCTCACACCCTCGAGCAGTGTGAGATGCTGCGGAAATACTACAACCACATCCCCCGAAAGGATGGCGGCCAGAGAAAGGATGGCGAGGACAAGGATGACGATGGCTACCTTGAGGTAGAACATGTGTTCTTCATCGTGGGAGGCCCCGCGGCCAACATGTCCGCCCGACAACGGCGTCGAGAGCGCCGGAAGGTTTTGTTGGTCCAGCCAGCGACCCCGTCGTACCTCGATTGGTCTTCGGAGACCATTTCGTTTAGCCGCGAGGACCACCCCGACCATGTTTCGAACCAAGGGCAGTACCCTCTCGTTGTCGATCCCGTCATGGGCAACACACGCTTCTCCAAGGTGCTCATGGACGGGGGCAGCAGCCTCAACATCATGTACGCTCCAACCCTGGAGCTCATGGGAATCATCACAAGTGAGCTACGCCCCAACAAGTCGTCATTCCATGGTGTCACTCCTGGAAAGCGCGTACAACTCCTCGGGCAGATCGACCTGCCCGTCTACTTCGGCACCTCGGCGAACTTCCATAAGGTGGTGCTTACCTTTGAGGTAGTAGGCTTCAAGGGGGCTTACCACGCCATCTTGGGGCGGCCTTGTTACGCCAAGTTCATGGCCATCCCAAATTACACCTACCTCAAGATGAAGATGTCGAGGCCTCACAGGATCATTACCATCGGTCCAACGGTCGAACACGCCTACGAGTGTGACGTCGAGAGCATTGAGCTGGCCGAGGCGCTTGCCCTCGATGAATCCCTCGTGGCAGACCTGGAACCGATCGCCAACATGCCCCCCGACGCCAACGAACGCCAGGACGGGAGCTTCGCGCCCACCAAAGATACCAAGACGATCCCCCTCAACCCCGACAACAGCGACGACAAGGTGTTGATGGTCAGTTCCACCCTCAGCGACAAATAGGAGGAGGTGCTCGTCGACTGTCTCCACGCCTACGCCGAAATCTTTGCGTGGAGCCCCTCGGACATGTGGCGGACCACTCCAAAATTATTCCAAGTTAAGTACCCCGGGACCACTAATCGAGTAGTCAGGCACTGAATCCGGAATAAGCTGGAGCGCCGTCGGATTAAACCCGATTAAACCACATTCTTTTCCCGATCGAAACAACAGCACGCCCACACGAAGGTGAGTTCCAGAGATTACAACATTCCACAATTTAACATACACAAATAGAATCTCAAAGTTATTACAAACCAAGTTCGAATTGAAATCAGAGTATCAAAGTCTTGCAGCGGAAATAAAAGTTCATTACAGCGGAAATAAAGGCTAACGACGATACAAGTAACACCATGCTGAAGCCTGCCACGGTGCTACTCCTCCCGTTCCTCGGCAGAGGACGGAACCCACTCGATGTGCCATCCAGGGGGAACCTGGGTAGGCCAAGTCAAAGCATCGACTGCCACATCCAACATTGTACCTGTAAATCAATGCCACAAGCAAGGCTGAGTATACTAATACTCAGCAAGGCTTACCCATCGGGTGAAAACTACATCACCGACATCTAGACAATGAGAGGCTTTTGGCTAGTGGGTTTGTTTGCCAAAAAGCAACTAAGAGTAGGTCCTTGCTTTCATGTTTTAGCATCATATTCTATTAGATTTAACCATTCTAGATTTGCATCCTCTCTAAGCATACAAGTGGTGCAATACAATTTATTTCATAGAACAAGTTCATCAATCTCAAGTTCCACTTGTTACTCAATGCAGCAAGGCGGTCAAGCAGTCTCATTAACCGCGAGAAGCGGACAGTTCGAACCGAATTTTGCTACCTGGCCAGGGGAAACCCAACACACACGTATAGCGCTTGCTATAAAAGGTACAAGCACTTCCCAACCTTTCCCATCGATCCACAATTCGGAACCGGGTCCATTTCCTTAGGATAAAGGTTTACTGCTTCACTCACAGTCTCACGCATATATCCACAAGTGTACGGCAGGGGAAAACAAAGTTTCCAAGGAGAGATGGCTATCGGCCCTAGCTGCTTCAATCTGGTACCGGGCTTACCGATCCCCATACATCGGCATGCATGTGGTACGTTCAAAAACTTGACACACTCAACCACACGTTTCGACCTTAAGTCCATTATCATACACGGACGGGAGATCTACGTCTACCATCCCGCCCGTCAATCCTTATGATTCCAACATAAGTAAAGACAAGCAACTCCTATGTCTCGCGAGTGACAGGAAATCACTCGACTTGTAACGGACCTAAGCAATGCTCTATCGATCCTTTCATACTAGTGTTGCAAGTCATAGGTACTAGGAAAAGTGCAGCTAAGGTATTCAATCAACTCCTTGAAACGTAAATGCACAAGCATAGGGAATTCATAAATGCATAATTTGTAAAGGTTAGGTTATGCTCCGGGGCTTGCCTTCTTGCTCAAGTTGGGGGTTAGCCTCCGGGTTGGTCGATCCTTCGTCGGCACCGTGCTCCGGGATGCTTTCCTCGTCGGCGGGGATGAGATTGTAGGTGCCGTCCGGAATAACGCCTTCTACAGAGATGCGTAACTTATTGGCTGCCTATTGATTCTAAGATTAAGGCCTTGAAGGCCATATTCACCTAGACATGCTTAAGTACTACCATTTCCTTCGCAAAAATAGAGTAGTGGTGTGGGAAAACTTTTATTTATCTTTGATGGTGATTGTGTACATATATAAAAGAATTCTATTTATTAATTGCAAATTAGGGTTCTGTTCTGAAATTTTAGATTCTCCTTATTTTATTCTAACTAATTAACAAAAAGGTTTATTCTTTTATATAAACCAATTTCCACATATATTCCTTCTCATTTTTGTTTCTCATTTTCTGTTCATCATTTTTATCTATAAACTTTATGACAGCTACTGGAGTATAAGAGCTAAGCTCACTCCAAAATTTAGCTAAATCTGAGCTAAACATAATTTATTAAAATTAATACAATCTGCTGCCTGCAGAACTGAAATAAATTCATAATAAATTGAAAATACATCCAAATCAGGAAATTTTCCTACCAAAGCTAGTCATAAGCATGAGGAGGGCTCTGGCCAAGTGGTGGCTCAAAATAACCCTTGGGCAGTCCTCAATAAATTTCTATCTAAAAACACATAACTAATTATTTGCTAGTCTAAACAGAGCAAAAATTAAGTTTTGCATTTTTAACAGGTGTGCTAACAAGTTTCTAGCCTTCTGGAGAAAAAAGGTGATTTTTCACGGCACAGATTATGTTTAATAATTTCTGTACTGCAAAAAGCCAGGAAACACATTTTAATTCATAACTGAAGCTACAGTCCATATTTTTAGGTCCCCTTTGGACACAAGGTGCCCAAAGTCACTAAAAACAACATATCCAAAGATCAACCCTAGCGGACCTCTGGATTTGAAATGGTGCACAAGTTTCAAATTTTACAGTTTGAATTTTAATTCAAAAACGGTTCACCAAAAGTATATACATGCTTATAGGAGATTGGAGCTTGCAATGTCATGAATCCAGGGAGTATTTTGGTGCATTTTTATGATTTTTGTACGATTTTTAACGGATTTTACAAGATTCGGGAAAATTAGATCTAGGTTTAAGAATCTTTTTACGCCGGGGACCCTAGAACTTTCGAAACCTTACGAACAAGTCCCTGGTTTTTGCGCAGAGGACCCTAGAACTAAAAGGGGAACGCGAACAAGCCCTTGGGCTCGTCGGCGTTGTTACGCCAGCGAAACGACGGCGAACTGGGTCGGGGGATGTTGGGGGAAATGGAGAGGAGCTCACCGCGAGTCGGTTGAGGTAGGGCTCGCGGTCGGAGATGAAGCGGCGCGGCTCGTCGACGTTGAGCAGCGGCGCGGTTAGCTTGGAACATAGCGGGACGGAATCTACCGCGGGAAGGCGCTGCACGACGCGCGCGCGAGCGCGCGGCCCTGGCGACGTCCGACCGCCATGATGGCGCTCCGCGGCGCGAGGCGCCGCAGCGCGTCGACGGCGATGTGACGGTGCGGGAAGGAGTCGGACAAGCACGTGAGGACAACGGCCACCCGACGCCGCGGCTCGGCCAGCTCGGCGCGGCCTCCGCCGCTTGCCGGCCACGTGGTGGCCGAGCTCCGGCCAGGCGCAGAGCGCGCCAGGGCCGAGCTGGCAGCCCCGGGGAGCTCCACTGTTACATTTGAATTTTCTCCAAAAATTTGAACTGAACTTGAAAAGGTGTGAAAATAAAAGTTGGAGTTTGAAAGATGGGACACAACTTTTTTTTTGGGGTGAACCTGAAATTTCAAAGTTTTTGAGCTCAAACTACCCAAATACAAAAAGGTGTCCAGAACTGTATTTCGAGTTTTTGAGGGACTAAACTGCAAGATTTTCAAAAGTTCCAAACAGTGACTAGGCCTTATTTGTGATGACAAACAACTTTTATTTTTGGAGATTTTCAAGTTTAGTACAAAAATCTCGAGTTTTCAGTTGGGTGTCAAACAACCCTTGTTTTTGAATTTTAATTCGAAATTTTGATGGATTTTCAAATTTTTAACCCATAATTCCCTTTTTTACCTGTATCATATGTGTTTTATTCATTATTACATCAGAGATGTCACAGCCTACCCCCATAAAAGGAATCTCGTCCCGAGATTCGATTAAACTTAGGAATAAAGAGGGGAAAGAAATACCTTGGCTTACGAAAGAATGTCGGGGTAATTCTTCTTAAGATAGTCCTCGGTTTCCCACGTGGCTTCATCTTCGGAGTGATGACTCCACAGAATTTTGTACATTTTAACTCCCTTCCTTCGTGTTTATCTCTCTTTCTCGTCGAGGATCTTGACAGGATGCTCATCATAAGAGAGATCCGGTTCAACCGAGAGTTCCTCTTGTTCAACAACTTCGGTCGGAACACGAAGACACCTCTTGAGTTGGGAAACATGAAATACATCGTGTACGGCTGAGAGCTTCTCGGGAAGCTTCACTCGATAGGCCACTGGTCCACACTGTTGAGTAATTTCATAGGGGCCGATATAACGAGGTGCAAGCTTTCCTTTCAAATCTTTGCACACCCTTGGTCGGGGAGACCTTGAGATACACATGATCACCAACTTCAAACTGAAGTGGTTTCCGCCGTTGATCAAAGTAACTCTTTTGTCGTGACTGGGCGGATCTCAAATTTTCACGAATGATCCTAACCTTTTCTTCTGCTTCCTTTACAAGGTCAGGGCCATAGGTATACCTCTCGCCTGCCTGGGACCAACACAACGGGGTCCGACATCTTCTACCATATAAGGCTTCGAAAGGTGCCATTTTAAGACTCGCTTGGTAGCTGTTGTTATAGGAGAATTCGCCAGAGATAAACAATTCTCCCAATTCTTTCCATAATGGATAACACAAGCTCGAAGCATATCCTCAAGTATTTGATTTACTCTTTCCGTCTGCCCATCGGTCTGAGGGTGATATGCTGAACTACGGATCAGTTTGGTGCCTAGGGACAGTTGCAATTGTTCCCAAAAGCGTCCTACGAACGGAGCACCACGATCTGAAATTATCGTCTTGGGTACCCCATGTAGACAAACGATCCGTTCCAAATAAATTTCCGCGTACTTCTTAGCGGTATAAATGGTATTGACCAGAATAAAATGTGCGGTCTTGGTAAGGCGATCCATAATTACCCAAATGGAGTCATGCCCCTGAGGGGTTCTGGGAAGTCCAACAATGAAATCCATGCTTATATCCTCCCACTTCCATGAGGGAATAGGTAGAGGTTGAAGCGTGCCTGCTACCTTCAAGTGGCTGGCCTTAACCCGCTGGCATGTGTCACATTCCGACACATACGTGGCAATTTCTCGCTTCATCCGAGTCCACCAAAAATTTTGTTTCAAATCTTGGTACATTTTGGTGCTACCGGGATGGATAGAAAATTTGGAGAGATGGGCCTCATCCATAATCTTCCTTCGGAGTTCCGTGTTTTTGGGCACCACGAGGCGATGTCCAAACCACATCACTCCCTGCCCATCTAGCCGGAAACACTTGTACTTCTCCTTCACCTTCTCCTTCGACAATTTCCTTTTAAGGGTTTTAATCATTGCATCATTTAACTGGGCTACAACAACCTGATCGTGCAAGGTTGGTTCAACTGCAATATGATTGAAGTATCCGTGTGGAACAATCTCTAAGTTGAGCTTTGCCATTTCATGACACAAGGTGTCAGCGTAGGACTCCACGGAAAGACAATGACAATGAGCCTTGCGGTTCAGCGCATCCGCAACTACATTAGCCTTGCCGGGGTGATAATGCACACTAAGGTCATAGTCCTTTGCTAACTCCAACCATCTTCGCTGCCTCATATTCAAATGTGCCTGAGTGAAAACATATTTGAGGCTCTTGTGGTCTGTGTATATGTTGCATGGAACACCCATCAAGTAGTGTCTCCACATCTTGAGAGCATGAATAACCGCTGCTAACTCAAGATCATGCGTGGGGTAGTTTTGCTCATGAGGCCGAAGTGCTCGAGAAGCATAAGCAATGACTCGGTTCTCTTGCATGAGGACGCAGCCAAGTCCGGTGCCTGATGCATCGCAATAGACATCATAGGGCTTGGTGCAATCGGGCTGAGCTAAAACTGGGACTGAAGTTAAATGTCTTCGTAAGGTGTGGAAAGCTTCATCACATTTGTCATTCCACTCAAATTTGACTCCCTTTTTTAAGAGTTCGGTCATGGGCTTCGCAATCCGAGAGAAGTCCGGAATAAAGCGGCGATAATAACCGGCTAAACCCAGAAAACTCCGAATCTCGTGGACCGAAGTAGGTGGTTGCCAATCTAGCACCTCTTGCACTTTGGTTGGATCCACGGATATACCATCCTTGGAAACCGTGTGACCTAAGAATTTCACACTCTCTAGCCAGAACTCATACTTGGAGAACTTGGCGTAGAGCTGAAGGTCTCGCAATCTTTGAAGAACAATGCGAAGGTGCTCGGCGTGCTCTTCCTCATTCTTAGAATATATAAGAATGTCGTCAATGAAAACCACCACAAACTTGTCTAGTTCTGACATGAAAACCGAATTCATGAGGTACATGAAGTAGGCTGGGGCATTGGTGAGTCCAAAAGACATGACCAAGAATTCATAAAGTCTGTAACGAGTCGAAAAGGCAGTCTTTGGAATGTCACAAGGCCTGATTTTTATTTGGTGATAGCCAGAGCGAAGGTCAATCTTGGAGAACACTCTGGCGCCAGCTAGTTGGTCGAACAGGATGTCAATACGGGGGAGTGGGTATTTGTTCTTAATAGTTACCGCATTGAGAGGCCGGTAATCAATACACAACCTCAAGGAATGGTCCTTCTTCTTCACAAAGATAGCGGGACATCCCCAAGGTGATACACTTGGACGAATGAAACCCTTGTCTAGTAGTTCTTGGAGTTGAATTTTTAATTCAGCCAATTCGTTGGGTGGCATTCTATATGGTCTCTTTGATATAGGTGCTGTGCCAGGTTGAAGTTCAATCACAAATTCAATGTCCCTATCCGGCGGCATCCCAGGTAAGTCATCCGGAAAAACATCGGCATACTCACATACCACCGGAATGTCCTTTAGTTGGGTTTCTACCATTGTGTAAGCACACGCATTGACGCAAGTCCGTTGTGGCAGATATAGCACACTAGGGCCATGCGTAGGCGAGTTTATTTCAACAACTCGTTCCGCAACATCTAGCACAACCTTATGTTGAGTCATCCAGTTGGCTCCTAACACAATGTCAATTCCTTCCATACCAAGCAGAATTAAATCAGTAGGAAATGTTTTACTTCCCAGCCTGATCGGAACTTTTCGGGTGACTTGGTTTGATGCAATTTTACCTCCCGCAGTTGATATCACATATGATGATTTGGTATGGTAAGATTTTAATCCACATTTCACATGAAATCTTGTGCTTATAAAACTATGTGTTGCCCCGGAATCAAACAATATCACAGCAGGTTGAGTGCAGATAGGGAAGGTACCAGTCATGTCTGGGGCTCCCTCGGGTAGGTCGGCCAAAGTGGTGTAGTTGAGCCGTCCTTGTCAAACCTGCACACGCTGCTGCTGTTTGCCCTTGTTTTGCTGATTTCCCGGGCGCTGGTTCTGTTGCTTGTTCTGCGGGCAGTCCTTGATAAAGTGGCTGTTACTGCCACACTTGAAACATTGATAGCCGGCTCCAGGGCGAGCTGGCTGTTGTGCATTCTGCCTTGGCGCTGGTTGCTGCTGCGGCGGTGGAGGAAAACGGGGCGCATTAGGCTGTGGTGGCCTAGCAACCCATCCACCTCGCTGAGGTGCCCTGGACTGTCCTTGAGGTGCAGCCGGGGGAACCAAGCGGAATCTCGGCGGCTGCGCGCTCGAGGGTCCAGCGGGAGCTTTCCTCTTCTTCTCCGCCTTGTGCACCATGTTGGCGTCTTCCTGGGCAATGGCGAGGTTCACGAGATCGCCATATGTGGCAGCACGGGTGGTGGCCAACTGAGCCTTCAACTTGGTGTTAAGGCCACGTCGGAACCTCTCTAGCTTCTTCTCGTCGGAGTCGGCGTGATGACCCGCATATGGGCACAGACCATTAAAGGCCTGGGCGTATTGGAGCACCGTGCGGGTACCCTGGGTCAGAGCCAGAAATTCGTTCAACTTCCGCTCTACCAAGCTGGCCGGAATGTGATGAGCCTTGAATGCAGCTTTGAACTCATCCCATTCAACCACATGACCCTCCTGCTGCAGGGCCAGGTAGTTCTCCCACCATAAGAGAGCTGGGCCGCGGAGCTGCTGCGCCGCGAACACCACCTTGCGGTTGGAGGTGCAAGGCGGCGCCAGGATGGTGAACTTGGACTCGATGGCTCGAATCCACGTATCGGCCTCCAAGGGCTCATCGGCTCGTGACAATATCGGCGGGTGTGTAGCCAGGAAATCCTCATATCTGGCCACTTGAGGCTTAGGGGCCCGTTGACCTCCCTGCTGCTGCATCTGCTGTTGCATCATTTGTTGCTGATGCTGCAGGTTCCGTAGAATCTCCGTTTGCGTGGCATACAACTGCTGCCACTTCGGAGGTTGCTGCGGTGGCGGAGGTGGTGGCGGCTGCTGCTGCCCCTCAAGCCCTTGTTGGTTAGCATTCGAGCCACTAGCGTCATGACTGCTGCGGGTGATAGCCATCTGCAGTAGGTCCTTGTATTAGCCACATTTCATAAGCTTGCATAATGAATGACAAGATAGAGCGTGACAATATATTGAAGTTTACTGCGCAGAATGACAAGTCAGCACGCAGTTTGGAAGAAAATCATATTTCCCAACAGGAAACAAGTCAAATGCTCCAATTCGGTCAGTAGCTCGAAAATTTCATGCTCTACAACTTTCATGTTGGGCTCAGATTCAAATTCGGATTGGAACTAAGCCGAAAAATTCAATCTTTAGCTCTCTGCTTTTGCTGTTTTTCAGCAGACCGAGCTGTAGTGTTTTGGTTGCCATTTTTATTTCGCTTAACCAATGGGGTTGCAATTTGGTGATCATTTTGTTTGACAATTTCCAAACAACTTTGTAGTTCACATCACAGTCCAGAAATGAATGGAAAACCCATCAATAATTAAAACAAGTTAGCTGCAGAATGTTTTCAACACAGCTATTATAGCTTTCATCAAGTTTTGCACCACAACCACACCATTAATTTACATTGCCACAAAAGATTAAAGGGGAGCTCAACTCCATCTAGCCTATTACAACATGAAGCCAAAATTTAGGCCAAGCAGAGGAGTAATCTTGCTACTACCACTTCTAGAAATCATCTAAGTTGTTAGCGGTAGCCTCGCTGCCCATAGGTGAAGGTGGAGCTGGAAGGGGCGGCATGTCATCCTCGGTGTCCATGTCGGAATCGGGGGCCTCTCCTTCTCCATCCCCTCCTTCTTGCTCAAGAAGGTGCTGAGCATCATGGGCGGCTAGCATAGCATTTGCATGCTCCAAGGTACCGTGTACCTCCTCAAGTTCATCCCTTGTTTGTGCTAATTCATTTTGGGTGTTGTTGTGCGCAATGTGGAGGTCATTCAACTGCCTTTCCAAATCAGCAATCATGGCATCTCTGGTGGTCACCTCAATGGACAATGAGGTCCTCTCAACCCCTATGTCACGGGCACGGGCGGACATGTCCATAGCAATGTTGAGCATCTCGCTCTGCGACCGTCCTAGGAGTGCCTGCAAACGGTGATAGGCTCGGATCCACCTCATCATCAATGCGGCTGCAGCGACGGGGTTCTCCGCCATCCTCAAAGGGGAGCTAAGGTAGCGTCTCATCCAATGGGGATCATCCGGCTGAGTCGGTGGAAACAACCCCAGTAACTGGTGCTCTATCAACTCCTGGTTCTGAGCAACAAAAGAGCTAATGCCATTCAAGGCGGCTAGCTCGCAGGTCGTCTCCATGTGGTGTCCATGCACTTCCACCACCCAAGTGGGGGAGCTAGGACACGGTGGGTGGCGATATACCACCAAACGCACACGGAAACGGGTCACACCGCGGTCTCGGATGAGGGTCCTCTCGTACTGTGGCGGTGTAGGGTAGTCAAGCGCCTGCAAAACCGACCACAAAATGCTAGGGAAGCCTTCCCATCCCAAGCAATCTGAGAAGGACACATCGTTGGGGTAGCTGGCCAAGTCAGCGTGAGCGTCCATTCTGAACCAAAAGAAAAAGGGCAAGGGTGAGAACCGGTTAGCGCCAAAGAAAACAAAAACAGATTCTGGACAGTGTAGTAAAAATTGCAAAAATCAAAACCTACAGGCTCAAAACTTCCCAAATTTGGCCAGGACATTGTTTAAGTAATTCCTAACAAGTTTCATGTTGGAAGTTTGAGCAGAAGCTGTCGTTAAGATGGTGTGAAAATTCGATTTTTATCTCACTGTTCCCAGAAATTTCCAGCAGACAGGGGGTTACCATTTTAAGCATAACTCCAGTTTTACTGAACCATTTTCGTTGAAATTTCTACAGCATATACTTCATAACATTTATGACAACTTTCATGTTGAACACTTTTTCGTTTGACAACGTTTTAAGTTTCGAATTATTGGTGCAAACAGATTGGTTTCTGCAGAAATTTGGGTTGTGATTTAAATTTTGACGGCGGTTTCATTGGTCACATGTTGAGGTTCAATATTATTTAGTGAATGCAATGCATGAGCGGCCTATTCGTTCTCACCAACACACATGCCAATAACTTTTGGCCTACGAAGTTAGTGCCGGTGGCTAGGCAATATCCGTCTCTCCCTATATTATCTAGCCGAACTTTTCTAACCGTTTCAACATACGGATTCGCGGTTAGTGTACCTGCAGAAAATTCCATTCCAGAGCATGTATAATCAACCTTTCGTGCCAGCACTCACGAAAGCGTCTCCATTCATTACCACCCACTATAGAGGTGGCACCCGAACGTTTAACATTGAACGGGCAATGTTCATATGTCACCAAGGCAACATATTGACAGTTTCATACGCTATTGAAATAGCGTATTGACTTTGTGCCGCCATCATATTTGCATATGATGCCGTGGTACGCTACAGCAATCGCCGTACCTTGCGCCCACCATGCTATTCTAGTTTCATACGCCATCACAGCGTATTGACTATGTGCCGCCACTATATTTTCATATAGTGTCGTGGTACGTTACAGCAATCGCCGTACCTTGCGCCCACCATTGCGTAAAGTAAATGACAGAATGAAATGTGCTGGAAGTCAGTATAATATACTATTTGCCACCTATCGTATCGTGATCCCTTAACCCACATAGGCTTCACGCTCTAGGTAACATCCTTAGCGGTCCTAAAATAACCTTCCTTCGCAAGGCGCGGGGAAGTACGAGTTGGCAAATTTTATTCAAAAATGTTTATTTAAGGTTTGTTGCTCTCTCCGGTGCGCTGTTTCGGCTCTGATGCCAGTTGTGGCGGACCACTCCGAAATTATTCCAAGTTAAGTACCCCGGGACCACTAATCAAGTAGTCAGGCACTGAATCCGGAATAAGCTGGAGCGCCGTCGGATTAAACCGCGAGAAGCGGACAGTTCGAACCGAATTTTGCTACCTGGCCAGGGGAAACCCAACACACACGTATAGCGCTTGCTATAAAAGGTACAAGCACTTCCCAACCTTTCCCATCGATCCACAATTCGGAACCGGGTCCATTTCCTTAGGATAAAGGTTTACTGCTTCACTCACAGTCTCACGCATATATCCACAAGTGTACGGCAGGGGAAAACAAAGTTTCCAAGGAGAGATGGCTATCGGCCCTAGCTGCTTCAATCTGGTACCGGGCTTACCGATCCCCATACATCGGCATGCATGTGGTACGTTCAAAAACTTGACACACTCAACCACACGTTTCGACCTTAAGTCCATTATCATACACGGACGGGAGATCTACGTCTACCATCCCGCCCGTCAATCCTTATGATTCCAACATAAGTAAAGACAAGCAACTCCTATGTCTCGCGAGTGACAGGAAATCACTCGACTTGTAACGGACCTAAGCAATGCTCTATCGATCCTTTCATACTAGTGTTGCAAGTCATAGGTACTAGGAAAAGTGCAGCTAAGGTATTCAATCAACTCCTTGAAACGTAAATGCACAAGCATAGGGAATTCATAAATGCATAATTTGTAAAGGTTAGGTTATGCTCCGGGGCTTGCCTTCTTGCTCAAGTTGGGGGTTAGCCTCCGGGTTGGTCGATCCTTCGTCAGCACCGTGCTCCGGGATGCTTTCCTCGTCGGCGGGGATGAGATTGTAGGTGCCGTCCGGAATAACGCCTTCTACAGAGATGCGTAACTTATTGGCTGCCTATTGATTCTAAGATTAAGGCCTTGAAGGCCATATTCACCTAGACATGCTTAAGTACTACCATTTCCTTCACAAAAATAGAGTAGTGGTGTGGGAAAACTTTTATTTATCTTTGATGGTGATTGTGTACATATATAAAAGAATTCTATTTATTAATTGCAAATTAGGGTTCTGTTCTGAAATTTTAGATTCTCCTTATTTTATTCTAACTAATTAACAAAAAGGTTTATTCTTTTATATAAACCAATTTCCACATATATTCCTTCTCATTTTTGTTTCTCATTTTCTGTTCATCATTTTTATCTATAAACTTTATGACAGCTACTGGAGTATAAGAGCTAAGCTCACTCCAAAATTTAGCTAAATCTGAGCTAAACATAATTTATTAAAATTAATACAATCTGCTGCCTGCAGAACTGAAATAAATTCATAATAAATTGAAAATACATCCAAATCAGGAAATTTTCCTACCAAAGCTAGTCATAAGCATGAGGAGGGCTCTGGCCAAGTGGTGGCTCAAAATAACCCTTGGGCAGTCCTCAATAAATTTCTATCTAAAAACACATAACTAATTATTTGCTAGTCTAAACAGAGCAAAAATTAAGTTTTGCATTTTTAACAGGTGTGCTAACAAGTTTCTAGCCTTCTGGAGAAAAAAGGTGATTTTTCACGGCACAGATTATGTTTAATAATTTCTGTACTGCAAAAAGCCAGGAAACACATTTTAATTCATAACTGAAGCTACAGTCCATATTTTTAGGTCCCCTTTGGACACAAGGTGCCCAAAGTCACTAAAAACAACATATCCAAAGATCAACCCTAGCGGAGCTCTGGATTTGAAATGGTGCACAAGTTTCAAATTTTACAGTTTGAATTTTAATTCAAAAACGGTTCACCAAAAGTATATACATGCTTAAAGGAGATTGGAGTTTGCAATGTCATGAATCCAGGGAGTATTTTGGTGTATTTTTATGATTTTTGTACGATTTTTAACGGATTTTACAAGATTCGGGAAAATTAGATCTAGGTTTAAGAATCTTTTTACGCCGGGGACCCTAGAACTTTCGAAACCTTACGAACAAGTCCCTGGTTTTTGCGCAGAGGACCCTAGAACTAAAAGGGGAACGCGAACAAGCCCTTGGGCTCGTCGGCGTTGTTACGCCGGCGAAACGACGGCGAACTGGGTCGGGGGATGTTGGGGGAAATGGAGAGGAGCTCACCGCGAGTCGGTTGAGGTAGGGCTCGCGGTCGGAGATGAAGCGGCGCGGCTCGTCGACGTTGAGCGGCGGCGCGGTTAGCTCCGGCGACGTCGCTGGCGGTCTACGGTGGTCGAGGCGGTGCGCGGAGAGGCTCGTGAGCTTCACGGGACGATGGTGGAGCTCGTCGTGGGGTTCTGCTACGGCGGGGATGGCCGGGGTATAGGTCTCGACGTGGAGGGGGTGTTTGCGGTGTCAAAGGCCGCGCGGTGGGGAAAAGTGTCGATTCGCGGCGAGTGAGGCTCGATTTGAGCTGGGGATTGCTCGAGCAGCTAGCGGGGTGAGTGAGCTAACTGCACGCGCGGGGGATTGGAAAGGGGTGTAGGGATTCGCGGTCGATTCGAGGTTGCGGCGGGGAAGCTCGAGCTCGGCTCAAGGCGTCCCGAGGTGGAAGACGACGAGAGCGAGCGCGGTGAGAAGGAATGGCTGAGTGTGGACTGAGGGGGAAGAGTGTGCGGTGCTCGGGGAAGCGTTTGGGGTGCGCTGGGGGCACTGAGCGGGCTCGGAGGTGTGCGGGCGCGCGCACGGGCCGTCAAGTCGCCATTGATGGCGCGGGAGCTCGGGCAGAGCGCGAACGGCTCGATTGGGCGAGGGAGATCGTCGCGTGGAGCAGTGGGAGATCTTCTACAGGGCTCTTGGAACATAGCGGGACGGAATCTACCGCGGGAAGGCGCTGCACGACGCGCGCGCGAGCGCGCGGCCATGGCGACGTCCGACCGCCATGATGGCGCTCCGCGGCGCGAGGCGCCGCAGCGCGTCGACGGCGATGTGACGGTGCGGGAAGGAGTCGGACAAGCACGTGAGGACAACGGCCACCCGACGCCGCGGCTCGGCCAGCTCGGCGCGGCCTCCGCCGCTTGCCGGCCACGTGGTGGCCGAGCTCCGGCCAGGCGCAGAGCGCGCCAGGGCCGAGCTGGCAGCCCCGGGGAGCTCCACTGTTACATTTGAATTTTCTCCAAAAATTTGAACTGAACTTGAAAAGGTGTGAAAATAAAAGTTGGAGTTTGAAAGATGGGACACAACTTTTTTTTGGGGTGAACCTGAAATTTCAAAGTTTTTGAGCTCAAACTACCCAAATACAAAAAGGTGTCCAGAACTGTATTTCGAGTTTTTGAGGGACTAAACTGCAAGATTTTCAAAAGTTCCAAACAGTGACTAGGCCTTATTTGTGATGACAAACAACTTTTATTTTTGGAGATTTTCAAGTTTAGTACAAAAATCTCGAGTTTTCAGTTGGGTGTCAAACAACCCTTGTTTTTGAATTTTAATTCGAAATTTTGATGGATTTTCAAATTTTTAACCCATAATTCCCTTTTTTACCTGTATCATATGTGTTTTATTCATTATTACATCAGAGATGTCACAGCCTACCCCCATAAAAGGAATCTCGTCCCGAGATTCGATTAAACTTAGGAATAAAGAGGGGAAAGAAATACCTTGGCTTACGAAAGAATGTCGGGGTAATTCTTCTTAAGATAGTCCTCGGTTTCCCACGTGGCTTCATCTTCGGAGTGATGACTCCACAGAATTTTGTACATTTTAACTCCCTTCCTTCGTGTTTATCTCTCTTTCTCGTCGAGGATCTTGACAGGATGCTCATCATAAGAGAGATCCGGTTCAACCGAGAGTTCCTCTTGTTCAACAACTTCGGTCGGAACACGAAGACACCTCTTGAGTTGGGAAACATGAAATACATCGTGTACGGCTGAGAGCTTCTCGGGAAGCTTCACTCGATAGGCCACTGGTCCACACTGTTGAGTAATTTCATAGGGGCCGATATAACGAGGTGCAAGCTTTCCTTTCAAATCTTTGCACACCCTTGGTCGGGGAGACCTTGAGATACACATGATCACCAACTTCAAACTGAAGTGGTTTCCGCCGTTGATCAAAGTAACTCTTTTGTCGTGACTGGGCGGATCTCAAATTTTCACGAATGATCCTAACCTTTTCTTCTGCTTCCTTTACAAGGTCAGGGCCATAGGTATACCTCTCGCCTGCCTGGGACCAACACAACGGGGTCCGACATCTTCTACCATATAAGGCTTCGAAAGGTGCCATTTTAAGACTCGCTTGGTAGCTGTTGTTATAGGAGAATTCGCCAGAGATAAACAATTCTCCCAATTCTTTCCATAATGGATAACACAAGCTCGAAGCATATCCTCAAGTATTTGATTTACTCTTTCCGTCTGCCCATCGGTCTGAGGGTGATATGCTGAACTACGGATCAGTTTGGTGCCTAGGGACAGTTGCAATTGTTCCCAAAAGCGTCCTACGAACGGAGCACCACGATCTGAAATTATCGTCTTGGGTACCCCATGTAGACAAACGATCCGTTCCAAATAAATTTCCGCGTACTTCTTAGCGGTATAAATGGTATTGACCAGAATAAAATGTGCGGTCTTGGTAAGGCGATCCATAATTACCCAAATGGAGTCATGCCCCTGAGGGGTTCTGGGAAGTCCAACAATGAAATCCATGCTTATATCCTCCCACTTCCATGAGGGAATAGGTAGAGGTTGAAGCGTGCCTGCTACCTTCAAGTGGCTGGCCTTAACCCGCTGGCATGTGTCACATTCCGACACATACGTGGCAATTTCTCGCTTCATCCGAGTCCACCAAAAATTTTGTTTCAAATCTTGGTACATTTTGGTGCTACCGGGATGGATAGAAAATTTGGAGAGATGGGCCTCATCCATAATCTTCCTTCGGAGTTCCGTGTTTTTGGGCACCACGAGGCGATGTCCAAACCACATCACTCCCTGCCCATCTAGCCGGAAACACTTGTACTTCTCCTTCACCTTCTCCTTCGACAATTTCCTTTTAAGGGTTTTAATCATTGCATCATTTAACTGGGCTACAACAACCTGATCGTGCAAGGTTGGTTCAACTGCAATATGATTGAAGTATCCGTGTGGAACAATCTCTAAGTTGAGCTTTGCCATTTCATGACACAAGGTGTCAGCGTAGGACTCCACGGAAAGACAATGACAATGAGCCTTGCGGTTCAGCGCATCCGCAACTACATTAGCCTTGCCGGGGTGATAATGCACACTAAGGTCATAGTCCTTTGCTAACTCCAACCATCTTCGCTGCCTCATATTCAAATGTGCCTGAGTGAAAACATATTTGAGGCTCTTGTGGTCTGTGTATATGTTGCATGGAACACCCATCAAGTAGTGTCTCCACATCTTGAGAGCATGAATAACCGCTGCTAACTCAAGATCATGCGTGGGGTAGTTTTGCTCATGAGGCCGAAGTGCTCGAGAAGCATAAGCAATGACTCGGTTCTCTTGCATGAGGACGCAGCCAAGTCCGGTGCCTGATGCATCGCAATAGACATCATAGGGCTTGGTGCAATCGGGCTGAGCTAAAACTGGGACTGAAGTTAAATGTCTTCGTAAGGTGTGGAAAGCTTCATCACATTTGTCATTCCACTCAAATTTGACTCCCTTTTTTAAGAGTTCGGTCATGGGCTTCGCAATCCGAGAGAAGTCCGGAATAAAGCGGCGATAATAACCGGCTAAACCCAGAAAACTCCGAATCTCGTGGACCGAAGTAGGTGGTTGCCAATCTAGCACCTCTTGCACTTTGGTTGGATCCACGGATATACCATCCTTGGAAACCGTGTGACCTAAGAATTTCACACTCTCTAGCCAGAACTCATACTTGGAGAACTTGGCGTAGAGCTGAAGGTCTCGCAATCTTTGAAGAACAATGCGAAGGTGCTCGGCGTGCTCTTCCTCATTCTTAGAATATATAAGAATGTCGTCAATGAAAACCACCACAAACTTGTCTAGTTCTGACATGAAAACCGAATTCATGAGGTACATGAAGTAGGCTGGGGCATTGGTGAGTCCAAAAGACATGACCAAGAATTCATAAAGTCTGTAACGAGTCGAAAAGGCAGTCTTTGGAATGTCACAAGGCCTGATTTTTATTTGGTGATAGCCAGAGCGAAGGTCAATCTTGGAGAACACTCTGGCGCCAGCTAGTTGGTCGAACAGGATGTCAATACGGGGGAGTGGGTATTTGTTCTTAATAGTTACCGCATTGAGAGGCCGGTAATCAATACACAACCTCAAGGAATGGTCCTTCTTCTTCACAAAGATAGCGGGACATCCCCAAGGTGATACACTTGGACGAATGAAACCCTTGTCTAGTAGTTCTTGGAGTTGAATTTTTAATTCAGCCAATTCGTTGGGTGGCATTCTATATGGTCTCTTTGATATAGGTGCTGTGCCAGGTTGAAGTTCAATCACAAATTCAATGTCCCTATCCGGCGGCATCCCAGGTAAGTCATCCGGAAAAACATCGGCATACTCACATACCACCGGAATGTCCTTTAGTTGGGTTTCTACCATTGTGTAAGCACACGCATTGACGCAAGTCCGTTGTGGCAGATATAGCACACTAGGGCCATGCGTAGGCGAGTTTATTTCAACAACTCGTTCCGCAACATCTAGCACAACCTTATGTTGAGTCATCCAGTTGGCTCCTAACACAATGTCAATTCCTTCCATACCAAGCAGAATTAAATCAGTAGGAAATGTTTTACTTCCCAGCCTGATCGGAACTTTTCGGGTGACTTGGTTTGATGCAATTTTACCTCCCGCAGTTGATATCACATATGATGATTTGGTATGGTAAGATTTTAATCCACATTTCACATGAAATCTTGTGCTTATAAAACTATGTGTTGCCCCGGAATCAAACAATATCACAGCAGGTTGAGTGCAGATAGGGAAGGTACCAGTCATGTCTGGGGCTCCCTCGGGTAGGTCGGCCAAAGTGGTGTAGTTGAGCCGTCCTTGTCAAACCTGCACACGCTGCTGCTGTTTGCCCTTGTTTTGCTGATTTCCCGGGCGCTGGTTCTGTTGCTTGTTCTGCGGGCAGTCCTTGATAAAGTGGCTGTTACTGCCACACTTGAAACATTGATAGCCGGCTCCAGGGCGAGCTGGCTGTTGTGCATTCTGCCTTGGCGCTGGTTGCTGCTGCGGCGGTGGAGGAAAACGGGGCGCATTAGGCTGTGGTGGCCTAGCAACCCATCCACCTCGCTGAGGTGCCCTGGACTGTCCTTGAGGTGCAGCCGGGGGAACCAAGCGGAATCTCGGCGGCTGCGCGCTCGAGGGTCCAGCGGGAGCTTTCCTCTTCTTCTCCGCCTTGTGCACCATGTTGGCGTCTTCCTGGGCAATGGCGAGGTTCACGAGATCGCCATATGTGGCAGCACGGGTGGTGGCCAACTGAGCCTTCAACTTGGTGTTAAGGCCACGTCGGAACCTCTCTAGCTTCTTCTCGTCGGAGTCGGCGTGATGACCCGCATATGGGCACAGACCATTAAAGGCCTGGGCGTATTGGAGCACCGTGCGGGTACCCTGGGTCAGAGCCAGAAATTCGTTCAACTTCCGCTCTACCAAGCTGGCCGGAATGTGATGAGCCTTGAATGCAGCTTTGAACTCATCCCATTCAACCACATGACCCTCCTGCTGCAGGGCCAGGTAGTTCTCCCACCATAAGAGAGCTGGGCCGCGGAGCTGCTGCGCCGCGAACACCACCTTGCGGTTGGAGGTGCAAGGCGTCGCCAGGATGGTGAACTTGGACTCGATGGCTCGAATCCACGTATCGGCCTCCAAGGGCTCATCGGCTCGTGAGAATATCGGCGGGTGTGTAGCCAGGAAATCCTCATATCTGGCCACTTGAGGCTGAGGGGCCCGTTGACCTCCCTGCTGCTGCATCTGCTGTTGCATCATTTGTTGCTGATGCTGCAGGTTCCATAGAATCTCCGTTTGCGTGGCATACAACTGCTGCCACGTCGGAGGTTGCTGCGGTGGCGGAGGTGGTGGCGGCTGCTGCTGCCCCTCAAGCCCTTGTTGGTTAGCATTCGAGCCACTAGCGTCATGACCGCTGCGGGTGATTGCCATCTGCAGTAGGTCCTTGTATTAGCCACATTTCATAAGCTTGCATAATGAATGACAAGATAGAGCGTGACAATATATTGAAGTTTACAGCGCAGAATGACAAGTCAGCATGCAGTTTGGAAGAAAATCATATTTCCCAACAGGAAACAAGTCAAATGCTCCAATTCGGTCAGTAGCTCGAAAATTTCATGCTCTACAACTTTCATGTTGGGCTCAGATTCAAATTCGGAATGGAACTAAGCCGAAAAATTCAATCATTAGCTCTCTGCGTTTGCTGTTTTTCAGCAGACCGAGCTGTAATGTTTTGGTTGCTATTTTTATTTCGCTTAACCAATGGGGTTGCAATTTGGTGATCATTTTGTTTGACAATTTCCAAACAACTTTGTAGTTCACATCACAGCCCAGAAATGAATGGAAAACCCATCAATAATTAAAACAAGTTCGACTGCCTCAGGGCGCACGGAGGTGAAGCTCAACCCCGAGAAATGCGTCTTTGGTGTGTCTCGAGGCATCCTGCTGGGTTTCGTAGTCTCCCAGCGAGGCATCGAGCCTGACCCTGAGAAGGTCGCGGCTATCCAGCAAATGGAGCCCATTCGAGACCAAGAAGGGGGTACAGAAGGTAATAGGGTGCCTCGCATCCTTGAGCCGCTTCATCTCGCGCCTAGGAGAGAAGGGACTCCCTCTGTACTGACTCTTGAGCAAGTCTGAGCACTTCACCCAGACCGCGGAGGCCCAGGAAGCCCTAGATCGACCCAAAATGGCGCTAACGAACGCGCCGGTCCTCACCTCACCATGGGAGGGCGAACCTCTCTTTCTCTATGTCCCAGCGACCACCCAGGTCGTCAGCGCTGTTGTCGTAGCAGAAAGGGTCGAGGAAGGGCATTCTTTACCTGTTCAGCGCCTAGTGTACTACGTCAGCGAAGTTTGGGCCGAGACCAAGACAAGGTATCCCCACATCCAGAAGCTAATCTACGCCATTGTGTTGGCCCGACGCAAGCTGCGACATTACTTTGAGGCGCACCCGGTGACTATTGTATCATCTTTCCCTCTGGGCGAGATTATTCAGAACTGGGAAGTCTCCGGTCGAATCTCAAAGTGGTCGATGGAGTTGATGGGGGAGACCCTCACTTATGCACCAAGAAAGGCCATCAAATCCCAGATCTTGGCCAACTTCGTGGCCGAGTGGACGGACATTCAGCTCCCTCCTTCGAAGGTCAGCACCGACTACGGGGAAATGTACTTCGACGGGTCGGTGATGAAAACGGGCGTAGGCGCCAGCCTGCTTTTCATCTCACCCCGTGAGGAACACCTTCGATACGCGGTGCGCCTCAATTTTCCCGCATCCAACAACATGGCAGAATATGAAGCGCTACTCGCAGGATTACGCATCGCCCTCGAGATCGGCATCAAGCGCCTGGACATTCGTGGTGACTCCCAGCTGGTCGTTGACCAAGTGATGAAGGAGTCAAGCTGCCACGATGAAAAGATGGCGGCTTATTGCGAGGTGGTACGTAGCCTCGAGGACAAGTTCGAAGGCCTCGACCTCCACCATATCTCCCGGAGATACAACAAGGAGGCCGACGAGCTGGCAAAGATCGCGTCGGGGCGAACTACCATCCCCCCGAACGTATTCGCAAAAGACATCGGCAAGCCTTTGATTGCCATCGCCCCTCCAACTGAAGCCTCGAAGGCGGCGGACGCCCGAGAGACTACCCCCGACCCCATGAGCGTAGACCCCTCGATGGGAGAGGACGAGCCCATGGGGTACGAGGCTTGCTCGGGAGACGAAGCCGAAGCCATGGAAATCGATGAGGCTCCAACACCTCAAGACTGGCGAAGCCCGTATCTGGACTGGCTCGAGCGAGGTTCCCTGGCCTCTGATCGTACGGAGGCGAGGCGCGTCGATAGAAGAGCCAAGCACTTCCTCATCATCGAGGGGGAGCTGTACAGGCGAGGAACCTCGGGAGTCCTACAACGCTGCATCCCGATGCCCGAAGGGAAGGAGCTTATCCGCGACATCCACGCGGGAGTGTGCGGGCATCGCGCCGCCCCGCGCACTCTCGTAGGCAACGCCTTTCGGCAAGGCTTCTACTAGCCCACCGCTGTGTCCGATGCCACGAAGGTGGTTTGAACCTGTGAAGGATGCCAGTTCTACGCACGCAAGACACACCTCCCGGCCCACGCCTTCAAACCATACCCATCACATGGCCTTTCGCCGTATGGGGCTTGGATCTCGTCGGACCAATGGCGAAAGCGCCCGGGGGCTTCACACACCTATTGGTGGCCGTCGATAAGTTCTCCAAGTGGATCGAGGCTCGACCCATCAACAGGATCAAGTCCGAGCAGGCGGTGCTCTTCTTCACCGACATAATCCACAGGTTCGGGGTTCCGAACTCCATCATAACTGACAATGGTACGTAGTTCACGGGCAAGAAGTTCTTGGAGTTCTGCAACAGCTACCACATTCGGGTGGATTGGTCAGCGGTGGTGCACCCGCAGACAAATGGCCAGGTAGAACGTGCCAATGGCATGATTCTGCAAGGCCTCAAGCCAAGAATCCACAACAAGCTGAAGAAGTTCGGGCGCAAATGGGTACAAGAATTGCCCTCCGTAATCTGGAGCCTGAGGACAACCCCATGCAGGGCGACGGGGTTCACCCCTTACTTCCTCGTCTATGGGGCAGAGGCTATCCTCCCCATGGATCTGGAGCATGGGCCCCCCAGACTCAAGGCGTATCAAGAGCGACAAAATCAGCTAGCACGAGAAGACTCGCTAGACCAAGTCGACAAAGCACGGGACGTGGCCCTACTCCACTCGGCGAGGTACCAACAGAGCCTTCGATGACACCAAGCCCGACAGGTCCGACGTCGAGACCTCAGCAAGGGCGACCTCGTGCTAAGGCTTCGGCAGGACAACAGAGGGCGACACAGGCTCACACCCCCATGGGAGGGGCCATACATCGTCGCTGAAGTACTCAAGCCCGGAATGTACAAACTCGCAAACGAGGAAGGACAGATCCTAGCAAACGCTTGGAACATTCAACAGCTACGGCGCTTCTACCCCTAGAGAGGCCCTCGAGCCCTCAATCTTTTAGTACATATTCTCGATTGTACAAATTTTCTTAGTGTTGGCTGCAGCCCCCGAAAATGGTGCACGAATCAAACGGACACGAGTACACCCTCGACCTGAGCGAGGGACAATCCTACCCTTGCTAGGACCATTCCTCCCTCGGGGGCTACAACGGGGACGAACCCCCGAAAAAGTCTATCACTTTTTCGATTTTTTTCTGCGCAAAACATTTGCCCTTTCTTTCTACGACTACCTCTGGAGAATGGTGCTAGGCGCGCGAACGGCTATGGCAGGAGGCACGAAACGCGTACCTACTCCCTCAAAAGGGATACGATATCGCTAAAGTCCCCCAACGCCTAGGCTTTCCGCGAACGATCCTAATGCCAGCACCTACGAGGTGTCCGCGAGAAAGAACCCAGAGGGCAAATCGAAAACAATGTTTATGATCAAACGAAATTGTTCATAACAAATAGCGAAGATAAGTCTCTAAACTATTATTTACACCTAGGCTCGATGGCCCGAGACCTTTCAGGGACCGCTCCCACCACCCAAGTCGTCCCAGCCGCCGTCATCCTCGCCGGGGAAGAGGACGCTCTCAGAGCAGCCGGCCAACACCCGTGCCATCTCGTCCGCGGCAGCATCGGCCTCGTCGATGACTGCCATCGCCCCCTCGTCGTTGAGGTCATCAGCAACGACGTACCCAGCAGCAAGCTTCGAGAGGTCATCAGAAAAAGGGACTAAGCTGAAAACAAGGACTCGGCATGGGCGAACAAACCCACCCTCGACCTCCTTCTGGGAAGCCTCGACCTGGCCCACGCAGCCTCAAGCGCCGATTCCTTCTCCCGGATCCGAGACTCAGACGCCTCTCGAGTCGATTGCTCCTGCCCGAGTTGGTCTCGAGCCTCCACCAGCAAGCGCCTCTCCTGCTCCGACGACAACTCAGTGGCCGTACGCGCGACACGCTCACGTCCCAACCAGGTGGTCGCAGTGGCGAGCTCGTCGCGCAGGGTTCGGACCGAGTCGTCTAAACAGGTGATGACCTCGCCCTTCCCTCGACTTTTGTTGAGCGCGCGGTCCCGAGCGGCCGCGAGGTCGGCCAGCTGGTGGTCTCGGACCTCCACTTCCCCCTTCAAGGTATGGATATCCGTCAGCAGGGCGGCGATCTGATCATTCTTCATACACGCCTCCTTGCGGAGCTCCTGCGCACGAAAAGGGAAGGAGAGACATTTTCCATATCAGAAGCAAGCTAAAAGCTAAGGAGAATTAACGTTGATCGCAAGAAGAAGCGGGGCCAACCTGCTGAAGCTTGCCAACATCTTGATGAAGACGAAGGGCGTCATTCAACGCCCGTACAACCGCCCGGCCATGCTCCAGCTGAACGTCCCACAGCCACTCCTCCGCCACGGCGTCACAGACGAACGGCTGGGGGAGCTCGGCGTATGACTGCCAATGGACGGGAACCCTGTGCTCGTCGACACAAGCACACCTCCCGCCAAATTCGCTTGTCACACAACCTACGCTAAGCGTAGACAGGGTTAGCGGCACCGCCTCGCCGTCCTCATGCTCCTGGAGCACGGGGACTCACGCCTGGAAGGCCTCCGCCAACTCCGACAGGAGGGGAAACCCACATCTGCCGGCCAAGATGGCCCCACCACCGGGGGCACGGGCCGCCTCCTCCTCATGCGGGACGGCCGACACGGTGTCGGTCTCCACACGTGAGGTGGACGGCGCGTCGTCGGAACGCGCCGAGTCCACGACCATCGCACCCTCCAGTGGTGGGGGTGGCGCCTCGTCAGCACGAGTCGCCCCCACAGCTGGGGGTTCACCACCGCGAGCCGGGCTAGGCTCACGGTGCACCTCGACATCCCCCTCGAGGACCCACGGAGCCTCCTCCAAGGGCCTGGACTCCACCCCCTCGAGAAGGTGAGGTGGTTCCTCGTGCGGCCGCCGCTCGTCCTCCAGCGCCCCTTCAGCGTCGAAGAAGGTGACGTAGTCCTGCACCGCCTCGTTTGCAGGGCCCAGAAGCTGCAAACACGAGTGGGGCGACGAGCTTGCCTATAACACCCTAAAAATGCCTCTTTTGAAAATAGTAAATAAATTGCTTTTTATATTTAAGTGCTCATAAATAGTGTAGGAAAAATAAAATTTTTGAAGAATTAAAAGCAAATATAGGGAATAGAAATATTTATTCTTGCATTCATGCTGGTGCATCTCTTTTTGGTTGTTGAATTCAAATTTGAATTTGAATTTGAATTCAAATGAATGTTTGAATAAAAGAAAAAAACATTTACTTTCTCCCTCTCCCTCACCTTCTCAGCCCACCTACCCTGGCCTATAAAGCCAGCCGCTGCAGCCCCTCAAGCCCCTTCGCAAAACCCTAGCCGCCCCGAGCTCCGAGCCGCCGCCATTAACCCTAGCTGCGCTGCCGCTCGCGTCGCTGCCCGTCCGCCGCCCCATTGCCGCCAAGGAGGGGACTCGGAGGTTCGCATCGAGTTCGAGAACACACCGAGCCACCTCTCTCCCTTTCTTCCTCTTTAACGTGCGCGCACAGCCTCACCGGAGTTCTCCGACCGCCGCCGCTCGTCGTCAGCCGCCTCCACCACCTAATCCTCGAACAAGACCCCCAAAATCGACTCCCCACCTTCTCCTCTCTCTCCAGGGCTTTGAGTCACTCGAAATGGAGCTTCCTAGCACTGGGAAAGCTCAACTCCGGCGAAGCTCCGCCGCGGAGCCGGCCGCGCCACCGCAGTCCGGCGACCCAGTTCGCCCAAACCCACCAGCGCCGTTCGATCGAGATCCAACGGTTTAGATTAAATCCCATCTAAGTCAAACCGCCGCATACCGGTCCGCTGTGGCAATTTTGTGAAAGAGCCCCTGTAGTTTTTGGAAATCAACCCACAGTCCAAGCCAGTTCAAAAATAATTACAGTTTAGTCATTTTTCTTTCGGTTTAGCCCTTGCGCTTTTGAAAAATAGGAGCTATCGTCCTAGCTACCGGTTTTACTCTTTAGCCCTCGGGTTTTTATACGAAATTATGTTTTAGGTCTCTGGTTTCTTTCAAAAACACCCCTGGAAGCCTAAAACTCTCACCGGCAAGCCCCTAGAGCCCGTTTTAAGCGTAGTTTCTTCGTTTTAACTCCGATTTGAGTGATTTTCGCGCTCATGTGTTCGCAGTGAAGTGTGCAGTAACTCTAAAGCCTTCGTTT
Source organism: Digitaria exilis (assembly GCA_015342445.1). Taxonomy (NCBI): domain Eukaryota; kingdom Viridiplantae; phylum Streptophyta; class Magnoliopsida; order Poales; family Poaceae; genus Digitaria; species Digitaria exilis. The sequence continues at coordinate 358,629 of JACEFO010001695.1, read as the reverse complement.
CATCTTTTGCTTATGTTTGGTGTACTATTCTAACTAAATGCCTTGTTTGCATGCATGTGTGGATGCTTGTGTGGTGATCGATGTGAGTAGTTGATGAGCCGTTCGAGTTCGCCGATGACCTCGTTCCCGAGGAGCAGGTGCAGCAGCAGTTTGCTGAGGAAGCCAAGTATAACACAGACAATTCTTGATTACCTATACACCATTTAATCATATGTTAATATGCATGTGTCTAATTTTGTTATACACTAAGGATGTTTCTAGTCTTTACCTTATTCCTTGTTTACCCGGCTTATATGCATTATGGTTAGTATTTGCTACTCGCTGCGAACAACATTTATTTAATTGTTAATATTGAATTCATGGTTCACTTTAATTATGGATAAAAGATGCTTTTTAGCAACATCTATAAGGTTTGGTCTAGGGAATTAGAGCATGTGATTCGCGCTTTGTTCTAGTGTCTCAATAAGGTTTGGTCTAGGGAATTAGAACATGTGCTTTGTGCTTTGTTCTAATGTCTCTTCATAAGGTCCGGTTCTTAAAGCGGCAACCCAGGAACTTGTTCGCCGCGTTGGAACTATAATGGCTCTGGTCTTGGATAACTACCTTGTACGTCTCTAGCTCACCAGTGGCTACCGAAAGGCGTATGTGGGGAGCATGGGTGAGAGTATAGTTTGATCCATCGAGGACGGATTTATCCGTTGGCTATGTCTCGTTAGGCAAAGTCCCGTGATGTAAGCACCCGATGTACGGCCGCTTCACACGTTGCGATGATTGCGCTCTCACTCTGGACGCCATTGACCCCCTCACGTTGCGCCCTGAGCGTACGTCAATCTCGATGCCTTGGGTTATGCTGCCTATGTTGAACCAAAACGGCTATTGTACTTGTTAGGGTGTTTTGTGAAAGTTCTCGTAACATAAGTTCTTTTGGATTTATGTGACTAGCGGGTAAAGGGCGAAACCTCTGCAGTGTGTTGATCTATCTTGATAGCCGTGCTCATGGATACGAGCGGCCTGGATCCTTTTTTATAAGAAGATGATGTTGAAGTTGATGTTGGAATATTCTATAATTATTTATACAATTTATTAATGGGTTTATACTTGGGTTTTTACTCATATGTAGTAATTTGGTCGATAATAAAATGAAACAACTAAAAGTGCTAATGCAGTATAACCGTGTCAAAACTTTTTGTTCTTGCATAATGTAACACCCAAAAGACCATCACAATGAAAACAATGTAAGCAGCAAATCACCATAGCTTTATCTTAAGGAATTAATAAATTAATAAATAAATTTAATCTTTAAAACAATTTGAATATCATTCGAATTTATAGAACACAAGTGGTTGTGCATTCATAATTTGTTGCATGGTTTTTGAGTGAAGTTTTGAATTTACAAAATCATGAAAAAGTTCAAATCTTAAACCTTTCCCTCTCTTTCTCTTTTCTCAGCCTGGCCCGGTTTTCTTTTTCTTTCGCCCAGTTCCTTTCCCGTCCACGCGGCCCAATCTCCCTATCGGCCCAGCATCTCTCTCCCTCACGATAGACGGGACCCACCCGTCAGGGTCGTCCCCGACCACTGGCCAGCACCCCGCCTCGCCGCGCCGGCTCGCCTGCCGCCGCGTCCGCGCCTTCACTCGCGTCTTCTCGCCTCCCCGAGCACGCTCCGCCTCCCACTGAACCCCAATCGACCCCACTCAACCCCCACTTCCTCCCTCAACGGCCGCCGCCTTCAACCCCCCACTCACTTGCCATTAATGGCAAGTGGAGCTCCACCCGACGTCGTCCGCTTCTGTCCCAATCCACTGGCACCGCCACTACCCTCACTGCACCCTATAAAGCCTCCTAGCCCCCTCGCTCGGTTCCCCATCGCCTCTATGAGCTTGTGCTCGCAACAGCCCCCAAATCTCGCCGCCAACCGGCGTCCATCTTCATCACCGCCGCTCGGCCCTCTCTGCGACTTCGTCGAGGAGCTAGGTAAGGTGGTAAGCGACCCCTAGAACCCCTTTCCCCTTTCTCTTTTGCACTCACGCACGCGTGCGGCCTCGTCGGACTTGGTCCACCGCCGTCGCACATCGCCCAGCCGCCACGCCGACCAATCCCCTCCTCCGAGCCCACCATCACGTTCGCCATGGTGTCAGCTCCCTCCTGAGCTAAACCACACTCGAAACCGTGCCCTATAGCTCGAATCCGAGCTAACTCCGGCGAGCCCTCGCCGCGGCGCCGCCTCCACCAGTCGCCGCCGGCGACCATAAGTCTCCCATTGAACCCCAGCCGCCCGATCGCGATCCAACGGCCGCGATCCACCCAGATCCAAGTCAACAGAACCATTACCGGTCCACCCTAGAAACTTTTGCAAAAGAGCCCCTGAGGTTCTATGAAATCAACCCGCCGTCCACTCCTATTAAAAAATAATCACAGTTCAGTCCATTTATTTATGTTTAGCCCCCTGAACTTCACCATAATCCAACCCGCAGTCCTGAGTTGCCCTTTTCACATATAAACCCCTCGGTTTATACGTATAATTACGTATATAGCCTCTGTTTCTTCTGCTTTAACCCCTAGAGGGATAGAAAGTTAGCAGAGAGGTCCCTCAACCTTGTTACGCTCACACAACAGTCTCTGCATGTCCTTCATATTTAGGTGCTCCTTTAACGTCTTTTAAATTGAATGGTGTGTTGTTTTATTTAATTTATTGTATGATCTTGTTTGAATCATAGAGAACGAGCAATTTGAGATAGAGCCCGTGCAATTCGAAGATCCGGACTTTTTAGCTGAGTAAGGCAAGTGGAAATTCCTCCCCCCCCCCTTCATATTCTTTCGAGCCTATCTACATAGCATGTTAATTAAGTTTACTTTATTTTTTTTATTGCATTAATATTGACGGGACCCAATTAAGGACATCTAGTCTTTTTACCCATACCTTGTTACACCGGGGCTTACCTCTTTGTTGGGTAGTGATGCTAGATGCTTAACTTGGGATATGGATGGGCTATGCAAACTTGTTGGAACATGCTTTATTTGTTGAACTTTGGTAATACAAGAACACCTTTGTTAATTGGAACATGGAGCGGCAACCCGGGATTTTTCGTACAACCACAATACCACTATGGCTCTGGTCTTGACTGATTAATTAGAAATCTTAGTCAGGGTGATCTTACCGAAAGGGCAAGAGGGGTGGCGGTTGACGGTGTATAGCCCGGTTCTCTTGGGAAGTGGGCTTGGCTAAGACACTAGGCCCATTAGGGAGGTTTATGCCTGCTACCGATCCGGAAACTTTAGCGGGTCATTTTTTACTAGGGAATATTTGTAAAGGCCTCGTAGCGTCCCTATGCAGTCACACCTCAGAAGTGTGGTACGTGCCTGGCCTGCACTGCATGGTTGAGTTTAAAGCTCTTCGGAGCTTTTACGCGAATTGTGGTGAAAGTGTACAACCTCTGCATAGTGTAAAACTTGTCGGTGCCTGATTTGGTCACACCGGCACTAACTAGTGATCGCGTCGCTAACTCTGCGTGGGATGGCGGCTTAGGTCGATCAGTCTTTGGACACGAGGTTTTTTCCTGGTTCCGGCCGTGAGGCCGTACGTCCAGCAGTGGTGCGTAGCACCGGGTTTCTTGTTGCTCGTAGTAGGGGGGTTACAAGCGGGGTGGGAGAGGGAATTGAGCTCCCAAGTCCTGGTGATGTGTGCGTGTTGAGTGTATATTAGTTGGATTGAGAATGGCCCGTCTCCCCTGACGTGCTATTTGGTACAAAGAGATCATGGTGAACATGCTATTTGGTACACTGTGGCGCCATGTCGTGCACTGTGCTGGCAGGAATCGCGCCTTCCAACCTTGGCTGATGGCATAAATGTCGCAATCGCTGACTTCTTGTTAGCCAGCCATTGCTTCGAGGGGTGTTGATCGAGGGTGGAAGCGGCGATGTGTCTTTTCGTCATTCCTCGGAGGTCCTTCTTCGAGGCCCTGCGTCCTGATCCTGGGGAAGACTGGTCGTGGAGTTGTTGACGTCGTGGTACGACCTGTCACCAGCCCTGTCTGCACTGGACCTGGTTCGGGGGCAGAGTGCTTGGCTCAGTCGGAGGCGACCGGTGTCCCATCTAAGGCATGGCGAAGCGGAGTATGCTGTCATGTCCCGCATTTATTGCATCCGGGGTAGAGCCTTCGAGGCCGGCTCAGGGGTCTCGACCGCAGGGGGGTCGACCGTGCCGAGGACCCCCATTCGAGGGCAAAGGATACCCTCGGAGATTCCCGTTCGAGGGCATGGGGTGCCCTCGAACGAGACGGAGATTCCTCTCTCGGGGGCGCCGTTGTGATGGGCTGTTCTCGGGCTGCCGCGTCTTGGGCTTCCATGCTGAGGCCTCCTTGCTGGGCCAACTTGGGGTGTAGCTTTTGGGGTACCCCGTAGCTTGGTACTCGACAGTAGCCCCCGAGCCCCCGAGGGTATTGAAAATCAATCCCACGGGGGTTTGGTTGCCTTGTCGGACACCGAATCGCCGTGGGGGCACGCTAGCGCACCCGCAGGTATAGCCCCCGAGGGTGTGAGAGGGTGTTTGACACTCTTTCATACCCTTTGTCTGTCGTTTCTCGTAGTTAGAGTCCTTTGTAGTCCTGTTCGAGGGGTCTAAGGGGAGAGATTAAGCCGCGCTACCCTCGATCTTGGGCTGGAAAGTGGATTCCTGGATGAGCTGATAACGGGAAGTTTGAGTGGGCGTCCATGCCTCGTTCGCCGAGGGTAGGCTCGTGGTCTTCGGACACGCCCATGAGAGCCTCGTTTGGTGGGGGTCGAGGGCTCGGTGCTCCCCTTCGTAGGGTCCCTCAGTATAGACGCCTTCGTCCAGCCCCAAACTCGCCTGACGGGTTTTCTCGATCACACGGGTTCGAGGCTTCCCCTCGTGGGTACTGTCGAGCGTCCCTGACTCGGTCAATCTAGGGTGCCTGTCGAACCCTCGATGGGCCAGGACTCGAAACCCTGATTAGTAAGATGGTGACTTCCTCCACTCGAGGGGGAGTCTCCCGAGTTTTTCTCCATGTGTCCCGCTCTGCTCAGGGCAATGATGGTAGTTGTAGAATTCATGGACGTCGTGGAGGAAGATGCGCGTGCCTTTTTAGGCGGCGCGCGGGACGTGGCCTGGTGAGGCGACCGCACGACTGTGGCACCTGGCCTCATTGATTACTGTGGGGTGGTTAATGCGCCTTGCGGCGTTACGCCTTTCGAGCCCAACCGTCAGCCTTGTTTTCGGTGGGCGAGTATCCCGTCCCACGTTTCTGCATTCTGCGGGTATAAATAGTGCATTAGGGCGGCCGCTGATGAGGTACACCCTCATTGCCCTTGTTTGCTCCTGTTCTTCTTCTTTCTCTTGCTGCCACCATGGTTCAAGTTCAGCTCGTAGATCCCACGCCATGGAAGCCGTCGTTGGCGACCACCCACTACTTGGAGATCTTGGTGGTGTCCGGTGAGTTGCCTCAGAACGTTGACGGTGAGCCGGCGGTTTGGATCTCGCCGGGGACCGCTGCAGAGCCGACTCCCCCGAAGGGCTACGTTGTTAGCCTCGCTCGCCTCCATGAACGGGGGTTCGGCGTGCCTGCGGGCCGCTTCTTGAGGGCATTGTGCTTCCACTATAAAGTGGAGCTGCACAACTTCTCCCCCAACTCGATTTTCCAGGCGGCGGTGTTCGTCGCCGTGTGCGAGGGTTATCTGGGAATCGAGCCTCACTGGGACCGATGGCGGCATCTCTTCCGTGGTGAGCTCCATACAGAGAGCGTCACCAAGGGCGTCCGTCGCCCTATTCGTGCTGTCGGCCTGGTGCTCCTTGTGCGGCACGGCCTTACCACTGGTGGCGTTATTGCAAACTTCCACCGGCGGCGAGTGCTTCCTCTCATGGAGAGGAGGCTCCTACTGTCGGAGATGGTTCGAGGGGCCAACACCGAGGGCGTGGTGATGGCGCCAGAGCCGCTGAGTGTTGAAGTTGCCCTTCAGCGCGCGCGTCGTGCCGTTGACCGTATGTCGGGAAACCCATGGGCGGTGCCCATGAGGCCCGAAGACGGATACCTGAGCTTTGTAAGTGTGCTTCTCTGACATCCGTATTGCCTGTCGTCTGAGTTTTAATCGCCGTATAATGACGTTGCGGTTGTATTCACAGGGGCTCTCCCGCGGCCACTCGTGCCGTCCTCCAGTTCCAGAGGACAGAGCTGCCAATCGTGCTCACGCCGATGCGGCGAAGTGGAAAAAGGACCAGAAGGACAAGAGGCGAAGACGGAGGGAGCAGAAGCATGAGGAGGAGAACCGGGATAGGCAGAGGCAAGGCCTCTCGCCTCTCCCGACGCCGGAAAGCTCCCTGGGCCGTGAGGACGAGGACTCCGACGACTGGGCTTTTGCGGCGAGAAGTCCGTCCCCGCTCAAAGATCCTCTGATTCTGGTGCCTTGTGATCGTGAAGCTACTCCTGCCGACGTGGCGAGTCATGAGGTCTCAGGTTCTGTCGTCCCTGTGGGAACGCGCGCGGACCCTGGCGCCTCGGAGGTTGACGCCCCTGAGGTACCCGTTGGGCTCGCCGAGGTCGAGGGCCATAGCAAGCGGCGCACCGCGGCCCGAGTCGTGGATGACGTCGGTGACGCCGCCCTTGAGGTATCCGTGGCGCGGCCTGCCTCGCTCGTCCCGTCTTCGGGAGGTGACGACGTAATGCTCGACGTCGCACACGACGGCACCCTCGAGGATTCCGTGGGGTGGGAATGTGCGCCTGGCGAAGAGCGCGGCGCCGTGCTTGCCCTCGAGGATCCTCCGAGGGAAATGCCAGCATCCACCGAGGCGGGTGAAACCGCGCTCGAGGGCTATCGTGGTGATGAGCCTCGCGAAGAGACTCCCACCGCGGGGGCCGAAACTTTACTGGGGGACGTCGTGGTTCTGCGTGGCGTCCCTGGCTTGGTTCTATCGCGAAAGCAGAAGCTGCCCATCGTTCGGTGAGCCCTTTAACCGTTTTATTGCTCGTCGAGGCTTGATATCTTGAATCATCCCCGTTTACTTGTCTTTGTTTTGCATGGCCGCGTCGGCGAGCGGGTTCCCCTTTCTCTTGCGCCGACCAAGGCTCTCAAGATCGGGGCGAGCTCGTTGCCTCATTCATCCTCGCAGCTCTTGGGTCCCAACAACCAGGGGGTGTAGGACTTCGTCGCCTTCTTTGACGCTAAGGGGGCGCTGGAGAACGAGCAGCGGTTGTTTGAGGAACCGCCTCGCCTTCTCGAGGGGGGGCATGAGGTTAGCCCGGCTCGCGGCGGTGAACCTTCGGCTGTGGGGACCCCTCGGGCTATCGAGGCGCCCCCCATGCAGCCGGAGGATGCCGTGGTCGCGGACTCGGCGCATTCTGGTGATGCGCCGCCTACTTCGCGCGGGGAGGCTGACCTCGTTCTAGCCGTTCTGCCCGAGGGGAGGGTCGCCGCCATGGCAAGCGGCGGGGCCATCCTAGCTGGTGGAGGTGGATTCCCCCTCCTACCGGAGTTGGCGGAGGCCTTCCAAGTGCGGGTCCCTGAGCTGCAGGAGCGCGAGGGTGGCGAGGCGGCACCACTAGCCCTGGTTTAGTTTGGCGCGGGTCGCATGGTAGGCGAGCGTGGCGGGAGGTGTGTTCGTGCTGACGAGCACGGTGTCCCCGTCCACTGGCAGCCGTACGCCAATCTTCCCCAGCCATTTGTCTGCGACGCCGAGGTTGAGGAGCAGCTGTGGGAGGTTCAGTTGGAGCGCGGCCGGGCGGTCGTTCATGCGCTGAATGACGCCCTTCGTTTCCATCAGGATGTCGGCAAGGTTAAGCAGGTTGGACCCGCCCTTGCTTGTGGTCAACGTAGATGCTTCTTAGCCCTTTGTCTTTCGTTGTGATGACCGTTTCCCTTTTTCGTGTGCAGGAACTCCGCAAGGAGGCGTATATGAAGAATGATCAGATTGCTGCCTTGCTCACGGACATCCGCACCTTGGAGGGAAAGGTGGAGGCTTGAGACCACCAACTGGCCGACCTTGCCGCTGACGGGACCGTGCGCTCGACGAAAGCCGGAAGAAAGGCGACGTCATCACTTGTCTGGAGGACTCGGTCCGGTCCCTGCGCAACGAGCTTGCTACCGTCCACACTTGGTTGGAGCGGGAGCGTGTTGCGCATGCGGCGGTCGAGTCGTCGTTAGAGCAGGAGAGGCGCTTGCTGGTGGAGGCTCGAGATCAGCTCGAGCGGGAACAGTCGGCTCGAGAGGCATCCGAATCTCGGGCCCAGGACAAGGAGTCGGCGCTTGAGGCTGCCAGGGGCCGGGCCGAGGTCCTCCAGAAGGAAGCCGAGGGTGAGCTTGCTTGTCTACGCCGAGTTTTCCGCCTAGCTTCTTTTCCTTACATTCCTTTGTTGGTGTAGAGCTGAGGCAGGCGCTCAAGGCCGAGACGGATTCGAGGGAGGCTCTTCAGGTGGCTCACGCAGTGACCCAACGTGAGCTGGATGATCTGGAGCAGGCTGCACTTGCTGCCTGCAACGAGATCGCTGGAGCCGACGCACAGTCCGGCAGCTCCCTAGGTAGTCGTCTCCGGGCGCTTGGGGGGCACGTCACCTCACGTGTGAAGGACGCCCTGCTGGTGGGGATCCGGAAGGCGCACGGAGTAGTGACGACACTACCAAGCGGATCTCTCGAAGCTTGCCGCCGGGTACGTCATTGCTGACGACCTAGACGACGAAGGGGCGATGGCTGTCATCAACGAAGCCGACGCTGCCGCGGACGAGACGGCACGGGTGTTGGCCGGCTGCTTTGAGACCGTCCTTTTCCCCAGCGAGGATGACGTCGGCTGGGATGACTTGAGCGGTGGGGGCGATCCCTGAAAGGTCTCGAGCCATGGAGCCCGAGTGTAAATAGTAGTTTTAGAGATTTATTTTCTTCATTTGCTGCATATAAACAATTTCGTTAGACCATGAGCATGGCTTTTCATTTGCCCTTTGGGTTCTTTCTCGCGATCACCGTGCCCCCTGCCGTAGCCGTTTGCGCGCCTAATGCCGCTTTCCGGAGGCGATCGCGAGTGAGAAGGGCAGACGTTTTGCGCAGGAGAGAAAAAAATCGAAAGAGCAATCGACTTTTTTTGGGGGGGGGGTTATCCCCGTGTTAGCCCCCGAGGGAGGGATGACCCTAACAAGGGTAGGATTGTCCCTTCCTTAGGTCGAGGCTAATCCCGTAGGAGAATTTATTCAAGTCAAAAATACGTACATAGATCTGAGGGCTAGAAGGCCTCTCTAAGGGTAGAAGCGACGTAGCTGCTGTATGTTCCAAGCGTTTGCTAGGATCTGCCCTTCTTTGTTCGCGAGCTTGTATGTTCCGGGCTTGAGCACCTCGGCGATGGTGTACGGACCTTCCCATGGGGGTGTGAGCTTGTGCCGTCCTCTGTTGTCCTGCTGAAGCCTCAGGACGACGTCTCCCTTGCTGAGGTCCCGACGTCGGACCTTTCGAACTTGGTGTCGTCGCAAGCTTTGTTGATACCTTGCGGAATGGAGCAGGGCTACATCTCGTGCTTCGTCAACTTGGTCCAGCGAGTCTTCTCGCGCCTGCTCGTTCTTCCGTTCTTGATAAGCCTTGAGTCTTGGGGACCCATATTCCATATTTGTGGGGAGGATCGCCTCTGCCCCATAGACGAGGAAGTAGGGGGTGAACCCTGTCGCTCTGCTCGGGGTTGTTCTTAGGCTCCAGATCATAGATGGCAACTCTTGTACCCACTTGCGGCTGAATTTTTTCAGCTTGTTGTGGATTCTTGGCTTGAGGCCTTGCAGAATCATGCCGTTGGCACGCTCTACCTGGCCATTCGTCTGTGGGTGCGCTACTGCCGACCAATCCACCCGGATGTGGTAGCTGTCGTAGAACTCCAAGACCTTCTTGCCCGTGAATTGTGTGCCGTTGTCGGTGATGATGGAGTTTGGAACCCCGAACCTGTGGACGATGTCAGTGAAAAAGAGCACCGCTTGCTCGGATTTAATCCTGTTGATGGGTCGAGCCTCAATCCACTTTGAGAACTTGTCGACGGCCACCAATAGGTGCGTGAAGCCCCCGGGCGCCTTTGTCATCGGTCCGACGAGGTCCAGTCCCCACACGGCGAAGGGCCATGTGATGGGTATGGATTGAAGCCCATGGGCCGAAAGATGCGTCTTGCGTGCATAGAATTGACACCCTTCACATGTTCGAACCACCTCTGTGGGTCGGCCACGGCGGTGGGCTAGTAGAAACCTTGCCGGAAGGCGTTACCTACTAAGGTGCGTGGGGCAGCGTGATGCCCGCATACTCCTGTGTGGATGTCGTGGACCAGCTCCCTTCCTTCGGGAATCGGAATGCATCGTTGCAAGATTCCCGAAGTTCCTTGCCTGTATAGCTCTCCCTCGATGATGAAGAAGTGTTTGGCCCTTCTGGCGATGAGCCTCGCCTCCGTGCGGTCAGGGGGCAAGGCGCCTTGCTCGAGCCAGTCCAGATACGGACTCCGCCAGTCTTGAGGGGTTGCAGCTTCGTCAACTTCCATGACTTCGGCCTCATCTCCCGAACAGGCCTCGTGGCCCATGGGCTCGTCCTCTTTCGTCGAGGGGTCTATGTCCATAGGTTCGAGGGTGGCCTGCCGGGCGTCAGTTGTCTTCGAGGCCTCACTGTGAGGGGTGACAACAATTGATGGCCTGCTGATGTCTTTTGCGAACATGTTCGGGGGAACGGTAGTTCGTCCCGACGCGATCTTGGCCAGCTCGTCGGCCTCCTCATTGTATCTTCGGGCGATATGGTGGAGCTCGAGGCCCTCGAATTTGTCCTCGAGGCTACGCACCACCTTGCAATAGGCTGCCATTTTTTCGTCGTGGCAGCTTGATTCCTTCATTACCTGGTCAATGATTAGCTGGGAATCGCCACGAATGTCCAGACGCTTGATGCCGATCTCGAGGGCGATGCGCAATCCCGCGAGCAGCGCTTCATACTCCGCCATGTTGTTGGACGCAGGGAAATTGAGGCGCACGACGTACCGAAGGTGTTCCCCACGGGGTCAGATGAAAAGCAGACTGGCACCCGCGCCTGTTTTCATCACGGATCCGTCGAAGTACATTTCCCAGCAGTCGGCGCTGGCCTTCGACGGAGGGAGCTGAGTGTCTGTCCATTCAGCCACAAAGTCGGCCAGGATCTGGGACTTAATGGCCTTTCTTGGTGCGTAAGTGATGGTTTCCCCCATCAACTCCATCGACCATTTTGAAATTCGACAGGAGACTTCACGGTTTTGTATGATCTCGCCCAAGGGGAAAGATGATACAACGGTCACCGGGTGCACTTCGAAGTAGTGTCGTAGTTTACGCCGAGTCAACACGACGGCGTAGATTAGCTTCTGGATGTGGAGATACCCTGTCTTGGTCTCGTCCAAGACCTCGCTGACGTAGTATACTGGTCGTTGAACGGGTAACGAGTGCCCCTCCTCGGTCCTTTCTACTACGATCACAGTGCTGACAACCTGAGTGGTTGCAGCGACGTAGAGAAAGAGAGTTTCGCCCTCCCGTGGCGAGGTGAGGACCGACGCGTTCGTTAGCGCCATTTTGAGTCGGTCTAAGGCTTCCTGAGCCTCCGCAGTCCAGGTGAAGCACTCGGACTTTCTTAAGAGTCGGTACAGAGGGAGCCCTTTCTCTCCTAACCGCGAGATGAAGCGGCTCAAGGATGCGAGACACCCCATAACCTTTCGTACTCCCTTCAAGTCTCGAATCAGCTCCATCCGTTGGATCGCCGCGACCTTCTCGGGGTTGGGCTCGATGCCTCGCTGGGAGACGACAAAACCCAAAAGCATGCCTCGAGGCACACCAAAGACGCACTTCTCGGGGTTGAGCTTGACCCCGTGCGCCCTGAGACAGTCGAACACGATTTTAAGATCGTGCACCAGGTCGTCCGCCTTCCTGGTTTTGACAACGATATCGACATATGCTTCTACGATACGGCATATATGATCCCTGAAAACGTGAAGCATACAACGCTGATACGTGGCCCCGGTGTTTCGAAGGCCGAAGGGCATCGTAACGTAGCAGTACATGCCAAAAGGGGTGATAAAGGAAGTCGCGAACTGATCGGACTCCTTCATCTTGATCTGGTGATAGCCGAAGTAGGCATCAAGGAAACACAAGAGTTCACATCCCGCAGTGGAGTCTACTATCTGGTCTATGCGTGGTAAGGGAAAAGGTACCTTTGGACACGCTTTATTAAAGCTAGTGTAGTCTACACACATTCTCCATTTCCCATTTTTCTTTTTCACTAGTACAGGATTAGCTAACCACTCGAGATGGAAGACTTCCTTGATGAACCCAGCCTCTAGTAGTTTGCGCACCTCCTCGTCAATCGCTCACCGCTTGATTTCATCGAATCGACACAGCCGTTGTTTGATCGGTTTGGAGTGGGGGCGGATGTCAAGGGAGTGCTCGGCGACCTCCCTCGGAATGCCCGGCATGTTCGAGGGGCTCCACGCAAAGATGTCAGCGTAGGCGCGGAGACAGTCAACGAGCACAACCTCCTATTTGTCATTGAGGGCGGAACTGACTGTCAACACCTTGCCGTCATTGCCATCGGGGTTGAGCGGGATTGTCTTGGTGTTTTCGGCAGGCACGAAGCTCCCGTCCTGGCGCTCGTTAGCATCGGGGGGCATGTTGGCGATTGCATCTAGGTCCGCCACGAGGGACTCATCGAGAGCCAGTGCCTCGGCCAGCTCGATGCTCTCGACATCGCACTCGTAGGCGTGTTCGACCGTTGGGCCGACGGTGATAATTCCGTTAGGCCCCAGCATCTTCATCTTCAGGTAGGTGTAATTTGGAACGACCACGAACTTGGCATAGCATGGCCTTCCCAAAATGGCGTGGTAAGCTCCTTTGAAACCTACCACCTCAAAGGTGAGCACCTCCTTGCGGAAGTTGGCCGGGGTGCCGAAGCAAACGGGCAAGTCGATCTGCCCAAGGGGTTGTACGCGCTTTCTGGGTGCGACGCCGTGAAATGACGACTTGTTCGGTCGCAACTCCTTGGTGCTGATCCCCATGAGCTCCAAGGTTGGAGCGTACATGATGTTGAGGCTGCTGCCCCCGTCCATGAGTACTTTGGAGAAGCGCGTGTTGCCGATGACGGGATCGACAACGAGGGGATACTGTCCGGGGTTTGGGATGTGGCCGGGGTGGTCCTCGCGGCTGAATGATATGGTCTCCGAGGACCAGTCGACGTATGACGGGGTTGCTGGCTGAACCAACAAGACCTCCCGACCCTCTCGACGCCGCTGCCGGGCGGTCATGTTCGCCGCGGGGCACCCACGATGAAGAACACGTGTTCTACCTCAGGGTAGCCATCGTCGTCCTTGTCCCCGGCTTCCTTTCTCGGGCCGCCATCCTTTCGAGGGATGCGGTTGTAGTACTTCCGTAGCATCTCACACTGCTCGAGAGTGTGAGTGACTGCAGTCTTGTGGTATGGGCACGGTTTTTTGAGGAGATCGTCGAAAACCCCTCCTCCACACGGGGGGGCCTCGCGGTCCCTTGTGGTTGGGGTCCACTGCGAGAGCCTCATCGTCATTGCCACCCTTTTCACACGGAGTTTGAGCTTTCTCCCCCTTCTTACCATGCTTCTGCTTCTTCGAGGAGTTCTTGGTCTTGCTACCCTCCGCGGGATCTTCCTAGGGGCGCTTTCGTTTTTTGCCGTTGAAGATGGCGTTAGCCGCCTCCTCTCCTGAAGCAGACTTGGAAGCTATCTCGAACAGTCGGTTCGCGTTGGGGGGAGGGTTTCTCCCCAACTTGCATACTAGGCTGTAACAGGTGGTGCTTTCAAGGAAGGAGTGGATGATCTGGTGATCGGTGAGGTTGGGGAGCTCAGTGCAACGCTTGGAGAAGCGCCGGATGAAATCCCTCAAAGATTCACCGGGCTTTTGGTTGCACCCTCGAAGGTCCCATGTATTTCCAGGTCGTACGTACGTGCCCTGGAAATTTCCTACGAAGGTCTCGACCAGGTCGTTCCAGTCGTGGATCCGATTGGAGGGCAAGTGCTCGAGCCATGTTCACGCGGAATCCGCCAAGTGAAGGGGCAGGTTGCGAATGATCATGGCATCATCTATTGCGCCACCGAGCTGGCATGCCAGGTGGTAATCGTTTAGCCATACCCTAGGGTCTATTTTCCTAGAGTACTTGGTGATGGTGGTCGGCTGTTGGAAACGCGAGGGAATCAAGGCGGTGCGGATGGTGCGACTAAATACACGTGTTCCCGTCGGTTCCCGTGGCCCATCCCGATCGTCGTCACGACCATCGCGTCGAGGCTGGCGGGTCTAGGCCTCCTCTCGCCGCCTCATCTGGTTCAGGATGTTCCGGGCGTCACCATCATCCAGGGTGCCTCGAGCGTCCCGGAGACGCGATCTCACTGATTCTGCTTCTGGCGTGCGTGGCTCGTTGGTGTGGCATCGCGCAGCATCCCGACGGGAGTTACCTTGGTACTGCGCCTGTATGTCGTCGTTCTACGGAGGTGAGCACACCGATGATTCTCCCCCACGCTCGCCCCTCGAGGCCGAGGGGCATCGAAGGCGGGAGACTGAAGTTTCAGCTTGCTGACGTGCAGCGTTCTCGACCAGTTTTTGAGCCTCGAGTTGGAGTTTTTGACCCTCAGGGGTAGCTGGTTCTGGCATGGCCCGGAGTAGTAGGGCGACGGCCGCGATGAGCTTTTGGCTCGTCCTCGACGCCAGGTCATCATTCTTGTCTTTTGCGAGGATGCGCATGCGCACGATTCATCCCGCGCGTCGTGCGTCTGCATCGCGGCCGTCGCCCTGGTCGGCTGGACTGCGGTTAGAGTGTGCTGGTGGAGAGGCGTTCCCACCCCCATAATCGTGGGGGTGACCAGCCCACGGCTGGCAACGTGGGTGTGGGTCGTCCTCAGAAAGCGACTGCTCCTACTCGTCCGAGGGTTGTGCGCCTGCTAGATCTTTGGCGCCAACTTCGTTGTCTTCTTTGTCAGTGGTGTGCCCGTCACTAACTTCGTTGTTAATGACGAAGCACTCCCGTGTGGGGTCGTAGTCGTCGTCGGAGTCGTCGGAGCAGGTAAGGCAGTAGTCTGCCGCAGCTTGAAAAGCCGCGAAAGCGCTACGATCCCGAAGGTCAGAATAATCCCACTCAGGATGTTCCGACCCGGGAACGTGTTCTTCCTCTGACTCCGAACAGGAGTTGTGGGGGACGACGTTGTTTCGTATTGGTACCCAGCGGTAGCCAGGTTGACGGCTTCGTGCACCCAAGCCCATCCTTGTTGTTGAAGCGTAGACAGCAGCGGCGTTGTCGAGCCCGTAAGGGAAACGTGGCGTTGGAGCGGGTTGCTCCACGCTCGTCGAGAATGAAGAGGAAGCTTCTATCACTGGGATAGAGCGCTGTGGCACATCTCCGTCCCTTGCGGGTGGGGCGTGGTTGGCATTGGCCACCCGTCTGGCGGTGCGTGCCCGCCGAGTGCGTGGTCCCGGACGTCTCCTCCGTCGAGGAGCCGCTGTTGGTGGTGCCTCTTGACAGCCGTCGGATCCTTCCGGGAGGATGCACATGAGGTAGTCGTTGTCAGTTGCTTGGAAACGGAGGCTTCCGAACCGGATCTCGTATCCCGCTGGGAGCAGGTCGCTTGATCCCATCGGGAAACGTCTTCGGTCGAAACCCGCCATCGGGATTGACGCAAAAGTTGTGCGATGCGCGTCCCCCTACCTGGCGCGCCAACTGTCGGTGCCTGATTTGGTCACACTGGCACTAACAAGTGATCGCATCGCTAACTCTGTGTGGGATGTCGGCTTAGGTCGATCAGTATTTGGACACGAGGTTTTATCCTGGTTCCAGCCGTCAGGCCGTACGTCCAGCAGTGGTGCGTAGCACCGGGTTTCGTGTGGCTCGTAGTAGGGTGGTTACAAGCGGGGTGGGAGAGGGAATTGAGCTCCCAAGTCCCGGTGATGTGTGCGTGTTGAGTGTATATGAGTTGGATTGAGAATGGCCCGTCTCCCCTGACGTGCTTGGCTCCCTCCCCTTTTATAGCTTAAGGATGAGGAAAACCGTACAAAGAGATCGTGGTGAACATGCTATTTGGTACAATGTGGCGCCATGTCGTGCACTGTGCTGGCGGGAATCGCGCCTTCCAACCTTGGCTGACGGCATGAATGTCGCAATCGCTGACTTCTTGTTAGCCAGCCATTGCTTCGAGGGGTGTTGATCGAGGGTGGAAGTGGCAATGTGTCTTTTCGTCATTCCTCGGAGGTCCTTCTTCGAGCCCCTGCGTCCTGATCCTGGGGAAGACTGGTCGTAGAGTTGTTGACGTCGTGGTACGACCTGTCACCGGCCCTGTCTGCACAGGACCTGGTTCAGGGGCACAGTGCTTGGCTCAGTCGCAGGCGACCGGTGTCCCATCTGAGGCATGGCGAAGCGGAGTGTGCGGTCATGTCCCGCATTTATTGCGTCCGTGTTATTGCCTTCGAGGCCGGCTCGGGGGTCTCGACCGCAGGGGGGGTCGACCGTGACGAGGACCCCCGTTTGAGGGCAAGGGATACCCTCGGAGATTCCCGTTCGAGGGCTTGGGGTGCCCTCAAACGAAACAGAGATTCCTCTCTCGGGGGCGCCGTTGTGATGGGCTGTTCTCGGTCCGCCGCGTCTTGGGCTTCCATGCTGAGGCCTCCTTGCTAGGCCAACTTGGGGCGTTGCTTTTGGGGTACCCCGTAGCTTGGTACCCGTCAAAACTGTTCTAACAGCCGTGTTCGCGGTTATGAACGGCATGGATCCTCACATGATAATTGAATTTAAAGTCGAGAATAAATTGTGGTTCCATGGCTATTTCATTGGATCTTTATGCTTAATTGGGTTGGTATAAACATACACCTTAGTAATTAGAAGTTTCTTAATGAAATTTGCCCAACTAAAATGCTAACCGCTGCAAAAACCTTACCCTCCCTTGGAAGCTTGTATTATCTCCCGCTTGCTGAGTACCAACCATAAGAGTACTCATCCTTTCTAAAATTTGGATCAGACGAAGGAGAAGGTGATGACTACCTCAGTGAGTTCGATGACTTCTAGGCGAGCGTTTCCCCCAGTCGGCTGCCTGTGGTGAAAGCTTGATGGAAGACTTTACGTTTTAGTTGTCGTGTTGAACACATAAAGGCCTTCGTGCCTTCATCGTGAGTGTAATAAATCGATAGTTTTTACTTTACGCTTTGAGCACTGTCTTTTGTATTACTCTTATGTTGCTATATGTATGGAACATGATTCTGGCATACATATAGTTATGCATCCGGTTTTCTTTATAAAATCGGGTGTGACACATAACCCGTGTTATACTTGTTAAGTAAGATGGATTACTTATACTTGCAACTATTCAACAAAATCCCGAATGGGTAATAGATGGAGCATTAAATGATCAGTCACTTGCCGAGTTTCCGGAGGATCTGCCGTACTTCTAGCTAGGTTCAACCAGTCGGTGTCCCTGTGGACTTGAGGCTCTACTAGTTTAGAAACGTTTAATAAGAATAAGACTTCCGCTGTGTTATTTGTGTAAGACTATGTCTTGTGTTATACTCTGATGTAAACTATTTTATTCAAGCATTGTGTTCTCTGTGATTCAATATTTGTAATCTATATGTGTTCTGTGGACATCCTAGGCACACATATGGAAGCATTCGGATTTCTTGGAAATCTAGGTGTTACACTGCCCCAAGCATTCGGATCGACTACGCAAGACGGAGACGAGTGAGCAAAGACAATATGAGATATCAAGCCTCAACGAGCAATCAAGCGGCCAAGAGGCTTACCGAACAACGGGCAGTTTCCGTTTCCACATCGGAATCGAGGTGGGGGCTGCACTCGGAACCACGACGCCCCCCGCCAAAGTATTGATCCCCGCGTGGGGAGTCTCTTCACGTGGCTCACCACCACGGTGACCCTCGAGCGCGGCCTCGCCCACCTCACCGGGTGCCGGCCGTTCCCTCGGGGGGTCGTCGAGGGCAAGTACGGCGCGACGCTCTCCGCCGGTCGCGCGCTACCGCCCCGCGGGATCCCCGAGGGTGCCCTCGTCTGCAACGTCGAGCGCCACGTCGGCGGCCTCAGACGACGGCATAGCGGCGGCAGATCGCCCCGTGGGATCCCTGAGGATGCCATCGTCTGCAACGTCGAGCGCCACGTCGATCGCCTCGGACGACGGCGCAGCGGCGGCAGACCGCCCCGTGGCATCCCCGAGGGTGCCGTCGTTTGCAACATCGAGCACCACATTGGCGGCCTCGGACGACGACGCGACAACGGCAGATCGCTCGGCGGGACCCCCGAAGGTGTTGTCGTGTGCAACGTCGAGCACCACGTCGACAGCTCCAGAAGGCGGCGCGAGCAGGGCGGACTGCTCCACGGGAACCTCAAGGGCGCCGACCTCCGCGACATCAGAAGCCACACCCGGATCCACGTGCAGCTCCACGGAGATGACGGGCCCTGAGCCCTCATGTCCTGCCACGACCGCCGAAGCAACTTCGTGATGGCAAGGCACCGGAATCGGAAGATCCTCGAGAGGGGACTGGCTCCTCGCCGCGAAGGCCCCGTCGTCGGAGTCCTCGCCATCGAGGCATGGGGAGCTTTCCGGCGTTGGGAGCGGCGGGAGGCCTTGACTCCGCCTATCCCGGTTCTCCTCCTCGAATTTCCTCCTCTTCAACTCCCTCCGCCTCTCCTCCTTCTGGTCCTTTTTCTACTTCGCCTGGTCGGCGCGAGCATGATTAGCCGCCCTGTCTTCCGGAAGGGGAGGCTGGGAGGTGTGGCCATGGGAGAGTTCCTGCAAAACGTCAACGACAAACGTCAAATGGCAAACAAAGGTCAACGACCAAGCAATACAGAGGCCAAAAAGACACACTTACGAAGCTTAGATACCCGTCCTCGGGCCTCATGGGCACCGCCCATGGGTTTCCCGGCATCCGGTCGACGGCGCGACGTGCCCGCTGGACCGCGACGACATCGCTCAATTCCTCCGATGCCATCACCACGCCCTCGGTGTTGGCCCCCTCAACCATCTCCGACAGCAAGAGCATTCTCTCCATGAGAGGAAGCACCCGCCGTCGGTGGAAGTTCGCGATGACACCGCCCGCGGTAAGGCCGTGCCTTGCGAGGCGCTGAAGAGCCTCGACGAGGGGGGCGAGCTTCTGATGCCGATCCGACGGCGACACCCTATAGCCCCAAACGTCGAGCTTTTGCGTCAAGACCCTCCCGGTGTAAGCCGGGAGGCGATTGTGGTCATTACGAAGGTAGAACCATCCCCTGTCCCATTCTTGGTTGTTCGTAACCATGGAACAAGGGATGTACAAGTTCCTCTGCGATACCCGCACGAGGAGCACCAGACCACCAGCACGAACGGGGCGACGGGCGCCCTTGTTGACACTCTCCGTGTGGAGCTCGCCGCGGAAGAGATGCCACCATAGATCCTAATGGGGCTCGATGCCCAGGAAACCCTTGCCCACGGCGGCAAACACCGTCGCCTGAGAGATCGAGTTGGGGGAGAAGTTGTGCAGCTTCACTTTATAATAGAAACACAACGCCCTCAAGAAATGGCTCGGGGCCACGCCGAACCCCCATTCGTGGAGACGCGAGGCTGACGACGTAGCCCTCCTAGGGGGTCCAGTTCCGTGTCAGTCCCCGGTGAGATCCCTACCGCCGGCTCACCATCGACATTCGGAGGCAACTCCCCGGACACTACCAGGCTCTCCAAGTAGTGTGTGGTCGCCGTCGATGGTTTCCATGGCGCGGGGTCTACAAGCTTAACCATGGCGGCAAGAAGAAGAAGAAGAACAGGAGAGAACAAGGCAATGGGAACGTATCCCATGGCGGCCGCCCTAGCACACTATTTATACCCCCAAGTGGGGAAAAGTGGGGCAGGTCTTCGGCTGCAAAAACGAGGCTGACGGCTGGGCCCCGGAGACGTAACGACACGGGACACATTAACCACCCCTCAGTAATCAAGGAAGCCAGGAACCGCAGTCGTGTGGACATTTCTCCCAGGCCACATCCCGCACGCCGCCTGAAAAGGCGCGCACGTTTCCCCCCACGCCGGCCACGACTTCCACGTCTGCCATCATTACCCCGCACGGAGCGGGACACGTGGAGGGAACACCCGAAATCTTCCCCCTCGAGGGGAGGAAGTCATCGTTCTACTAATCAGGGGTTCGAGCCCTGGCCCATCGAGGGTTCGACAGGCACCCCAGATTGACCGAGTCAGGGGTGCACGACGGTACCCACGAACGAAAGCCTCGAGCCCATGCGCTCGAGGAAAACCGTCAAGTGGGTTCGAGGCTGGACGAAAGTGCCTAGATCGAGGGACCCCACGAGGGGGAGTATCGAGCCCTCGACCTCTATCGAACGAGGTCCAGTCCCGTCTAGCATACTTTTGCAAAAAAAAGCTCTCATGGGCATGTCCTAAGACCACGAGACTACCCTCAGCGACCAGGGCATGGACGTCCACTCAAATTTCCCATTACCAGCTCACCCGGACATCCACGTTTCAACCCCAAACCGTGGGTAGCGTGGTTCGCCTCCCCCTCGATCCCTCGGACGAGAGCACGAGGGATAAGAGAAGAAGCCTCGAGACTACCTCAGGGTGCCTTGGGCAGGAATCCGATCTCAAAGGACTCTATCCTCGAGGAACGACAGCACCAAATAAAGGCCCTGAGAGAGTGCCAAACACCCCTCCCACGGCCTCGGGGGCTACACCCGCGGGTGCGCTAGCGCGCCCCCACGGCAACTCAGTGACCTGCGAAAACAAACAAACCCACGCAGGATTGATCCAACACCCTATGGGGCTCAGGGGCTACTGTCGGGTACCAAACTAAGGGGTACCCCAAAGAACGGCCCAAGACGGCCCAGCAAGAAAGCCGCATCAGCGACAAAGGGGAAGCCCAAGGCTTGGCGGCCCGATAAGGGTCCACCGCGACGGCATCCCCGCAGGACGAATCTCCGTCTCGTTCGAGGGTACCCCTCCCCCTCGAACGGAATCTCCGTCACGTTCGACCCTTCTACGGTCGAGGCTACCGGTCAAGCCTCGAAGACTCCAGTACCACACGCACTAAATGCTGGACACGACCGCACGCTACACTTCGCCACACCTCGGATGGGACATCGGTCGCCTCCAACTGAGCCAGGCACTGTGGCCCTGGACCAAGTCCTGTGCGGACAGGGTCGGTGTTAGGCCGTACCACGGTGCCAACAACCCCACGACCGGTCCCTTCCCGAAGTACGACGCAAAGCCTTGAGGAAGGACCCCCGAAGAATGGTGGAAAAGGCACGACGTCGCCCTACCCTCGAGCAACGTCCCTCGAACCAACGGCCGGCTGCCAAGAAGTCAACGTAACTCCCATACCATCAGCAAGAGTTGGAAGGCGCGATTCCCGCTTGTATAGTGCACGACATGGATGGCACAGTGCATCTTATAACGTCAGCACCACGATCTCACATGTACGGTTTTCCTCACCCCTAGTCTATAAAAGGGGAGGAAGCCCATGCAACACGGACACGCTCTATTCACTCGACTACAACACACCGTCACCACGTAAGAACACACAACACCATCAACCCACCGACTCAGGGACCTGGGAGTCCGCCTCCCTCTCCCGCCTTGCTTGTAATCCCCTACTACGAGCAACACAAAACTCGGTGCTACGCACCACTGCTGGACGTACGGCCGCGCGGCCGAAACCAGGATAAACCCTTGCGTCCCAAGTTCAATCCCGCAAGTCTGCCATCCGAGCGAGTGGTTAGCAGCGCAATCACTAGTTAGTGCCGGTGTGACCAAATCAGGCACCGACAAATATCCATACATAGAATTGTGCATTTGCCTTATATTTGCTGCAGAAAATACCAAATTAGCAAATATTTGTATATTTACCTTATACAAATGCATACAAATTACTACTTTTTTCTTTTTCTTTTTTATTTAACTTGTATTTGCTAAAAAAATATCAAATGAGCAAATCTTTGAAAAATTTTGACGTCAATAAATTACATGCACCTTGAAATATTTTTAGAAATTTTTACCATATTTTTCTATTTTTTCAAATTTGAACATTTTAAATTTGACCAGTTTGAAACCAGCCGGAACCGTTAACGGTCCGGTCTTGTTTAAGCGATTCCCGCGGGAACCGGACCAGTAGCGGTTGGGATAAGAAAAAACCCCTGCTCTTGCCTGTAGAACTTAGACACAATGCAGCTTTGGTCGGCAGTGCTTGTAATTGTAATATATCTATTTTGTGCCTTTCGTTGTATGCTCCTAGATCCTGAAACTAACTAGCTGTATATGCTCCTACATGCTGCTAGATCCTGAACAATCTAGGCAAAAATGCTTTATTTTCGAAAGTAATAACCTTTGTATTAGTCAGGCCATGTGGATATCTTTAAGCGAACCCAAATCATCGCAAGGACAAGCCAAAAGGAAAAGAAAGAAGAATAACTAGCTGTTAATCACCACCATAGCCTGTCCGCCTAGACAACAAATGCCTCCTTCGCAAAATTCACAAAATCGAGGGGCACAGCATTGACAAAAGAGCATGGGAACATCCAGTAAATGTGCAATGACTACTGTAGCAATGGTTCAGAAGCTGTCATCCCCCCTGCTTTGTGATGGTCAAAACAAGACCAAAGTGGTCGCTAGGGAAGACAGGCAGTTGGATGGTTTGGATCTCTTTCCGAACCTTCTTATCTTTGAAGTACGAGATGCCTGGTATTGCCTCCTTCCCGATCATCTCAATGTTGTCGATCTTGAAGTCTTCCAGCTTGCACAAAAACCGGTCCATTCGTTTCTGCAGCTTGCGGTTACCTGACAACATACCGTTGGCCTTCGTGTCGTAGGTCCAGCCATCATCTCCAGGCTTCAGCTCAACCCAAGCATCAATCCACCCATCCTGTAGAGGGAAGGGACCATCTCCTTTGTCATCCCAGTTCAAGTCCCCACAGAGTATTGCATTGCGGCAGCCTCCCAGAATTTCCAGGGATTTCTTTGCCTGATCTACGCGTTCTTTGCTATACATCTGATCCCACTTAGGAGGTGCAGGGCATGGGCTCTCTAGGTGGGTTGTGGCTACCACCAAATTTGTTATCTCCCCTGTGCTGACTGTTGCGATGCAAAGCTCCCTTAGAATTATTGAATTATGAAACGGGATGCATTCAGATGGCTCAACAGGCACTTTGCTCAGCTGCAATTGTTGAGGTTGAAACAAATCAGTAAAAATAAATGAAACACGGAAAAAGGATATATGGACCATAATGGGAACAGAGCAGTAACACTAGGAAAAGAGCAAAGTCGAGGAATCGAAGCTAAGAACAAATTGTGAGAGGGATTAATAACACCTGAACTCATAAAGGACACCTTATGAGCATGTTAATATGTGGAATATGTTATTGTGTCTATGTGTTGGCAGTAGTAAAATGCATAATGGCACCAGGTCAATGATAGCTCAGAGTTTTTTTACATTACAATTTGTGGATATATTGAATGGTGATTTAGTTCCGCACTATTGAGAATCCTCTGAAGTTCAACTAAGAATTGAGGTGAGTGCATCCAGTAACCATGATACCACGTGAACCCCCAACAAAACATATTTTTTTTTTGAATAAGTTAAGATGTGAAAACATGCAGTATTGCAGCCAAACTCTTTAAAAAATGTCTAAGCATTTTGGATTGACCATATTAGTTATATGCGTAACTCTTTAAATTCATCTATATTTTGCAGGCCTTAAATAAACTGAAAATGTGCCTTAGAGGACATAAAAAAAGCATAAGCATAGTAACTTATTTTGGCATAGTTAGAAATAGTTTCTCTAGCAGGTTCTGTTGCAAGAAGTGAAAGTTGGAGAGAACTACCTGCATGCAGAAATACGGCTTCAGAATAGCCTCCTGTGACAACAAGCATTTGTATCGTTGCCACCATTCAGATTTTTGCATCAGCAGATATATGAATGGTGTAACCTCCTGCAGTTCCACATATCAGATTGCACTGAGAAGAGGAATAGAAAATGACACAAAGTTCAAAATGGGGACCTGGAAGCATATAAGGTCTGGGTTGTGGTGCTTAATAAGATCTCCAATAGCATCCATCCTTCTGCTCAGTTCCATATCCTCCCGAAACCAGATATTGTATGTCATGATTTTGAAGGTCTTACCCAAATGAATGCCAAGGTTTCCTGTGGAAGGACATTTTGACTTATAAGCGACCAAACCAAAATGCACAAGTAACATCTTGAAACAAAAACAAAATGCACCAGTAACAGCTTGAAAAGAAAAATATAACTACCAAGTGGCAGCTGCCATGACATTATTATGGACCACTCTCAAACTAAATAATGCCTGATCAGTGGCAATCAACCGTGTCCCTTCTCAACATCCTGAGGGGGATGTGAAGCACTACAGACTGTATTTCCAAAATCACCTTAAGCCACCCAAAAAATTGGAATTATAAAATCTAATTATCTTTCTCTAAAGATATAACAGAGAAAGAGGTAACAAGGCATAGCACAATGCAGTGTAGGACAATGGCAGTTACTATCGCAGATCTCGACGACATCCAGTGACGCAGCGCGCTTCCTCTTCCCCCCGCGCACACGGAGAGGGGGCGACGCGGAGGCGTCGACCTCCACGGGGCGCTCCTCCTCCGCAACTGCCGGAGCGCGATCCTTTTTCTTCCGCCGCCGCCGGCGCAGGGCCGATGCGGGGGTGGTGGCCACGACGACGGGGCTATCGGCGTCGACCTCCACAGGGCGATCCGCAACCGAAACCGCCGGATCGCACTCCCTCTTCCTCCCGCACGCCTTGAGAGGAGGCGACGCGGAGGCGTCGGCCGCGACGATGGGGCTGTCAGCGTCGACCTCCACGGGGCGCTCCGC
Source organism: Digitaria exilis (assembly GCA_015342445.1). Classification (NCBI taxonomy): domain Eukaryota; kingdom Viridiplantae; phylum Streptophyta; class Magnoliopsida; order Poales; family Poaceae; genus Digitaria; species Digitaria exilis. The sequence goes on along the minus strand of JACEFO010001695.1, from coordinate 333,781 downwards.
CTCCGCAACTGCCGGAGCGCGATCCTTTTTCTTCCGCAACCGCCGGCGCGGGGCCGGTGCGGGGGTGGCGGCCACGACGACGGGGCTGTCGGCGTCGACCTCCACAGGGCGCTCCATATCCGAAACCGCCGTCCCTCTTCCTCCCGCGCGCCTGGAGAGAGGCCGACGCGGAGGCGTCGCCCACGAAGATGGGGCTGTCGGCGTCGACCTCCAAGGGGCGGCGGGTCTCGCATGCCTCGCAGGAGTTGGAGTTGAGGACGGCGCACGCGCCGCAGGCCCACTTCAGCTCGTCCGGGGAGGGCGGCGGCGAGCGAGAGCGGGAGGCCATGGTCGGTCGAGGTTCGGGTGGCAGAGAGGCGGCGGTTCCCACTCGAAAAAGGGTGGCTTTTCAAATTTCGAGTGGGAATGCGGCCGTTTTCGATCGCAATAGCACCCGGTCAGGGCTGAGCTGGAAGCGGATTCTATTTCTATTTAGGCCATGTTCAGATTTCCAACTATTCACTATTTATTCTAACCTTTTACTATTCATTTTAACTTTTCACTATTCCTTCCTCACAAAAACACGTTTTCCAATAAATGCTACAGTGTTTTTCTTATGCTACAGTGTTTTTTTTACAATCTAAACACACCCTTAAAACAATCGCCAGTGTCTTTTCAAATCCAACGATTTCAGCTGGATAGAGAATCCGTGAGGTTTGGGGCCGGATTTTTCGGAATCGGATCCTCGGCAGTCGGGGAGGCTGACTGTTGTCGGCAGTCGACTCATCTGCACCGTCGATAACAGATCCAACAGCAGCAGATAGTTTCCCATGTGTTCCACGCACACACATGCTGGGCCTGGGCTTGGCCCACCAACAAAAGCATGGCCTGTTTGGCCCACCGTGGCAGTACTCCGCTGCTCTGTCTGGGGTGAGCTCCGGCGAGAGCAAGGTAGGAGCCGTTGGGTGAGCTTCGGCGAGACTCTTTGCATCTGGCGGTGATGACCGGGCGGCCACGTCGACGGCGTGCAACGCGGAAAAAGACGGCGGGGTGTAGAAGCGAATGGCTAGCTGGTCACGGGCTCAGGGCGGGGAGCAAAACTGCGACGAGACACGGGACGAGCGGCACCTCAAGCAAGTCGATGTCTCGTACATATACGTGTATTGTGGATTGAGCTTGTTAGCTTGTCTATCAATTGTGAGTTTCTTCAACGTTTTGTTGGCTTTTGATTTGGGAATCGTGAACTTGTTGGCTTGTGAGAGATGTGAACTAGGCTCTGCTATGTGCTCGTCAACTGGTGAACTGCTTGCTGCTTTGCTCTATTCAGCGTCCAGCGACGGCGGCTCGTGCTCGTATTCGTCGAGGCCAGGGCATCGGTCGCCGGCGAGGGAGCGGCGACTCGTACGCTGCCTCCCGCTGCTATGGGCCGAGATGGGGCCATCAGCCTGCTCTTGTGTGGCCTGCAAAGGGAGGGTGAAATCTCGTCGCTGTTGGATGGAGAGAGGACGGTGCAGATGACTCTGACGGCCGAGAGCAGTCAAACTCTCCGACTGCCGAGGATCCGATTCCGATTTTTCGCCGGAGCTGCCGTTCCTGGATAGTGGAAAAAGAAAGGGGAGAGGCCAATCACGATCTAAAATATTAATGTTGGATCGTTTAGATCCTTCAGAGCAATCACGGTTCGTTTTTAGATCTTTTTTTTTCTCCATTTCGAATACAAACTGTTCAAACAGTCAAATAAAGTTACAAAAGGCCCTATTATGCTCATCCTTAATTTAATTTCTTTAAAATTAAGTACAAAAGGTTTCCCGTACCACATTCGACACTCGCCGACGAGAGGCTACCCTGTGTACCACCCCTCGACAGGTGACGTGGCCAAGGCGGCCGATAGGTGGCTGGCCGTGGCTGGTGATGTGGCCGACAGCACCGGCTACGGCTTTCTGTCTCCTCACTCATGATTGGTTTTATACAGTAAAATTTTACAATTTTAATTATTTAAAAGAAATTAAAAAACGAAATAAATACATCATTTATTTAGGGTGTGTTTAGACTGGGAAAGATTCTAAAAAAACACTGTAGACAAAAAAAAACACGGTAGATGAATAGTGTTCTGTGAGTAGGTAAGATGTGATGAATAGGAAAAAGTTGGATGGATAGTGTTTTTTTGAAAAAATTTTGTATCTAAACGCACCCTTAATAAGATGGCACTGGCAGGTAGTTTCTGCTCAAGAATTGCGGTTCTCCAAAACTAGTAGACATGAATGGGTTGTTGGACCATAAAATCTAGACACCTAGATTGCGGAAGGTCAAAACTGAAAAATGTTATTTCAGCTTCAGCTTAGGTAACCGTAGGAACAGAGTGCTCCGCAGTCCGCACACCGGAGTCTCGTGCAACAATGGCGAAATGGCACGGTCCGCGAACCTCTGGCTCGTGCGCAGCAGCGAGTGCGACACCACCTCCCCTACGCAGGCAGAAAGGCGCTGCTTCCCACAGGTAGCCTGACACGTCGCACTCACCGACCGCCAGATGTCATGCTCAACTCCAGCGGCCGGCGTTTGGGCCCCGTCCCGCCTGCGCGCATGTGTCAGGCTTATCCAAAACCCGGCTGACTCCGTCGAGAGCAGGTCACCAGTCGGTCGGGTATAATACGAGGCCACCGCTAGCTCGCGACTCACCGGAGCTTGAGTGCAGAGAGGAGCAAGGTGACTAGGTGAGGTTGCTGTGTGTGAGCGACTGAGCGAGCTTGCAGGGCTGCAATGGCGGACATAGCGCTGCTGGTAGTTGAGGAGTTCGAGCGGGGGGGCAAGAGGGCAGCAATAAGGCGCCGGAGCCAAGAACCAGCTGCCGACGACGGCTGTGCTTCCGCGTCCGGTGGGATCAAGCAGAGCGCTTGGGCGGCGGCATCCATGGTCGGGGCGGGCTTGGCGCGCGCGGAGACCGGCGGCGAGCTGGGGCTGGCCGCCGCCGATGGCTTCTTCTCAGCGTAGCTCTCTCTTGAATTTCTGTAACCAGCAGGACGTGCTTTTCTTTGGGGAACCTGCAGTAGGCTTTTGATCGCTCTGGACTAGATGTCGCCGTGTATAATGTGCTGTGTACATGTGGCGTTGTGCAAACCTGGAAGGTTGATTCTGGAATGCGAATCTTCACTTTTGTTTCTCCTGCTCGCGTTATCTATTTCCAACTTAAATCAATAAGCCAAGCATATTATACGACTCAACGAGGCATTTGTTTTTCAACTGATACCAACACCGCTGCGTACACTGTCCAGGATAATGTAGAGGTCGGGACCTTTCAATTCCATTATCTAAAAAAAACAGCAGCAAAGCCTACCTGTTTTCCACAAACTTGCCGAGTTAAACCTTGATTGAATTGTAGCTGCTAAGCTGCAACAGCTGCAAAGCGACACTGCCCCCAGCTCTCTAAGGCATGCCAACGGGCAGGCCAATGTGGACAGCCAATAAACCATCAATCTGGCCTGAGTGAGCCCTCAGGATATATAACTCTGGGTCCTTGGTTCACAAATGTAACAGGCGACACCAACCTACTATGCACGATCCATCATTTAGCAACCATTTTTTTTAATCTATTTTTATTTATTTCCGCAAGAGCTTCATTTCGTCCAAGCAATGTTCATTATTCTACAGAACGTGCTAATTCATTTCGGCACAAAAAGATTGTACCAGCTCAAACCATTTCGGACAGAATGTGCCGGTATCTGCCGAAGTCCGACGTGGACTTGAAGCTCGGCGTGAACTCGCAGAAGAAGCTCAGCACCGCGGCCAGGTTCTGAGCGCTGTTGTTTGCCACGGCTTTCTCCAGGAACAGGGCGGGCTGCACGGTAATAACCTGGGCCAATCCTCACGTCAGTGATCAGATGCGACAAAATCGTTTCAGGAAACTAACTCGTGACAAAGGGCTGAGAGGTAAAAGAAGAAATTGAGGCATTGTCACTCAAGTACCTTGTATTTTCTGGCGTAGCGTAGGGCCTCCAGGAAGTACCCATCTTGAAGAAGTGCAGCGACATAGTCATGGTGCAGGCCCCGCTCCCTCAGCATGTCGAGGCCCAGCTTCCTTGTTGGAGGGTGCTGCTGACCAATTACCATGAGTTGCATTGCCAGTTCCTTGGACGGCTCCATGATCTGCAGCGATTGATCAATAACCAAGATAAATAATCACATTTCCTAAGTGTTTTATGCTAAACAACATCAACATTAATCAAACAGGTATGTGAATTCACAATTGGCTGACGTACCACTAACTTTTGGTGACTAGAGGTAAAATAAGGTGGCCATAAACCCATACTCAATACCATCTGCGAATGGACTAAGGTCTCGATTGGGTAAACAAGCAAAGCGGTATAGGTACAAAGAAAGATCAGGTAAATGTACTTTTCATTAGACAAAATCCAAATGTGAAAAGGCTAAACAAAGGTTAATACCATAGTCGAAGGAGGTCTGCATGCAGTTTTTCTTATAAACACATATGAAGATGTGGCTTAACTTCAAGATCTAATTAGAATGTGTGTTATTTATCATTTCGTAATTGGACTCCTATACTTTGGGAAATGTGTGCCAAAACTTATATACTAGATAAATAAAAGCCACCACATTAGTTTCGTGTTGAACAACTGAGATATTTTCTATATATTAATTAAAAAATGAACACGACATGATACGTTAGCCGAAAAAGGAGCAGAGCATGGATCGTCAAAGGTCAGTTGAAAAAAGCCTGACACGCAGCATGCATGTTATGGTTAGTTACAAGATATTTTACCTATTATTTTGCTTATTTTTAGACTTTCTTACCTCTTAGGAGGTAATATTTGATAATAGTCATCTTGATCTACTGAAATGGACGGTCCACAGTAATTTTGGAGTACCATAGCAAAAGCCCATATGTGAAAAATCAACCTTGCAGACAAGATGACTAATCTACATGCAAGTTTGTGAATTTGGGGTGATACAATCTAATCAACATGCACATTACTCCTAATTGTACAAATCTTAAGCGACCTAAAAGACACAAATTAAGTGATCTGTTAGTACTCAAGAACTATTAGGCAAATAAGAATGCACAACCTAAGGATTACATCAGTAAACCACAAACACCCAATGCATGCTAGTGAACTTGATGGCCAATGATGCTCCAAAAAGGTCGGCATACACTAATTTGGTACTGCCCAATACAGGGTTCAGGAAGCATCAAGAAAATGTGATTTAGGAATAAAAAGATTAATTCCCAATATGCTTTTAATACTGCTTGATCCTTATATGTTGGTGTTAGTAGAAATCCTTGTGTTGGTTTGCTTAGCTGCTAAGTTAGTACTCCCTCCGTCCCAAATTGTAAGTCGTTTGACCTTTTTTACCCCAACTTTGACCACCCGTCTTATTCAATTTTTTTTTTTTGCAAAATATTATATTTTTTGTTATGGCTACCTTTAGTAATGAAAGAATTTCAAGAATGACTTAAATTTGACTACATTTGCACAAATTTTTTGAATAAGACGAGTGATCAAAGTTGAGATAAAAAAAAGTGAAACGACTTACAATTTGGGACGGAGGGAGTATACTGCAGTGGCAAGTAGTCTCTAGAATACTATAGAAGCAGTACTGTAGCGATGACCTACTGTAGCAAACCCACCTGTGTTTAGTTTTTAAGGGGAAAAAAAGACTTTGTTTTGGAAAGCGTGTTCTGTGAGGGGAAAGGTGGAAAAGGAATTTTATGGAAAGCGTGTTCTGTGAGGGGAATGAATAGGAAGTTGAAAAGTACTTTTGAAACTAAACACAGGCTGCAGCCAGCCAGCCATCAAATGTACTATAATAGCACCTATTGTGCATTGTATGAATAGTAGAAGACTAAGCTGCAGAAATAACACTCCTGTGTGCTTCCTCTTCCTCCCCAATTTTCACCTACTGCTCATCCTATAGCTGTTGCTATTCCCAACAGTTGGGCCAGTTCTCTTCCAAAATCCAACTCAAACCGATCATGTGCGTGATCTGGGGAATAACTAGTGCATCAATGGTTCAATTTGCAACTACTGTGCCTAGATAATTTTGGAAGCTATCCAAGGGTTAAAGGTCCCTTGCTTCAAATATCTAGACCACCGCATGCTCAAAGATGACAGCACCTGCCTTGCATCAGATTCAAAATGAAATTGCAGAGGTTAAAGATGATTATTTACATTTTTTGTATGTATATGGTGCATGTTTCTTGTATCTGAAAGCATGCCAATGCAATTATTTTAAATATATACTCTCCGTATCATCATATCCTTGTCTTTGGGCTAATGGCACATTGCCTTATGCGTATATGTATCCAGTATTGTGAAACATAGCCCACTAGGGAGCAATGTAATCATTATTAAAAACTGAGAACAATGGACTGACCTTGTTTGATACATACAACGCTATTTCAGCATACCGATTACTACGAGCTAGTAGTGTTGCCATCATCACATAAAGGTTGGAAGGAGCCTTGAGCCCAGCTTTTGAGGCACTGCAAATAAGACAACAAAGTACATTTTTTCTTATCTTGTTTTACCCTTGATACATAGACAGAATGCACTATACAAAAGTTACACTACAACTGATGTTTTTATAAATACTGTAAATGATGCACACAGGCCAAGAAAATGAAAGATGAAAATGGATGATGGCAATGATTCTCAGAATATGATTGGAGTAAAGGGTGACATAGTCATGTTGCTCGTTGCATGAAACACCAAGTCAATTGCGGTATTTTGTATGGCACATTAATTTTATATCATGAACAAGAGTATTGACAATCGTCAACAATTTATAAATACAAAATCAACAAGTAATACCTCCGCAGAAACTCCATGATGACAGCAGCAAGGTATGCAGGGTCAACCATCATTTCATCTTCCACAACTGCAAAGACAGACTGGAACATCTCAACTGGAGAAATTGCCACACTTCCAGCATGTTGCCCATGTTGCATCAATGTGCCTGAAGACAATGGTCTGCTATCTTCACCCACAACATGTTGCCTTTTGTTGACAGCATCAGATGTCTGGTAACCTGATGTTCCCTGACTTGACGCTCCTGATATATTCGTTATCTCATCAGAATCCGAAGATGTATTTAAAGTTACCCTGTCCGTTCCTTCATCAACTCCTGAATTCGACTGCGCAGACCTATTTGCAACCCCTCCTGCTCGGTCTGGGTTCACAGAACTAACTGTTGTTCCCGGACTAGTTTCCTGAGAAATCACAGGAGAACCTTCAACAGGTTGACCACCCAATTGTTGGTTTTGCTCATGTGTTCGCCTAACCCCAGGAAGACCGCCTCCCATTTTCATCAAGCGAGAGTAGGAATCAAGAACAACATCCATTGCCTTGGCAACTGTGGATACCGGTCTCCTCTCCAGGATGATTGTACGAACTATAGCAAGGCATATCGTCTTAACCTGAATCATAACAATCAACATAAATTGGTAAGATAGTAATGGTCATAGTTGGCCAAAATTGAACAACTAGATATGATTATCAGCGAAGTAGTAAAATAGTATTACCATGCTCGGGTCAGACTTCCGTCTCTGAAGGAATTCCAAAACTGAGGGAGCATCAGAACTACTAGCAGCAATAGCCTGTAATTACGGCTATACATGTTAAGAGAAACAAATGTATTTACAATGAAAATGCTGTAATCAACAAATTGATTATTAGTGATTTCTCACCTCAAGGTCTAAGTGGAGTTTCCATAAGAGCCCATTCTCAGCATCACAGATCAGGTCAGGAATGAGAAAGTTCCAACCTTCTCCATAGATAGTTCCACCATATGCACTAGATTGACTATCTGCAGTCTGAGAAACTTGCCTACAGTTGCTGGGCAGCCCAATCACTAGCAGTGGAAGTGGTGCAGAAACTGGTGCATAAGAATCCAAGTATACGTCATAAAGTATGACTACTCTTGCATCTATTTGATGAACCATAATTATATTGTCAACCGCACTAACTGCAATTCTGCTTGAGTAAGTAGGCAGAGTACACTGAAATTAAAAATCATGAGTTAGGGGCCTGAGATTCCTTGCAAAGAATGGAAAAAGGAAAACAAGTTCACACCTGCTGTACAACAGCATCACGATAAAAGCGATACAAATTCAACGACGTACTAACTCGGTCAAGCTGCAAGCAGTAAATCCTACCATAGCTGCAAAATTTGTGAAAAAAAGTCAGTAGAAATGTATTGTCAGAAGAATGGCGGCATACACTGTGATGGCTAATGTTTTTGCCAAAATTGAGAGAGCATACACTGTTACAATGTGAACATCATCCGCAGCAAGAACAGGCTTGTTGTTTGCTTCACTTTTGGACATCATCATCTCAAACTTCGGTATTTTGACAATCCCACCAGCAGAAAACTGACAGAAAGGAAAGGTAAGAAACTTAGCAAACAACTAACAGAAAAAACAAAGTTTCTGTTTGGATTTCAAATACATAAATAAAGGCTAGGTCAAAGAATAGTCACACTGAAGCAATGTATTCAATCTGAAAAAAAAAGTATCAGCACTGAAATAGAAGAGAAAACAAGGCAAGATCCACAAAATTGATTGTTGTTAGAAATGTTTGACATGTTCAAAAGTTTCACAGGAAGAAAGCACAATATTGAATTTGGAAAACAGGACCAGTGGACAAATGGCATCAAGAGTGTATTCACAATTTCACATTAACACAATATAGTATATCAGAGTATCTCACCGGAATTTGGGACAAGACCCCCTACAATTTATTGGCATACGTACGCTTACTTTCTTTCTAATTTTACATAAAACACTCCAGAGCAGCAAGTTACCAATCTTGCAATTAAAAAGTTCCCTTCCCAATATTATATATAAGATGTTTTATACTCTATAAATAATAAACTTAAATCTAATCCACAGGAGAAAGGCAAGCTTCCACAGAGAAGTTGGAAGATTCTCAACCGGGCATTGATCTTATAGGACAGCCACAGGCCCACAGCATAAACCAATATGTGACTGGGCATGGCTTGAAACATTAAAACAGAAAAAATATCCCAATCGAATACTTACTAAAGGAATTATTTACTTGGAGTTTGGAAGATGTTGTCTCAAAAATGGGTGCCATTACCTGATAACCAGTAAACATCGTGCATTGCATTCCAGAAGCAAGAAGAATCAGCCTACTTTCATGTGTGTAAAGATACCAGCTCACATTGAATTTCTTTGATTCCACCAAGCGAAAAGCATGGGATTGAGGCTCGTAGGCAAGCAGATCTAGGCCGCTGCAACAGAAAATTATTACACCAAAATCTTAAGTATATGTTTGCCTCCTTTTCTTAACATAGAACTACAAATATGAAAGAACTAAATGTCACTGCTCTTATGTTGACAACATTATTAGAACACATACATGACTTATTGGCCTAATTAATAAACAGCTAATACTTGCATTCCTGAAGTTGTAACTGCAATGCGCTCCAATTACCTTGTTTTTACAAGTATGACATCACATGTGGGGCAATCTGTCCAGAAAAAACCAAGAATAGTTTCGGAATCAGCTCTGCACTTTTTGCTACAGGTCTCCCCTGTTTCTCTATTTCTGAACTCAATTTCATGTCTGGAACGTTGAATCCCGATGACTTTGTGATCCAGGGAATATCGAACAGATAAGACAGGTCCATCATTAACTGGATCAGAATTTGGAGGTCCAGATGGAATAGATGGAGCAATTTTCCAGTACAAAATCTGTAGTATGGACAGGTTAACTTCAGTAATAACCAGATTTCTTACAAAGAAAAAATTAGCTGATTAAAATGTTCATATACCCGATCAGCTGTTGGAGCTACAAGGAACTTATTCGCGTCATCATAGAACAGACCCCGGATATCTGGTATGTCACATCGGAGTGGAGGATGCTGTACATAAGCATGAGACAGCGCCCCAGGAGTGCCTAAACCACCTTGCATCTGATTGCCCAGCATTCTGTCTCCTCAAATGACTAGGATAGAGTGTTTGTCTAACCAAGCAAATGAGGTTCCCCTTGACGAGATGACCGAAACTAGAAAGGGGTGTGCTGTCAACATGGTACAGTTTTTGTTACTACATGATAAGTTGATAACAGAGTAACATGACAAAAAATATTTCTTTTGGGATAAAAATAAAGAACCAGATTCTCACCTGAGATGCACAGTGCTCACACGAAAAGTGATTAAGATTGAACTTCCAACAAAAATGGAACCTCAAGCTTTGTTCTTGACCTTTCAGAACAAAAGAGAGAGCACAGTTACAAAGCCAATGACTTAAATACAGGCATTAGAACATCATACAGATCATAGAGACAAACACAAAGTAGATCTTTAGTTTTTGAAAAAGGGTTAACTATCCAATAGAGTGATAGACCATGACACTGAACAATGCTACAATACCCTTTTCCCTTCGCACATAAATTGTTTGCCTCTAACATTAAGATCTAACTGGAAACAATACTACTGAAGCCATAATGCCAAGCCAAGCCTTGGACTGAACCTCAACAATGTAGTGCTCTCATGTATATACCTTTATTTCTAGAGGACCTAAAGCAGGACATTAATTTATTTAGGATAAAATGACCCCTTGTATACAAATTGGACACTTCTATAAGCATGATGACCATATATACTAGTTTAATGGCAGAGAAAATTACCGCGGTCTGCATGCATGCTCTGAGTGCTACAAACTCCTTAGAACACATATTATGTTCAATCTCAGGGACCTTTGTAGCTATGCATCTTCCATAATCTTTCGCCTACATTTGCGTAGCCAAAACAAGAACATGCACAACATAAGTAGAGCAAAAACAAGGCAAATTGGCACTAGATCATTCAAAACTAGGCATTCTTCATTAAGTATTCAATCAAGGCGCTTAGTGATGTGAAGTTGGCAATGTATACGACATAACTAAGACAAGGAGTAGTAGTAGCATGCTGTGATAAACTTCAAAGCCTCAAATTCCATATTTGTCTGGCAGGGCACTTTCCTATTTATGCACATGCTTGTATGCAAAGCTTTAATACTTAAGAGGCTTTGGATTGGGCTGCTTGAGAGGATAGCATTGCACATATATAACAAATGTGACTGTATTTCCTAGATAAGACACCTGTACCCCCCCCCCCACTCTTTCCAGAAGTGAACCATGCAGGAGGATTTTGGCTGCACATACTGTGCTAGGGTTGGCAAATGCTCTAGTATCAGAACTGAAATGCAATCAGATGCTCTGATGAGGTGCCAGGATAGGAATCAGAATCACAAGGACGCTACTACAGCAACGAGGCAAAGAGTAACTACCAAACATCTACGAGCACTCTAAGCAGCAAATCGGCAATCCATAATGGCATTCGCAGATAAACCAAACAAACTTGAGCCCAAAAACAGCACACTCGCACGCTCCACGAAATCAGTAACGGACCATACGAGTAACGAACTGCTACCCACAAATCACCACAAGGTCAATCAATTCCCCATGCCTGTACTGGCTAATCAGCAACCTTGTAAGCCCTACCAGATTGGTCGTACTAGAATTTGACGCGGCAGCCGAGTCAAGCACCGAGCGAGCAGATCGAATCATCGAATCAAGAGCCTTCGCCACATAAGCATACAAAGAAGCGAGGCTAGCGAGCGGCACCTGGGACACGCAGGATGCGAGGATCCGGGCGAGCGCGGGGGAGGATGCCGCCGGCTTCCGCTCCTTCATTCCAGCCCCAGCCGGGTACTCAGGCCTCCATGCCCAACACAGACCTCACCGCCAGAAGCGCCTCCGGGGAAGAGCAGTCAAATTCGAGGTGGCTTTCGCTGCCGGAGTTCGTGCGGTTTGGTGGGGGCGAGCTCGTGCCAGCCCGGCGGTCCGCCGCTTACCTGCAGCCGGGTCTCCGGGGAGCGGATGGGGGGAGGGTCGGAGGGAGCTTGGGCTAGGCTGGGCCGTTTGGATGCTTTGCGTTTCTTTCTGGTCGAAGAAGATGCCGTTCAAGGCCCAACCTGGGATGCCATGTGCTAATAGCAGTGCTTGACTAAAAAACGACAACACCAGTAATATATTACTGTTTTTCTAAAAAAGTAATATATTTATTTTGAGAAAAAAAGTAATATATTACGGTAGATCCGCAATCGCTTACCATACAAGCAGACATCGCTGTATGTAAATTTGTTACAGCTGCCACGCCTGTGTAATCAGATTATTGTTTACCTCTCCCCCGTTGTGCTGCTCTGCGTGCCAAACATCATTCGGTATACATTGTGACAACATTGTAATTAATACCATTGCTTTTTGTTTAGGTTTATGTTTGCGCTATAATTTATAAACCAAACACTAGCTTAAACACCAGTGTCAACAATATGGAATTGCTCAACATTTTTTCTAAAACAAGAAATTGATCAGCGATATAATAATTCCTCAGGTGACTTGCTGAGCAACAACCTCATTTGCATATACTTACAACTAGAATCTCCAGTTCTCCACACGTCTTTTCTCTTGAATTTAAGTGGTTGTTATAAAAGATAAACGTTGTACATGAACGCTGTTTATACAGTATTTTCGTTATTTATAAGAGCTGTACCATATCGCCAGTATGCATAATGCGACCATTCTATCGTTTTAAATGCGGACCTACTTCTTTGATTTGGTATAGTTGCATTGTACTATGTTTGGTTGTATTGTACTATGTTTGAAGGGATGGAAAATTAAACAAATGAGCACGTGGTGGAGTTTCCAATATTATATTATTTCACGTGATGTAGCTAGTCGAGATTTTCAGCAGGTTAAGGTGGGACCAACTCGTTCCGTGGAATATTCATAAAACCATACCCCATGCTCCCCGTTCTAAAATAATAGTTTTTCTCACTCCCCTTGAAAATGCTACGACCAATTTATATAAAAATATAATAAATTTTATGGTACATTATAGATATCACTAGATAGATACTAAGATCTAGTTTTTTATAAAAAAAAATATTTGAAGATCTAAATGTTGCTCGTATTTTCTACAAACCTAGTCAAACTCGTGGCACAAACACCAAAAACAATATAATTTTGGGACGGAGGGAGTACACGACAAATGAAATTGATATTGCGACGATCAGAATACTATAGCCAGTTTTGTTAGAAATATGCATTTAAATCGACAAAATTTTTGTTTGAGGAAAATTACATGAAATAATGATAAAATCCAGTGCTTCATCCTTGTACATTGACGGTGTTAACTACCAGACGAAAAGTCCATTTCGCCCTTGGTGTCCATACAGAGTCATTTTTCTCCTTCTGTGATGATTTCCAACCCAAAATTTTATACAACTACTGTGCATTTTTTGTAACAAATTTATGCATTATTTCAGCTAACAATTCGTAACAATTTGCTCCATTATTTTGGCTAACCGAAATTTTAAGAGTGTGCTGCAGCAATATTTTTACAACAATTTGAGCATCTCCATGGTTGCAACATGCATGCTCCCCATTCCCCATTGCCATAGTCGCCCTCGCCCTCCATGCTCCTGCCCGCATTCGCGCCTCCAAAGCCACCGGTAGCCACGCCTCCTAGGGAGCCAGCAGCGCCACCTCTCTGGCCGTCCAGCCAAGCCTCCCAGGCTGCCCGCGACGGCGCCTCCCTGGCCACCAACAGTCGTGCCTCCCAGCCCACGAGCAGCGCTGCCTCCCTAGCCGCCAGTAGGCAAGGCTCCCTGGCCACCCATGCCTCCCTGACCATTTCGTATTGTTCGTAGGGGTATATTAGTCCATAAGCGAAAAACTGACAAGGAATAGTACAAAATTGATGGAACCAACCAACAGAGTTGACCGGAGTGTCATATTAGAACCAAAATTTGCAGCCAGTCCATATAGGGGATTTTTTTACTTTAGAGGGCCAAGAAAGAAATTAGAAACTTTGTCAGTGTCAAATTAGGAATTTTCTCTAGACAAAAGACCATACCCTGTTTTGTGACAACAAAGTAAATCATTGTTTCATAAAGCTCAAAGAGCCTATTCTATATTATTGGAGATTTACTCCTTGTCAATCGAATGAAATGTTGCAAATCCATCAATCACCCAAAAAAGCTAATCTTCTTCTTCTTCATCCTCCCTTCTTCTTCAACTTCGTTGAGATTCCGGCGAGCTCCAAAGAGGTTAGGGTTATGATTTCGAGGTTGCCAAGGGGAGGGGGTGCTGACCACCGACCTGCGTAATGGGGTTGGGCGCGGGGCCAGTGAGGTCGCCGGCAGCGGTGGCCCAAGGGGGGGAGGGTGAAGTTGGTCGGGCTAGGAAGGGGCATGGGCAACGGCGACGGCACAGAGCTCCAATGGAAGAGGTCGGCGTGGATGGGCTAGGTCCACACCGGAGGGTCGAGGAGGGACCAGGCAGCGAAGGGGGGAGGGAGGCGGCATCAAGAGAGAGAGGGTGCCGATGGGATAGAAGGAGAGGTGGAAGAAGGAGGGAGAGGGGTAGAAATCTGGACCCTTAGATCAATATATTACGGTTAGAGAGGGTGATTGAGGGAGGATTGATTTTAAGTAATTATTTTTATCTAAATTGTAATGTTGATGTATTGTGTATGAAAATGTAATATTATACAACGTAATCGTGAACATTTAATAACTTATAACTAAGATCAATCTTTTTTAATGATTTTGGTGGGCGTTGTAAGTATGATGCTCATTTCAGAAAAAGTTACCTATATTTATGAGGTATTCGTAATTCTATTATGCCAAGTGACCCCCTATTTGCCGTTTATAGGAGGATTTGTGGTACGAGGTAGGTTTTGCTAAATGAGAAATGCAAGTGGCTTTGTGATCTTAAGGTTGTACTAAATTATGATAATTTTGAATTGAATAGTATTCCCTGTCATAAAAGATTGGGAAATAAGGTTCAATTTCATGATATAGTTATGAGGGCCATGTTTATTTGAAAGCACTAATTCTTATCACAAAATACAACCATCTAGGTTCGTTTTTTAAAAAAAATTCTAGGAATGATATCTAAAGCTTTATATGGATCATAGCAATGTTAAATTAGTTTAATTCATATCCCAGTCACTAAGAGCAAGGCTAATGATACAAACAGCTACTGATTGTATAGATTTTAACAGCCCTAACTCTCAGCTTGTTAATATAGTAGTTAGCTCTTTGCTATAACTATATGGTCCACATGTCTCTTCACATATTTTCTTGGTTTTTTTGCCTAAGCCGACCGTAAGTTTACATACCGCTTCTCATCTCTCTAATGAGACCATGGCTCATCAAATTGTTAAACTAGGTTCATTTTTCTTTGATGGAAACAAAAGCAAGATGAAGAGAACACTAGCTAATGCGGCAACTTCGGAGGCTAAGTTTGTTTTCAAAGTAAATAATTTGCGGATTAAACAAAACAAGCTTAGTGGCATTAATATTATGGGCTCCATGGACGTGGAGACTGGATGAAGCCAACCAACAAATCGTGAAGGCAGCCACGTTTTATTTGCTATTGCTAATGTCCAGATTAGAATCCTGGCCGGATATTTTATTATTTCTTATTGAATGAGTCCTGGATTGTTGCGTGCAGTCCCAACAAGTTTAGGTAGTACGTGTCAGCTTAGGTTCGAGTCAGACTTAGTTCAGGTTTGTGTCGGACTTAGTCAGGTGCCTGCGTGCACGTAAATTGGGCGGCGCCCATGTAATCGGAGATTAGATTGGATTTTCTCATCGTGAGTTTTGTTGAGGTCTCCTCCGAAGAACAGAGAGGACTGCCTCATCTACCTTGTCGGGATTGTGTGGAGTACGTGCTCGAGTCTCTGCGGCCAGGGGCACATCTCGGATTCCTGTTGGAATTCCCATCTTCTGATCGCGGTTCTTCGAAGCCACTGGTGGAAGACCTATCTAGGATTTTGGGTTGCAATTTTGTAAGCCGATTCCTTTATCTATTATTGCTATTTCTGGAGTCTGATTCATCAACGGGATCATTCTGTCTACTGAGTTATACTGCTATCAATTTTGTTTGGTGATTTGTTATTTTAGTCCTCACGTGAATCCAAGTTATCCTGGTTCTTGTTCATTGGTATTTTCTGTGAATCACCTGTATCAGTATAACATTACTGCCCTGTGATTCGTTGGTCAATTAAATTAATTCTGGTTACTGTGATCTGGGCGTGAGACCAATTATTGCTAACTGATTGGCTGCCGTAAACGTCCTGCGTGAGAATATATCGAGTCTGGTACTGATGCTATCTGATAATCTCGTGTGATTGTTCCTCCTGCTGTGCACATTTCGTTACGGAGCAAAGCATAGGAAAATTCTTGAATTAAAAAAATTAACTTGCTCTCGTTGAGATCTTTGTCGTTCAAGATATTGTTAAATTTGATAGATAATTCAGAGGTGGTTTTATTATCATCATTGAAGACCGTGAAAGATTAGGAAAAACTTCGGACACGTTCCTGTGTGCTTGGTATCAGAGCGAGGTTGCTCACGGTACTCTGGTAATTTGTGATGATGGATTTCTATGATCTTAATGTATTCGCTGAGTTTGTGCCAGTGCTATATCCCACAGCTTCTCGATCTGAGTACTATAAGTGGGAGGATGCTACTATATTGCTATAAGATTGGTGAATTGCCATTAAATCAGTTGGTGAATTTGGCAAGACAAAGTTTCTCAATTCCTGTAAAATTATGGTTTTGGAGAATGCAGTTAGAACATGGTGGCAATTATGGTACTTGTTGGTATGAGATGAAGGAGGTATTACGACACCGATTTGCTCCTGCTCTTGAACCGCAGAAGCATATATTCTCCAGTGGTGGAAGTTTTTCATTGGATGCTTCTGAATTTTCTGGTTCCAAACAATGTGTTGCACCTCTGCAGTCTAGCGAAATAGACAAATGTATTGCTTCTAATATTAACATTTCTTCTCAACATCTTGAAAAGGAATCAGCCAGTGTTATGGTTCCACCATCATCTCCTATTATATTACTAGAGGGATGTAAGTGATATGGCTGCTCCTTATCCAAAGGAAGAGTGTGACCATGTAAAGTTGAATGATCAAGAGCAGAAAAGTATAGCTGCAAGTGATGGTACTTCTTCTACACCTGAGAAGCAGGTAGTGAGCTCTCCTTGTGATGTTGGTATTGAACCTCTGATTGAAAATATTGATGATGCCTCTGATGGTTTATCTATGATGGCACGAGAAGTACATGGTGACGGAACTGTTGTTAATGTGACAGGGCAGCGATCAAGTATATTTCAATCCGAATGCCAAATCAAAGATAAGGTATGCAAGTTGATTATTGATGGTGGTAGTTTTACAAATGCAATTAATTCAGATTTGGCGCGTGCTTTATCGTTGTCTACACGAAGACTTCCTATGCCTCGTTATATGCAATGGATGAATCAAAGTGGTACTCTGAAAATCACTCATATGGCACGAGTCAAATTTTCAGTGGGATATTATGTTGACACGGTGGATTGTGCTGTGGCACCTATGAGTGCATGTCATTTGTTGCTTGGTAGACCATGGCAATTTGATCTTGATGCTACACATGGTGGTCGATCGAACTATTACTCTTTTCGTCACAAGGATGTGCATCATGTGCTGAAACCAATGCCGGATAGTGCTATTAAGGCTGAGATCTTTGCTACTTCTAAAGTGAAGAAAAAATTTCTGAAGTTACCCCAAAGTCAGGGACGACTTTGCTTACAGTGGGAGGGAATGATATGGCAGTAAGTTGCCAAGTTAATGCTTCTGAAGGCTTTAGCAAGAATCCCAGCATTGCAGCTAGCAGTAGTGAAAATGGAGTGACTGTTTCAGATTCTACCAATGATGCTAGTAATGGTGAAAACGCTTGTAATGCAAGAGAGAGTGATGCCTTCATCAAATCTCTAGTTTATGTTTCTAAAAATAATTCCAAGGATTTTGAAATTGTAGCCGTGATATCTTAAAGGGAAATGTTGTTTCCAGGAAAGAAGATACTGAAAATATATATAGTTCAAAGGAGATTTTATCTGCAGGAGAAGATGACGTGACCACCAAACCTTAAGACATTCCTTCAATTAAATTTGGTGGGATTGACTATTCTCCTTTTGCTATCAAGAGCAACAAGAAAATTATCGATGCTGAAATGCAATGTGAGCCTTTGATTAACAGTTTGACTAAGTTTGGAAAAGAAGTTTATGAAATCATGTCAAAGTCGAGGACGACTTTGTTTCAAGGGGGAGAGGATGATGAGACCATGGCTCATCAAATTGTTAAACTAGGTTCATTTTTCTTTGATGGAAACAAAAGCAAGATGAAGAGAACACTAGCTAATGCGGCAACTTCGGAGGCTAAGTTTGTTTTCAAAGTAAATAATTTGCGGATTAAACAAAACAAGCTTAGTGGCATTAATATTATGGGCTCCATGGACGTGGAGACTGGATGAAGCCAACCAACAAATCGTGAAGGCAGCCACGTTTTATTTGCTATTGCTAATGTCCATATTAGAATCCTGACCGGATATTTTATTATTTCTTATTGAATGAGTCCTGGATTGTTGCGTGCAGTCCCAACAAGTTTAGGTAGTACGTGTCAGCTTAGGTTCGAGTCAGACTTAGTTCAGGTCTCCTCCGAAGAACAGAGAGGACTGCCTCATCTACCTTGTCGGGATTGTGTGGAGTACGTGCTCGAGTCTCTGCGGCCAGGGCACATCTCGGATTCCTGTTGGGATTCCCATCTTCTGATCGCGGTTCTTCGAAGACGCGGGTGGAAGACCTATCTAGGGTTTTGGGTTGCAATTTTGTAAGCCTATCCCTTTATCTATTATTGCTATTTCTGGAGTCTGATTCATCAACGGGATCATTCTGTCTACTGAGTTATATTGCTATCAATTTTGTTTGGTGATTTGTTATTTTAGTCCTCACGTGAATCCAAGTTATCCTGGTTCTTGTTCATTGGTATTTTCTGTGAATCACCTGTATCAGTATAACACTGCTGCCCTGTGATTCGTTGGTCAATTAAATTAATTCTGGTTACTGTGATCTGGGCGTGAGACCAATTATTGCTAACTGATTGGCTGCCGTAAACGTCCTGCGTGAGAATATATCGAGTCTTGTACTGATGCTATCTGATAATCTCGTGTGATTGTTCCTCCTGTTGTGCACGTTTCGTTACTGAGCAAAGCATAGGAAAATTCTTGGATTAAAAAAAATTAACATGCTCTCGTTGAGATCTTTGCCGTTCAAGATATTGTTAAATTTGATAGATAATTCAGAGGTGGTTTTATTATCATCATTGAAGACCATGAAAGATTGGGAAAAACTTCGGACACGCTCCCGTGTCCTTATCACTCTCACATCCTCATTATTCGGCTTCCTTACATGCTTTATTATATTTTCTCTAAGGCCATCCCCAGTGCAGCGTTTCATTTCTTGGTTTCCGAGAATAACACGTCACCGGAAGATGTTTGGCTCAAGGTTAGTCTCAATGGGAGTTTCATGAGCATTAAATTATAAGACACATTAAGAATATTGCTTTAGGTTTTAGGCATCTAGCCTAAACCTCTCGAGCTTGTAACCCGATCCATTGCAATACAAACACATCCAACGACATAGGATGCTGGGTATTATGTTCCGGTGGCACAAACCTATATAAACTCTGTGTCTCTGTGTCACCGTCATCGTCTTGGTTCCACGATCCCCACCTAAATCTACCGCTTCGGCTATCTTGTGAGGATTACTGGTCGAAGATGGTCTAGCTTTCAAACTCTCCGTATTTCCCTTTATATAACTGTCACAATATTTTTCTAATTTTTTTACTAAAATAAGATAAAAAATTGATACTCACGTACACAAACATTTTATTCACGAACACACACGCATACACACAGGCTGGTCTTACTGCATAGTTACTAAAACTAGGATCTAGATAACCAAATCTCACTATAGGAAAACTGGACATCCGTCTCATATCTATCGGGACCGGGTGTTTTTTTGCTGGTACTAATGTCAATTTAGTACCAGTTGGTAAGCACAGTACCCCAGGGAACCATTTAGTACTAGTTTGTAACACGTCCTGGCACTAAATGGTGGCACTTAGTACCGGTTGGTATTACGAGCCAGTACCAAATGGTCTCGGGGGTTGCCGAGGGTCCCCTAGCATTTAGTACCGGTTGTGTTACGAGCCGGTACTAAATAGTCCACCATGGGTTACTTTGAAAGAATAAAATCCCTCTTCTAGTCACATGTGCTCTATAGGTGGGATGGTTGCGGACGCAATGCGCAAAGCTGAAGGTTGTGGGCTCGAAACCCACTAGTTGCCCATGGATGCGAGGGTTATTTCTTTTTTCGAGCGTGGGTGACATTTAGTACTGGTTGTAACAACATGTACTAAATAGGATTCTCATCAGTACCGAAAAGCTAGTAGCGGTTGCTAGAACCGGTATCGATGGGGGTTACCAACCGGTACAACCGGAAAGCAACCGGTACTGGGGGCTCTCCTCGTAATGATCTTGCCAAATTAACAAAATTATTGATGTGACATAAAATTTAATGGGCACGAGACTAATGATAATCCCTCATTGAGACTGGCATTATATATTGCAACATTTATAAAGTCATCTAGGCTTATATATGACGTCATGTGATTCTCCACGGCTGGGATATCATTGATCTAACTCAATCAATCAAAGAGGGAGGTTTTGTTGTTAACGTGCTATTTGATACATTTCCCTTATTGGGCTTGGGCCATATGAATGATTTTAAGTAAATCTCAAAAGTACATTAGCACTTGAGGGGTACACCATCTATTAGTCCCATATTGCTAATGGATGAGGGTGCGGGGGGGTGGGGGTGTTTCCTCCCAATAAATAGAAACAACCTCCCTCATGGAAGAACTGCACCAAAGACTCCACACGGGGAATCCCCTAAGTTTGGGAGTCCCTAAGAAGGTCTATATGAGTTAGTGTTTTGCTACTTCACATCGTTGTGTTGCCATCGTAGTCTACTCCATCCCAAGCGTCGGTGTGCACCGGCGAATGGGAGAGTAGGTCTCCGGAGCCTCTCGCTCTTGTGATCCTACACCAGGAGAGGGCAAATAAGGTTTTTGGGAAGCGGAGCCTCTCGCTCTTGTGATCCTACACCAGGAGAGGGCAAATAACGTTTTGGGAAGCGCTCCGCTGCTACGGTGTACCATCATCTGCAACATCGTCTGTTGCGCTCCGTCCGCAGAACCGTCTTTGTCCCGATTACGTCGTTCGTCTTCCCTACGGCTTCTGCTTAGTACGTACATTGTGTTTTAAACGTGTTTTCTGACATCATGGTTACAATGTTAGTACTGTCTAGTTTGCTAGATAATTGCATGCTGGGATTGTTTATCGTCATATTTATCTAGTTCGGAAATTAAACTTACAATTGCCTATATTTCCAACAATCCAAAAACCTTATTATAGGAAAATCTGTTGATTTATCAATGGCTGGTTTTGCTGAGTCACTAAGGCCAGAAAAGTTTTCTGGTGTGAAATTTATGATTCGGAAGTCCAAGGTTCGCCTCTGGTTTATTGCTATGCACATCTAGGACACGAGGCTTGGCAAGCTAGAGGGCGAACTAACTACTGAATAGCAAAAGAAGTTCGACAATGGCAATAATCTCTTTGTGGGATGTATCATAAGCAATCTATGTGACGGATTGGTCCGTGTCTACATAGAAGAGACAGAAGAAGGATGCTACCACATAACCGTCTTCGTCTCAACTGCACCGTTCGTCTTCCCTACGGCTTCCGCTCTGTATGTACACTGTGTTTTAATCATGTTTTCTGAGATCATGGTTACAATGTTAGTACTGCCTAGTCTGCCAGAGAATTATATGCTAGAATTATTTATCGTCATGCCTATATTTTCAACAGCAGTTTTGAGAGCAAACATGTTTTTTTTTCAACCGTGCCATGGCACGTTTTTCATTAAAAGGAGAAGAAAATAGCATCCTATGCTGATCCCATACATAGTGATGGTTCTGCCGATGTCTATTTTACCAACGGCTTTTGCTAAGTTACTCCCAAATCATTATACAAGGAAAGTCTAAGGACATATTACCTCTTACTTGGTAATATACGTTTAATATTTAATATTTATATTTTTAAATCTGAAAATAGGAAACATATCTTCTTAGTTAGATCTAACTTGATTGAGTTAGATTTAACTTTCTTTTTTTGTCATCTCGTGAATTCACACAGATCAATTAAACAAAAAAAATGGAAGGCGTGGTGACACGCCAGTCACATGCATACCTGATCACTTGTCACGTAAAAAAAAAGAATGTGGCATGCTAAGAAAAAACGTGACATGAGTAACAGTTGATGGTTGTTCACATTTGTCATGTAAAAAGAATGTAAATGCCAAAAAATGTTAATTTGACATAGGTAGCACTTGATGAGTATTTATGTGTGTCAAGTTAAAATAAAGAGGCATGCTAAAAAAATGCATAATGTCTCAACCTTGTGCCCAAAAAATAACTTGATGGATTCGGAAAAAAAAAATGAACTTCATGGTTATTCTAAGAGAAGGTGGCGTGATAAGAAAGGAGGGAGACCAGACTAGGGGGAGCAGATAAAGAAGGACGCCATAAATCTAGGGATTTTCTTTTCTTTTCTTAACTGTTTTAATGTTTAAAATGTTCACTAACTAAAAATTGATGGCTGAGATTCATCCAAGGTATTATCTCTTGGAAGGTGAATGGAGTACTTTAACATAGCCCTTTACCAACATCTGTGACCAGTGAAGTGGGGGACAACTGAAGCACCTTCGACAAATGGTGGTGGCCTGCAAGGGGCCAGGTGAACGCTTCATGTATTAGGCCTCCTCCAATGGCCCGCGCTAGCTGCTGGCTCATGCAAAGGAGATAGAGGGCCATCCAGAAGGTTGGAAACCGTGCATGTGAGAGGCTTTGCATGGGAAAGCGCCCGCGGCCAGCTCTTGCAGGCGCGCTAGCGTGGAGAAATTACAATGGTTCATCGATTAAAATAGTCTATGAGCTAGCTCTGTGACCACCGTTGGAGGAGGCCTTAGAGCAAGATTAATGGTTTCGCACGCCGCAGGCTGCAAGGTCGCTGTTGGTCCCACGAGTATTAGATGCCCAAAACATCCATGAATGAATATGAGCACACGAAACTTGTATCAGCCGGCTTGAGCGGACGATTCCACTCGCTCGATCTACTTTCTCTCCTGCTGCCATGTAGGATCCAGCCCACTCAACACTCCTTATAATACTTGCTCTTATGAGACTGGATAGCTGCATGGCTGACAAGGAATTTATTGTTGATGATCTAGTTATTGCGTTCTTTCCTGATCATAGTGTCAAGCGCCTTACAAGATTCTTTGGTCACCCTCTTATGGCTTCACATCCATCATTCTGTCACTGAGTATTCACCATCATCAAGGGGTGATCTCCTCCAGACCATCTCGTCGGAGCAGCATGAACCAGACCTTCTGCTGAATGAGCAATTGAGAAGGAGATGTGTGATGGTCTCCTATTCTTGCAAGCAGCAACCGGATATGTCTGAGTCCTCCAGTCGATGGCGCTTAGCACTGTGCAGTCCAGCAACGTTCATGGATGCCTAGCCAAATGAAAACTCGACATTTCCCCGGGGCTCTCGCCTTCCACAGAATTTAGCTCCTTTTACAAGGTGTTTGTATGACCGAACAGGGCAACAAGAGAAGGGTAATAGGAGCCGAAAAAAAATTCTCTGATGAGAAATTCAACCTATATCCCCAATATAACCCACACAAACATTTCTTCTAGCAAGATCAAGATCACACAACTATGAAGAAGGTACTGACCCTGGAATCCAGCCAGGAAACACAGTGGGGAAACTTTCGAGTTACAGACAACAGGTAAATTCCGGACCAAGTTATAGACAACAGGAAACAAACTATAATGAGATCGAGTGATGGACATAAACGTAGCCAGAAAACAAAGTTGAATCAGATCGAGCTACAGACAACAGGATAATTTCGGACCATCTGAAACAAGCAAAACCAATCATCTGCTTCTTTTTTTAACATGAATTATCCAGTTCTAGGAGATGCAATGCAGATCCAGGGCACAAGAAATTTTTTCATTATCCGAGATCAGCAAATAGAACGGCAACAGGTCAAACTTCAAATAGATTATTGACTCTCTAAAAATCTTGGAATGACTTATAATATAGAATGGAGGGAGTATTCTCTAAAGTTTTATGTTGATATATTGTGTATGGCAATGTGATCATATTATACAACATAATAGTGAACATTGAATAACCTATAACTAAGATAAATTTTTTTTTAATGATTTTGTAGGTGGGCGTTGTAAGCATGGTATTTATTTGAGAATTATAGCTAGTTTTATGACATATTTCGTAATATTAATATGCCACGTGATCCCCTATTTGCAATTTATGAGAATGTCGTGGCAGGAGGTAGGTTTTGCTTATATAGTCTTAAATAAGGAATTGAAGTGGCTTCGTGATCTTAAGGTTGTACTACTCAATTCTGAGAATTTTAAATCGAATAATCTTCCCTGTCATCAAGGATTGCAAATGAGGTTCAGTTTCATAATTTAGGTACGACTGTACGATGGCCGTGTTAATTTGAAAACACTTCTTTTTTTTGAAAGATTACAAAACACTTCTTCTTATCACAAAATATATACAACCATCTAGGTTCTTTTTTTTAGTTTTAACAATGGATATCTAAATGCCCGGTTGGCGATGGGCAGCTTGCCACTCGACGCCCCCATCCTGCCACTGGACCCCGAGTCCTTCGCCGACGACTCGCGCGCCGTCGTGGACTTCCTCGCGGAGTACTACCGCGACGTCGACAAGTACCCTGTCCGTGCGGCCGACCTGGAGCCCGGCCGGCTCCGCAAGCTCCTCCCGGACACCGCGCCGGAGCTCGGCGAGCCATTGGAGCACGTACTGGAGGACGTGCGCCGTGACATCCTTCCGGGGCTCACCCACTGGCAGAGCCCCAGCTTCTTCGCCTACTTCCCCATGAACGCGAGCGCCGCCGGGTTCGCCGGGGAGATGCTCTCCGTCGGCCTCAACGTCGTGCCCTTCCTGTGGGCCGCATCCCCCGCTGCCGCCGAGCTCGAGACCGTCGTGGTGGACTGGATGGGCAATCTTCTCGGGCTGCCACGTCGGCTCCTCTTCTCCGGCGGCGGCGGTGGCGTCCTGCAGGGGAGCACGTGCGAGGCCGTGGTGTGCACGCTCGCCGCCGCGCGTGACCGCGCGCTTGCCAAGCTGGGAGGGCACGAGGCCATCATGAAGCTGGTGGTCTACGCCTCCGACCAGACGCACGCCACGTTCCAGAAGGGCGCGCGGCTCGTCGGCATCCCACCGGACAACTTCCGCGTCATCCCGACGTCGGCGGCCTCCGGCTACGGCCTGACCGCCGACGCCGTGCGCGCCGTGGTCGATCGCGACGTCGCCAGCGGCCTCGTGCCGCTGTACCTCTGCGCCACGGTGGGCACCACCGGGCTCGGCGCGGTGGACCCCGTGCGCGAGCTCGGGGAGGTGGCGCGGCGCCACGGCATGTGGCTCCACGTCGACGCCGCGTACGCCGGCAGCGCGGCCATCTGCCCGGAGTTCCAGGGATACCTCGACGGTGTCGAGCTCGCTGACTCGGTGAGCATGAACCCGCACAAGTGGTTCCTCACCAACATGGACTGCTGCTGCCTGTGGGTCGCGAGCCCGCGTCACCTAACCTCTGCGCTGTCCACTAATCCGGAGTACCTCAAGAACGTGGGCACAAACGGCACCGGGAATAAGCCGGCTGCTGCTGCCATAGACTACAAGGACTGGCAGATCTCTCTGTCGCGGCGGTTCCGTGCCATCAAGCTCTGGGTGGTGCTGCGGCGCTATGGTGCCGTCGGCCTGCGCGGGCACATCCGTCGACACGTCACGGCGGCCAAGTGGTTCGAGCGCGCGGTGGCAGCGGACGAGCGCTTCGAGGTGGTGGTTCCGAGGAGGTTTTCTCTTGTGTGCTTCCGCCTACAGCCAAGGTGGTCCGGCGACGACGCCGTAGATGACGTGAATAGGGAGCTCCTTGCGGCGGTGAATGAGACCGGGCGGGCGTTCATGACCCACTTCGTGGTGGATGGCAAGTTCGTGATCCGGCTTGCCATCGGTGGCGCGATGACGGAGCTCCGGCACGTGATGGACGTGTGGGAGCTGCTTCAGGGCAAGGCCGTGGAGGTTCTACAGGCTACACGTTATAATAAGGTCTAGTTGCTGGGCTTGCAATCTCCACCGATTGTCGCGAACAGAAAGCCAACACATGCTATTGTTGTTTTCCTGTTTTGTTTCCCTTTCAACATACATCTAGCTGTTTGCCCGTACAATGTATTTTTTTTCTTCACGGTTTTGGCTATCATTGCCTGACAATGTGCAATTACTTTATTTTTTTTATTTTTCACGGGATGGCCGCTTGGAGGCAGCCTGATGTTGTGGCTGCATTCGGACCGTGTGGGTACGGGGACGGCGGCGGTGTGCCTGCCCGCAGACGAGGTGACAATGCCGAGGCCAGACACGACGCTGCAGTGTGAGGGCTCTCTGCATCACTAGGTCAGGACTCAGGAGGTGGGTGGCGAAAAGCTATGTTGGATCTGTGATAGTGACGCCTTCCAGCACCGTTTACCTTCTTGGAGGTGTTGTCATGGTGTCTTCCCTCTCCGGCTAGCTGCAGGGGTGCATCGGTGGCATCGTGGTGGTGTGGCCGGTCGCAGTTCTGCTTCCGTGATTGCTGGTGATGCCACAGTGGCTTGGCTGGCAGTAATCATACACGGGCACTACTCTAGAATAGATTTTTGGAGGCAGACAAAAAGAGTTTTTGAAGACGGTTTTTGCATCCGCCTCCAAGCTAGGGCTTCTGTTAATTACTCATTTTCGGAGGCAGATATATATGTGTCCACCTCTGTTAACAGGAGAATAAATAAAAAAAAATCACAAACCCTAGATGGGCCTGCCGAGCCCAAGCACGGGTCCACCGAGCTCATCTAGGGCTGCCACTGCTGGATCCGACACCACTAGATCTGTACTCGTCGTGCACCGCGGGCGCTGGATCTGCACGAGTCCATCCATGGCCAGATCCGTGCTCGCCGGTGCTGGATCTGCTGCACTTGCCGTGCGCCCGCGCGTCTCCTCGCCGCCTTGCCGCGCACGGGCCAACGCTGCCTCGCCGCGCGCGGGTCGCCGTCGCTGCGCCTCGCCGCGCGCGGGACGCCACCGCCGTTGCGCGTTGCCTCGCCGCCTCCCCGCCTCACCTCTCACGCCAACGCCGCCGAGCCTCGTCTCGCTCCCCACCTCGCACTCCGCCGCCATTCCCCACCTCGCGGTCGGCGTAGAGATGGGGGAGGGAGGCCGCCGACGAGGGGGGAGGAACCAAGGAAGGGAGGGCGCGGCCGTGCAGTTTCGCACGAGAGAGAGGGAGGGAGCCTCCATTGCAGGAGAGACGGAGAGGAGGAGGAGGAGAGAATGGGTTAGGGTTTGAGGGAGGTGATGTTGGTATATATACTACGAGGGGGTTATCGGGCTGAGTTGGGCCAGCTGGGCCTTGGACTTTTAGGAGGCGGGCCTTATAAACTGTCCGCCTCTGAAAATCGATTTACGGAGGCGGACAACTTAAGACGTCCGCCTCCAAAAATTGACTATTTTCCAAGACGGTTATTTTAAAATGTCTGCCTTCGTAAATCAATTTTCAGAGACGGTTAAATGTGACCGCTTCAGAAAATAAAAAGTGTCCGCCTCTGTTAATCGCTTATATTAACATAAGCGGTTAGGATTCATGTTCGCCTCTGAAAATAAAAACGCAGTGTCTCCTACGATCCTATTTGTAGTAGTAGGGGTGCCAATGGCGCTATGGTGGTGTGGCTAGAGGCACCTAGCTGCCTCATGTGTTGCAGGATGTTGAGTTTGGCTGGTGGTAGTGGTTGCGAAAGGTTTGCTCTTGTCTATGACCCAATCCGATTGGTGGTATGCCAACGCCGAGCGAGGAGAACACAGGAATATGATCTATGCCTTTGGAAGCTTTAGGTGCAGGCAAGCGGTGCAGCTAGGATTCTAGTGGCAGCGAGATGAAGATGAAGTCAATGGAGTGGCTTGGTGGTACTTTGTCACTCCCAATGGCGGCCCAGATCCTTGTAGAGTCCAACGGCGGGCGAGCTGAGTTCATTGTGCTCTTTAAGGTGGTGTGTCGAAGGAGTGGTATGCGACGATGAATGCACTGAGGCCCCATGCATCTGAGTTGCCTTTGAAGTCCAGGATCTAGTGCTGTGTTTGGGGTAAGGTGCAGCGGCGGTACTTTGACGAGGGATCCAACAAGGTGGTGGCCCCTTTGGTGTGGTATGGTAGGCTCCTCTTCTGACTTTCCCAATGTGTGGCGGTGTGGCTGTGGCTGGGAGATCAAAGATCGTGTGTGTGCGACCAAAACACGATGGTGGCATGATGGATGAGGTGTCATAGCTACATTGCTTGCATCGGACAGCGATGGCCAAACCTGCATGGCGGCGACTAGTTGGTGGGAGATTTTGTCAGATGACAGAGCTTGTGATAAGGGCTACTTGACAGCTTTCTCCTAGGTTTTATGGTGGTGCGGTGTGGGGTGTTGAGTAGAGTCAAGTTGAGTTGTGAGGTCGGGGACATCAATTGGCCAATTTTGTTCATCTTGTGTCCAGTATGGGCGTACTCTTCCTTTTATTATAATTGGCAGTTGTCCTTCCTAGTTGTTTTTTTAAAAGAATATATGTGGACACTAGTGCACAACAGTTCTATAGTCCGTTCTTGAAAGTCCAACTGAGACTACCCAGGCGGGATTCCGGGTAAGCTACTGGGACTAAACATACCCTTTAGTCCCGGTTGGTTCGCAACTTAAGTCACACGATTTATTTGCGTGTGCATGGGGTTCTAACACATGAGCTTTGGCATTGCAAGAGCCTTCCATATCACCCCTCCT
This sequence comes from Digitaria exilis, assembly GCA_015342445.1. NCBI lineage: Eukaryota > Viridiplantae > Streptophyta > Magnoliopsida > Poales > Poaceae > Digitaria > Digitaria exilis. The sequence continues at coordinate 304,882 of JACEFO010001695.1, read as the reverse complement.
ATGCATTGCATGTGACTAACTGAGAGATGCTTTCCTTTTAAAGTACCTAGTGGAGGACCCTTTAGTCCTGGTTAGTAACACCAACTAGGGCTAAAAGCCATTAGTCTCGGTTGGTATACTAAAGGGTGCTCCATGGAATACAAAATTGGGACTCAACCTTTTAGTCCGGGTTTGTATACTAACCGGGACTAAAGGCTCTTTAGTCCGAGGTCCAGGTCCAAATCCAACAGAGACTAAAAGGGTAGGATGAAAGGTCATTTCTCTACTAGTGTGAACCAGAGATGGAGTCGGGTGCAGCAACAATGGTGCCACTGGCAGCAGCAGGAGTGTAGGTGGCGAAGAACAACCGGATGGGGCGAGTTGGGGAAAGATTGACAACCGACAATATAATCACAATAGGTTAGCGCAGGTACGACCACGGACATATATACTTTTATGGCGTGAAGTATCGTAATAGGAGTATATGATATTCATTCCCACCATATAATGTGGTGTACTGTGATACGGTAGGAGTATCTTGTGATACGACGAGTGACATATATAGCGTGAAGTATTGTAATAGGAGTATATGTGTATGATACTGGTTCCCACCATATAATGTGGTGTAATGTGTACATGATACGGTAGGAGTATCTTGTGATACCAAGATGGCAGGGAATAGACAGACGGGGACAGCAAATCGTCGCAACAAATGTCAAATGGCCCGACCGCTGATGTGTACAGCATGGAACAACCAGAGAATGCGTTGGAGTAGTGCCAGGAAGATCCGATAGCAGCAGCCTACAGGAGTCTGGGATTTTTTTAAAGATTGCCGCCATTTTATAATAAGTAGATCACAACAGCACGTGACCCTTGGAGTTCATTTGATTTGAACACTCCATTATATGCTCCACACAGGATATCTTCTCTCCATTTTTAAAAAGAGAGTAAATTGCACTCACCATACAACAACTTGTCAAGTGGGTGTACAACAAGTTTGAAAATGCTCATTTTAGTGCAACAACTTGATAGGTGGGTGCAGATTGGTCCAACAACTAGTAAAATGCTCAATTTAGTGCAATAACTTGGTAAATTGGTGTATAAATTCATACATGATAATAAAACTTTAGTGAATTAACTAATGGTTTTTTATTAAAATACAATATGCGCGCTAGCATTTTAAAATCCAAAGTTTATAGTTCAAATTAAAGAAAAAATCTTTATGTAAATTTAAAGGACATAAATAGAGATAATTAAGCTTATAATGTTTCATAGAAATTTTTATTAAGTCAGAATTAGAAGAATTTTTTTATGAAGAAAACAAAATATCTCTTATGTTATAATTTGAATATATTTTTTGAATTTCAAATAAAGGTTATTGTCTTCAATAAATAAAGATATTAATAGCCATGCACCTCTCAGCGTGAACGCCTCTGGACGTGGAAGCGGCAGCCTTTCAGCATATCAGCCTCTCTGCGTCTCTGTGTGCGCGTGTATGCATATGTCGTCCTCTCCTCCTCCTTTCAACTTGAGGGTTATGGGTGGTTAATATAGGCAGGAGACCACAGGGACATAACCCTCGGTCAAGCAAAATCCCCGCGCCGCCGTTGAGCCTAACAAACAAATTGATCTTATATCTTTAATAACCAACGCATGCGTGTTTATCTCCTCAGCATAGATATTTCTCAACTCAACCTGTGAACGATGGCAAATGGGCTGCTCTATGCATGGGCCTGATTTGATCAACTAGTGTTCACAGGAAGCCACATGCAAGGATCATTCCATAACCATTCGAGTGTGGAGCCCATGTGTCATAGGCTCAGCCATGACTAATGAATATCATATATAATTATTTTAGTATTTCTGATTATATTTTGGTAAAAAAATAATCAAACAGTGAACTTAGCAAGCTCTTCTTCAACCACAACGCCAAGTGGGATCAATGCCTCACGGAATCGGAGCAGCGCACCGATGAAATCCTGCTCCTAGATCGAAGCCGCGATCGATGACGTCAAGCTCGAAGTCGACAAGCTGGCTCGTCACTGGGATCGATCCATATGTGAGCATGCAACATCAGATCCCTGTCTGATTCCCCACCCCAAGTCGACAACAGAGCACCCACATGCTCCGGATACCATCGCCGATGGCCCACTGGGCTCCGCGTCGATGTTCCTCACCAGGACGCCGGTTTTTGTTTGGTGTCCATCCAAACCCATGTCCCAGTCAAGGGTGCGTGCTCTTTCATTGCTCCTCCCTCCCCTCACTCACACTTCCACCAGTTCCAGACGGATTGGCACCCACCACCACCTCCACCACTACCACCCCCGTGCCCCTCATACCGTGATAGCTCGTTCATGGGTCATCTTCCCAAACTTCAATTCCGTGTTTGAAGAGAAGAACCCTAACTCGTGGCTATCTAGATGTGAGGACTATTTTGAGATGTATCACATCCCTCCTCACCTCCAAGTTTGAGTTGCCCATATCATAGACGCGAATGCTTGCTACACGCAAGTGGTCGATGGCCACTTGAAACATGCCTCCTGGTCTTAGTTCAGTAGTTTGTTTATGATTTGTTTTGGTTAGGACTAATAAGACTTTCTTCTTAGTCAATTCTTCAGACTACAACAATCGGGTTCTCGGGCCAATTATGTCGAGCAGTTTTGTAGCTTGGTTGATCAACTCATGGCTTACTGCGGTTCCAATGACCCCCTATGCTACACCATTCGTTTCATTGATGGCCTCCATGCAGATATACGTGCCATTGTACTTGTTCCTCGTCATACATCCCTGGATTCTGCTTGTTCCGTTTCATTGTGGCAGGAAGCGGTGGCTGGTCCGATGCGGCACAAGGAGCCCAGCATCCGTACGAGTTTCACTATGAGTCGGCACCTTGTGGACCATTTCTGTTTCCATCTCCTCCACCGTGGTCTGATAATCCTCAAGTTCCACTACCTACTGAAGACAAGCTCCCTAGTGATTCAGGCTCGTCTCCTGTGGACCAATTCTCTACTTTGCGCCTATCGCAAAGCTCATGGCCTTTGTGACAAATACGTAGAGAAATGGCATCCTGGTCATTGGTGTGCATCTACAGGTTCGCTACATGCCTTGCAAGAACTTATTGAAATATTCTCCCTGGAGGATGTAGTCCTTCCATCCACTACCCCTGATGTGGACTCTGAACATGATTGTCAATTGGGCTTAGCTTTGTCTCATGGAGCACTATTGGGTATTGAAGGTCTCAAAACAATGAAGTTCCAGGGCTTAGGGAAAAGCATTGGTAATACTTGTGGATTCTGGCTGTTCTCACACTATTTTGAGCCAACACATCACTTTGGGTTTACATGGAGTGTCTGCTCTTCCCAAGCCATTGACAGTTCAAGTAGCTAATGGTCATACAATGTCATGTGCTTGGTCTATTCAGGACAACACCTTTACCTCTACCCTCAAGATTTTTTTCCATTGAACCACTTCGATCTCATCTTGTGTATGGATTGGTTGGAGTGATTTGGCCCTATGAAATATATTGGAAGGCCAAATGGATTGGCATCTCTTATGCAGGCTCGACAATGGTTTTGCATGGGTCTGTTCCACCAGTTCCTGATGAACTCTTGGTACATGTATGTAGCATTTCTGAAATTGCCCCTCACTTCCCTCCTCAAGAAGCACACCTTGTTTGTTTGGACCTCAGCTCACCAAGATGCTATTGATACCCTCAAACAAGCTCTGTCTTGTACTCCTGTGTTGGCTGCCCTAGATTTTAGCATGCCTTTTTTTTGTAGAAATTGATGCATGTGCTAATGGAAATGGTGTTGTCTTATTGTAGTCTGGTCACCCCTTGGCATTAATTAGTAAGCCTTTGGGTCCCAAACAAAAGCCTTGTCAACTTACAAAAATGAGTATATGGCAGTTTTGCTGGCAGTCGAGCAATGACGTTCATATTTTTGACATGCGGAATTCCTCATCTATATAGACCAAAGGAGCTGATACATTTGTCTGAGAAATGGCTGAATACTCCATGGAAACAAAAAGTGTTCTCAAATCTCCTGGGCTGATGCACTATACAAATGAGGCTTAGAGAATAGAGTGGTCAATGCACTGTCCAGGAGGCCTCATTCTTCGTTGAATGGTATTTCTACTTGTGTCCCATCATGGATCACCTCCACTTCCAAGGTTATGAACATGATGAATTTGCTTGAGAGCTATTGGCAAAGTTGGCTATGAGTCCATCCACAGTATAAATTTTCTCCCTCCATGATGGAATTCTCAAATACAAGCAAAGTATTTGGCTAGACTCAAATACTGCTCTTCAGTCACAGGTTATCACATCTCAGCATAACTCCCCCAGTGGTGGTCATTCTAGGTTTCCAGTGACCTTCCATAGGCTGAAGTAATTATTTGTAGAAAGTTGAAGTTAAGAATTTTGTCTCATCCTGTTCTATCTATCCACAAGCCAAGCCCGATAGAAACAAATACCCTGGCCTGCTGTAACAATTACAAGTACCAACTTCAGCTTGGTAAATGATTTCCATGGATTTAATTGAGGGCTTGCCTAAATCTCAAGGGAAAGATTGTATTCTAGTAATTGTTGATAGATTCACCAAGTACAACCATTTTCTCCCTTTGGCACACCCATTTACATCTTTTGAAGTAGCCAAGATATTCTTTGACAATGTTTACAAACTCCATGGTTTGCCAGATTCTATAGTGTCTGACAGGGACCGGATCTTTACAACTAACTGACCAAGGTTCAGCTCTGTTTGAGTTCTAGCTACCACCCATAGAGTGATGATCAAACTGAATGTGTTAACCAGTGCTTGGAAACCTTTCTTTGGTGTTCGTACATGCATGCCCTTCCAAGTGGACTGGATAACAACAGCCAAATTTTGGTATAACACTTCCTCTCACTCGGGCATTGGTTGTTCCCCTTTTGAAGTACTATATGGTTATACTCCAAAGACCTTGTGGCTATCTTCTAGGGATATGCATGTATCATCTGATGTCTTTGGTTAGCTGAATGAAAGAAATCAATGAATTGCCTCCTTCAGCAGCACCTTCATAGGGCGCAGCAGTGGATGAACCGATAGATTGATAAACATCAGTCTGAATGCTTGTTTCAGATTGGAGAACTAGTGTTCTTAAACTTCAACCGTACGTTCAATCTTCTTTAGCTCCAAGTTCCAACCATAAATTGTCTTTCAAATTCTTTAGATATTCAAGATCATCGCTAAGATTGGTCCAGTGACATACTAGCTGGAACTTCCAACCTCTATGACAATTCATGATATTTTTCATGTCTCCAAGCTTAAGAAGGAAACTCCCTCTATTTTACCTAACTTGGACGACGCTCTGTAGTTTCCCGAACGCATTCTCTCCAAGCGCATGGTGTCTCGTGGAGTTCATTAAGTACATCAGGGGCTCATCAAATGGTCGGGTCCGCCTGCGACTTTACCGACATGCGACATGGGAAGATTTGGAGGCTCTACGTCAATGCTTTCCTACCACTGGGGACAAGCAGGTTCTAAAGAACAGGGGATGTTACTATTGCTCACCAGGAAGGAATTGTTAGTCGTCATGAAGCTGTCGACCGGCCTCGGAGGTCTGCTCGGCCCAAGTTCTCCAATGGGCACGTGTCTAGGCCCGAATGGATTCGGACCAAGTAACTTATTATTGGCATGTGACCGAGAGATATATGTACTAGAGAGAGGTAAGCTTGAACAATATCAAAACCTATGAGATTAAAATCCTAATATCGTAGCTAAATTCTCCTCTTCCTCTCCGATATCTACCTCGTTGTTAACACATGAACCCGCAGAAGTGGTTCCTCATCAACATGGATTGTTGTTGTCTATGGGTCGCTAGCCCCTGTCACTTATCCTCCACACTGTCCACCGACCAAGAGTACCTCACAAACGTGGGCACAACCAGCACTGGGAAGCTGGTTGCTATAGACTACAAGGACGGGCAGATCTCTCTATCGTGCCGGTTCTGTGCCATCAAGCTCTGGGTAGTGCTACGGCGCTACAGCGCCATCAGCCTGTGTACATCCATCGACACGGCGGCCACGTGGTTCGAGAGGGCAGTGGCAGCGGACGAGTGCCGCAAGGTGGTGGTTCCAATGAGGGTTTCTCTTGTATGCTTCTGTCTACACCAAAGGTCCGACGACGATGCCATGGACGACTTGAACTGGAGCTCCTTGCGGCAGTGGATGAGAGAGGGCGGGTATTCAACTATTCATGACGCAATTCATGATGGAAACAAGTTCGTGATCCCCTTGCCATCGGTGGCACCTTGACGGAGCTTCGGCATGCCATAGACGTGTGAGAGACCCTGCTGCGATATGTAACTTACTTTCTTCTTACTTATATTGAAAGTGTCATTTTTTATTTTTGAAAATCAGCTTTGTCGCTCATCTTATTCAAAATTTTTGTAAAAATATTAAAAAAAGATACTATCATTAAAGCATATTAATGATAAACTAAATTGTAAAAGAAAAAATATATTTACATAAATATTTTGAATAAAAAGAAGCGATTGAATGTTGTGGGTGTAGAGTCCTGACGGACTAAACAACCCTGGCGGACCACCTTGTGGGCCGGCCCACGTACAAGACTTGACGCACAAGACAAGGATTAGTCCTAGTCGGTTTGGATAAACTGTATAAAGGAATTAGAGATTAACTTGTAAAAGTCTCCTAGTCCTATACGGTCTCCATGTAACCCTGCCCTCCGGCATATATAAGGGGAGGCAGGGACCCCCTTCAAAGCATCGCTTTACACCAGATCAATACAAGATACACCATACAGGACGTAGGGTATTACGCACATTGCGGCCCGAACCTGTCTAAATCGTCTCTTGTCACCTTCGGCTCTAGATTCTCGACGACTTCTCCCTAAACCCTTCTCTCGGGGCACCCCCTCGAGAACGTTGTCAGCATAATTCGCCGACACTTTGGCGCCGTCCGTGGGGATCTACTCGTCGAGAACTCGCTAAAGAGTCGATGGCCTCGTTCAGCGCCTCCATCGTCACCAAGTTCGAGGCAGGTGTCACCTTCGTCTTCGGCTCCTGGCTTTGCATCGCAAACCAGGAAGGCGAGCTTCAACACCAACTGCGCGACGTGGTGGCTGCACCAGCTTCGCCACCCGCGCAAACCACTCCGCGAGGATCCCGGAAAACCTTAAATTCCGACACGATCTCTGGATCGTATCCTACTCGGAGGAGTACATGGCGCCCGAAACAGATTCAAGCTCGGGCCGGCCATGTCAACTCGACCCCTGTCAGGCGGCAGGATCAGGCCACGCGTCCACGATTCCCTGGCGGACTCCAGATCACCTCCGACTTCCGCCAGGGTTCAACGATCAGGACCGTGACAACAACCCCGCGGGCACCCAGGAACTCTGGTTCCGATTCCCGTGGATCGAAGACTCCACCGCGTGGATCGCGTGCGCCTCAGTTTCCCTTCGGGATAACGAACTCGGCCGCGATCTACCAGAAGCATCTGAAGAGGAAGTTTCGACAACCTCGCCGGGCCACCTCGGATCTTGTCATGACCACAACTCCCTCGGGGGTTATCGTTCATTGGCCTGACATGGATCCCGAGGTGGCTCTCCACGAAGCAAACGTACCCTCCACGGTACGGGACATTCTACCTCTGCTTCCCTTCCAGGAAGGCAGAGAACTCCCTGTTACCATGAGTAACAGAAAAACCGGGCCTAACAACCCCGGCCGCCAGTCCTGTGTCATCCTCAATGATCACAGCGACGATGAAGTTGTCTCCGACGACGCTCCAACCGTTGATGGAGAGACCGATGCAGACCGAGAACTCCGTGTCGAGCGCAACCGCAACCGTGCCCTCCGACGTCGCTTCATTCAGAGGAAAAACCTCAATGCTGAGTTCGACAAGGAAGGCATCTTCCACTCCCCTGTGGCCAACATCATGTTCGGGGTCAGCGTCTTTGAGGGGTTCCAACCTACCCCTAACATCAACCTCGCCAAAGCCCGCCTAGAAGCCGCATGTGGCGGACCCCTCCGAAATTATTCCAAGTTAAGTACCTTGGGACCACTAATCACGTAGTCAGGCACTTAATCCGGAATAAGCTGGAGCGCCGTCGGATTAAACCCGATTAAACCACGTACTTTTCTCGATCGAAACAACAGCACACCCACACGAAGGTGAGTTCCAGAGATTACAACATTCCACAAATTAACTTACACAAATAGGTATCACAAGTTATTACAAACCAAGTTCAAAATTTAAATCAGAGTACAAAGTCTTGCAGCGGAAATAAAAGTTTCATTGCAGCGGAAGATAATCTAACGACGATACAATAACATCGTGCTGAAGCCTGCCACGATGCTACTCCTCCCGATCCTCGGCAGAGGACGGAACCCATTCGATGTGCCAGCTAGGTGGAACCTGGGTAGGCCAAGACAAAGCATCGACATCCAAAGGTGTACCTGTAAATTAATGCCACAAGCAAGGCTGAGTATACTAATACTCAGTAAGGCTTACCCGTCGGGTGAAATCTACATCACCGACATCTAGACAATGAGAGGCTTTTGGCTGGTGGGTTTGTTTGCCAAAAAGCAACTAAGAGTAGGTCCTTGCTTTCATATTTTAGCATCATATTCTAGTAATTTAACCATTCTAGATTAGCATCCCTTCTAAGCATACAAGTGGTGCAATACAATTTAATTCATACAACAAGTTCATAAATCTCATAATTCCACTTGTTACTCAATGTAGCATGGCGGTCGAGCAGTCTCATTAACCGCGAGAAGCGGACAGTTCGAACCGAATTTCTGCTACCTGGCCACGGGAAACCCAACACACATGGATACTCTGCTTGCTATAAAAGGCACAAGCATTTCCCAACCTTTCCCATCGATCCACAATTCGGAACCGGGTCCATTTCCTTAGGATAAAGGTTTACTGCTTCACTCACAGTCTCACGCATATATCCACAAGTGTACGGCAGGGGAAAACAAAGTTTCCAAGGAGAGATGGCTATCGGCCCTAGCTGCTTCAATCTGGTACCGGGCTTACCGATCCCCATACATCGGCATGCATGTGGTACGTTCAAAAACTTGACAGCTCTTTCTACACATTTCGACCTTAAATCAATTATCATATACGGACGGGAGATCTACATCTATCATCCCGCCCGTCAATCCTTATGATTCCAACATAAGAAAAGACAAGCAACTCCTATGTCTCGCGAGTGACAGGAAATCACTCGACTTGTAACGGACCTATAGCAATGCTCTATCGATCCTTTCATACTAGTGTTGCAAGTCGTAGGTACTAGGAAATTTGCAGCTACGGTATTCAATCAACTCCTTGAAACGTAAATGCACAAACATAGAGAATTCAAAGTGCATAATTTGGTAAAGGTTAGGTTATGCTCCGGGGCTTGCCTTCTTGGGCTAGCTGACTGCTACGCTCCGGGCTGTCTGCGTCGACGCTGGCTCGGCCGCCTTCGAGGTTCTCCTCTCCGTCGACGGGGACGAGGTCGTAGAAGCCGTCAACGAGTGCGCCTTCTACATGAGATGCACGAGTTAAGTGTTCTGCCAAAACATGATTCGAGGTTACTGCACTAGGTGATTTTTATCTTGACATTTTAACAAAGTTTCTCTTTTCTCTTCTAAGCTCCTGCTTTCGAGGAAAAGAACTCGGTTGGTCTCGAGGACCGAGTTCTTCTCGACAGAAAGAACTCTGCTGGTTCCCGCGGTCTGGGTTCTTATCGAAAACGACCCCTGAAGCTCGAAACTGAGTTCTCATCGAGAAAGAACCCTGTTCGAATAGGAAAAGAACTCTACTGGCTCTCGTTGGCTGGGTTCTCATCGAGAAAGAACCCTGGCTCGAAACTGAGTTCTCATCGAGAAAGAACCCTGTTCGAATAGGAAAAGAACTCTACTGGCTCTCGTTGGCTGGGTTCTCATCGAGAAAGAACCCTGGTTCGAAACTGGGCTTTCAACGAGGAAGAACTCTGCCCACTACTGGCGATCACTGCGCCGGGCGAACGGCGGTGAAAGGAGGTCGGAGAGGTGGGGAAAAGAACCAGTGGCTTACCACGAGTCGAACGATGACGGTTGGGAGGCCGGAAGAGGCTCGTAAAACGCCGGCGACGTGCGGTGGCAGTGCGGTCGCCACGGGCTCGATGTCGGCGAAGTTGGAGGCTGTCGCCGGTAATGAAGGGGTCCGTTAGCACCCGTAGGACTCGGGGAAGCTGTCGGGATGCTTGGTCGGCTTCGGGGAGGGCTCGAAGTAGGGGCTCGACGTGCGCGTGCTCCGGCGGCCGGAAATGCGGACTTGGGGAAAATCCGATTTCTCGCCGGAGAGCGACAATAGCTCGGGGGAAGTGGGGGAAATGGAGCTAGGGTAGAGGTCTAGCTTCGTGCGCGACGAATTTGGGAATGGTGGAAAGTGGAGGGCGAAATTCTCGGCGAAGCTCGGCTCGGTCCGTGCGGCGTGAGGAAGAAGACGACGGAGCGAGCGCGAGGAAGTGGAAATGGCCAAGTGAGCGAGTGAGAGGAGGGGTGTGAGTGCTTGGTGGAGTGATTGAGCACGCAAGAGTGGCACAGTGTTGCCTCGGAAGCGTGCGAGCGCGTGGGTAGCTGTCGCGGTCGTCATTGATGGCGCGCGAGCTCGAACAGAGCGCACACGCGCGGTTGGGCGTCAAAGATCATCGCGTGATGAAGTGGAGATCCTCAGCAGAGGCTTTGGCGCGACGCGAACGGACTCTACCGCCTGCAGTGCGCTCGGCGCGGCGCGAGCGCGCGTGCGGCCACGGCGGCGCGCGATCGTATGATGGCGCTCCGCGGCGCGAGGCGAGGCGACGGCGGCGAAGTGATGGCTCGGGAGCGTGCGCGCGGAGTAAAGGTCGACGTGACGCGCCATTGATGCATGCCCGAGCTCGAACAGAGCGCGCGCGACACGATTGGGCGAAGAAGATTGTGGCGTGATCGCTGGGGATCCTCCACAGAGCTCCTTGGCGCGTAGCGAGCGAGCATCGCGACTGCGGGGCGGCGCTGCGCGGCTGCGACCAGTGCCGAGCGAGCTCGCCATGATGGCGCTCCGCGGCGCGAGGCAGCAGTGCGCCGTCGCCCGCGAAGTGACGGTACGGAAGGCTTGGACAAACGTGTGAGGACAAAAGCTAGCTGCCGCCACGGCTCGGCCGACCCGACGCGGTCTCCGCCACACGCCGGCCATGTGGCGGCCGGACTCCGGCCAGAGCAGAGCGCGCCAGGGGCGAGCTGGCAGCCCCGTGGAGCTCCTTTGCCCCTGCTGAACTTTCTCCAAAAAATTTCGAACTGAACTACGAAACGTGTAAAATTAAAAGTTGGGGTTTAAGGTGTGGGACACAACCTTTGAGCTTGGACCAGGCACTTAGACCAGGCGCTATGGCGCTTCGAGCTTGAGCCGCAAGCTCGAGCTTGCCGAGCCTCGAACAGTCGGAAACGCCGCTCGAGGGTGAGTGCCCCCTCGAGCTTGGCTGCGAAGCCTCGAGCGTGCCGGAACGTCGCTCGAGGGTAAGTGCCCCCTCGAGCTTGGCTGCGGAGCCTCGAGCGTCCTAACGTGCGGCCTCGAATCGTGACGGACTGCGGGGCCTCGAGGGTCCTATCGTGCGGCCTCGAATCGTGACGGAAACTACTGGCTAGGCTCGATCGTGACGGACATAGCTCGATCGTCACGGACAATACTGGCTAAGCTCGATCGTGACGGACATCCCCGCTCGAGGGTCATCGAGCGGAACGAACGCCGTGGCGAGGTTGTCGCGAAGGGCTGTAGGTGATGACAACTACTCTTTTTGTCCGAGATTTTTAAGTTCAGCACCAAAGTCTTGAGATTTCAGTTGGGTGCCCAAGGTCCTTTGCTTTTAAAGTTAAATTTGAATTTTTGATGAATTTTTGAGTTCCACACCACTTTTTCCCCTTTTTAACCTGTTTTAAAAGTACTTCCAATATTTTTACATCAGGGATGTCACACCGCAGCAGTCATGGTTGATCGCTTGGACGGAGGCCGCTCCGCCTCCAAAAGCAAGAGTTCTTCGCGCCACCAAGCACCGTCAGCTAGGCGTCAGAGCAGCCACTACGGCAGCTCCGCCGGAAGAACAAAGGACACGGTCAGGCCTCGTGAGGAACCCCGCCGTCCACGCGAAGAACCCCCAAGTCCAAACGTCGCGAAGAACCCCGTCCGGCTCGTTCCCACATTACCCCAAACGATGCCCGCAATGAAATCCTCCGGATCCGGGAGGGGAGAGCTACCTCCCACGTCGCGGATTCCGCAGGAGGATACGACGTCCCCAACCCCGATGCCCTGCCATGCTACACACGCCCCATCCGCGTCAGCTCCTTTCCGCGAAAGTTCAAGCCGCCAGGCATCACCAACTTTGACGGGAAGCAAGACCCCAACATCTGGCTGCGCAGATACTCTTCTGCAATCGAGGCATCGGGGGGCGACGACATCTCTAAGATGCTGTACTTCCCAGTTGCAATGGAGCAAGGTCCACTCACCTGGCTTGAGTCCCTTCGTCCAGACTCCATCGACAGCTGGCACGCGCTGAAGAAGGCTTTCGTCTCCAACTACTAGGGTTCTTTCGAGCGCCCTGGCAGCAAATATGAACTCCGCGCGTGCAAACAGAAGCCAGACGAGTCCCTGCGCGACTACAACCGGCGATTCTTCGCCATCAAGGCATCCTGCGTTCCCATCCCCGATTCAGAAGTAATCGACTATTTTCAAGAAGGGATGACCGACCGCAGCCTCTTCCGTGATTTCGGTCACAACCGTCCTCGTGACCTCGAGGAATTTCGCGCGCTGGTGTCCAACTGGATGGACACCGATGATCAAGAACGGGAGCGCTACGGCAAACGGTCCGCCAACCCTGGTCGCAGGATCAGCCGCGCGACTCCTTCCAGCGTAACGGCAACAATCCACGGAAGCGAGCAAACAACACGGTCGCAACCGTCCAGACCGTTTCCGCCGCCAAGTATCCGCAGCAAAGAAGGGAAGAATTCAACAAACTTCTCAAGAAGCGCTGCCCCTACCATCCGGACAGCAAGCACACCATGGGCGATTGCACGCTCCTTCGGGAAACGTTCAGCATGCCCAACAAGAAACAGAGGTCGGATGGGGACGGAGACGACAAGCACGACAAGGGAGACGACGGTTTCCCAGATGTCACCAATACTGTCAATGTCATCTTCGGAGGCATGGCAGTCAGCGACACATCGCGCAATCGCAAGAACGCGCGGCGCGAGGCCTATGCAGCAGAACCAGCGGTGGTTACACCCCTACGGTGGTCAGACACCACCATCACCTGGTCCAGAGAGGACCAATGGGCGGAGATCACCTCTCCCGGACGATATCCTCTCGTCCTAGAGACCGTGGTGGCGAATAGCAAGCTCACCAAGGTCCTGATTGATGGGGGCAGCGGGCTCAACCTCATCTTCGCCAAGACGCTGAAGTCCATGGGGCTCGACACAAGCACGCTGCAGCCGGCAGATACTCCCTTCTACGGCATCGTACCTGGGAAGGCTGCCATCCCCCTCGGGCAAATCACCTTGCCCGTCACGTACGGTACTGCATCCAACTACCGTACAGAGTTCATCAAGTTCGAAGTTGCAGACTTCGAAACGTCGAACCACGCCATCCTCGGGCGACCAGTGTTGGCCAAGTTCATGGCCATCCCCCACTACACCTACCTGGTGTTGAAGATGCTAGGACCTCACGGCGTTCTTTCCCTTCGCGGTGATATCAAGCGCTCCTACGTCTGCGACAAAGAGGCAGTGGAGTGCGCCGTCAGAGCCGCGTCCACCATAGATCGCCAAGAGCTACACCCCCTGGCTGCCACCGTCATCGAAGAAGACGGTGATGCCCCGACGCAGAAGAAGACGCGAGCCATCAAGCCTGTGGACCAGGTAGCCACGAAGACAGTTGATCTCCAAACAGGAGATCCAACGAAGACAGCGGTGATTGGCTCCACCCTCACTCCTGCATAGGAAAGCGCGCTCGTCGACTTCCTGCGAGCCCAGGTTGACATCTTTGCTACAAAGCCTTCCGACATGCCTAGAGTTCCCAGAGAGTTGATCGAGCACAAGCTAGACCTCAACGAGAGCGCAAAGCCCAAAAAGCAGCGCCTCCAAAGATTTGCCACCGAGCGTCGGGAAGCCATTAAGAAAGAGCTAGCTAAGCTATTAGCAGTCGGCTTCATCAAAGAAGTCTTTTATCCGGATTGGTTAGCCAATCCGGTTCTTGTAAGGAAAAAGAATTCAAATGAATGGAGAATGTGCGTTGACTATACTGATCTCAACAAGCATTGCAAGAAGGATCCCTTTGGGCTTCCTCGCATTGATCTCATCGACAGCACCGCCGGGTGCACCCTACTCTGTTTCCTCGATTGCTACTCAGGATATCACCAGATATCGCTGAAAGAAGAGGATCAGATCAAAACCTCATTTATCACGCCATATGGCGCATATTGTTATACAACCATGCCTTTTTGTTTGAAAAATGCAGGCGCCACATATCAACGGGCGATACAGGGTTGTCTTCAAGACCAACTCCACCGAAACGTCGAAGCCTACGTTGATGATGTGGTAGTCAAGACAAGAAACCCCGAGGATCTCATCGCTGATCTCACCGAGACGTTCGACAACTTACGCAAATGGCGGTGGAAGCTTAATCCCGCCAAGTGTGTTTTCGGCGTTCCATCAGGAAAGCTCCTCGGGTTCATCATCCGCGAACGCGGCATCGAGGCTAATCCAGAAAAGATAGCAACTATCATGAACATGGAGCCGCCGCGTACCGTCAAGGATGTCATGAAGCTTACGGGCTGCATGGCTGCACTCAACCGCTTCATCTCCAAACTTGGAGAACGCGGGACTGAGTTCTTCAAGCTACTCAAGAAGCAAGACAGATTCCAGTGGACACAGGAAGCTCAAGTCGCCTTCGACAAGCTCAAGCTGTTCCTGACTACACCACCTGTGCTCACCGCACCGCTACCGGGCGAAGACCTCTTGCTCTACATTTCAGCAACCACCAACGTCGTCAGTGCCGCTATTGTTGTTGAACGCGACGAGGAAGGTCATCTTCAGAAGGTTCAATGACCTGTGTACTTTGTGAGCGAAGTCCTCTCGGACTCCAGATCAAGGTACCCTCAAGTTCAAAAAATTCTATATGCTGTCTTAGTGACATCCAGGAAATTGCGGCACTACTTCGACTCCTACAAGATCATTGTGGTTACTGGATATCCTATTGGCGAAATTCTCCATAATCAAGACGCTACAGGGCGTATCGCCAAGTGGGCTGTTGAGCTCGGAACATACAGCATAGAGTTCCGTTCTCGCACAGCCATGAAGTCTCAAGTCCTTATTGATTTCATATCGGAATGGACCGAGCACAATCTTCCAGTCGTCATCACCAAGCCTGAGCATTGGATCATGTACTTCGACGGTTCACTCAAGCTGGAAGGTGGAGGCGCTGGAGTTCTGTTGATTTCACCTCGAGGAGATCAACTCAAGTATGTTCTGCAGATTCGGTTTGCCGTCACCAACAATGCTGCAGAATACGAAGCACTTCTTCACGGATTGAAGATGGCCATTACCCTCAGTATCAAGCGTCTGCTGGTGTATGGGGATTCAATGTTGGTCATCAAACAAGTCAACAAGGACTGGAATCGAAACCATGCAGACATGGATGCGTACTGTGAAGAAGTTCGCAAGTTGGAAAAACACTTTCTCGGCATCGAATTTCATCATGTCGAGCGAGATTACAATGTCGCTGCAGACGTCCTATCAAAGCTGGGTTCTTCCAGAGCAGAGGTGCCCAGTGGGGTGTTCGTCAATGAACCCTCCAAGCCATCAATTTCTGCAGCGGCAACTTCCGACGATACAACCTCAGCCCCTGAGGTTATGCTCATCGACGCTGCTTGGAGCGCTGCAATTATAGATTACATCTTGCACGACAAACTCCCTGCCGAGAAGGCAGAAGCTCAGCAAATTGCTCGTCGCAGTAAGTCCTATATTATAATTGGAGACACACTGTACCGACGTGGTGCACGCTCTGGCGCATTGATGAAATGCGTCTCACAGAAAGAAGGAGTCAACATCCTGGAGGAAATCCACGCGGGCGAATGTGGCAATCATGCAGCTTCCCGAACCATCGTCGGCAAAGCCTTCCGCGCTGGGTTCTATTGGCCTACGGCCCTACACGATGCTGAAGACATTGTTCGTCACTGCAAGGGTTGTCAATATTTCGCTCATCACTCACATCAGCCTGCGCATAAGATCAAGTTGATACCTCCGTCATGGTCGTTCGCATGCTGGGGGCTTGATATGATTGGGAAACTACCCAGGGCGCCTGGTGGATTTGAATACTGTTTCGTCGCCATTGAAAAATTCTCAAAGTGGATATAAGTTTTTCCGGTTGTCAAACCAACCTCTGAGAAAGCAGTCCAATTCCTCCAAGAGTTGATTCTTCGCTTCGGGATACCACACCAAATCATCATGGATTTGGGTACTACCTTTACAGGCAACAAGTTCTGGGACTACTATGAAGATCGCAGCATCGAGGTATCCTATGCCTCTGTTGCTCATCCTCGTGCCAACGGACAAGTTGAAAGAGCCAATGGCATGCTCCTCGATGGACTTAAAGCTCGCATGGAACGAACTATGAAGAAAGCAGAAGGCCGGTGGATGAAAGAACTCTTTCAGTTGTCTGGGGCCTACGATCTCAACCCAGTAAAGCTACAGGGCAATCCCCTTCTTCCTGGTGTATGGATCTGAGGCCGTCCTACCGGCTGATGTCATGCATGGTGCTCCTCGCGTTGACGAATTCCAAGAAGCCATGGCAAACGAACATCGGATGATTGAGGTTGATACGGCTGAAGAAGTACGACTGGCAGCCTTGTTACACAACGCTGCGTATCTTCAGGGTATCCGTCGATTTCATGACAAGAATGTGAAGACAAGATCAATCCAGATTGGAGACTTGGTGTTACGCCGAATCCATAATACAGTCGATCATTCCAAGCTTACTTCACCTTGGGATGGTCCATTCATTGTTTCCAAGGTCCTCAAGCCAGGCACCTACAGACTTCAAACAGAAGATGGTGTGGATTTACCAAATCCTTGGAACATAGAACATCTACGCAAATTCTACGCGTAGCTCGTTCACTGCAACAGTGCTTCGGCATCGCAAGAACCAATTGCTTCGGCATCCAGAGTTCTTCCGTAAACATTGCTCCGGCAATACATGAACTGGTTGCTTCGGCATCATATGTTCTTTTGTACCGTTGTTTCGGCAACGAGATATATTTCAATAAATTTCCCTTTACTGGGTTGTTTATTTTGTCTTCGTGACATCATTCAAAACTTCCGTGTTCTTTATAGACTCGGACAGTTTCCTCTTCATGCATTCGGAGCCCATAAATGAGGTCTATCCGGGTTCCTTCGGGGCCGAGAACGGATCTATTCCTCCAATTTCGCTACTTTATGATAATTTCCAGCTTAAAGCTGCCGCTCCGTGGGTCTTACTGGGCTCTTGCTTCGGCAAATCACATACAGTTTGTTCCCAAGTATCCTCCCGGGGTACACTCTAAAAGATAGCTTATGCTATAAGAAATCTCCCTGGGTTCCCTCGGGTCCTTAACAGGGTTGTTTTTCAACAGTTAAAATCTACGCAATGTACATTTTGACTAAGTCCTGGTCATTGACACAGGGACAACCCAGGGATTCTTAGAAATTCTTGGTTTTTTCTTCAAGCACGGAAATATTATATTTCATTGCAGAATACTTATATTACAATAATATTTGTTCAATTTACAGTCTAAGGCTCTGAGCAATTGCCTCGGCAACTGGCTCGGCCTCTTGTTTCAGGTCCCTAAAGGCGGCTTCAGTACAATTGGGCTTTGCGCCTTCTACAAGCTTGCCTATATCTACTTCAGGGTACCTAGACCTAATCACAGCAAAGACATGCACAAGACAGGCTTTGGATGATCTCTTGATATACGCCTTCAACTGTCGAGGCATGGCCTTCAGACGCTCCAGGAACGCTCCAGGAATGATTGCGGAGATGAAGCGTCTTCAGGAACCAAGGCCTTCACCACTGGGTTCGCTGCCTTCTCTAGCAACGAAATCTGATTCAGGGCTTCGGCCAGGTCATCGTCCGACTTCTTCATCTGCCGTATGGTTTCTTCAAGCTCTGACATTCTCCTGGTCGCCTGCTCAAGCTTCTCGTCCAGCGCCTTCTTGTCAGCAAGATTCTTCTGCGACTGGACGAGTTCTTTGGATAGCTGATTCCTTTCTTCGCGAGCATCTTCAAGGTCCTTAGCAAACTTCTTTTGCTGCTCAATGACTTGAATCAACTGCGCATCAGCATCCTTGCGTTGTTCGACTGCAACTCTGAGCTGCTCCTTGATAGTATGATGCTCTTCAGAGAGAGTCTTCAACGCCTCTTCATGACGGTTGGCCAAGTTCGACCAATCTGTCATCTTGCTCTGGGCTGTCGTAAGCTGTTGTTGCACCCCTGCTCACACAAGACAATGACAGAGTTGTTAGATTACACATACAAAGGATACTTCATTACAAGACTTCGGCTGTGACAGAGTACCTTTGAGCTCTGTCTTCGCTGCGTTGAGTTTCTTCTTCATGTCCTTCTTTTCCGCGACCAATTCCTTGGTGCGCAGATGCAAGGTGCGGATCATGTTGGCATCTTCCGCCTCCTGGAGTTTGCGGTCTTCACGTTCACGCTCCAGCTCCTTCTAGAGACGGTCTGCTTTGGCGTGCATCAGCGATATATTGTGGATATACTCCGTCTTCTTCCTTGATGCTTTGCCGACGGCCTGCAGAAATATTATCATGAGATATATTCAAACAGGACAACGAGTACAAGGTTGTTTTTCATACCTTGAAGTAGGCCACTGCTCTCTCCGCATGGTACAACCCCCTGTCGATGTGCTCCTCATCCTCCTCCGCGTCCAAGATGTACTCGAAGGCTTGCGGATTTGGATTAAGCATTGGATCGTAGCTCCCGATGCGGAAGCTACCGATCTCCTCTTCAGCTCTAGTACTCCTGGGTACTCTGGGGATTTCTTCAATTAATTGCTCTTGGGTTGATGTTTCGGCTTGTTTACCCCTTGAGCACTCTGCTTCTAAAACTGCCTCTGCCCCGATCTGGGTTGTCTCCGTGACGCTCAGGGGCTCAGCAGTGTTCTGGTCACGGCGTTCAACTTCAGTTTCTTCAATAGACGCCTGCGTGACCAGTTGATCGATGTTCGCCAGCACCTCGGCAATCGTTTCTTCAACTTGTGCCTCTACAGATGATGGCGGATTTGATGGCGTGGCTGATTGAACCTCTGGCAGGGTTGTTTTTGGTACTTCCTTGGGTTCTTCGAGCACTGTGGCCTCTTGTTCTACAGCCGCATGATCAGCCGCTAGCTCTTCCCTGATTGTTGATGGAATTTCTTCAACACTGCATCAATAACTTCGTCAGTCACAATGGAGTGTTACGAATGTTCAATTTGTACACTATGACAAGATTTACAGGGTACTTACATGCTGCAAGGCCGCATGGGGATTTCCGGCTCCCTCAAGATGAATTCTTCCTCAGTTTCCTGCTCTAGCGCTGATGGTCCGGTTGGACAGGGTTCTTCAACCACTGGTGTTGTCCTTATGAATGGCGCGGAGACAGGATTGAAGATATTGTGCAGGATCTCTTCCTTTGATAATGGTTGTCGTGCAGTGCTATCTTGCTGCGACATGTTGGTGCCAATTTCTCCAATGGCTATCCTCACAGAAGATGATGACTTGAGTTGTGGGGATATTTTTGCCCTTTCCTCCGGGATGATTCTCGCTCGGGGCTTGGATAGAGTCCGTGCTCTCTTGGGCACATGTGCATTCAGCTCTATTGTTGCTGTCCTCTTGGGTTCTTCACCTCTCTTGGAGGTCGTCCCTGCTTTGGCTTGGGATTCTTCAGACACCTGTTGTTCCACATGAGCATGCGGCTCGTCAGGTTCTTCAGTTGCAGGTTGCTTGCATTGGCGAACCTGATCTCTTACCCCTAGGTCCACACAGCGAGCCAACAATGATGCTTCATCAGCATTGGTTGGATCCAGGGGCGGCAGACTCACATACAGTGATCGTCGAGCTTCATACTGTTATAACCAAGATACTAGTTAGTATTATTGCCTTCAAATAACAAGGCAATGTATTGACATTCAGATATGGTTCTTACCTCAGGCGTCATGGTGATTGTTGACACTTCTATTATTTCTAGAAATTGATTATCACTGATCACCAGAAATTTCTTCAAGAGTTGCGTAACTCTCTTGTCTGACATCTCTCCGGTGGCATTCCTTGAAGGGTCAGATTCTCCAGAGTACAAGTACCCTGGGGTGCAGCGTTGTTTGCACGGCTGGATTCTCCTCAATAAGAATGACCGGTACACCATGGCTCCTGTCAGCCCTTGTGCTTTCAGATCTCTGATCATGTTCAGCAGCTCAGGGATCTGCATTGCTTGATTGACTCTAATTGTTTCACTCCAGAATGGCTTCATTACTGAAGGATTCCCTGAGCGACTGGGTAGTTGTGGCTGGTGATTCCAAGCATAAAACCATTCCTTCTGCCAGTCCTTCAGGCTCTCCTTGGTTGCATAGTCCAGATACACTGGCTTCATGCCCTGACGGAACTGGATAACTACCTTTCCTACAACTTGCAATGGTCCGCTTGAGGTCTTCACTCTAAATAGGTTGCGGAACAGAGCAAAATGCGGATCTATTCCTAGCAATGCCTCACAGAGGTGGATGTAGATCGACAGATTCAAAATCGAATTGGGATTCAAATGACACAATTCAATCCCATAAAATTGCAAGACTCTACGGAAGAAATCGCAGGTTGGAAGACCGAATCCAACTTCATAAAAAGCTTTCCATACCGTCAGCTCTTCGGTTTCCTCAGTGGGGTACTCGTGTCCGTACGCGCACCTCCACCGGCTAATTTCTTGGGCCGCTAGGAACCCATCTGCTTCCAGAGTCTTGATATGCTTGTCCTTCAGATTGCTGATTGGCCAGTCGCTGATTGGATCTTCAATGCTTGGCATGTCCCCAGTGGGCGCTGCTTTCTCGGTCGTCACGACCTCCTTCATGGCTTCTGCTCTCCTCTTTGTGCCCTTGCTTCGGCTGGATCCTTCACCATCGGCCATCGCGGTCTTTCGAGACTTGGTGTGGATTGGATTCGGGTTGGGGGAAGATGTGGAAGATTTTACGTGGTCTCAGGATCGCAAGCAAAGAAACTGTCGCAAACCCTAGATCTGTTTTACCAAAGGTGTGCAGAAACAAGGGAGGCGAACGGTTTATATTGGCTTTTCGAAGCGATACTTCGGTACTTTTTAATTTTGGTCCTTTCTTAATCCTATATTTGAATTCGTTCAAATTTAGGCTCGGGGGCTGTGGACGTAGGGTATTACGCACATTGCGGCCCGAACCTGTCTAAATCGTCTCTTGTCACCTTCGGCTCTAGATTCTCTACGACTTCTCCCTAAACCCTTCTCTCGGGGCACCCCCTCGAGAACGTTGTCAGCGTAATTCGCCGACAAATGTGGTATCTAAAAATCTAGACGACACTTTTAATGGGACATATTCCCTCCGTCCCAAAAAGAAGGTAGCTATGAGATGCATGCACATGTTATTTTCTCAACTTTGACTCAATTTGTAGAAAAAATTTGCAATATTTATATCTTCAAATAAATTTGTTAAAAAACTAGATAACTAGATTCAAAGATCTTTCTAATGATATATTAATAATGTATTATAGATATTAATATTATTTTATATAATTGGTTAAAGTTGTAAGATGGATGGAGTAGTTATATTAATATAATGTCGGTCACCTACCGGATCTTATCAAACTAATAAATTGACGGCATCCCATCGGAAAAAGAGGGGATCGACGAGCCTACCCCTGGTGAAGGAGCATGATATCTGATCTAGATCGATTATTATATGATCGATTAACCACCACCCGTGCACGGCCGGTAGCCGTATAGCAGACTAAAAAGGGGTTCCGTGAGTGCGCAGGAGCAACCGATCCTGATTCTGGAGCTTTATTCGGAAGTTACTCTAATACGAAAAAAATGCTTTCCGTCAAAGAAAATGCTTTTTTTAGCAACCGTAGCAGACTAAAAACGATTTCTGTCAAAGAAATAAAATACAAAACTCTGATATGAAAGCAACCATCTTGAGCACAATTACATTTTTTTTTTGTCTCTGAATCCTTTCATAGAAACCACGACAACCGATGAACCAATTCGGAAGCTACAAATAAAAGCTTCTGATGGTGAGCGATGATACAACGACCTGAATTTACTCTGCTCTGAAGGAAAGCAGAAGCAGAGAAGATTGAAGGAACGTGACTATCCAGTAATTATCTTCCTTTCTAAAGGAACATGACTATCCAGTAATTATCTTCCTTTCTAAAAAAGGATGGGCAAAACATGAGTTACGAGGCAACCACTTTTTCTGGAAGCCGCTGTTGTTTGCGAGCACGATTGCACGAACCTTGTGCATGGCATCACGATCACGTACGTCGCGGTCAGGCTTAATTGGTAACACGGGTCCGTTGTCTCAGAAAGAATCAGCAAATGGAACGGACTGTTGGCTCCAGGCTCTAGGCTTCTGGAGTAGGATGTAGTCCTATATACAAACTAGTATATTGCCCGTGCTAACGCTACAGCTTCAATCTCAAAAGAGACTACATATATATTTTAAAATTAAACAAAGAATGGTATTAAAATGAAGAAAAACAGTTAATGCATGTTTGATAGAACATGGAGTAAATGAATATGACCAATCATCTTTGATGAGCAGAAAATAATAATTTATTTTCCAAACTTTGGATGAAAAGTACAACAAACTATTCGACCCCTAAACATATTTACATAAGGCTATTTCCAACAATGGGGACATAAATGAAAGACCCATATACAGTTTTGGGTTACCTACAGTAAAGGGTCACGCCCCTAAAACAATCTCGGCTCCAACAACCAACCCAAAAGGCAACCGAACCCATCTCCTCTGCTCCTTTCCTCTCCGTCGTCTCCATCGCTTCCTCTGCCTTGGCCTTGCCTCCCCACGCAACGCAGCCCAGCGTCACACCACGCAGCGCAGCATTCGCATCGCTGGATGGATCCCTGCCGCACGCCTCGCCGCCGCCCTCTTCCTCTCCACCCGCCATAGCCATTCCCGTCGCCCCCTCGATCTCAACCTCGAGTGACGGCCAAGTCTGTGAGGACCTTCACGAATAGGAGCCGCAGATAGTCAGGGAGGTGGAGGGGGAGGAGCCGGCGCCGGTCGACCTGCTCCGTCGAGCGCGAGCCCCGCCACCCACGCGCGAGCCCCGCCGCCCTTGGGCTCCGTCGCTTGCGGGCCCCGCCGACCGCAAGCTCCGTCGCGCGCGGGCTCCAGCGCTGGCGAGCTCTGCCGGCCATGGGCTCCGCCAGTGGCGAGCTCCGCAGCGCGCGAGGCATGTGGGCCCCACCTGCAGCGGTTTGGGTCGAGGAGAGAGATGCAAAGATGGGTTGCCTGTGGCTGAGCACCCAAAATGGGTTATGTGTTTATCTTGGAGACCAATTTTTCACCCAAATTCACTATGTAAGACCCATATATGAGTTTGGGTAGCTGGATAGGTCTCCTGTTGGAGATAGCCTAAAAATATTGTTCCCCTAGTGTTGGACTGTTGTAGCGTCATACATACCTCCATTGGAATTCTTAGTACACGTAAGATTTCTCATGAAGCCATCTTCCATAATACAGTGATAAGAAACTGATGCCGATGATCATAGCTGAATTTGAGATTACATGTTCGCTAATGGAAATTGCATTGTACTTAGTATTTGATAATTTTAAGGGAAGAAACTAAAGCGAGGTAGTTTTGTTTCGGTGCCATATCTATTCTATCTATACTATAAAGGATTGAACAAATTGAGGACACTTCTCACCCAAAATACTACCCCCTTACCCCTCACAAGAGGCCCGCTGTGTGGCAGAACCGCCCAATTTAAACTGGCTCAAGTACGCCTGATTTCCCTCACTTAGGATACTACCAGTACGCACTTCAAACAGTTTAAACCCGGTAGTCTGTCGAGTGTCCCCGGGACATCCCGAATCATCCACTGACAACATTCTCTCAACCATAGCTCAGGATCAACACCCAGTTGGGGTACACAAAAGGCAATACCTTTTTACATAAATACAGAAAGATACAAATTATTACAAACTGAGTTTTGAAGCACCCTTAACTGCAAGTCATAGTACCAAGATCTTAATACAAACTAGTTTAATACAACTGAAGGGATATTATAACCCGATGGTACTTTATTCATCTAGAGACATCTGGGACCACCGATGCTCTAGAGCTTCTGGCTCTCCTCTTCGTCTTCTTGTTGTGGAGCATCCTCTGAAAACAGAAAAGGGAAGAACCCTGAGTACGAAGGTACTCAGCAAGACTTAACCGTCTTACCAAAGGAAAGACTCTCAAGGATGAATGATTAGGCTTTTTGTGGTTATTTGGCTGACTCAACTTTTGCGGAAAAGCTTACTAAAAATGGGTCCTTATTTGGCAGTTTTAACTCAATTAGGTATTAACTACTCAACTAAGTTGTAAATACTTTTTCATACAAGTGATACTAGGCTCACACAGCATTTGAACCACTTCTTTATAATGTTCAACTTGTTTCCTCTACGATGTTCAACACCTGATCAAGTGCACTCATAACCAAGAGTTGTGGCGATCCGGATCAATTTACATCCTGCAGGAGATACCTAGCACCCAGTCACGTACAGCTGCGCCAGCTGTACGCAACAACCTTTCAATCAGTTGGACCAAAGACCGGAAATATCCTTACTCAAACCCGGGAACGCATCCCCACGTGGGCCCCACGTCTGGCGACCACCCCGTGAGTTCCAGATTACGGTCCCGCCTTTCTCCGACTCAGCAAGCACGGGTAAGCGATATTTCCAATCAACGAGCCAGCTAATCTAATTGGCTTTACTGGTCCCATAACCCAGTAAGAAACCAGGTAGAATCACTTGATCAAACTTTTAAACAACGGATCGGTCCTTAGTCACTTCAACTAGTAGGCAGAGCTAAGGATCGAGCATACCTCAATCCATTCTATCAACTTCTGCCCACTTTCTTTCCATATTAAGTCTTACATGATTCATCTATGATTAGTGATAACCTAGATCATCATCTTTTATTTATCCTTGCTAAGCATAGCTAAGTGAATATTTCTAACCAAATTATTTCCTGGCAAGCAAAGGTAGTTCTACCAAGGAGTATTTCATGCGTCAAAGGTTTTCATTCAACTCCTAACCTAATGCACATCAAAACATCATATTTGGACTTGTGAACTTATGAAATAAAATGGGTAGAGATGCATCCGGGGCTTGCCTTGAGCCTCAAAAAGGTTAGCGGGTTCGGTGATTTCCTGAGACTCTGGAGCGATCACCAGAACTTCCTCGTAGTGAACTTGTTCTTCGGGAAGTTCCACGTACTCCACCTCCGAGGCTTCAGATTCTAACATGCGATGCAAGTCAGGAATGAGAGATGCAACAGTTTTAAAACATAGCACTCAAAACTTTACCTCTCGATACAGTTGCAAGCCAACATAACTACCCATCCGTTTCTAAAGAAAAAGTTGTTATTTTTGTCTAGGTGAAATAGTCCTTATTTCTTTTATATTTATTAAAGAAGAA
The DNA here is from genome assembly GCA_015342445.1 of Digitaria exilis. Classification (NCBI taxonomy): domain Eukaryota; kingdom Viridiplantae; phylum Streptophyta; class Magnoliopsida; order Poales; family Poaceae; genus Digitaria; species Digitaria exilis. The sequence continues at coordinate 279,155 of JACEFO010001695.1, read as the reverse complement.
TTATTAAGTGTACTAAAATCATTTTCCAAAAAAATCCATAACCCTTCATCTCTTTTTAAGTGTGCTTGTAAAACATGGATCCTATTTTTAAATACTTAAAATTATACTAAATATTTTTAGCAATTAAATTCCCAAGCATGGTATTATTATTAAATACTAAACAACACAAATTTAAAGGTTTAACATTTTTATAACATAAAGGAAAATCTAAGGAAACTATAAAAATTTATTTCACATTTTTCTGATTTTTCTATGGTTTTCTATGATTAAAACAGTGGAAAAACATAAATTAAATCTATTTCTAAAACCTATTTGGCTTTCTTGCAAAAACCCCCTTCGGTTTCTATCTCTTCTCCCCCGGGGTCCCTGCCCACGCGGAGCAGAGCTCCCGCGCAGACCGAGCCCCCGCCGGAGTTGACCCGCACACGCTCGCCGGCGGCGGGGTCCCCCGACGACGACAGCTAGCCTAACGACCACCCCACACGACGGCACACCCATTCTAGCCCTAAACTCCCGTGACAAGATCTAACCCTAGCTCCCTGGCGGTTCGGCGGCGATGCTCGACGGCGCACCGCGCTCCGGCGAACTCACCGCCCCAACTAGTCCCACAACAGGCTCGCGAGAAACCCCGAGACCTACAACACCTTGTGCGCACATCAAGCTAGCCCACGTGACACTATGCGCGCTAGCGCTTCACGCCGTCCATGGCGGGAGCGCGCGCGGCGAGGTCCATGGCGAGAGCCTAGCAGGCGGCCAAGGCGAGACGACGGACGACCTCTACCCCGTGAGCACCAGCAACCCTAGACATACCTAGCGCGCACCACAGCTGGGCCGGAGGGAGCCCGAGCGAGGCTGCTCACGCGCGGTGACCATGGCGGAAGAGCGCCACGGCGGCGAACGGCGTTCCCGGCCCGAGGAACGTTGCGCCCGAGCAACTAAGCCCTCAAACACGTTCCTAGACCTAGAAGCAACATTGCCGCACTCTCAAACTCCGACCAACTCGACTGTAACAGCACAAACACGAAGAGCGGCGCTTACCCCGGCGAGGCGGCGACGGTGAGCTGCAAAACCGAGCTGCGCCGGGCTGTGGAGCGGTGGAGGAGGAGCAAGAGCTAGCGGAAACGAAAGAGGAGATGACGGTGGAGCTTTTGGTGGAGAGAAACAAGCGGAAAGGGTCGGATGGCGGCGCGCGAACGACGACTAGCCGGCGGCCATGGCGGAGAGCAGAGGACGACGCGGTGAAAGAGGGGAAGACGAAGTCGTCGACGGCGCTTTAACCGCGGCCAGATGCTGCCGGGGCTTGCCACCTCCTGCTGCGCTTTCCACCGAGCTGTCCCCGAGCGGCCTCGACGCGTGGCCGGCGAACTGACTCAGCGCCGCCGCCGGCCGCTGCCAGCTCGGCCGACGTCACTTTTCCCCATTTCGACAGTCCAACCAGTGATTTTGCAGTTCAAATTTCTCCGAAAAATGTATTGAAACTTCCAAAACTCCGAACATCAAACTTGTAGCTGGATCATTGAATTGCATTTCCCTTATTGACACTTACTCCATTTGAGCAAGGATTGAGGTCCAATTCGAGCCTCCAAGTTGCTGCTGTAACACCTCTCAAATTCAGAACCTTTAACTGAATTTCTCAAATTACTCCCAAAATTTGAATAGAACATGCATCTGGTGTCAAAAACAAACTTGAAATTCACATTCAGGAGCACAACTTACTAGTTGGAAGTTTTTGCAGAAAACTTCAAATTCAAACTCAATTGACATAATTTCAGTTCAGCTGTCAGTTTACTGAACTTTCTGAAAACAGTTTCTGAACTATTTTCTCTCGTGTTTTTCTCCTTAATCCAGTCATCTTCTGAGTCTGACCCAAAAACAAAAGTTGTGCCAAATCCTTCCCTTTACAATTTTGTTTGAGACACCTAAGTCAGAAAACCCACAGGTCGATCACAATCGCACCTTGAAGATAGCTGATCATTATGATTTTTCAGAGACAACCGAAAACAGCTAAGTGCTGTTGTCGGACGGTGAACAGTGCTCTTTTTCTATTTCTTTCTTCCATTTAATTGAAGAATCATTTCCACAAATTTTCTCACCACTTATGGACCACTAAGTTACTTATCTTGTGAACTATATTTAGAAATTCTTAGTTTCCGAAAATTCAAAATGGAGCAACTTTGTTGACTTTTGGTCAAGAATTTGCTTAAATAACTCTTTTATCTCTTCTCTTTTCTTTTAAACTCACTCTCCCTCCATCCACCATACTTCTAACACATGCTTATTAGGGGATGTCACACGCTGTTCAGGGCTGATGGTGTCAGGCTCAAGAACAACCAGGCGCCGGTGATCAACGCCGGTGAACACAGAACGAAGGAGAGGAGGTGGTTACACACGCGATCACTTGGAACACAACAGGCACACGGGGTTTTTGTGCTGCTCAACCACTGCAGCGATTTCTTGTCCTATTTTCCCTTCTTATTTGTATCTACAAGGAGTGGCTCTGGTGGCTGTCCGCACTCCATGCTACACGATGTGTCCATCCCCACATCCATGGAGTTTGTTCAGATACCGTTGCCTAGATCGTGCGTGAGCTATTCTCACGGCCACGACTGACTAAGCGCGCGGCTACCACCGCCCGGAGCTCACGCGCATGCATAACTAACAGGAAACATGCAGTGCAACTAACATGCAACTAAAAGAGCTAACTTGATGCAAAGGTTTGACTAACAAATCTCCCCCCTAAACCTTGCATCTCTTACTAATCTTGACCAGGCCGAGCTTGTCGCGAAGTTCGCAGAAACGTTCCCGCGGCAGTGCCTTGGTCAGGATGTCCGCCAGTTGCTCAGCTGTATCAATGGAGACCACCTTGATCCTGCCTTCCTCAACACAGTTTCTAATGAAATGATACCTTGTGTCAATATGTTTGCTGCGTTCATGAAAGACAGGGTTCTTGCTTAGCTGTATGGCGGATTGGTTGTCAATGTGGACCTCAATTGCACTCTCCTTCTTGCCCCTTAGCTCTGACAGGAAACGCATCAGCCAAATCCCTTGACAGGCTGCTGAAGTGCCTGCAATATACTCAGCTTCACATGAGCTGAGGGCGACCACCTTTTGTTTCTGACTCTGCTAGGTGATCACATTGCCTCCAAAGAAGAACAGAGTGCCCATGGTGCTCTTGCGCGTGTCAATGTCACCGGCATGATCACTGTCGCTGTAACCGACGAGCTAAGCTTCTTTTCTCTTGGTGTAGTGGCAACCAAAGTCTAATGTTCCGGCGATGTAGAGCAGCACCTTCTTCACTGCGGCCAGATGCTCGGTGGTGGGGTTCTCCATGAACCGGCTGATGTAGCCCACCGCGAACGCCAGGTCCAGCCTGGTGTTTACCAGGTATCGCAGCGAGCCGACGATGCTTCTGTATGCCGTCGAGTCGACGGCAGGGGCCGTGCTTGCCTTGCTTAGCTTGAGACGTGGCTCCATGGGAATGCAGCTAGGATTGCACCCACTCAAGCCAGCACTTTCCAAGATCTTCGCTGCATACGCCCTCTGACTGATCGTGATGCCGTCCTGTGTCTGGTTCACTTCGAGCCCGAGGTAGTAGTGCAGTAGGCCGAGGTCGCTCATCTAGAACGTGGCCTTCATCTGTAACTTAAACTTGTCGATGTCGCCTTGATCGCCACCCGTGATGACAAGGTCGTCGACGTACACTCCCACGACGAGGCGGTGAGCACCAGTGCCGCGGTAGTAGACGGCGTGCTCGGAGGGGCTGCGCTGGAAACCAAGTCCCAGCAGCGAGCTGTCCAGCTTCGCGTACCATGCCAGCAGAGCTTGACGAAGACCATACAACGCCGTGGTGAGGTGCAGGACCTTGTCCTCATGCCCCTTGAGCACGAAGCCAGGTGGCTGCTCGACGTAGACCTCCTCCAGTAGTTCGCCGTTGAGGAACGCCGACTTGACGTCCATGTGGTGCACAGACCACCCTTCATTCGCAGCATGCGCCAGGAGCAGGCGCACCGTCTCCAGTCGCGCCACAGGCGCGAACACCTCGTCGAAGTGTCCAATCTGATTCTTTTCAACAGTCACCTTCAGGTCGCTTATGGTGGTGCAAAAATCTTATCTAATTTCCAATTGTAATTTTGTTTTAAGACCCATCAATCAATATGCAGTGCTTGATTTAATCATGGTGGTGTGACTGGCTGGATGAAAACGGTGCTCACGAAGGCTGCAGTGTTGTGGTCTCGTCTCCATTGTGTCGTCGTTGCTGTGGCAGAGGTCATGAGCAGGGAAGGACAATCGAGGTGGGTGCGGTGGGCAACAAGGTGAGCACCATGTGCCGACTTGCTGACACCAAGCGCCTGCACATGAATGGCCTCACCTCCCATGTGTGGTATAGTCATATAGGAGTACAGATCCTGTTGCTTTTTGGTGAAAATCCATCTTATTGTTTCGTTATTGAGCATGTGTTTTCCTTGTTGGGTTTACTGGTCACCAATTTTTTACTTGCCTTTTCTCTTATATCGCTGGTGCAAGGGATGCATACCATGTTCCCGATTGTTTGTCCATGCAGAATGACTTTTTTAGGCAAATCGCTACCTCCGATGACCAATCTGGAGAGGGGCCAAATCCGGAGCTGAAAGTATGTTTAATTGGTTAAAAATCACTATCATCATTAAAATGCATGGATCAAAACTGCATAGCTTTTAGAATTATTATTTTTTATTTTTGGAGACTTGCTGACTAGGAAGCTCTCATTGCAGGTGGCAGCGCTTTTATCAGTGACGCAAATCGCCATGCTGGTGCTCAAGGCCACCTCCCACACGTCCCTCTCCAAGGTATGTTTGCCCTGCCTCGCCTTCTCCTCTGCTTCCTTGCCTTGGCACTCGCTGCCGGGCGAGGGGTTAGGGTTTAATTATTTTTCCAGGAACGGTTGGATCTAACACAGTTTGTGTTGGTTCTTCCGTTTGTTTGTTTGTTTGTTTACACAGCTCCATGGCATGCATTGACGCTGTTGTTATACTTACTCCAGCTTTGAAAATTGTTTCGAAACTTAGATGGAGGCAATTGGGTGGGTGATGGTGAGCTAATGCTAATATCAATTAGAATTATATGCACATTTAGATGACCCCAACATTGTTGGTGCCTTGAATATAAAAATGATTTTCTCGTCAACCAGTTGAGAGCACATCAAACAGAACTTGAGGTGTTGCGATAACTCATTGGAAGTAATCCTATGGATGGTATTGGAAGAAACATTCTTGTAGCATTCTATTAAAGCTCAATGCTACGTTTTTTAGTAGATATTCTAATATACTTTATGTTTTTCCTACAGTTTTTTGTTTAGATACTACGATATGATATACTTGTGCAAAAGTTGTACGTTTCCAATGTAATAGAGCTCAAAAGATTTCCATGTCATTGAGTGCATGGACTCAATGTGTTCTATATCATCTTAAATTTTGACACTGAAAGTCATTTGATCTTCGAAAAAAAGTCATTTGACGTCTACTTCCTGCTTGAACATGTTCTTGAACATGTTCTCGTTGTTACCTATTATTTGTTTGTGCAGATCCCTATGACTTGCTAGGAGGTAAACAAAAATTTAAATACATAGACATTATCCTCACAAGGGGAAGAACATGTAAACCTGAAATAACATTTGAGTAGTATGAGAGGAAATGGTTACAATGTGATGCCAAAATGAAAGAGGAAGGAGGCATGGAAGACACATTCTCTTCACTTCAAGTAATTATCTATATCTATCATTTTTTTATTATACTTCTAATGGACAAAATATTATGAAAATAAAATCTACATTTTGTATGTTAAATTTGGAGTATCAGCTCAACAATTTCAGTTGTTGGCTTTTTGTAACATGAATCCATTTTATTAGAGTGCAACATGTTTTTGTATGCGGATTCTAATTTTCATGAATGCAAATCATGGAGGAGGATAATTAGCATTAATGGATCAGTGACATCACTACGATGCAGGATATCTAAGTTGGACAAGCAGGGTGTATGGGATGGAAATTATGAGGTGTATTTGCATATTTCTTTTTTATTTCCTCTGTAAAATCAATTTTAATTGTATAAGCACATGATTGAATACTACTTTTAAGTTTTGTTGTTGGTCTTTGTGTGTACACAGAAGCAAGAGCTTTGCTCAAATAGGTTTGAAGTGAGATGGTATTTTTACTTATTTTCTTGCTTGCCAAGAAGAGTAATGATTTCAAATTGTCATTTTCTTTCTTAATGCATTTAATCCCCTTGCAACTTTTTGGCAAAATAATAATTATGATGGATTGTTGACAAAACAATAATTTCAAAGCATGTTAGCTAGCTATATGATGGATTGTTGACAAAACAATCATTATGATTTCTTATAGCACATTTATCAATAAATATAATGTGTGCAATCCTTTTTTTAAAACATGTGCGTGCCACACATGCACTCCTACTATACAAATATACAATTGATATTTAATACTCGACCTGAAAAAAATGAAGGAAAGAAAGTTCTACCTGAAAAAAAAAAGAAATGAAAGAGAGTTCTGGGATTAGGCTCGTACATGTGTGAAGAAGCACGGATCGTTGCTCGTTGCTTCTGAGCACATGGGACGTTTCTTGTGTGCAAGCGGCCTCGGTCACGGGACCCCGCGAGGGTGCCGTCAGGCGATTGTATCGGCGGCCAGCACCCCAACGGATGTTCAAAGCGTGGCGGGTTCAGGCGGCGCGTGCTGGTGAAAGACCTCGGCGACGAGGAGCCGCTGCAGCACCCGTATGAGTCCGTGGCCACACCGAGCGGCGAACGGCGGCGGAACGGTGTTTGCCGCGATCCACGGCGGCACCCGACTGGAGACGATGATGACCCTGGCAACGTCGGGGAGCAGGCCGGAGACGATGGTCTCGGATACGATCGAGGGAGGGCGATGGGCAACGATGACGTGCGGCGGCACGGGACGGCGTTCCCGCGATGACGAGCAACGATGACCTCGCGGAGGGGATCGGGGCAGGCGACGTACGGGGTAGATGCGAACTGCCGGCAACCGTGCGGGCGTGGGAGGCGGGAGGGGAGGAGGTGAGGAGATCCAAATAACGATAGCCATTAGATTCGAGTGAGGAGCGATTAGAGTTAATCATAGCCATTAGATTCGAGTGAGGAGCGATTAGAGTTAATCATAGCCATTAGATTCGAGTGATGAGCGATTAGAGTTAATCTGAATCATTAGTTTTGATGTTGTTGATTTTCTGGGTGCACAAACCTGGGTGGGATTAGGATGGTCATCTCTGTTGGAGACACAAGATTGGGTGGACATAGAAAAGTTTTAACTCGCTTATTTAAGGGGTGGAGAGGAGAAAAGATGGAGAAGAAAATGGTGGGGGCGGACGGAAGCCGGCCCAACACCTAGGGCCACTCTATGGGCTGAACATGCTAAATTTGTTAGGTCTTTGTTGTGCTATAGTATCCATAGTGTTAAAATTCGGCCCACACCTAGAGCCAGGAAGAATGATACAGCCCGCGAGTGGGCGAAATAGACTCCGCTGTGGCTTTCTTTAATGCGGCAGCTTTGTGGGCTTTGCATCAACAAATGGGTAGCGTGCTCGTGCGCAGCAGGGGAGCAGCACGCCTATCCGCCCACCTCATGACCAGACAGGAATATTCCTTTTGAGGAGGGGAAATAGGGTATGACCACTGCGACCAGCCTAAGAGGCCGCATAGTTTACTGTATCCATTCCTGATTTGAATGCAGTTTTGCAGTAATGACATGTCTTCAGTAACTTGACAAGATGCAGAGCACGAGATGGGTACAGAGGGAGATCAAGGAATGGCGAATAAATTAAGAGTGGCATATCATCACTAATTGACCTTTTTCACATGAAAATTATTTGCGCGGCCTGCAAAGTGTACATGCATACAAACTGAACGAATTCATAGTAACTGATTTTGCTTCATTCTACTGCTCACTGACGAGGGCCACTATAATTCTGAGAAGCCTCTAAAGAAAACAGAAGGTTTTCTATAATGTAAGTTTGTACTCATACATTAAAGGGAAAAGTCTATTTTTCACCCTTCAACTATTACAAAAGTCTGATTTTCAACCTCAAACTACAAAACCGGATACAAAAGGCCCTCCAACTATCCAAACCATGCAAAATTGGCCCTTTGTGTGGTTTTGATTTTCTAAAAATAGCAGAAATATTATTTAAACTTTAAAAACCCATGACTAATTCATTTTTGACCCAAAAATATGAAATCAGTGCCAAAAGTTCTGATGGGTGCTAGGGTTCCCGATCTTCCGAAAGGTTGAGATAAGCGACGATTTGGTGGAGTCACGACACAAATCGATCCGGCTTCCGAACAACACATTTCGAGCCCCGCAATCGCAGCACCACGTCTCCTCAGGTTATCGACCGGCGGATGCACAGTCGACCTCGCCAAGAAGGCTAATCCCTGCCTGCGAATCGAAGAACACAAGCAAGAACAAAGTAGGATGCAACCAAATTGCAGATGTATGATTAATCTCACGAGTTGGGGTCTCACAAACCGATGCAACGGTGAAACTATTCTTGGACAGATTAATCTAAGCAAAACCCAAACCCTAAGGAAGGCGGCGGCTACTGAATTATAGAGCTTAGGGTCGTGGATGACCCCCTGCATGGGTGCTAGGGTTCCCGATCTTCCGAAAGGTTCAGATAAGCGACGATTTGGTGGAGTCACGACACAAATCGATCCGGCTTCCGAACAACACATTCCGAGCCCCGCAATCGTAGCACCACGTCTCCTCAGGTTATCGACCGGCGGATGCACGGTCGACCTCACCAAGAAGGCTAATCCCTGCCTGCGAATCGAAGAACACAAGCAAGAACAAAGTAGGATGCAACCAAATTGCAGATGTATGATTAATCTCACGAGTTGGGGTCTCACAAACCGATGCAACGGCGAAACTGTTCTTGGACAGATTAATCTAAGCAAAACCCAAACCCTAAGGAAGGCGGCGGCTACTGAATTATAGAGCTTAGGGTCGTGGATGACCCCCTGCATGGGTGCTAGGGTTCCCGATCTTCCGAAAGGTTCAGATAAGCGACGATTTGGTTGAGTCACGACACAAATCGATCCGGCTTCCGAACAACACATTCCAAGCCCCGCAATCGTAGCACCACATCTCCTCAGGTTATCGACCGGCGGATGCACGGTCGATCTCGCCAAGAAGGCTAATCCCTGCCTGCGAATCGAAGAACACAAGCAAGAACAAAGTAGGATGCAACCAAATTGCAGATGTATGATTAATCTCACGAGTTGGGGTCTTACAAACCGATGCAACGGCGAAACTGTTCTTGGACAGATTAATCTAAGCAAAACCCAAACCCTAAGGAAGGCGGCCGCTACTGAATTATAGAGCTTAGGATTGTGGATGACCCCCTGCTGACGCCCCATAATGGGCTTGATGACGATACACGGCCCAAAGGCTAAAAGACGGTGACGTAACACCGGGACAGATTCTGGACGCCACCTTGTTTGGATGATTCACGACGACTCAGGACATATTTGGGCTTCAAACCAACTCCATTTGAAGCTTTATGAAATATTCTTTCCAACCATATGTGGATCGTCAAAATCGGACTCCGTATGTGGCCTGGGCGTCCGTTTTACCGAAAGCAGCTCCTGGACTCCGAGGTGGACTCGAATTCGAGTTGTAATGGGCCTCCATCTTGACATGGGCGCCCCTGGTCTCCTAAGGTGGCGGCCAAGGTGGAGGACGTCCTTGAACATCTTTGAAGCTCTCTCTATATGTTTGGAGCCTACTCCATCTTAGACCTGGGTCCCATGTGTGAATAATAAGCCCGCGAAGACATTGTAATAATGCATTTGTATCTTCAGTCAAATAATGACATGGACATGTGGAACCAAGTGAATTGTATAACAAATTATTATGCAAATAGGGAAATAAATACACCTTATGACCAATGTTCGTATCCGATGGTGTCATGTTCTCATCAAGTTCTCTTAAAATGTAACCAACTTATTGGCGCACCATTTAATGTTATTTGGGTATTATATATTTATATTACTAGTGTCTTATAGTTTTTCTACAAATAATTAGAATAAAAATAAATAATGTGCAAATAACTTCTAATGGTGCACCAACATGTAGGTCACATTTTTAGAAAAATATTTGCATCATATTCTAATTTTTCTAGTTCAAAATAAATTAGTTACGCATTTTTTAATACAAAATTATTTTTTAATTTTTCTAGAAAATTTAAAACCACCTTCAAACCCACCCAAAGCGACAATTTTGCACGGTTTGGATAGTTGGAGGGCCTTCAGTGTCCGGTTTTGTAGTTGTGGGTTGAATATCAGACTTTTGTAATAGTTGGAGGGTGAAAATTAGACTTTTCCCTACATTAAAAGGCAGCCAAAACAATGTCACACGACAATATAGTTAACAGCATTGAAGGAAGATGGGGCTTGTTCGTTTGGGCAGATTCCTTTGGAAAGTTCACTATTTATGGCCACTTCACTATTTCTTTCCTTTTACAGAACACACCAAGTTTTGGAAATATCGTCTTTGCAGGAGGAATAATGAGGCCACTTATTCAGACACATGAGGGGGTCGGGGGGGTGGGGGGGGCAGCTAGAGAGGAGAGTACTAGACTAGATTCTTTTGGATCTAGAGCTGAATTGTGTAGGGCATTCATGGCTATCAACGTGGATCACTGAAATGTCTGTCGGTGGGGTACTAGTATGCCTACTATAGCGGCATGCTCCATTTCATTGAGACAACTAGTACGCCTACTATAGCGTCATGTTCCATTTCATCGAGACAATAAAGTTGTTTATGCCATTTTCCATTTCAAAATGCTTGACATGAGCATAGTACTCCTACGTTTCCTTCAAAATACAACTCAGTCGTGCTGACATAGTTCTTCAACATCGCTAGTAAAATTGTTTTCTAACCCGACTTGTAAAGCATAAATTATGAAATACTCGCTCCATATTACTTTTCGATGACGTTTTGGACATGATCCACATACCAAGACGCTATAAGTTAGAGATAATATTCTATGTATGCCTTTATTAAATACAATGTTGTGGCTCTTTCATTCAAATATTTCTCTTTATCCTACTTGTTAGAAGTGTTGGTCCACAAATGTGAGGTCCCAGAGTTTGAAGCTTCGGGGGCCTTCGTTTTTTGCGCATATTTTGGCCAGGGCGTGGTTGGTTGAGCTCGTTTCATGTGGTATTCCATTACTCACAGCGGGGGTAGTTTGGTCCATAATTCAGAAAACGACACCCTTTCATAACAATGGATCATAAGGCTAAGACGTCATCTAAAATCAATAGGGAGGGAGTATGAATTAAAACGAACGGCATTTATCTTGGAATAGAGAGAGTAGGATGGGTGGGAAGTTATTGGCACGCTAAAGCTACTGTACTACTCCCTCCGTAAGCTACTGTGCTACTCCCTCGATCCCATTGAAAGTGTTTTTTTGACTTTCTAAAAATCACCTTTATTTTGGAATAGAAGGAGTAGGATGGGTGGGAAGTTATTGGCACATAAAAGCTACCGTACTACTCCCTCTGTGTACTACTCCCTTCGTCCCATTAAAAGTGTTGTTTTTTACTTTCTAAAAAGAAAAAAATATATATTACTCCCATCAACTATAAGTAAAGTCTACGCGACCCCCTAAACTATCTTTTGGTTTATTTTACCTCCTAAACTATGTCACTTGGTCTATTCTATCCCCTAATATGATTTATCTTTTTATTTCTCCATGCACAAGCTTAATTTTAATTTCAAATTTTGTATGATTATAGTGAACATCACAATGTATATAAACAATATATTATGAGTTTTTCACTATAGTTTTTGTATAATGTCATATTTTAAGGATTAATTAGTTAATAAGTATCTTACCCCATCAAAATAATGGCAAAAAATTATCTTATATTTTTCTATCATGCATTGTAATATCTACTATCATCTCGCAAAATTTGAAGGTAATATGACACTTGTACAAGGAAAAATAAAAAGGACAAATTGTATTAGGGGTAAAATAGGACAAATGACATAGTTTAGGGGCTAAAATAAATCAAAAAATAGTTTAGTGGGTTATGCTGACTTTGCTTATAGTTGAGGGGAGTAATTTGGAATTTTTCCTTCTAAAAATCACCTTTGACGATTCCTCTTGATCAAAATTTTTGTATAATTACTAAAACAAAGATGATATTATCAATAAATCTTTATTAATAAACTGAATTATAAAAGAAAAATATTTGCATAAATTTGTTTAATAAGACCAAATGGTCAAACGTGGTATCACAAATTCTAAAACGGCACTTTCAATGGACCAAGGTAGTACTACTAGGTATACTGGGCTATACTGGCTTGTGTTAGTGAAGCAGTTTCTCCCTAAAAGTTACCCGTCGCTTGCATGTCGACCAAGACAGTAAAGAATCTGCAGAGCTGTGGGAGGAAAAGGATGCAAAGGACACACGGGTCCCACGTTTGTTGGTTATCGTTAATCGTCAGAGCATCTCCAACGGTGCCTAAAAAAATTAGTCGCAAAATATTATTTTTCTAAACTTGTGAAAAATTATTGGAAGAAAAAAAATCTCCTTATCCAATAGTTTCTAATAATTAGTCACAAAATAGTTAATTTTTAAGATTAGAAGTGCAACACAAGGGGGCAAAAATGGCTCTAGAGCTCACTGTTTTGGGGAGTTTGGAAAAAATAGCCACTAATTTAGGGCACTATTGCAGCAATAGTTTTTTCATTAATTCCCAAAACAATATTTTAGAAATCTATTTTGAGCAATGTTGGAGATGCTCTCACTGCTTCTGTTCTGACTATGTAGAACGTGGAGAGGTACTTTTGACCATATGGCTAACCATGAAGTTTAATACTTCCTCCATTTCAAATTATATGATATTTTAGATTTTGAGATAGTTACATTTAACCGTTCATGTTATTCAAATTTTTTACGCAAATACAAAAAGAATGCATTATACTTGAAGTACATCCGATGATAAAACAAACAAAAAAATGATATTTGCAGAAATTTTTTAAATAAGACAGGTAATCAAATGTAATGTTTAAAAGTAAAAAACATCTTGTAATTTTGGATAGTGGAGAGTTCGGATCACGCTCTTCCTGCCTCCTGCCATGCAGCCTGCACATGTCGGCGGGTGAAGAACATGCAGCTTCCTCTCAACGTGCAAGATGACGGGGAAACGACCGGACTAAGGCCCGCCTCCGCGTTAGCAGAAACAAGTTTAATTTTAAAGGGGACAAAATAAGAAACCAGGTGTTGTGAGTACATACTTCCATAATTCTTATATATTTATAAAAATTATGTTAATTACATCTCCGTAGAGAATATCCCTGATTAAGAGTTCCAACATGGGTACATATAAAAAGATTACATCATATGGCTGCCTATTATATGACTATGAAATATAATAAACAAGGCCTAGTCTAGAATGCATGGATGAATGCTTGTCGTAGACTATAAGTTTGAAGCATGGCATGCATGCACAAATTTCATGCTCATGCATGATACAGTTGATATGTACTTGGCGTACATGTGTAAGGGTGCGTTTAGTCCCCACGAAAAAATACTATTCATATAACTTTTCCCTATTCATCCCATCCCTCCCACTCAAGAACACTATTCATCTACAGTGTATTTTTTATGAACAGTGTATTTTCGGAGAATCTTTCCCCAATCTAAACACACCCTAAGTCATCGACAGCTTGCTTAGTGAACTTGAGATGCAAATGTTTAACCCGGGATCATATTTATTTCCTCTCCGCTTGATTGGAGAAATGACTATGCTTGTGTTTTAGGAAACCATGCAAGGAGCACACCTGGAGCTTTATCTTCGCTCACAAATATTTTTATTTTATCTCTACTATATGTCTCCTACTTGAGGTTGACTGAAGATGAGAGATGATATTTAATATAATTTTCATGTTGTCCACTTATTTTATTAAATGGATGGTATGGCTAATGACATAGTAGATGTAATCAACGTTGGTGTCATTTGTGGCCTTTTTGACAAGTGATGCTGGCAATCACTTTTGAAACAGGCTTTCTTATATATTTTTTTATTTTACCTAGCTCGTTACTAGGTGCGGTGCTAATGCTTATGCGATGGATGCACCATGAAACTACGTTTCACATGATTTGGCTTTGCCAACAGAGAAGTTTGTGCTTGTGTGTCGACGATCGGCCGTGATGAAGTTTATTTTTATTTTAATTTAGCCAACGTTGATGCTCCTCATGATGCTTGGCAAAAAGAGAAACATGTATGGGGAACATAAGTATTTGTTTATTTCATTTTATTGTATTTTATGGTGTAACCATGCACGGCTAATTCATGGATGCAATATACTATAAGCCTTTGCATTTATACGCATTTCATTTATACGCTGCATGGAGACTATTGTGATGCAGATTGCATATGCATGTGCAACAACACCTAATCTGAGTCTTTTCATTTGTTTTATGCATAATAGCCGGGAGATTAACTCGTTTATCTCATTTATTCCGGCTGGATCATGAACAATTTGGTGTCGTGCACTGAAACCAAGCGCATGAATTTAACCAGGGCAAAATCAATATGTAACCACCCAATTTCTTATACCATGAGCATTCGTTGAATGGAGCCTTTGTGCATCCAAACAGTTTTGTACCACGAGGAGCCCATGGCTTCCAAACTCATTTCATACCGTAACTGGAGTAGAGCTTCTAGGCATCCAATGCTCCAAACCAATTTCATATGTTATGAACCTTAACCCGATGGAGCCGAAGATCACGTCCAAACCGGAGTATACCGTGTAGCACTGCTGCCGGACTTTCACCAGCAGGCAAGAGAGCTAGCCATGATGAAGACCAACGTATTGGTCTTTCCACCAGCAAACTGAAGAGCCACGGACCAAGGCATGGGCACGGCACGGTGCGCTGCCTGCTGGACTTTTCATCAACAGAGCAGCGGAACGTGAGCACAGGAACGGCGCTGCAGTGCCGCCGGCTGGCCCTGCATGCCCTTCTTCACCATAACCGAGAGAGCATGATCTCATAGGGGACGGGTGTTGCTGCTACTGCAGTCTTCTTTTTTTTAATCCATTCATCTCTTTTGTTTAATTTGTTTATTCACTGGCCTAGTATTATTTGAGCTGTTATGTTTTCGTCACTTCAGTGCGCGTCGCCTGTATACACACGTATGTATACCACGTGATTAGTGGCGAAGCTAGAGCAAAATAGAGGGGGGTGTGAGGTATTACTGCAAGTACAAATCAATTGCCAATACAAACGATGTTTTTTTTTCAAAATATTAAATATAACTTCTATCCGCCGATAACCATGCAAAACTCCTTGGTTAATTGTTTTTTTAAAAAAAAGATAGTTCAATAGTAGTATTGGTTGCTGACTTAGTATAATCATGTACCAAATGTTACATACGAAAAATACATCATTGGATTGTTCAATAGCTTATAAAAGGGAACGAATGACTTAATTTCCTTTTTTCCAAAAGATAAAGAATGTTCCAGTGGATTAGTACAAATGCTCTAGTTTATCATTACTCTAGTTTAACAACTAGGAAACGGATGCCTAAAAACAAACTAAGAAATGGACATCTACACAAGAATACATAAATTACAATACTATACCGTGAAAAAAAATCTCTTATTTGCAATTTCACTGCAAGTCCCTAAAACCCATAATAGAAACTCTAACATTATAATTTGAAACACAACAACCAATAATAAGTTAGCAGATTTGTTTGAACCAAATCAGACTAAGTGATAGACGATTAGAGGAAGGAAAAAAGCTAGCATCAATCTCCATCCATATATATTGGATCAATGCATAATATTATTTTATTTTCCTTTTGCGTGGTCTGTTGGGCAGCTGGGGGTGCATTGCACTTGACCATGGGGGGTGCATATAGGCTACGATGTTGTTAGCTATAACTAAATACAGTTTTTGAGGGGGGTGCAGCTGCACCCACAGTGCATAAAGTGGCTTCGCCCCTGCACGTGAACCTGATCAACACCTGTTTGGCTTAAGCAACCATGCATTTGGGTCACGTATTTTGTTTGTTTCTAGTTTGGGTGATCTGCACGTCACATATCTATGTGCACATATTATTATGCTCATTTGGAGCATACATATCTTATTTGTTTTTTCTTTCTCTTCCATTTATCAACATGTTACTCACATGTATAGCCACATAGATCATGCCACTAAATTGACTAATTATTTGATTAGTCAGCAAATTAATATATGGAGTAGCCAAACGGTGGCCGCGTATATTTTACGTGAGGATGCCATATTTAAGTACGAAAACATCTTTATCCATATATATAGTTTTGTATATTAATACCATTTTATATCCACTTTTCTTTTGTACAAACATGGATATACTTTTATTATTTATCCAGTTTTTATTTTGATGGAATTTAGCCATTATACTTTATTTAATTGGTATGAATACGCCTATATTTTTGGCTGAGCCAAAATTGGTGTCAATAGTGCACCAGTCCAGTCTACAGGATATTGATTCCTTAAATCCAAGTCGCACCTGACGTTGTTATTAGTGCGGCAATTACGTCGCTATAACTCTGAGAAGCCTCTAAAGAAAACAGAAGGAGAAAAAAAAAGTGTTCACAACGAACAATATTTCAAATTTGCCATCTTTCAGTGACCTTTATGTTTGCTTGTGAATGTTTTATTTTCTATAATATAAGTTTGTGCTAAACTGCTAATACATTAAAAGGCAGCCAAAACAAATGTCACAGGACAATATAGTTAACAACATTGAAATGTTTTGAAATTCTTTGGCAAAATATACTTTTATCTCTTGCAAAATATACTTGACTTTAGCATAGTACTCCTAGTCTCCTACAATTCCTTCAAAATACAACTCAATCGTGCTGACATAGTTGAAGGAAAGGTGGTTGAAGAGTTTTACATCGTCTTTGCAGGAGAAATAATGAGGCCACTGATTCAGACACAAAGAGAGGGAGCATGCAGCTGGAGAGGTACTAGGCTTCTTTTGGATCTAGAGTTGAATTTTGCACGGCATTCATGGCTATGGACGATCTAGGGGATATTGATTTCTTAGATCTGGATCGCCCCTGATGTTGTTATAAGATAGCGCGAGCTCTAGTTCTTGGTTCTTGCACCAACAACCCTTCTCACCATGGCCAAGTCTAAGAACTGGCTCATTGCTTTTGCCATAACCCTTCTCGCTCTGAACATGGGATCGATTTTGGTACTCAGAGGACTTGGCGTGATGTGTCGTCCTGACCGGTAGACTCAGGCCGGCAATCAGGCGCCTAACGTATGCCTTGGGTAGTCGAGGGGGCTCTTTTACCTTCTCCTTCCTCCAACACCTCCTTTACTATTCCTTCCTTCATTCTTTCCCCTTCTTCTCCATCCTCTTTCCCTACTATTTCAATGGTGTTCCTGGGGTAGGGGGCTCTAGCCCCCCAGCTCCCACGCTGGATCCGCCACTGGCCTTGGGAAGGATTTGGCTATACTCGTGGCCATGACGATTCATTCATCCATCTACCTGGCATCGCTTGAGGTGGAAGAGGAGGCGACCCAACACTTCCTCATGGCGCTGGCTATGGTCTTGTCGGGCCCCGTTGGCCATCTGATCCAAAAGTACACACCATGATTCTGTTTGCTTGTCCCCATGCAATGTGTCGTCCTTGTGTTGTTCTAAATACCATGTACTCCTACTCCATTGTGTTGAGCTAGGAGAGTACTAGGCTGGATTCTTTTGGATCTAGAGCTGAACTGTGCATGACATTTTTGGCTATGGACGATCTAGGGGATATTGATTAATTAGATCTAGGTCGCCCCTGATGTTGTTATAAGTGAGGGCGAGCTCTAGTTCTTGGTTCTCGCACCAACAACCTTTCTCCTCATGGCTAAGTCAAAAAATTGGCTGGTTGCCTTCACAATTACTATTTTCGCTCTGAGCGCGGGATCAGCTTTGGTACTCAGAGGACTTGGTGTGATGCGTCGTCGTCACCGGCACTCACGCCGGCAATCAGGCGCCTAACATACGCCTTGGGCGGTGGCGGAGGCAGAATGGGAGGGCTAGGGGTAGGGGGGCTCTAGCCCCCTAGCCCCCATGCTGGATCCGCCACTGGCCTTGTGGAGGACTTGGCCACGATCGTGGCCATGGCGATTCATTCATCCATCTACCTGACATCGCTCGAGGTGGAAGACGAGGCAATCCAGCACTTCCTCATCGCACTGGCTATGGTCTTGCCGGGCCCCATGGGCCATCTGATCTAGAAGTACATCTAAATGGGCCCGACCTCGCAATGATTCTACTTGCTTGTCCTCGTGCAACGTGTCGTCTTTGTGTTGTCCTAAATACCACGTACTCCTACTCCATTGTGTTGACCTAGGATTTCCACCTCCCTGCAACTGGGATAGAAGTTATCTTGTATGTCTGTTTTCTGTACTGTGTATGTACTGAGATCCGAGCTTATGTCAGAGTGAATGGAAAATAAACCGATCGTGTATTCTGTATATTGAGATGAAACGAAATACAACGAATCGGACAGGATATCACACATCAGGAAGCAATATGAAGGTCCAGGATTGAAGCAACCACAGCTGCAAGGAGACAGGAACATTCCACTTGTGAATTATTGTTTTTCTTTCCGGAATACGGGAGAGCAAAGTGCCTTGCCTTGACTTCATTCGTAACCGTGCCTGACTATTGCAGGAGGGAGTACTCCAACACGCAAACAAAGCCACGCATGTGTGATGTGTGCAGCAGAGTAGATCAGGACATGGAATGAGATTGCGATGCTGTGTTCCCCGGGCAAGACCAGGGCTAGACTCCGTACGCCCGCGCCGCCTCAAACCATTGCCCACCCACACAGAGAAATGAGCCAAGCTCCATCCGTCCAGAAAACACCTGGAAATGCATTTGTCTGCCCAAACGGGGCCGCTCGTCCTGTCCTCATAACACACTCGATCTACTCTCTGTTCTAACAAGAAAAAATCTATCTTTTCTCACCAGCAGTTTTCTTCTTGACAGTTGAGACCTGGCCATCCAGCTCAGCAATCAGCAGGATGGAACGGAACGGGATGGCAATGGTGGACACGTCCGACGACCACTGGGAGCCCATTTCAACACTGAACAAACACAATTCCCATTCATGAATGTGCAGTGTTGAAATGGGTCGCAAGCTCATTCATGTCCTGCTGCCACCGTCGCCGCCGCTCGAGGACGTCAAGGGCACTGAGCTGCCTCGGCCTGCCCGCCCGGCTCCGAGTCGCCCGACCTGCTGCCGGCAAAGGGCGCTCGTTTTGGCCTGTACTAGTAAAGGCAAGGTGCTTACTGAGGAGGAGGCCGACGGGGAGGGCGAGAAGCTCGCCGCGCGCCGCGGCCGGCTGCCAAGTGAGCGTGGGAATTTGATTAAGACAAGTGATCAAAGTTGGGGTTAAAAAAGTCGAATCACTACAGGAGATGGGTAGTTCGCCGTGTGTCCAGGGCACACGGCAAAGAGCCAAAAACACTCGGCGAAAGATTTGCCGACGATAGGACACGGCAAAGACCCGACGGCGAACGTTATAGACGGCAAAGGCCTCCTTTGCCGTGTGCCAAAGCTCGGGCACACGGCAAAGCGTTTGCCGTGTGTCAAAAGGCCGCACACGGCAAAATAAAATAACAGACAACGCGGAATGGTGTGGGACTATGGCTTTGCCGTGTGCCTCTCCATGCAACACACGACAAACATTATTTTACAAAACAGGTCCAAAAGCATAGCAAACAAAATATTTTTTTTGAGGAAGACCACCAGTCAGCCACTATACCCCGTCCTCGTCATTATTTCACAACCACCAGTCAGCCACTATACCCCGTCCTCGTCATTATTTCACAAGTCGTGCATTTTTTCATGAAATTCCGCACAATAGCGCGCCGCCGGGATTCGAACCGCTGACCTTCAGCTCACGCGTTGCCTCCTCTTCCACTGCACCACATACTGATATGCGTCCATATTCCATTTTGATTCAACTCGTATTATACCAAACTGAGAGTAAATTACTTGTTTGAGCCTCTAAACGAATCAAATAGAAAAGTTGTCAACTACAAAGTTTCATAACTTCTTGCAATATAAAACTATGTTTTTGGAAGTTTCTCGATCCGAGGTCATTTGCAAAATTTAGAATTTCAAATTTGAAAAATTCAAACATTGACAAGATGATTTTAAATGAAATAGTTATCAACTACAAAGTTTTCTAACTTGTTGTGGTCTACAACTTTCATTATGGGAGTTTCTCTGTACGAGGTTATTTGTAAACGCTCAAATTTGAAATTTGATAAATTCAGACCTTCTTTATGTTGGCAAAATTAATTCAAATTATAAAAAGTTTAACTACAGAGTCTAATAACTTTAGATCATCTAAAACTTCTATTTTGGTAATTTGTTCATTAAAGAAAATGATAGTAATATTGTGCACAAATATCATAATCTCTTATCTAGTTTCATGAAACTATATGAGATCGATAGATTTTTTTTGCCGCACAAGGGCCGATGCTCATGACTTTGTCGTGTGCCAAGCGTGTGGCACACGGAAAACTATGTGTTTGCCGTGTGCTAGCCTCGAGGAACATGGCAAACACATACTTTGCCGTGTGCCATTTTATTGCCGTGTGCTTTTCTTTGGCACACGGGAAATTGTTTGTTTGCCGTGTGTCCGAGAAAAAGCACACGGCAAGTACCAGACACACGGCAAACTACGAGTTTCCCGTAGTGAACGACTTATAATTTTGGGTGGAGGAAGTAGTTATTATCTGTCTAAATTGTAGATGGATTATAACACCGCTAAATTAGTTCAAATTAGTTTCCATAGCTGTCCACGTGGTGGTAGTTGGACTGCTCGTTTCAGATCTGGTCTCCACTTACCAAGCGCATTAAGCCCTGATCAGTGCGATAGCGTGCGCGCTCGCAACATGGACAATCCCAACTCAAACTTTATGATTAATTATATTGCTATGTAGGCATTTTACTGATGTGACAAGTTATTTAATGAGAAGCTGTTAGACACCAAGTCTACACATAAAACGAGAGAAATCTAATTCAATGATGGGAGAAAAACATGGTTGAATGATTAGATAGACTTCAAGATACAATATACATTGGAGGCTATGGTTTTTTGTGATAAAGTCTTTGACATATAGATAGAGTCTGGGTTAGGACTACCGTGAACCATCCGCGAACTTATGCAACTGCAACAAAATCAAGCGTCAAAACTAAGCAAATAACATGTCACATGGGACAGCATGTTGTCCGTTGGCCTCAACATTGTGACCTTCCTGTGGGTCGTGTCGCCAGCTGCCGCCGAGCTCAAGGGCATCGTGGTAGACTGGATGGGTAAGCTACTCGATCTACCGCAGTGGTTACTCTTCTCTGGCTGTGGCGGTGGCGTCTTGCAAGGTGTGGTGTGGCACGCTCGCCGCTGAAGGAATTTTTGTGCCTCATACATGCTTTTTCGTAGAATATGACCTTCAGAAAGCAAGCTGCCAAAAACTGTCAATATATTATCGAAGGCTACTTGACTCAGGTTATACTGAGACTTTAGAGCCATTAATCATGCAATGTCATTCAATTGGGAAACCTTGGTATGCCTGTGAAGGCGCTTCTGTGTCACAGACAACATGTCCTGTCTTAATACGCTTTTGCGGTTGATTCGGGCTTCTCCTCCCTAGGTCCTTCATCGAAGCAAGGTTTTCTATACCGCAACAGTACCAGTTTTTTTTAAAAAAAAACTGGACCGTAAACCGGTCCTACCGACCGGTTAGCCGAATGGACCGATTTGGTAGGTTCGGTTAGGGGCGCTAAACCGGGACCTTTTGCTGCCGGGTCCGGCTCAGTTTTAGCGGGAACCGTAGGAACCAGACCGATTTGAACCGGTATAAAAAACCCTGCATCGAAGTGTGCTTGATGATAGTCATTTAACATATCTCTTACCCCGACATCAGAATCATAATCCATGATGTGTTGTCTCACGACCTCGTCTCACATAGCCATGGAAGATCCACCGGGTATAACCAGCCATAAATCCATACTTGACAAGATGTTTATCGATGGTCGCACGTGTTTGTCCTTTCCGGTTTGCTACTACAAGGACACCAAGTAGGACTAGCTCCTTCTTTAGCCGCATGTTCGAAGAAACCTTCCGTCTTGTCAATCCACTCATCGGTATACTCATTGTTGCTTGAGCGACTTGTGTGCATCCACTCATGATCGTCCATACTTTTAACATATCAACGGTAACATAAAAATCGACTGGATCTACACATTTTCATGATGAGTAAAAAGATGCCTAATGTCTATTTGAGAAGGCGAAATGACATGTTTTTCCCCTAAAAAATGCCTTCTAAAGGTATTCTAGGTGTATTGATAAATGCCTAAGACTATCTTTCAAGGTGATTTTACGAAGGTTTCCAGAAAACGCCTCAGTATCTTACTTTGGAGGCGTTTTTGAAAAGTGCCTTGTATGACTTTTCCCTTCATCGAAGACCTTGGCGTTTTTTAAAGTGCCTTGAAAAGCCTTTTGAGGTGTTTTTAGACCCTACAGAGGTGTTTTAAAGTGCCACCAAATGAAGTGTCTCCAGTGGTGGTTTATATGTATGCTATGAGCCTAGGGTATCCAACGCACGGCAAATTTCGCCCAGAGTTTTTTTTTCCCTCGTTAAAAAGGACATTTGCTGTGTGCCCAACATATTGGTCTCGGTAAAGATTGGTGCACATGACAATATCTTTGGTTTTTCGGTAGTGAGATACTCCCTCCGTCCCTTAAAGAATGATGTTTTAGCGTTTAAAATTTTTCTCATAAAGATTGATGTTTTGGCATGCATGTATAACAAATTAGGAATATCTTATGCATGCAAGCTTAAAAGAAAACTGATTTACCTCCTAAAATGGCATTTATCAGGGACACATGCGTCTTTCTTTTCTACTGTTAATTTATCTGAAAAATCCTAAAGCATCATTCTTTAAGGGATGGAGGGAGTACTAAACACACTTTTTGGCGGGTTGATATTAATGAACACACAGATGAAGACAGGTAAGATCTTACGCAACTTACATATATACTCCATGACAGTCCTCATTCCTCTCAGCAAAAGGAAAAAAAAAAAGTAATACATTCATGACTCGACAAAAGGAACACACAGAACACAGGCATGCTTGCCTGAAATCGGTGATTACGACTGGGCTGGTTACTACTCTCGACCATACTTTTTTGGCCGCTTATTTTATTATTTTACTGACTACTACTACTCGCGATTACTCGCTGATCCGTTTTATGTGCCATTGATCTCTCTCTCCCTCCTGGATCGGGAGGTCGTTGTGCACAAGACCGGCGTCACGCTCTGGCCACCTGCTCAAAGGACTTGAGCTTCCAGTTCTCCGACCCCACGCCCCACACGAGCGCCCGGCACTTGCCCAGCGGCGGCCCCACGCGCAGCACGAGCAGGTAGTCCGTCCCGCCGTCCTCCGCGTCCCGCGTGGACACCGACTCGACGCGCTCCACCTTGGGCACCGGCTTGATCCCGTGCCAGAAGCTGTGCACCATCACCGCGAACCTCCCCACCTTCAGGTAGAACGCGGCGCGCTCCGCCTCCGTCATGTTGTGGCGGCCGCCGCCGTGGCTGCTATGCTCCGCCAGCACCCGCTCCTCGACCTGCAACGCAGCCGTGGCGGCGCCATCTCCCGGCACGGCGTGCACGCCACCGGAGCCCGAGGCGGGCGCGGCGGCGAGGAGGAGGAACACCAGCGACCACGGCCTCATTGCGCCTCGATATATATAGCTACCTAGGCTAGAGCAGTAGTAGAGCTACGATATGGTTTGAGGTGTGGTTAGTTGCATGGGAAGGGCCACACGTATTTATAGCGAGGCTGCCGTGCATTGGCGATCCATGAACGACGACGCATAGATGGCCGTGAGGGCGTGATTTGTGGCGCGTGCGTCCGACGGCGACCTCGTGTCAAAACGACAAGTGGGCGCTGAGTCTTCGGGCGTCACGAACGCCGAGGCAAGAGAGGACACGCGGGGAAAGGGGGTCTTCGGCTTGAGATGCCAGCAACGTGAACGCATATAGGCTTCGAGTGGCCCTGATATTGACCGGAGATGTCATTAGAGACGACCCTACTCCAGCAATGTATACACATAATATAATATGCATGCGGCTAGAGGTGTATAATATAGCTAGTCATATCGCGAGCAATTCCTGGACGTCAAAGACACGTCGGTAATTGTTAGCAACCGTACCGGGTCGATACTAACTGAATGGATAGAGGTGGGGTAACAGGGGTAGTAGAGCAGCAACATCAACAGATGGAGAGGAATTAGAGATATACATCAGGATCTTGAGGAAAAGAGGGAAACCACAGGTTGAGACTCTGAATATTCATGGATGGTGTTCCCTGTCATGCCTCCCTCCCTAGTGCCTGCTCTTTGTAATCTGAAGCCCATGTTCGTTGCTGACTTGTTGCGGCCCATGGCCTATAGTGCCACCGGCCCGGCCCAGCATGGACTCCTAACAGTAGTACAGCCCTCCTACCAGAGCTTGCGCGGATCCAGTTTCTACGGAATTCATATCGAATGGGAGAGTGCAGGGTCCTCCCTTCAACTGGAGTGCTGATATTGCACGATCAGATATTGCACTGAGACTGTGACTGTGTCCCCTTCATCTATATATATAGCTCATCCGGGCCAGTAGTATGCTGATAGTATCAACAAGCAAAGTAGACATGTCAAAATAAATAAATCAATTATCCGAATCGCTCAAGCTCAATCCTGAGATATAAGGACTCCAAGAATTTAAGACGAAAATTAAATAACTTCCATGCTACCAGAACTTAAATATAACCCATATGTGCCATTGAAAAATATAGCTTTCCTTTATCTATCGGTTTTAATTTTTTTATCCCTTACATGCCATTGCTGTTAAATTGCGTCAAAATGACCCAGCAAAATTAAACTTAATGTGGACAATAGTTTTATTGTTAGGAGACGTACTCCACACTAATCCACATGAAGTGTGCTATAAATATAATAGATATCCTAAAACTTATAAAGGTAGAAAGATCCTGCCATTTATATATCTAATAGGCTATAATAATCAATGACAGTACAAGGGAGTATATTAACTACTACAAAAACCTTCATATATAGCAGACCTCTGGCAACACATATGTCAACCATTGCAAGTATCACAATAGCAATGTTTAGCAAGTGTTTGCAGCATGTCACCAATCCAAAGTGATGAAAGCCTTTCTTCATTTTTTAGTAAACTACAGCAAAAACAACAAAAAAAGTCCAAATTACTACCCTCTGCTATAGCCAAATTCCACATAACCCCCTAAACTATAACATTTGGTTAATTTACCCCTTAATACAATTTGTCTCTTTTATTTCTCCATACAAAGTGTGGTATTAGGTTCAAATTTAGTGAGACGATAGTAAACAACGTAACCCGCGTTAGAAAAATATAATATATTCTTTTTGTCATTGATTCGATAGTCTGTGATATTTAACTTTAAATTAATACTTTGGATACAATATTGTATGGAAAATAACAATAAAAATAATAATATATATTTTTACATACTTTATGATTTCCAATACAACCACGCAAAATTTTATATTGAAATTAAATTTGTGTATTAAGAAACGAAAAAGATAAACCATACTAAGGGATAAATTGAACCAAATGGCATGGTTTAGGGGATAAATTGAACAAAATGGCATAGTTTAGGGGGTAAATTGAACCAAGAAATAATCCAGGGGGTTACGTAGACTTTGGCTTTACTTGAGGAGAGTAATTTAGACTTTCTCCTAATTTAAACATGCAACCTCTTGTTACCTTTTCTACTGCTGCAACAATCACACTATTACAAAAAACATTTTAGGAGACACTAAAAAAGGTCTTTGAGGCGTACAGAAAAAAATGTACACCTCTGTTAATGCTGGTGATTAACAGAGGCGGGTATTTTTTTTATTTTCAGAGGCGGATGTTTTAAAACAACCGCCTCCAAAAATAGCCTATTTTAAGAGGCGGACGTTATAAGTCGTTCGCACTTAAAGGGCCCGCCTCCTAAAATCCCACGGCAAAAACCTAAGCCCAGAAAAGCCCGTTAGAAACCAGATATATAACCCTAGACCTGAGCATTTTACGGGCCGGACCAAATTTGGGCCGGGTCAAGAAAAAGCCTGGTTTATTTTGGGCCGAAAATTTGTGCCCACGCCGATCCCATGGGCAAGTTCGGGCCGAGTTTTCGGGACGCACTCAGGCCGGGCTGTGGGCGGGCTCGGGCTTCCCGTCCTTTTTTAGTTGAAAAATAAATGAAATTAATCATCAGGGCGGGCTCGGACCGGCCCGAATTTTTTTCGGGCTTGGTTTTCGCTGCCCAGTCCCATCCCATTAGAAGGCATGGGCGGGCCAAAACCCACCGGGCTCTGGCCAGGCCCACGGGCCAGGCCGGGCAAAAAATGCTCAGGTCTATATAACCCTAACTCTAGGGTTTCACCCTTCACCTTTCTCTCTGCCCCACTCTCTCTCGCCCCTCACCCAGGTGGCGCAAACGCCTCTGCTTCCTCCTCCCCTCCTCCATCCCCACAGACCTCTGCCTCTCCTGTGCCTCTCCCATGCCTCCGCCTCCTCCGCGGCCTTGAGACGGTGGCGGCGCATGGAACAACGAAGGTTCACGCGGCGCGGCGACACAGAGAGGGCTCAATGGCGAGGAGAGGGCTGCAGTAGCGTGGATCCTGCGCCACCCCCTTCTCCCTCGCGCTGGTGCCTCGACGGCCGTGGATCCGATGATGGCGGCCTCAGTAGTCGTGGATCCGGCGATGGCTGCCTCGAGGGCGCTAGATCCGGCGATGGGGGTCTCGGCGGCCGTGGATACGGCGATGGCGGCCTCGGTGGTCGGCGATCTGGCCCTAGCGACCTTGGCGCTCGCTGGTTACAGATCCGGCGGCGGCGCCGATGGGCTCGGCGAGCCCATGACGGGCTCGTCGGGCTTTTCTTTTTTTTGTCTGATTTTCGGATGCGGGCAGAAATCTGCCTCTGTTAATCTTGATTAACAGAAGCGCATGGTCGGAGGCGGACGCAAAATCCGCCTCCGAAAATACAAAATGGCCGTCTCCGAAAATCATTTTCGTAGTAGTGTCAGACATTGAGACCGTTTTATTCCAGATCAGGCTCATAATTTAACTATTCATCATAATGAAAAAAGATGCATCTAAAATCATATAAAAAGTTTCTCACTAGACCCTAGGTCTTCTTATCAATCTTTATAATCGATGTGTCTACCATTGCCACAATCTGCCCTCGAACCCTAAGTTTCCTCCCTGTACATGCCGTATCAACTGTACGCACACAAGTTTTGGTGCCTTTTGGTCCTGACGAAGCACATTGCTTTATCTTCCTCTGCTCCTACCTTTCTTCTCTTCCACATTCTGCATGGGCTACTTGTGGCCACAGGGGCAGACGGAAGCAGCTTAGGGCCACCCCATAGGCCGAATATGCTAAATTTTCTGAGCCTTCCTTGCTACAGTATTCACATTGTGAAAATTCAGCCCACACCGGCCCTAGTGGTCGCAGCTCCACAACTAGTCTGAGCAAACAAAAAACGCCAATTTAGGTGTGGCGCTATCTTTCCTATTTGTTTTCTGATTTGCAAGAAACAAAACTTTTTGACTGTCCTGTATACACTTGTATATATAAAGTTCAGTCAACTTGTAATTATTGGCTCTCCACTGCCTTGAAAATTATGCCTCAAGTATACCTCTTAATCTTGTTTCCACTAACCTATTGTTGGAACATCTGTGGTCTTTTGTTTTCTTTGTTGAGTTGAGCACTATGTAGCAGATAGCTTAATATATGTAGTTGTGTCAAATGACCTTCAAAACTTGAGAACTGTTCATTGATTTTAGAATTCACGGGTTAGAAATTGAGAATTTTATACCGTGCGTTATCTTTACCAAATTAGTTCTGGTAATGTATAAAGTAGAAATTAAATATGATAGTTTCATAAAAAAATCTGTTACATTATTGTTATATTGCCAAATATTATATTTTCCTTTTTTATTATGATCAAAGTTAAGAATGTTTAAGTTAGAACAAATATATTATAAACGTTGCTATATCCTGTAATGGAGAAGTATTACAGTTGCAACGTAGTCTGTGGCACTGTTGTGGATCTTCTCTAAAAGGTGCGTGCTTTTTAAATCATTCGTGAACATATAGATGAGCAAAGTAGATGCCATCGCGACAACTTATTAGCAGGTGGGAGAAACTTATTATTTCATAATAATACAGATACACTACATCGATCACGGGGTCAATTAGATACGCCAAAACAATTGGAATACCCACTCTCTGTAATATCAAGCATGAAGCACCGTACCACCACAAAACTGAAACAACGACGAGCAATAATCAGCACAACAGGATGAACTGACCCAGCCACCCAGGCATAGTACTAGGTGGCTAGCCCGGGCACACGACAATAATGCAACGGATATACTGCGCTAGTACTAGTAGTATAGTATATATATAGCTATCGATCTATTTGGTGGCGTTGAAGCTGAGGAGCTTCCATGTCTTGGACTCGGACCCCGGGATGCCCCACACCGTGGACACATACTGTCCAGAGCCGCCGGTGCCGTTGGTTGCGGCGAGCACCATCCAGTAGTAGTTGGCGCCGCCACCCGCCGGCGCGGACCAGCACTGGTACGTGGTGACGTAGCTCATCGGGATCATGTAGGCGATCTTGTACACGTTCACCGCGAACTTGCCCACCTGCCTGATGAAGTCGCTGCTGGCGTCCTCCTGGGTCGTGTACCCTGCCGGTGGCGACGGGGCGGCCTGCACCACGGCCACCGTGGCAGCGGCCACGAGGAGGGCTGCCACTAGCACAGCAGCGGCCGTCGAACACGATTGCTTCTTCATGGCTGATCGATCGATCGGCCGACGGCTTGCTGTATGTACGTAAAAGCTAGCTGTGCTGCAGCTAGCTAGGGCTCGTACGCACGTACAGCTCGCTGTGTCCTAGCGAGCGAGCTAGGAGAGCTCTGTGAGCGAGATGGTGTGTTTGCTGGTGAACTTGTGTGGTGGCGTGGAACGGCAGACGATGGTTCGGCTATATATAGCCGTGACAAAGGCCGGAGCCAGGTGGGTCTAGAGGCATCTAGCTGCCCGTAGCTAGGGTTGCCAAAACTAGGAAGCTTCCACTGCGTTCGTAGGTGCCCCGGAGCAACACAATTACAACAGCTGGAGTGTAGAAAGTAGAAACCAGTGTGAACTGTGAAGTACTACCACTGAGTTACGTTCTACGGGCCAGGGTTCATGCAATGCCAGCTGGACATGTTCTTCACCAGCGCCGATCGATGAGGCAAGCACGTCGGTGCATGGGTGCTTGTGATCGAGGAGAACGTGGAGATCAGCGCGGCGAGCTAGTTTAGTCTCCAGGTTTACGCGGTTCGCTGGTTTTGCTTCTCGGGGGCAGGGTGGTACCGCGCGGAATAACGAAGCCGCGCCGGGCACGAGCGTTCGAGCGCGCCGGCCGAGCTTGATCGATCGAGCCCCCGGCGGTCAACTGCTCGTACGCACTGGACGGCGCATCGGCCGTGACGCCGCCGTGCGCCGGTGGTGGTGGAGAGGAGAGGCGATCGATGCCAGCGAGCTAGCTAGCTGGCCATGTCGGCCAGGCTCTGGTCGATCGATCGAGCATCGGCTAGCTAGCTACTCCTAGTCCTAGGTAATGAGCTAGTTGGGGTGTGGATGTGAATTTTGTGATGGGCCATCGGATGAACTTCGATCGGCACGTGCTTCACGTACTACATGGAGAGTGCGCCTGATCGAGTGGTACGCTTTAGCTAAGCCCTGCCCAAAAGTCAAAACAGCTGCACGTACACGTATTCGGCCTAGGACGATGTAAAATAAGCTCTAGTTGACCCATTAGATGTCAAAAAGAATATATGGACATCTTTGGATGCGCAGTTAGTGAGGCCCCCTTTACGGTATCTTGGAATTCCAATGCATCACGCACGAATCCGCAATAAAGATTGGAAACTTATAGAGGAGAGATTTGAAAGGAAACTGGGTACATGGAAAAGCAAGATGCTCTCTTATGGAGGCAGGCTAACGCTAATAAACTCGGTGCTAAGCAATCTCTCTATGTATATGATCTCCTTCTTTCAAATCCCAAAAGAAATTATTAAGAAGTTGGACTACTTCAGGTCTAGATTCTTCTGGCAAGGAGATGGACATAAAAGGAAATATAGATTAACAAAGTGGAGTATTTTGTGTAGACCAAAAGACCAAGGAGGTCTAGGAATTTTGGATTAGAAATCCAAAACAAATGTCTTTTAAGTAAATGGTTGTTCAAGCTCATAAATGAGGATGGACTTTGGCAACAAATCCTAAAAAACAAATATTTAGGTTCCAAAACTATATCCCAAGTAGAGAAAAAGCCAGGGGATTCACATTTCTGGTCGGGCTTAATGGAGGTTAAGAATGAATTCCTTCAATATGTAACTTTTAAACCTAGAAATGGGGAACATATTAGATTTTGGGAAGACAAGTGGCTAGGAAACACTAGCTTCTGTGCACAGTACCTAGCTCTCTACAACCTGGTAATTAGGAAACATGTTACAGTGAAAAAGGTCATGTCTTTGACTCCACTGGACGTGTCCTTTCGGAGAGCTTTGAGGGGGGATAATCTTAGGAATTGGCATGAGTTGGTAAACAGGATAGCAACTATCCAATTGGTAGATCAGCCGGATATGCTTATTTGGTCTTTACAAAAAAATGGAATCTTCTCTGTCCAATCAATGTACAGAGCGGTTCTTGATGTAGGGGTCATTCCTATTAACACATTCTTGTGGAAATTAAAACTTCCCCTTAAAGTAAAAGTCTTCATTTGGGCTCCTCCACCGAGGGGTTATTCTCACTAAAGATAACTTGACTAGACGAAACTGGCATGGAAATAAGAAATGTTGCTACTGTAGTAACGAAGAGACTATACAACATCTTTTTTTTATTGTCAGATGGCTAAGTTGATTTGGAGAATAATCCATACTACCTTTGGTCTACATAAACCGAATAATGTTATTCATATGTTTGGGTCATAGATACAAGGGATAAAATGGAGGAAAAAAAAGCTTGTACTTACAGGAGTAAGCGCAGTTTGTTGGGCCATGTGGCTAAGTAGAAATGATATTGTTTTTTGATAAAAACAAACCCACAATCTTCCTTGTAGATACTTTTCAGGGCTACTCACTGGATCAGACTCTGGGCCTTATTACAGAAGGAGGAGGACCGAGAAACTATTCTAGGAGCATGTGAGGCTTTGGAGACTATGGCAATGGATATCTTTGCGAAGAACAGGTGGCGTTTTAGTAATAGAATTTGCTTCTAAATCGCTACCTTTTATCTTTCTAAGTGGACATGTGTGGTTCCTTTTGTAATAATGGCTGGATATATGCTTGTAGAGGCCGGAATAATAATATTCCTTTATCTAAAAAAGATCTGGTGGATCTATTGCGGGTTTACTGCTTGTTTGGCGCGGTCAAATTTGATATACTAGACCGCAATTTGCATGCACAGTTATTTCCTGCCATTGTGGTCCTAGCTAGTAATGTGCTTGCTGTGTGTAGGCGTGTAGCAAGGATGCATCAACTGTCCACGACTGTTTGATTCTCAAAACTCGAGGTGTCCATGTAGGGAAACGGGTAGGCTATGCTAGCTAAAACAATTTTAACCTACCACGTAAACCCAGGAACCTTGCGAGTAGAAGATCACATATCGTTACCACTAGACACGCGGATGCAGCGGAACCGTCTCGGTGTAGGAGAGCGCGTCGATGTGGCCGGCAGTGCAGTTGCTAACGTCCGTCTGGTCCGGCTCGTCCTTGTGCTCCAAACGTAGAACCTCCGAGGTATCCACACGTACGGGAAGGATGCATCGCGGTCCGGACTGCTAGGTCTGCGAGAGCAACGGGAGGAGCGGGCGTGGAGGGCGGCAGCGGCCAAAAGGTTGTGGAACCCCTAGCCCCTCCCACGTATATATAGGGGTACTAATGGGCTTCTATATAATAGGCTCAATAGAAACCCTAATCCCTCATGGATCAATATCCCTTTGGGCCTTAAGTGGATCCAATCCAATTGGCTTTAGGGCATATATCCAACAGTTGACCACTTGCACTAAAGACAATCTTATAGGCAAGCGTTTCAACATTCCAACCCCTTAAGTGTATGACCCTATGGGTTCACATGCAAATAGACATGGCCCGAGTACTCCTACTCGGTCCAATAGTTAGTAGCGGCCTCTAGCAAGACATACTAACTCCTATAAGCACGTAAAGATCATATTGGACGAACCATCACAACGTATGTACAAGCTCTTCCTATTGCCTCACGATACTTGGTCTAGCTCCAAGCTGACCACTCTTTCTCGATAATGTGAATCAGATCCTTTCACTGGTTAACTTTTAACCGTTGCACGGCCATGCATTTCTTGATCCGATCACTCGAGGGGCCCAGAGGTATCTCTCTCTTATAGAGAGAGACAAATCCCATCTTGACTGTCCAAGCCTCACAACAAGCTTCACAACAAACCCGAAAGCTACCTTTATAACTACCTAGTTACGACGTAGCGTTTGATAGCCACTGAGTAAGTCTATTCACATCTTAAAAACAAGCGACAATCTCAGGTCCAAGGACAAAGCATACATATTGTGCAAAGAGAGAACAATATTACAAAGTCTCATGTTGGGTCAATCCAGCCACATGTCATACATGCGCCCACACTATTAGTTTAACATCTCCATGTCCATGACTTGTGAAACATAGTCATCAACCATGACTAGGGACAATTTTAGAATAACCATACAAGTAAGAGTCCACAAATAATTCACATAATTGCCAATCAATACAAGTTGCCTTTCATGGATATTCGTTAAACAATCAACGTATCATGGATACAAAGAAATATCATCATCTTATGATAATCTCTAGGAATATTTCTAACAGTCTTCCACTTGTATTAGAGCTATTCTAGAAGATATCTAATACCCATAGCTCTTGTGTGGGCCTCATGCTTAGGCCGTGGGAGAGCCTTTGTCAAAGGATCAGCGACGTTCAAATCCGTATGTATTTTGCATATCTTAATCTCACCCCTTTTAACGAACTCTCGAATAAGGTGAAACTTCCGCATACATGTCTGTTCTTCTAGTGATTCCTTGGCTCCTTTGCCTGCGCAATTGCCCCACTATTGTCACAGAATAACTCCAGTGGGCTAGAAGCACCAGGGAACACACCAAGCTCAATGAGGAACTCCCTCATCCAAACACCTTCCCTCGCAGCTTCAAAAGCCACAATGTACTCGGCTTCTGTTGTAAAATTGGCCACAGTCTCCTGCTTAGAACTCTTCCAGCTAACAGCACCACCATACAATGTGAACACATAACCTGACTGAGACTTTGAGTCGTCTGGATCAGTTTGGAAGCTAGCATCGGTGTAACCTTTTACAACGAGCTGTTCCTCACCTCTATAGACTAAGAACATATCTTTAGTCCTTCTAAAGTACTTAAGAATGCCCTTCACATGTGTCCAGTGACTCTCACCTAGATCAGACTGATACCTGCTCGCTGCACTAAGAGCAAACGAGACATCTAGACGAGTACCTATCATGGTGTACATGATAGATCCAATTGCCGAAGCATATGGGGCCTTACTCATGCGCTCTCGCTCATCAGCCGTCAAAGGACACTGAGTCTTGCTGAGGTGTACGCCGTGTGACATAGGTAAGAACCCTTTCTTGGACTGTTCCATGCTAAACCGTTTTAGCATAGTGTCAATATAAGTATCTTGGCTTAATCCTATAAGCCTCTTTGATCTATCTCTACATATCCTTGCCCAGAATATATGCTGCTTCCCCTAAATCCTTTATAGAAAAACTATTTTTCAGTGAAGTCTTTACGGACTTCAGCATTGGAATGTCATTTCCAATCAATAATATGTCATCCACATATAAGATCAGAAAAGCAACAACGCTCCCACTTTCCTTCTTATAAACATAAGGATCTTTTTTGTTTTGACGAAAGCCAAACCCTTTGACCACTTCATCAAAACGAATATTCCAACTCCGAGATGCTTGCTTCAACCCGTAAATGGATTTTTGAAGTTTGCATATCTTTCCAGCATTAGTTGGATCGACAAAACCCTCAGGTTGTATCATATACACATCCTCTTCTAAATAACCATTTAGAAAAGTTGTTTTGACATCCATCTGCCATATCTCATAATCAAAATACGCAGCTATTTCCAGAATAATCCGAATAGATTTAAGCAATCGCCACCGGTGAGAATGTCTCATCGTAGTCAACTCCTTGAACTTGTCGAAAACCCTTTGCAACAAGTCGAGCTTTATAGACGTGAACATTTCCGTCCATATCTTTCTTCTTCTTATAGATCCACTTGCACTCTATGGGTCTAACACCCTGAGGCGGATTAACCAAGGTCCAAACTTGGTTGTCTTGCATGGAATCTATCTCGGATCTCATGGCACTCTGCCACTTCTCGGAATCTGGGTCCATCATTGCTTCTGTGTAGGTCATAGGTTCATCATTGTCCAATAACAATATGTCGCGCTCTGCCGTAATTAGGAGATTCATCCTTTTGGTTGCGCGACGTGCCCTATCCGACCTTCGTGGTAATGATGGTGTCTCTCCTGCCACGGGTACATCAACTTGTTCTGCTACATTAGCATCACTTGTCAATTCATGTCCCATTGGCTCATCTCGAACTTCTTTAAGATACACCTTCTCTCTACTTTTCTCACTTTTGAGAAACTCTTTCTCTAATAAAACACCATTCCGAGCGACAAACACTTTGCCCTCTTCTCGGTTGTAGAAATAATACCCCAAAGTTTCCTTCGGGTACCCCACGAAAACACACTTGTCCGATTTGGGTGTTAACTTATCAGACATAAGTCGCTTGACATAAGCTTCGCAACCCCAAATTTTTAGAAAAGACAAAGTGGGAGTCTTACTAGTCCATATCTCATATGGTGTCTTAAGTACAGACTTTGACGGTACCCTATTAAGTATGAAAGCTGCTGTTTCTAGAGCGTATTCCCAAAACGATAATGGTAGTTCTCACTGGCTCATCATACATCTAACCATGTCCAACAAGGTTCGATTACGTCGCTCGGATACACCATTTATTTATGGCGTTCCAGGCGGCGTAAGCTGTGGAACAATTTCACAAATCTTTAGATGACTGCTAAACTCGTGGCTCAAATATTCACCTCCACGATCAGATCGTAAAGCCTTAATTTTCTTGCCACACTGATTTTCCACTTCGTTCTGGAACTCTTTGAACTTTTCAAAAGTTTCCGACTTATGCTTCATTAAGTAGACATAGCCATATCTACTAAAATCATCAGTGAAAGTTATGAAGTATTGGAAACCACCTCTAACTGTCGTGCTCATTGGTCCGCACACATCAGTATGTATGAGTTCCAACAAGTCTAATGCCCTTTCAGGAAAACCTGTGAAAGGCACCTTGGTCATCTTGCCTAGCAAACAAGCTTCACATGTCTCGTATGATTCAAAATCAAACGAAGTTAGGAGCCCATCAGAATGGAGCTTCTTCATGCGTTTCTCGTTTATATGACCCAAATGACAATGCCACATATAGGTAGGACTTAAATCATTAGGCCGAGGCCTTTTAGCACTTACATTACAGATAGGCACATCATCAAGATTTATAATAAATAACCCATTCAAAATGGATGCAAAAGCCACAAACATGCCATTCTTAGAGATCACACAACCATTGTTTTCACTCGCAAATGTATAACCATCCTTCATCAAACATGAAGGAGACACAAATGTTTCGACTTAAACTAGGAACAAAATAACAATTATTTAACTCCAAAATAAATCCTGATGGGAGGTGAAGTTGCATCGTTCCGACGCTCAATGCAGCAACTATTGCATTATTGCCCACGCGGAAATCAACCTCTCCTCGTACCACGCTTCTACTTCTTATCATTCCCTGCATCGAATTGCAAATATGAGCAACCGATTCGGTATCAAATACCCAAGAATTGATATAAGAATTAGCGAGGAAAATCTCTGTAATATAAACATACAATGTACCTGATCCGGAAGTACTCTTACTTCCTTTCTTCTTCAAAGAAGCTAGGTACGCCTTGCAGTTTCTTCCAGTGACCAAGTTCATGATAGTGGAAGCACGACTTGTCTGGTTCTGGTCCATGCTTGGGACCAGGAATTGGCTTGGAGATCACATCTTTAGCCTTTCCCTTCTTCTTCCAATTGCCCATCTTCTTAAAGTTGGGCTTGTTTTGGACTGCCAACACATGGCCGCTAGCTCCTTTCTTAATGTCAGCCTCTGTCGTCTTAAGCATACCACACAACTCATTCAAGCCCCTCTCCGCCCCATGCATATGGTAGTTCGAGATGAAGTTCCAATAACTGGGTGAAATGAATGCAAGAATGAAATCAGTGGCCAACTCTTGGCCAAGTGGGAAGCCTAGCTTCTCCAACCTCTGAGAGTAACCAACCATTTTGATCACGTGTGGTCCAACGGCTGCACCTTCTGCAAGCTTGATCTCAACAAAGGCCTTAGAGACATTGAACCTTTCAGCCCTAGCCTGAGTCTGGAACATTTCCTTGAGAGCTATGATCATATCATAGACAGCATAGTTGTCGAGCTGTACTTGCAGCTCGGGTTCCATGCACGCAAGCATAAGGCCGCCCACTTCAAGATCAAGATCACGTGCTGCCTTGTAAGCGAGCTTATTGTTGCTAGGTGCATCCGCATCAGGCCCATCGGGTAATGGGCTGTCTAGAACTTCTTCCTTTTTCTCAGCCCTGAGAACAATTCTCAGGTTGCGGATCCAATCCGCATAGTTAGTCCCATTCAGTTTGTCCTTCTCAAGGACCGAACGCAAAGTAAATGGTGTGTTGTTTGGTGCCATTGGTCTACAACAAAATATATGCAAAATACTAAGACAACGTATCCATGATGAAGTAAATAAAATTAGTTCTTAACTGAATCCACTCCCATTAAAATTAATATCCCTCTATTGATATTTAGTGATTCAGGATCCACAACCAACAAGTCGACTAGTGAGCTTTAGCATCACCGCTAGAAGACATGGTAGATCGGTAAGCAACTCTTCGCTAATCATATCACATATGACTCCTGTTGTTGGCTGACATCTCTATGTCTCGGTGCCCAACCTTTGTGCCCCAAAGTCCTTAACCGTTAAGATGACTTTGTCTAAGGTAACCAAACCTCATGCGAGTAAGTATCCGATATGAACCCATCTAGTCAAGGAAAACTAGTGGCACACTAATTTCATAGACCCACCACTAATTGTACAAGACATGACGGTGCAAGATTTGGGAGGGCACACAAGCTTAAATATTGCTGAGGGATCGTTCTACTTATATCATCGCATACATGAACTATAAAAATATCGCATGTAAAAGCAGAACAATAATAATAACAATCACATAGCATTAGTGACACAGTATGACCCATAACCACATGGTGATCTCCATCGCCATTGGAATGTTTATCATGTTGATATCCATCGCCATGAACCATGTGCGCCATCCTTTAGTGATGAGTCCTCCAAGAACTATCTAATGCATACTAGTAAATAAAATTACACATACGCGTTTGAATCATCACATGTTGGCACGCAGGCCATTACATTAAATTGACAATACATATGGCTCCAGCCGTATTGCCTAATCATAACACGCAGGATATGAATTTGTTACATACATGCATCACATACACATACGGACCATACCGATCACATGATTCCTGAAAAACAAGTTAGGCGATCCGACGTCCAAACTTAAATCGCAGAAAACTCCACCTTCCCGGCCGAATTTGGGAAATCTAATTTCACCGAAACTGCAAAGCAGTCATTGCCACATCTAAAATTTTCCGTAGATGAATGTTCATATAAAAATCGTCTCAATCCGAGTTTGTATGCAAAAGTTACGGCTGTTTTACCGAACAGCATGTTTTCGCATCTCTCTCGGCTCGGTAGTAGATATAATCTACTATCGCCACGCATCACATGCGCCTGAGACTTGACCTAGATTTGATTCGACCAATCACATTGATCTACATCAAGCAATGATTGGGTTTACATGCATCACTTAACTCCGATGGCGGATATCCGACCGGTAGGAGTAATTCATTACACGACCATCATAGCAAGATCACGAACCCGATCAAAATTCATTTACAACCAAGCATATCTTCATATGCTCATGACCTAGATAAAAAACTACGCAAGATGGTTCTGATACCACTGTAGGGAAATGGGTAGGCTACGCTAACTAAAACAATTTTAACCTACCGCGTAAACCCAGTAACCTTGCGAGTAGGAGATCACAGATCGTTACCACTAGACGCGCGGATGCAGTGGAACCGTCTCAGTGTAGGAGAGCGCGTCGATGTGGCCGGCAGTGCAGTTGCTAACGTCCGTCTGGTCCGGCTCGTCCTTGTGCTCCAAACGTAGCACCTCCGAGGTATCCACACGTACGGGGAGGATGCGTCGTGGTCCGGACTGCTAGGTCCGCGAGAGCAAAGGGAGGAGCGGGCGTGGAGGGCGTCGGCGGCGGTGGCCAAAAGGTTGTGGAACCCTTAACCCCTCCCACGTATATATAAGGGTACTAATGGGCTTCTATCTAATAGGCCCAATAGAAACCCTAATCCCTCATGGATCAATATCCCTTTGGGCCTTAAGTGGATCCAATCCAATTGGCTTTAGGGCATATATCCAACAGTCGAGACATGCTAAGGAGCCATATTTTGAAAACAAATTATGAGCATGCTAAGGAGCTACATTTTGGCCGGGTTAATTTGCTACATGGAATAATATGTAGTTCCTATAAATGTGCTATGAAATGTCACAATGTATGCACAAGAACGGAAGAACAGGGCCAAATTATATTGACGCAAAATTAAAACTCATTAGCATGGTGCGTAGAATGTTAGCTCTAACCGTGCCCAAAATAGTTTCTAAAATCTTGTTTTAGAAATTAATAGAAAAACTCCTGCTCCAAGTGATCTAAACTGGTGGCTACTTTTTCTAAACTCCAAAAAACAATGGGCTCTAGAGCCATTTTTTCATTCATAGAATGCACTCCCAATCATGAAACTAATTATTGGGAATTGTTGAAAAAAGTAGACTTTTTTTCTTCTAATAATTCTTAGCAACTTTGTAAAACCAGGGTTTTAATACTATTCTTTAGACATTTGTTAGAGTTTGTTTTAAGCATGAGACATTTGTTGGAGATGCCCTTGAGACACCCAAGCGAGTTTTTTTTGAGGGGGGCAGGCCAGTTATCGATAGTAAAAGTCCTTTTGTTGTCCCTCAACTACTGTCCTAGTCTGAGTTTCATCCCTCATCTATAAAACCGGGTATCCAATGTCCCTCATGTATCTAAACCGTTCACTTTTGGTCCCTCACCGGTTTCGAAGGTGGTTTTGGATGACGTGTTAGTGCGACACACAGATAGTCTTCTCCCCAACCCTCTTCTTCCTTCCCCTCCTCACGGGAGCTGAGCTCACGCGGGCCCGGGCCTGGGGTGGTGGCGGCGCGGCGGCGTGCTCCCGTGAGGAGGAGAGGAGGAAGAAGAGGGTGGGCAGAAGACTGCATGTGGGTCCCACTGCATGACACGTGGGTCCCATTGCCACGTCATCCAAACCGCCTTTAAAACCGGTGAGGGACCAAAAGTAAAGGGTTTAGATACATGAGGGACATTAGATACACGGTTTTATAGATGAGGGACGTAACTCAGACTTGGGCAATAGTTGAGGGACTCCTTATTGATATCCCTTCCCTCCGCGGGCCAGTGTTTTTGGGCCTTCTTGGTCTGGGTCCTCGCTTCTACCCTCTTTTGATTGGGCCAAATGGACCAATTGCACCGCAGAACGATGCCTCCCCCTTCCCGCCTGCTGGCTCTCCTCACCACCGGCAACCCGCCTCCGCTGCGCCTTCTCCTGCAGCTCCACGGGTACCTCTTAGTCTCCGGCCTCCTCTCCTCCCGTCTCGTCTCTGCATTCGCCCTCTCCGACATCGCCTCCCCGCGCCTGCTCCTCCATGCTCTTGCCCTCCTTTCTCCCCACCCTCTTCTTCCTCCTCCCCTTCTCACGTAGGGATGGCAGCGGGTCGGGTAAGGTGCGGGTAAGGCATTTACCCGCCCGCGAGCTTGCCCGCGGCTCCGATCTTTGCCCGCCTGCCAGCCTACCCGCGGGTAAAAATTCACGGTTGTCGGGTAATCTGTTACCCGCGGCTTCCTACGCTGCTGGCAGGAGGATCATCACCTGTCGCCGCACCCTCCATCGTCGTCGTGCGTTGCGCGTGCCACGTCCTCGTGTGCGGATGCGCCGCTGGCCACCGTGCGCCCACGCCTTCATGAGCCGCCGACCGCCGCGCCCCCTTGCGTCGCTGGCTGCCGCGCTCGCCACATGCAGCTGCGCCCTCTACGCCGCATGCTCACCGCATGTAGCTGCGCCCTCTACGCCGCATGCAGCCGCGATTCCGCGACTCAGTCTGAGAGAGAGGGGGAGAGAGAAAAACCATGCATAGGGGCGGTTGAGAGAGAAGCACGGGTTGGATTGGAGAATAAGGGTGGCGGTGGTGGCTGTGCGCCTGTGCATGCGGGGGGGGCTAGGGTTTCTTTTTGGACTGGGCCTTCACATTTAGATGGGCCTCAATGATTTTTTTGTCCGTTTTTTACCCGCGGGCGAGATTGGCTGCCCTTACCCGTGCCCGTCGGGTTGGTTATCCACGAATATCCGCGTCCGCGGGCAGAAGGAAGAAGAGGGTGGGAAGAAGACTGTCTGTGTGGGTCCCACAGCCACATCATCCAAACCGCGTTTAAAACCAGCGAGGGACCAAAAGTAAACGGTCTATATACATGAGGGACATTAGATACACAGTTTTATAGACGAGGGACGTAACTTAGACTTGGCGATAGCTGAGGGACTCCTTATTGATATCCCTTCCCTCCGCGGGCCGGTGTTTTTGGGCCTTCTTGGTCCGGGTCCTCGCTTCTACCCTCTTTCGATTGGGCCAAATTGACCAATTGCGCCGCAGAACGATGCCTCCCCCTTCCCGCCTGCTGGCTCTCCTCACCGCCGGCAACCCGCCGCCGCTGCGCCTTCTCCTGCAGCTCCACGGGCACCTCTTAGTCTCCGGCCTCCTCTCCTCCCCATCCGCCTCCCCCTTCGCTCCCCGTCTCGTCTCTGCATTCGCGCTCTCCGACCTCGCCTCCCCGCGCCCGCTCCTCCATGCTCTCGCCCTCCTCGCATCCCTCCCCACCCCGCCGGACACCGCGTCCCCCTACAACGCTGCCCTACGTGCTCTCTCACTCTGCCCGCACCCGCACCTCCTCGACCGCCACTGCTTCCCGCTCTACCGCGCCCTCCTCCGCTCCGGCTCGGCGCGTCCCGACCACCTCACCTTCCCCTTCCTCCTCAAGGCCTGCGCGCGCGTGCGGGAGCGCGTGTACAGCGGCGCCGCGGTGCTCGCGCACATTACCAGGCTCGGCTTCAACTCGGACGTCTTCGTGGTGAACGCCGCTGTGCATTACTGGTCGGTTTGTGGGTCCATGGTAGACGCCCGCAGATTGTTTGATGAAAGTCCCGTGAGGGACGTGGTCTCGTGGAACACCCTCATCGGAGGTTACGTGCGGAGGGGCCGCCCTCGAGAGGCGCTAGATTTGTTTTCGAGGATGGCGGAGGAAGGAACAGTGAGGCCAGACGAGGTCACGATGATTGGGGCTGTATCAGGGTGCGCACAGATGGGTGATTTGGAACTTGGGAAGAGGCTGCATGAGTTTGTGGAGAGTAACGGGGTGAGGTGTACTGTGAAGCTGTTGAATGCGGTGATGGATATGTATGTCAAGTGCGGCAGTTTAGAGCTAGCAAAGTCGGTGTTTGAAAGGATGGATACTAGAACTGTAGTTTCTTGGACAACAATGATTGTTGGGCATGCAAGGCTTGGGACGATGGAGGATGCACGTAATTTGTTTGATGAGATGCCTGAGAGAGATGCATTCCCGTGGAATGCTTTGATGGCTGGCTATGTACATAGTAAGCAGGGAAAGGAGGCTATCGCATTGTTTCATGAGATGCAGGAAGCAAAGGTGGATCCGAATGAGATCACGATGGTCAATCTCCTTTCTGCTTGCTGTCAGCTCGGAGCATTAGAAATGGGGATGTGGGTTCACCATTACATTGACAGACATCGGCTTTCTCTTAGTGTAGCTCTTGGCACATCTCTAGTTGACATGTATGCAAAGTGTGGCAACATCAAGAAAGCCATATGTATTTTCAGAGAGGTCCCAGAGAAAAATGCTCTCACTTGGACAGCAATGATATGTGGTCTGGCAAATCATGGACACGCAGATGACGCCATAGAGCACTTCCGGAAAATGATAGAGCTTGGATTACAGCCGGATGAGATTACATTCATTGGGGTTCTCTCTGCTTGTTGTCATGCCGGTTTGGTTGAAGAAGGTCGGGAGTTTTTCTCCCTAATGGACTCAAAATATCACCTCAAGAGGAAAATGAAACATTATTCATGCATGATAGATTTGTTAGGCAGAGCAGGGCATTTAGTTGAAGCAGAAGAGCTAGTAAACTCCATGCCTATGGATCCTGATGCTGTAGTTTGGGGTGCTCTGTTCTTTGCTTGCAGGATGCATGGTAATATCACTCTTGGTGAAAAGGCAGCAATGAAGTTGGTAGAACTTGATCCAAGTGATAGTGGAATCTATGTGCTACTGGCTAATATGTATGCGGAGGCAAACATGAGGAAGAAGGCTGACAAAGTGAGGGCTATGATGAGACATTTGGGAGTGGAGAAGGTTCCTGGATGTAGTTGCATTGAGTTGAATGGTGTAGTTCATGAATTTATCGTGAAGGATAAGTCACATGTGGACACTAGTGCAATTTATGACTGCTTACATGAGATTACGCTACAAATAATGCATACATCAGGCAGGATTGACATTTCAGCTACTGGCATCATGTAATATTTTCTAGCCTTGAAACTGCTGGCCGAGGTTTAAGAGATGGTATTCAGCTGTACTGCAGTTGCACAACCAGAGCATTTTTAGTCCTTTTGCAGCTTCTAGTTAACTGAGATAATGATTCTTCATGTTTATGAAGATAGTGATGTCCATGACGAATGCTAAAGGGAGTACAAGTTATAAAAAGGTATTTCTTTTGAACCTATAACTTTTTATAATTTACCATTACTTATCTTCCTGCTTTTTTTTACCTCCGCACTGTTCCTGTAAATTCTTACCATGAGCTAAATGGCCAGGGTGACATCTTATCACAGTCTCATTCATTATCATCTAATTTGCAGGACAGTGATAAAAGAGTAGCAACTTGCAAGCGTGTGGCTGTATATTCATGATGCTTTAAACTGTGTAAGGCTGCCTGCAATTTTCCCTCTTCTTACCCATTTTGTATTTAGGCTAATTTGCGTATTTTTGTTGCTAGATGTTGGTTGAACCGTTCAAGATACAACTCAAATGCTTATTTGCACCTCATATTCTGCAAAGTGACAAAGTGCTTATTTGCTAGTACATGTATACATATTTCATATTTTTTTTTTCACATTCTCAAGTACCTGTCTTATCAGTTTCTTGTGAGTTTTTAGTAGCTCAGACCTTTCTTCACTGAATCTAGGCCTGTCGTTGGGGAGAGTATAAATCACCCAAATCTGTGCCTACAAATTGTCCATACCCATTTGGTTTGAGATTGTCCATCCCCAAATATGGTGGGTAATACTCGATGGATTATAAATATCCAAAGGGCAAAAGGAGGTAGAAGACGAGCGTGGAGGCTGGTGCTGAGCAGCTTGAGCTGTTCCATGAGGAGCCTGTGGCATACTGGCAATGATCTCTCCCTCGGGTCTCAGCGATCCACTGGCGAGGATAATGACCTCGAGTCCTGAGAAGCTGGCATTCATGGTTCCTGAGGAGGCGTACTCGTTTGCAATCCGCAGGTTGCAGGCAACAGCGCGCTCAGCATCCACAGGTAGCGTGAACTTTAGGCCGAACAGAAGAGGCTACATCCATGCCGTGTCAGCGGTGATGGATGAGTCCCCACCATTTCTATTTCTGCGAAACAGCTACTGGGAGGGAGGGAGAATAAAATATCAGAGGAGCATAGAGAGATAATAGATCTTATTGGCTAATTCTGGAGAGAAGAATAAGAC
The DNA here is from genome assembly GCA_015342445.1 of Digitaria exilis. Taxonomy (NCBI): domain Eukaryota; kingdom Viridiplantae; phylum Streptophyta; class Magnoliopsida; order Poales; family Poaceae; genus Digitaria; species Digitaria exilis. Next base: position 234,799 of record JACEFO010001695.1, on the reverse strand, counting down.
AAGGAAGAGATGAATGAAATTGACAGTATTCTAACTGCTTTTGAATGGATAATGGGTATTTGGTGGAGAAGGTGGATATTATGTTACCCATATCGAAATATAAATTGTTTTTTATCCATACTCTACCCAATTTGCTGGGATATGAATTTGGGGGATTGGTTACTCAGCGTCAGGCCTAACTGAATCCAGATGTTTGTGAGGCCATGTACTGGGGTAGAACTTAAGTCGTTCAGACAGATATTGTAGGACAGAATGTAATCGAGGAAGTGCTTGCTCTGATTGGGATAATTTTATACAACATGTGCTTTTAGAGGCAAGAGTTCTGAGTTTGAATGATTTTGCTTCACATAGGCCTGTTACCTGATGTCTGCAAACTGAGTGCTGAATGGTGTGGCTGGTTGTGGTTGTGCCGACCTTCCGGGGTTCAAGCCCTGGTATTGTGCCCATAAAACCCCCTCTCGCTGTGCTCGCTGGCTTGTGGCTACGATGCCTCGCCGGCCCAGGCAATGGTGCGATGAGCTGGCTCAAGTTTGGTTTGGCCCGTTATGGGCATGGGTCAGGGTTTGGGGGGTTTACTCGACTTCATACAGTCCGTTCTTAATGCAATGCCATGGGGGCGGTTCTTCACCCATCGGTCTTGTTTTTTTTTTTTTTCAATTATCATTATAGCTGCTTCTGGCTTACAAGTCAGCCCTAGAGATGAGTTTGCTATTTAGTTATATAATTTGCTTTCGCTTTTAGGAAGTCTAGGAAGAATTGAGGTTTGAGATTGTTTGATGCTGCTGAGTGGAGCTTGTAGCTGTTGTGTGCATCTACAGCACATTGCAAGGGTATCTCTAACTTCCCTGCTTGGTACAGCCATTTACTAATCTGGTCGAAAATCTGGTGTTATTCTGTTACCTGAAAGACAATACCAATTGTGTAGGCTGCCTATCAGTGCCAATTACAAATATGCTGGCTTCTTTAGAAAACAAAGAATAGTATCATCTATGGTTGCTTCTGACTCACCAGCCAGCCTAGAAATTAGTTTGCTATTTACTCACAAGAAGCCTAGAAATTTGTTTGATTGATTCTAGTTCATATAAACCTGTCACATTATGTTCAGTTAATGAATAGCAAAATGACTTCTCTGATATTATTAAAGTAGTTACTACCGTAAATGCTGTTGCCTGCTTGTCCTTCTTTTTGTTAGAGTTGATGCTAATGTAGATGCTCCTAACTAAGTGTTATTCCATGTCATTGACAGTTGTTCTTGCAGTATGCTGTGATGTTGTGATTTCAGGAGCATTCCCGAAAGCTTTGATTCTGTACCAATTTATGGCTACTACTCCAGTCTCCATGTGACATAATTGTGTTGCAACAATTTTTTTTTCATGTGCTTCCGTTTTTCATTCTGAAGTATAATATAGAATGCAGGTTAAGTAGTCAGGTACACTTATAGCTGTGCATAGACATAATATGAACTGTAAAGCGTAAACTGTTTGCTTTAAGTCAGCCAGTAATTTATTCATGACCATGAATGTTTAGTATTCCTTTAATGATTGTTTGATATTCCTATATGAATATTTCAGTTCCAGGACGTTGGCTATATGTAGAGTCTATGGCCCTCCAGCCCTCCTGATCTTTTTGTGACTTCCACTCGCAACACCAAATGGGGAAAGCTGGACAGGTCGTGGATGCCTTGAGTTTCGAGCCTGGGCAGCAGCCATTCAACTGTGCTGATTTGATTGTACGGGGTCTTCATTGTGAAAGTCGATGAGTCTATATCAGTTTATCGTGGAGGGCAAAACATTTGGTCCCGTCATCGTGTGCTTGCAGGTAAGATGTAGTATAGTTTTCCAGTGCATATTATGTATCGTATTTACTGTAATTTGCTGTACACTGTCGGGTCCTATAAGTGTGGCCTGCGACATATTCATTGGGTTGTGTGGTTAGGTGCTAGCACTTCTAACTTCAGTAATAGTATTGTTATGCCTAAGTCCATTCCCAAAATCATCTTTTTTTTCTGTTTCATATATGACCTCATTTTTGTTCTTAAATTTGTTCCCACACCACCATTCCACAGTGGAGTTCCACCTTTTACCTGTGAAGGCAGTTCCAGTTCTGAATGCTAGAGTATTCTGGTGATGGCTATCACACTGAATCATGGAATTTCTGTGACTTGGTGTAATATGCTGGATACCATTTTGTATAACAGTTAGAATCAGATATATACTAAGTCAGGATTGACTGTTTCATCAGTTTCCATCAGTAAACATGACTTATCAAATTTTTTCTCCTAGTATGTCAGCATCCCAGCTAATGTAATTAGGGATGCCTATGTCTATAGAGCAATCTTAACTCTTTAGAAAAACTACTGCCCAGTGAAGTTTGTTTACTTCAGGTACATGATTTTTTATTTTTGTTGCCTGCTTGGACGATGGTCGCTCCAAATCCTGACAACACCAGTACACACGGGCCTAATGGTTCCTCTACAACCAGGACACAGAAGAGGACTTCAGAGAAAAGGTAGGTCGCACTCTCACAAGCACAGGTTCAATTTACCTTTTATTACTTATCTACCAATTACATGTTGCTTCTAGAATACGCTCATCACTTACCAAAAAAACCGCAAAGAAGCTGTTCTCAGACGAGGTTAGTGGAGATGCTGATGCCTTTGTAGAAGGCACTGTTAAATTAGGATACGAGAATTTGATATTATTTTCAGCAGTGTTTAATGTGTTCTCCCAGACAAGGTGCATGAAATTATTATTAGGGACCCATTTGGGCAAACAGCCCTGTTTCCTCCCAGGCAATTCAGACATGGGCATTGTTATGAACCTGCTGGATTGAGAGGGAGGAAGGGGGCTGCTGCTAAGGTTCGAGGGATTTGGGGCGCTAGGAAGGCCGACAAGAGGGAAGGGGTTTCCTTCTAATCTCTTGGATTGATACATCTCATCTCCTTACATAGAGAGGTTTACTTAGCCCCTAAGAAAGACCCTTAACCCTAATCCTAATGGGCCTAGCCGCGTGGCCCAATAGGCAAGTCGGCTGTCCCTAACACTACACCCCTCCTGGACAAGCAGCTCATCCTCGAAGACTTGACTCGATACTAACCTAACACCTAAAAAACAAGCCTTTTATATCTCGGCTTATTTTATTATTCTCGATCTGCCTAGACGCCGAACAAACACTTGTACATCCACCTGGATCCCATGGTACTTGCTGCAAACGGGCTGACATCCTGACAAACAAGAGTTCTGCAGCAAAACGGCGTCGTGCGAAGAGGTCACGAGCTACAGCCTGCAGTAGCGCTGCAGCCAACATCTGACGGGCAGGCGTCTTCTTCGCTAGCTTCGGGAGACTTCCTCGGGCTGCACGATTTGCTGCAATACCGCCAAGGCCATCTCTCGGCTGGCGGCGTGGCAGACATGGTGGGGATGTCCGTGGTGGCGTTGAGGACGGAACTTGGGGCTGTGGAGGGAGGTGACACATAGGGAACGGCGGCTGCGAGGAGCCTGCGCCAAAGAGCCTGGACTCCAGCATGCCCACGCGCAAGGACAAGGCGTTGACCTTCGCCACGATCGGGGCAAGCAAATTGGCGATGTCATCGAGGGTCGGAGGCGCACTGGGCAGCACCCCCAACATCGCAGCAGCAGCGATGGAGCATGGGCGCAGGAAGACTGGCTCTGAATACCAAATTGTTACGAACCTGCTGGATCGAGAGGCAGGAAGGGGGCTGCTGCTAGGGTTTGAGGGATTTAGGACGCTAGGTAGGCCGGACGCGGGGCTTCGCCCATGGCCGGCAAGAGGGAAGGGGTTTCCTTCTAATCTCTTGCTTGATTAGATTGATACATCTCCTCTCCTTATATAGAGAGGTTTATTTAGCCCCTAAGAAAGACCCTTAACCCTAATCCTAATGGGCCTAGCCGCGTGGCCCAATAGGCAAGTCGGCTGTCCCTAACAGGCACCATGAAAATATGGATTAACCTTTTTGTTTTACAATAAGCAACTATTGTAGTCAAACTCCAAGTTTCTACTGCACATTATATACATTTACTTAATGCATTATCATCAACATGTACAATCTATACTCCCACATTCTAAATTTCTAATTCATCCTCCAACTTGCATTGCTGTACTTGAAAAACACACGGCAAAAATGCAAGAAGATATATATATATATTTTTTTTCAGATTAGGTGATGATGCTAGCTGGATAGTTGTGTCTCTTCCAATTGTGTAGCAACTTCAGCCCTCAATCTTCTTTCTGCTTGACTGCCTGCAAACTTTTCCTTGAAGCCCTTCACTGCTTTGTCATCCTGATAAAGTGTATGGCGTCAATGAAACGAAGGTAGCATTACCAATCCTGTGCAAAGAACATCCATAATTGTGCAAGAGTATTACCAATCCTTTGAATAAAGGTGCTGGTTTCCCTATCCTGTGGCCTGGTGGTATGAGATCCCAAGGCCTTTTTGCTTTGTCTCTCTCTCCCTTTTCATCAAAAAATGACAGGTGCTCTTCTGGACATAGATTAAGCTGTTGGAGGACCTACATAAGATATTAAGGAAGCATTAGATTGAAATGGAGAATATATATTCCCAAATGCAATTATTGTTTCATTGCACGTCAAATCAGGGACAAACCTCTTTTGAGAAGGATGGCATGAAAGGTTCCAGCAAACAGGCCAGGAGGTACACAAGGCCAGCGGAAGTCTTTATCACAGTGGCACATCCAGGTGGATCTTCTTTGTAAAGCTTCCAAAACTGACTCTCCTGAATATCCAGGAAGAAATTTGGTGAACTCCGAGTTGGATTAATCAATGCATAAAGAATAACTGGATAACAAGGAATGAAGGCCTACTTGCAGGTATGCATTTCCCTCGTTGCAAATGGCCATTGCAATCTTCAGTCCCTGTTTTAATTTGACCTGTTAACAGTAACAATTGATATTACAAAAATGCCCCATGTGGATAGAAGCAGTTTAATTGCTGATTGTCGACTATTACAACTCGGTTGGTTCAAATCAATTCAGTACCTTGTCCATCGCATCTATATATTGGTCAACTAATTTGCCAACAGTTTCAGAAATTGCCTGAGTCAGTGGATGTGACTCTGCATTTGTTGCAGGAGGTATGATGGAACCATATCCAACTCCTGTGACAGTAGTTCAGCAGTCATAGTTAGATGATCATACGGTAGAGGCGCAAAATGAAGACTGCTGATGCATGCCATGATGACTCCGAAAGCATATTCAAACAGGTAAGATGTTTCTTGTCAACTAACCCTCTGGTTTTGCAATAAAGCTTAACACTCTATTAATGAAGTTGCCCAACTTGTGTACCAATTCATTGTTGAGCTTGGCTTGCAAATCTGTCCAAGTGAATTGTGTATCTGATGACTGAAAGTTAGAGAAATTAATTCAACAGAGATATTTTAATTGTGTATACATGCATAATAACATCAAGGTATATTTAGTAATCTAAAATCTAACCTCAGGACGATTGGTAAGCAAGTAGTATCGCCAGACTTCCGGAGGAATATTTGTGTCTCTCGCATCATTGCCAAAAACTCCAATGCCCTTAGATTTGGAAAACTTCCCTGTATGTGGAACATAATGCAAATATGCAATTCGTAAGAAATTTAGCATGTATAGTTTTCAGGTAGAACTAGCGTAGAACAATGGCAAAACAGTAAAACAAGTGTTGGTACCTGATTCGTAGTTTAGATATTCAGTCACACTAATTGTCTTCAGCAAAGTCCAATTTTCGCCAGTTCCAAGAAGCGTAGAGGGGAACATGACCTGAGAAGTCATTAAAGTAAGACTTCATCAAAAAGAAAAAAAAATAAAACCACGATAAATTAAAGTTGCTATGTTAATGCAATTGCACATAGCGCATCAAAATGAGAAGCTTCGCAGTACAGCCTTAAACTAGGTTCTACTGAAGTCGCCAACAGTATCTTACCGTGTGGAATGGAACATTGTCTTTTCCCATGAACTGGTACAATTCGACATTCTCCGGGTTCTTCCACCACTTCTCCCATTCAGGAGTGTAGCACGCCGTTATGGAGATGTACCCGATTGGTGCGTCAAACCAGACGTAGAACACCTATTGTTTTAGGACAGCCATTTGATTCAGACGTGAAGTAAAAACCCTACTGAAAATTCTAAATTTGCTGTTTGGAAAGATGACTGACCTTGTCTTTGTACTTGTCGTGTGGCACAGGGACGCCCCACTTGAGGTCCCTGGTGATACATCGAGGCTTGAGCCCTCCCTTCAACCAAGCGTTGGTCACCTGGACGGCGTTTTGGCTCCAAGACCCATCTCCAGAGGCCCCGTCGATGTACCTCTCCAGCTTCTCCTTCAGCAGGGGAAGCTCCAAGAACAAGTGATCGGTGTCGCGGACGGAGGGCGTGCTCCCGCAAACCTTGCACTTGGGATCGATCAGATCGATCGAGTTGAGCAATTCCCCACATTTTTCGCACTGGTCGCCGCGCGCCGAGCCGTAGCCGCAGCCCTGCACGGGGCAGGAGCCCTCGACGAGCCTGTCTGCCAGGAACCTCTGGCACTCGCCGCCGCAGTGGAGCTGCTGGATCGTCTTCTCCGAGAGCCAGCCGTTGTCCAGCAGCCTCCGGAACACGCCCTGGCAGATCTCCGTCTGCTCCGGCGACGACGTGCGGCCGAAGTGGTCGAAGCTGATGCCGAACCAGCGGTACACCTCGCGGTGGAGGGCGTGGTACCTGTCGCAGATCTCCCGCGGCGAGCACCCTTCCTGCAGGGCCCGGGCCTCGGTGGCGGTGCCGTACTCGTCGGTGCCGCAGATGAAGAGCACGTTGTGGCCACGGAGGCGGCAGTAGCGCGCGTACGCGTCGGCGCTGAGCACGCAGCCGACGAGGTTGCCAAGGTGCGGCACGTTGTTCACGTACGGCAGCGCGCTCGTCACCAGCACGTTCCGCCGCCCCGCCACCGGCAGCACCGGCTTCCGCTCCTGCCCTTGCCCCGCCGCCGTCTTCTCTTCTGCCATATTCGAGCCCACCACAAGCCGCACCTCCGACTCGATCGCGCCTACAGGGCTACAGGTGCCACGCTGCAGCTTGTGTAGTTGTGTGTGTCCCGACGGCTCCCGGTTGGTCTCTGTATTTATCCGCCGCTTGTCTCCGTCAATGACTTGACTCTTGCTCCTATTTTACAGAATCTGAAGAGGCTTCTTGGCACCCAAGCAAGCGAGGAAATACATGGATAGTACTTTTTATGCTGGATCGGACGGCGCAAGTCAGACCACGGAGGCATGGACTGGCTCACCCCACGAAGTATCATTTCCTCCCTCCATTTCTAATTATAATTTATATTTAATAAAAATCTATAAAAAAAAGTTAATATTTTGCATAATTTTTTTATTAAGATAAGTGATCAAACCTATATAAAAAACAAATAAATTAGAATTTCCTTAGCATTTTCTATTTTTGTTTCATCTTTAATTTAATGGCCCATATAGCTCAATATCACGCAATTCCGATTTACAAGCTTTTATACAGAGCAACGTCAAATGTTTGTTACCAAGGCTAAGCAAATGGTGTAGTATTTGGTTAGGCTTTTGGTTGTGGTTTTTGTCACCAAAAGCCCAAAAGTAAATCCAAGGGCCTAAAAGCCAGATGTATTTTTGCTCAAAAGCAGCTTGCACTGTAGTGTTGAAATTGTAAACATCAAATATTGAAATAGTAAACAGGAGCGAAGCTGAGGCTTGCCGTTGGGGTCTCTGGACCCTGACGAATTTCTGCAATTGCTTCACAAATTACTGTTTATCAGTGTTGATTAGTGTTACTGACCCCATCAATTAACGCTGATGACCCCGGTGACCACATTTTCTGGCTTCGCCCCTGATAGTAAACCTAAAATGTTAAACTATGGGCAGCTACTCCACGAGCTGGGCGGCGGGACGCGGCGGCACTATGCCGGAGAGAGAGAGCGCAGGTGGGTGGTGAGCAGCAGGAGGGGAAAGAGGCGGCGTGGCTTATGCGAGCGACGAGGGAAACGGTGGGGTGGCCGGCGCGTGTCGAGCAGGGAGGGCCTGTGGTGGTGAAGCAATGATGGAGTCACGACCAGGGGTTTTTTTACCGAACCGGACGGCCGAACCGCCGCCCGGCGGTAGCGGTAAACCGATCCGGTTGGACCGGTTACCGCTAGAAACCGGACAAATTCGAATTTTGAATTCAAATTCGGTTTGAGCGGTTAACCGGTCGGTTTGACCGGTTTCTTTTTTTTTATTTAACTTGTATTTGCCAAAAAAAATATCAAATGAGCAAATATTTAAAAACTTTTTACACCAATAGATTACACACACCTTGAAGTATTTTTAGGAATTTTTACGGCATTTTTCCATTTTTAAATTTAAATTTGAAAATTTTGAATTTCCACCGGTTCAAACCGCCCCGAACCGCTACCGGTCCGGGGCGGTTTGGTCGGGAACCTGTCAAACCGGACCGGTTCCCGACGGTAAGGTAAACCCTGGTCACGACAGCAGCGTAACAAGGGCGGCGCGAGGCACTGCAGAAACGGCGGAGCCACGACGGTCTGTGCAGGGATAGGGGAGGCGTTGGGGCCAGCAGCGGCGGCGGGAGCCAAGAACCGGCGGGCGGCACACGGGCACCGAGTACTCGACGGTGCGTGCACGAGAAGCTCGAGGCGCGTCGCGAATCTTAGGCAATAGAATGTGTGGTTGTTCAAATCTACTGGAAGGGATAAGAATTCCGAATCACCCATGGCAAATTGGCGTTGCAGTACATATTAAAGAAAAGAAATGTTTAGAAGTATAGAAAAGTTCAGCGTTATTAGTTTGGGCGTGTTTAGTTTGGGAAGGTAGAAAAAACTTTTTTCTGGGAAGCGTGTTCTGTGAAAGGGATGAATATGAAATTTGAAAGAAATTAGAGGAGAACTTTTTTTGGAAAACGTGTTTTCTGGGAGGGATGAATAGTAAAGTCCAAAAGAACTTTTTGATGTATCTTGCATGACTCAGCTAGTAAACTGTTCCCAAGTTGTTCCGTCGGCTCATTTGGCTCGATAAATACGACAATCCCAAATATTTTCATTAATACAAGATATTGTTATTTGGTCAAATTAACTGTTCATTCAAGTTAACTATGGTACTAATTAAGTCTATTTTGAGTTTCCCAACATCTATGTTGCCACAATTTCTTGACATGTGCTATTTATTACCACAATATCGTTACGAGCTATACATTTAGATAGTATTAGCATATTAAATTATGATATTTTGGTATTTGATCTTGTTTGTTGAACAATGCTCGGTTGGTAAGGCAAATGAGCCAACTTGAGCTTTTTGACGTTTATCAGATTTTTAGCCTTAACGAGCCTAACCGAGTAGCTAGTGCAGTAGCTCATTATCAAACTAGTCAAAATAAATTGAATCTTAGCCACTCGAGCTCTCTTCAAAGCCACCCCTCATTATAAGACTAAAAAAATGTGAAGAAGACATTCCCACCGGTTGGGGGCAAATGGATGCTAATTAGATCAACGATTTAACTCGTGACATTACCAATGGTAGTAGTACATTTTAGCACGTAAGCATGACAAGATCCTTGCTTGATGGATTCCTGCAATACGGCATGCAGCGTGCTGGTCAAAACGGCCTTCTTGGCACGCAAGTAAACGGGAGGGCCCATTCGGCAGTACAGTCGGTCAAATAACACGCCCCTAACGCGGTAATGCCGGCCCAGCTACGTTGGGCCAGAACCTGACTGATTAGTATTTTAGCTCAACGGGCCCAGACTGCAAAACCTAACGATCCCAATGTTTAAAATATCTGCGTACTCATGTTATTGGCGTGTCATGTGTGAATTTTTTCTTTTGTAGACGCCAATTGTGCTTTTTCGCTTACTTAGGATATGTTTCTCCATTGTGCTAAAGATCGAATCTACTACGTACATCAAACTACGACCGTGTCTTTGCCCATTATTTTGGGGCTAAAACCTGAAAATTCGATATGAACGAACAGGACCTGATCAATTTTATATCTTCATTCCGTGGTGTGACCTTACAGACTCGAGGACCAGACTGACCGTGTCTTTGCCGATTATTTTGCGGCTAGAAGCTGAAAATTTGACATGAACGAACAGGACCTGATCAAATTTATAATCCCAATCTTGTGACGTTACAGATTCGAGGATCGGACTATTATTTGGTCATAAATACATTGCCGCAGCCTCCTAATGAACTGATGATTCCTTTTCTAACACACGGCACACAATTGAAGTGTTCATAAACATCCACGCACACTAATCTCTACTAATACATGCACAAAGGTCCCCATAAACACTTTGAAGATTAAGCCGTCTAATTTCGAGATTGACGAGGTCACTACAGAAGCCTCACACGAAACCCTATCCCTATGAGTACCTACAACAGATTGAGCCGGTTGATCTCGCCGTTATCACTGAAAAAATAACACTAGTTAAATCTTTGAATAAATTTAGAAAAATGTGAGCACTTGTGTCAAGTCGAGGACATAAACACACGCAGATAACTTCTAGCACCTTACCAGCTCAGCTATGCTCAATTTATGACTTGAGGGAGAAATAAACAGCCAAGAGGTGAGGTGCAGTTAGGAACTGTAATTTTTCTTTCTTAGGAGGGTCACTTAAAAAAGCAGTGTGTGGGCACATGTGAGAATATCTCCGGTGCCTTTAGAGGTTATCGTGTTACCAAACACATTAGCACATAAAATCGGTACATATAAAAATCATCTAAAAATATGAATGGATAGAACATGAAAACATATACCATCGTACAAAGTTTTAGGTTAAACATAAAATTGCTCAAAAATATTTAAAAATGAAATAATCATTTAAACGTAACTCCAGGCCTGAAATCCCCTATTACAACTTACAAGTGATGGTCTTGCATCACGTTTGGTTGTCTCGTGACTCTGGCGTCCATTTACAAAAGCGATTTGTGTGGAACACGATTACGCTTCCCTCAAACTACTCCATTTCCATGCGATTTGTGTGAAACTCGATCTTTATGTTTTCCTATGCTAGTTTGACACCTTAATCAATAATGCAATATCGATCCAGTTGAATAAACTCATAAAGAACCTTTCGGCGATTAGAGAGACATGGACCATCTTCTAAGGTTCCGTGGTTATAAGTAACACGCTCACCGATAGGTTCATTCCATAGCAGTTCCCACAAAAATGACTTCCCCTGACACGTTCGTTGCAATACTAGCAACAGTGATCACCTTAGTGATGCTCGTCCTGCTCCGTCGTCGGAGAGCGACGTGCAAGCAGAGGCCTAGGCTGCCCCCAGGGCCAGCCACTTTGCCCTTCATCGGCAACATGCACCAGATGGTCTGGAACAAGCCGTCCGTGTCCCGGTGGATCAACGTCTTGCTCGGTCGCATGGGCACCGACATCGTGTGCCTCCGCCTCGGCTCCGTCCATGTGGTCGCCGTGGCGAGCCCGGAGATGGCCCGGGAGGTCCTGCGCGTGAACGAGGCTGTGTTCATGTCCCGGCCGTCGACGTTCGCCTCGAACATCTTCAGCTACGGGTACAAGGCCGCTAGCCTAACAATCTCCGAGCAGCAGTGGAGGAAGATGCGACGTGTGGTCACTTCCGAGATCCTCTCCCCGGCATTGGACCGCCGGCTTCTTGCCCATCGTGTCGAGGAGGCTGACCACCTCATCAAGTATGTCTTCGATCAGATGAGCACGTCGGGTGATGGGGGTAGTATCAACATACGCCATGTAGGGCAGCACTTCTGTGGTAATCTCATCCGGAGGCTCGTCTTCCGAAAGCGCAACTTCGGCGGCGAGGCACCGGAGATGGCGGTTGACGGCCCTGGAGACGACGAGGTGGAGCACGTGAATGCGCTCTTCACACTTGTCAATTATGTCTACAGCTTCTGCGTGTCAGACTACTTCCCGGCTTTGGTTGGCCTCGACTTGGATGGCCATGAGAAAGTCGCCAAGGGTGTGGCGAGGACGTTTGATCGGTTGCATGATCCCGTCATAGAGGACCGGATGCGTGAGTGGGCTAATCGTCGGGAAGCTGGCGAGAGGAGGGAGGTCGCCGACTTCCTCGACGTCCTGGTTTCCCTTGAGGATGCCGCTGGGCAGCCGTTGCTGACGTTTGAAGAGATCAAAGCGCAGATAGTGGTGAGTGTGATACATCAAACTAATTGCGGTCAAATACTACTACTAGTAGCTAGTCTTTATAATGTTATTAGTTAATTTTCACTTTGTAAAAACGCAACTAATTTTAATTTTCATGTAGGAAATGATGTTTGCGACAGTCGACAGTCCATCAAACGCAGCTGAGTGGGCGCTAGCCGAGATGCTGAACAAACCAGACGTCATGGGGAAGGCCATGGATGAGCTCGACACCGTCGTCGGGCGCGAGAGGCTAGTCCAGGAATCTGATATATGCAAGCTCAACTACCTCAAATCGTGCATCCGAGAGGCCTTCCGCATCCACCCGTTCCACGCTTTCACTGCGCCCCGTGTGGCCATGGAGGACACCACCATTGGAGGCTACATGGTGCCCAAGGGCAGCCACGTCATCCTCAGCCGAATCGGACTCGGACGCAAACCCATGGTCTGGCCTGAGCCACTCGAGTTTCGCCCTGAGCGACATCTCGTAGGTGATGATGGAAATGGGATGGTAGTTCTTGGCGAGCCGGACCTACGGTTCGTCTCGTTCAGCACCGGGAGAAGGGGTTGCCCTGCGGTGCCACTTGGTAGTTCTGTCACAATGATGTTGTTCGCAAGGCTTTTGCAGGGGTTCACTTGGACGAAACCGCTTGGCGTCGATAAAATAACTCTGCACGAGTCCCGGACTAGCCTCTCACTGGCTCAACCCCTTGTCCTGCGAGCTCAGCCATGTCTGGCTTCTCATGTCTATGCGGCAAGCTAAATTAAGTAGAGCTACATGTCGTCTTCAAGTTTTTATGCGATATAATTGAATATATGGTCAGTGTTTGTAACGGTGTTTGTATTTAATAAAGCGATTATAAAGACATTTATCGTGTTCAACTAGAATTTTCTGTTTACATTTGGAAGAGATACTTTTATATGTACATTTTCTGTAAATTGGAATAATGCTTGGACGAGTTTTCAAACTGAATTGTTGTTAACATGTAGTTTCAACCGTTGAATATGTCAGACTCCATTAGAATATAACTTGTTTATGTAGTCCTTTAGATATGTGTATTTACATATAACTAAGTAGCTGGGTGGGTCTCGCAAGTCGGAAATAGCAATTATTCCCTCGAAACTTAAGGTTATAGAAAATATATTAATTTCGGCAATACCAAGCTATTGCATGTTATTGTTGTTGTTGTAGTTAAGCAATTATTCCCTAGAAACTTAAGGAAACTAATTTGATGTTGTAGTTGTTGTGGTAGTTTGTTCTGCAAACTTGGTGAAATTAAGACATGTTTGACTTAGAAAAAAAACTAAAGTGGGTACTAATTAAGATTATATTTATCTTGTTCAACAAACAATTTCAGTGTTCAATGGAAGAAAAGGTCTCATGCTTTTAATATGGCAATCATTTTTTAGATTAATGGACCTACGTCAATAAACACCAACGCCGGGTTTACACATTTGCAATCGAATTCAGTTATAAACATATACTTCAACCTTGTCCTCAGGCCTCAGCACCCGCCTGTTTGCAGGTCCCTAATTTTGTAGGCCTTGCGTAGGATCATATAGTATCTTGTAGAACTTCAATACCATGAGACTTTGGTTAACGGAGATCATTCACATGTAACGTAAACCTTTTAACTAATTTCGTTCAAATAAAGGCGTGCATAGGCACATGGGCCGATTACATGGGCATGCTCGGATCTTATGCTTATAGTAGTCCATAACTCTGATCCACATGTCTAAACAACCAAAATTTATAACTTTTCTTAGTGATGTGAGATTCTCCTAGTGTCTCAGCAATTAAAGTTTTGTATAAACTTTTCCTACTAAATTTCTCCCAGTGAGGATTCCAATGTGCTATGACTACTGATATTGTTTCATTACTATTTAAAAACACTAGGAGCATTTCACCATTTTTTTGTGGCAGAAAAATCTCTTACACAGAACAATTTTATTTCAAGAAAATGCATAGTGTGACTTCTCTAGAGATCTTGTTTGTGGTTGATGGATGTGGAAGATGTATCTCATCACTGATAAGAAATAAGAGAAGCAAAAAGAATCATGAAAGCATTATATATTCAAGATTGCAACATATATGCGTTGGTGAGACCCCAGATATATCCATTGCTAACGTGTATACGCTTATTCATACCACTTGCCAATGCACATATCTGTGCGGTAATAGATCCTTACAACACCACTTAGTTTCTGGTTCACACTACGGAATGAAAATGGGATAGGGAAATGGACAGCAGTAGCTATAGTATTCGCAATGGAATCACTCATACCCTGCTTTGGTTAGTTACAAATGATGTAATGGTATTAATAGCCAGTGCAGTACTTCTTCATATACGCAGTCTCCTTTCTTTTCTCTGTAATCCAAGTGATTCAGGTCTCCGATCTGCTTAGTCTGATCCCAATCAAAGCCAAGATGAAGAGGAATCAATTATGAATTCATAGCAAGAGCGATGCCGTACGTGTGCCAATCTCCAAATCAGTTCCCTTCCTCCTGACAACGTTTTCGGCATTCGTTGTGCCTCGCTACCACGCGCGCGGTGGGCGTTATCCCCAGATGGATCGGATAGCAGGGGTTTGGAAGAGATCAGATTGGAGAGCTTGGAGAGAGATTAGTGCCTTAGAATCACCCTTTCCCTAATCCAACTACAATATTGGGAGAGGTTGAGGAAAAACAATACTTCAGCAGTCTCCCAATACAGCTTTCCCCAAAAGTTATTGGGATATCCCAATAATCAATCCATCTCTCTCTAAATAGAGGGAGAGTTGAGTCTCTCCCAATATGGAAGTTGCTATTGGAAAGAGATTATTGGGAGAATGTAAAAGCATCTCTCCCAATAATCCATGAAACTAATATTGGGACATCCCAGTAACACCTTATTGGGAAATAGTTTTTGAAAGACTGCTCGGTCGCAGAAGGAAAAGAGGCGTTGGAGGCAGATTACCCGGCGGGGAACAAACAACGCGACGGAGTACGCGTTGATGTTGCGGCTGATGGCCGGCCACCCGGCTTCGCTTCTGCCCTGACGGCCGATCACATCGATCGCGTTGGTCACCATCGCTATCCAGCTAACGGGTTTTTCTTGTTCTTCTAGTAACACTTTAGTGAGCATTTCTGAGAGAAAAAAACACTTTTGTGAGCATGGTTGCAAGGAAGAGAGAGCTAGCATCGTACACTAGGGGGAGCGGTTGAGGCATTTAGTTTATTGGGCTTACAAGTTTTCAGGGCCACAGCCCAACTAGACTTGCGGCCTGCCTCGATATGGCCCAACAGCAGCAAAGTGTCATAATTGTTTCAAAAAAAAAAACAAAGTGTCATCATCGCGTGCTGGATCAGCCACTGCTGACATCTGTTGACAACCGCTAGCAAGTAACAACTAGCCAGGGATGAAGATGGGAAGTTCTAGGGTGCTTTAGTCCTTGTCATTGACAAGCGCACTGCACACTGATTCGGAATCCATGGCACCATGTAGAGAAGGGTTAGCTCTAACTAGTGACCTAATGCTACGGAAAATCACATTAGCCTCTGAGAGTACAAATGTCGTAAGGAGTGTCAGGAGAGAAGTGAAGAGGCCTTATGACCATCTTGTCTTGGAAATCAAGATTCTTGCTAGGCAATTTGAGATCTGTGAGATCGCTCACGAAGAGCGTCAAACGTGGATGCTCATAGTATAGCTCGTAGCTCTGTTTACTTTGATGTCGGTTGCAAAGTTTGTCTTCTAAATCCTCCATAAGTCATTTGAATCCATATACCCGTTTTGCTCCAGGGTGGTTTGCTTAAGAAAATAAAGTAACAGTCACAGCATAGTGACATAGAGCTGGGAAGGGCAGGGGTGCGTTTCCCTTGAGTAGAGTGATTGTTGGAATCCTGTCAAGTGTCAAATTAGATGGTACTTGGATGGTGGCACATGCAGTGGCAGACGCAGGATTTTCACATTGGGTGTACATGTGTTGAAGAAATGTCCTAAAAAAAATGAAAAATCCATAAAAGTGAGTGCAAGGAAATTAATTTGCTTTGAACTTTGCTTGTCCGATTTGGAGTTTTGGTATGGAGGTACCCTCTTTAAGAAAAAGGAAAAATGTCGGACCCACTAGTATTTCCAATTAATAACATTGTTATTTCGCTGGATGAGCTATGTCACAAAATATGCTTTACTAACTGATACTATGATTTACCCAAGTACGATCCAACTGCTTTACGTACATAAATTAAGCCAGGAACTACAATGATTCCACTGTAAGGTGCAAAAATAATTGTGATGGTGAAATGGTGGCAAGTTGGTAACCATGCGAGCAAAGGCGCCTTCATCTCCCTCCATCTTCATGTGGACGCAACTAGAAATAGCTGCCATAGTGCCATGCTAGTTGGTCACGCCCCCATCTGTGTACGGCATGGAGAAAGCCAGGAAGGTTAACGGCTGGCACTTCACTCACTCGTTGCTCTTACTTGGGTGGGCCAACTGATAATCAGAAAAGAAAAGAGGCTCTCACGGTGGGCTAGCAGAGGAAAAAAGAGGCCCATAAACAGATAAACTAGAAGGCTACGTTGCTGTAGGTTTGACGTTTGACGGCTCATACATTACGTAGACTGGCCGTACATTTCTACCAAAATTATTGGGTGTACATCTGTACACCCATGTCGTCCATGTACTGCGTCCGCCCCGCACATGTGTTTGGTACTACTACGGTTATGCAAATGAAATAAACAAGTATTATGTTCACGAAAATTATTCCTTTACCAAAACATTGTTACATTGTTCCAATGTAAGGCCGTGGCCAGTTATAAATATGCCAATTAGGCTTTATAGCACGTAGTGTAAACTTCTGTGTCATGGAGCTGAGCACATGGCATTAGTATTTGTTTTATGACGCCGCCAAGTCACCATGTGACCCACCACGTACATATATAAGAAAAGATAAAGTTGCCTGTCAACTCTGTAATGACAATAAAAACATTAAGGGTGTGTTTAGATTGGGAAAGATTCCCCCGAAAAAGCACGGTAGAACCGAAAAAACACTATAGAAGAACAATGCTCTGTGAGTGGGAGGGATGGGATGAATAGAGAAAAGTTAGATGAATAGTATTTTTTAGTAAATTTTTCCTATCTAAACGCACCCTAACTATAGAAGAATTAGATTGCCTTCAACGCAGCTTCCGAGCGCTCTATACACCATACAACACGCTTCTTATTTCATATCAGAGTGACGTGCAACTATACCTACTACTTCTAGAAACCATGATCTAGCATTTAGGGTGTAGGCAGTCCTAACAGACTTAATGTAGTAATTAGCATCACAAGTGCTACAGTGTAGGGGTGTAGCTCTCTAACACTGACGCAGGAATTAGCAACAAGGTAGGTAGGTTCATGCATCTGCGTTGTGTTTTACTCCATGTTGCTTTTATGGGGAAGTCCAATTTTCAACCTGCGGCTACAAAACCAAACACGATAAACCATTCAAGTGTTGAAACCTGACATATTTATTTGGTTCTTCTGGTGGTTTTGAAGGTAGTTTTGTATTTTTTAAAAGTGAAAAAGGTTTTAGTTTACTCTAGAAATTTATAAAGTATTTACTATAAGCCAAAAAAAATGTAGAGTACCAAAATATTTTCTAAAAAATAACATACATATTACACATATAACTAGAAGCATTAAAACACTAAAATGTGAAGAAATAATATACAATTAACTTCAAATATTGCAGCAACAAACATGTTTCATATTTTTATTATTTAAAATGAATAAGTTATGAATGTTTAGATTAAATTTGATTTTACAATGTTCAGAAAATGAAAACCACCTTTGAAACTGCTTGAAGAATCAAATTTGTCTGTTTCAAACTATTGAATGATCTTTCATATCTGGTTTTGTAATTCAAGGATGATAATCGACTATTGTGCTTGGTGCAGGGTGAGAATTAGACTTTTTCCTTGTTTTTATAGCGGAAGCTACGTAAATTTACAATGTTTGGTAGGTTTTGTAAATGAATGTGATTAAGGAGTGTGCACATATGGCTATAAGTGGGCGTTTTCTTTTGTTTAAAGTTGAGAAATACGTATGGGCTCACATCTTTTTTTAAGAAGGCACACAATCGATGTATATGAAAAGTAAAGAAAAATTTGATTTGAGCGGGAAACATTTAAAAGTAAAAATATGGATCTTTTGTTAGGATGGTTTATTTTGAGATAAAAGTTTAATTCTAAATGACTTATTTTTAGGATGGAAGGATTAAATGATAGTGCAGCAAAAATCAATATGGGGTGACCTGTTTGTTGAGGAAGCTCTTATCTGTGAATGCAAGAGAAGTGGACCCTATAAGGAAGCTTTATTTTTTTTGTCACACCCTCCAAATTAAGAATATATATTTGTTTAGAGGACAAGATATATATTTGATTAGAGGATCTCCTAGAGATGCTCTAATACAAATATCATTACCATAAGCCAATGGGCCTTTTGAATAAAAGAATATCCCCAGAACTAACTTCGAACTTTTCAAGTATCAGTTCCTAACTAGCTTATTAGTTCTATCCTAAATAGAAATTCTAAATCTTTTCGAGAGTTTGGAGAATGTCGTTCCTCAAATCCTCTAACTTCTCAATCCCAAAACTAGACCTCACCAGGTTCTCATCGATCCCGTTCTTGGCCATCTCATCAGTTTCCCCAGGAAGACAAATGTTTTTTTGGAGAACTTTTGGTTCAAACCTCCTGATTTTTTGGAGATCATTTCCTATAGTTTCTGAATTTTCCTTTTGTGCTCCCGGGCTGGAACAGGATGATTCGAGTTTGAAACTGGATGACCCGGTTTTCCCCTGGGTCTTGCAATTACGGTTTGTTCTCAACTCATTTTGGTTGAAATCTTTACCGATGTCCTCCCTAGTATCACTCGTAGGGTTAGCGTTTTCGCTGTGACCACGTGATCTTGGTGATTTATAGAAGGGAAGATAGATTTTTGGGATATAGGCCTAGTTCTTCTTTGGAAGAAACCCCCCTTTCTACTTGAATATAATCCAACCTATGAAACAGGCATTAGAGCCAATGCTGTTGAATTCCCAGTTCATCCAAGCTCAAACTCTGGCATCCACCTGTTTCCACAAATCAATGCTCGTAAAAAAAATATAAAAAATAAACATGAGAAATATTGTAACTCTATGAAGGAAGTACCTTTCCCCACGCAGGTAAGCAAATAAAAAACATAGTTTTTATGTTCAAGGAATAAATCATAAATGTTCTCGCTATTGTCATCCTGAGTTACGTCTTTTATCTAGGATTAATTATACATTTGTTCGTTCTACAAGTGAATAAAAGAATATCCTATATTGAAACATCTTTTAAGGGAAGATTCAATACCTACAATGTATCAGTTGCTAATCCTAACTTGCTTCGCACTCTTGTGTCCTAAATAGTAGCTCTAAATCTTTTCCAGGGCTTGGAGAATGTCATCCCTCAAATCCTCAAACTTCTCAATCCCAAAACTGAACCTCACCAGGTTGTCCTTGATCCCATTCTTGGCCTTCTCTTCAGCATCCTTACCCCAGAAAGACATGACCGCTGGCTGCTGCACGAGGCTCTCGCAACCACCAAGCGATGTCGCGATCAACGGGATCTCGAGCGCATCTACAAACCTCATTGTTCCGCACAGGTCAGATTTCACCTCGAAGCTGACAACGCCTCCGTACCCCGTCATCTGGCTCTTGGCGACTTGATGCCATGGGTTGCTCTCAAGCCCGGGGTAGTGCACTCGTTCAATCTTTGGGTGGTACTCCAAGAGGCGTGCCATTTCCAGTGCCGTGCGGTTGTGCGCCTCAACGCGAAGAGCCATTGTCTTGAGGCCTCGGATGATCATGTATGCTGCGTTTGGACTGATGGCACCTCCAAGGTCGTGGTGCCATGCCCGTATTTTGGAGATGAGCGCCTCCGAGCCGCTGACACATCCGGCGATGACATCGTGGTGGCCGGCCATGTATTTGGTGGCGGAGTGCAGGACGATGTCGGCGCCTAGTGTGAGAGGCTTTTGGTTGATGGGCGACGCAAGAGTGCTGTCGATGCACACCAGGGTGCCCTTCCTGTGGCACAGCTCTGCGACAAGCCTGATGTCCACGCACTTGAGCAGTGGGTTTGTTGGGGAGTCGGCGTAGAAGAGAGTCACCTCGTCCTTCTCAAGAATGGCCTCTAGCGACTCGATGTCATCGAGGTCGATGAACGTTGACCTGATGCTCATCTTGGAAAGCCTGTCGCCGATGAAGGCGCGCGCCTCGCTGTAGCAGTCAGTGGTCGTCACGACGTGGCCACCTGACGGAACGAGCGCGAGCAGCGTGGTGACGATGGCGTTCATACCGGATGACGTGACCAGTGTGGCCTCGGCTCTCTCGAGCGCGCTGATCTTGTCCTCGAGGACCTTGACCGTGGGGTTGCTGTAGCGGCCATACTCATGGCTGTGGCGCCGGCCTTCCTTGAAAGCGATGAGGTCCTCGGAGCTCTTGAACCAGTGAGTCGTGCCGCTCACGATCGGTGTTGCGATCGAGTCAGTCAAAGCCTCATCAGCGTCCTTCCCGAGCTTCTCCCCGGCGTGGACGGCGAGAGTCTCATCAGAGGCACTTCTTGGCTTGAGAAGCTGAGGGGCATCACCACCGAACAGCTCTTGGATCAACCCAGCAGGGGGCGTGGCTGTGACACGCTTGTGCTTTGGAGAGTGGATAGGTTGGAGGAGGCGGCGTTGCTGCCTCGGCAGTGAGATCTGGCCAACGGTGGTGGAGGGAGCCATGAGCTCGGAGGGTTCAAGAAGAACTAAGGAGGTGGATTAACTAAAGTGATTACTGGATTGAAGCTGATATCAAGTAGTGGATGCGTGCTTGTGGGCACAAAGAGGACTCAAGAAGAAGATGAGAGCTTATCGATGGTATGTTCCCTTGACTGTCTCCGGAGCTTATATATACGAACGAATTGTGGCTACGCGCTCGCAATTGTAGCTACGCGTTAGCGCCGTTGTGGTTCATTTTTCACATGAGCGTGTTATTCACCAAAGTCAAAAGCGAGTGTAGCTGGATCGGAGGAAGGAGACTGAACAAGGAGTAGGACAGTTGGTGTGGTTCTTGTTTATTCTTACACTGCATCGAGCAGGACCCACGAATTGTTTATCCTCCTAGTCTCGATACGTTGTCCCTGGCATGGCGGCGGAGCTGTCATGTGAAACGAAAAGACCGGCAGGCCTTGGCTATCCATACAAGCTTTTAGACTCTTCTATCTACATATTATGTGTGCCTTGTACTATTATTTAGGGCATCGTTCAATTTATTTTCATATATATATCGAAAGAAAGCTAAAACATAAACATCATCGTCGACCAAATAAGTTTTGATATTATCATGATATTTGTATGATAAATTAAAGAGAGTGATATTTGTTAGATCTTCCATTACTGAGACATATTTCAATAGTTAATATTTGTTTCATCATAAATGTTGCAGGAAACATAATATTGACGTTGCAGCGAAAATGTTTAACCTAGAATCAAACTACTTCGCATATTTCTCAATGTTATATCAATAGATTTTCAACGTTATAAATACTTTGTTTCTATGATGCATGTGTTATTTTCGGATGTTGTATCGACCATCCAATTGGAGTTGTCCACGTTGGTCGTCTGTGTTTATTGTAGAGGCCAGAATAATAATATTCTTTTATCTAAAAAAAGCAGCGCTGTTTATTTAAAGAAAACAATATATGGGTCCTGTTTCCACCCTCTCCTATCGGACCCAACAAAACTTGGCATCTCTCCGCTGCAACCAAATCTGACGTGGAGGATCTTTCCAGGTAGGTATAAAAATAGCAAGTACAAATACAATAAGGGCCGGGGGACCATGCATGTTGCCCAGACTTCTTGTTTCGCATCAAATTAGCTGTGGGTGGGTGCTACTAGTTGTTAACCTCACGTAGGTATACAAGCTATACAACACCTAAGTGTTTCTGTTGAGGCTAGCACCCAGATTTTAGATATCTAAGAAATGATAGCTTACATTCATCTGTCAAGATAAACATGTGAACTTAAGAGATTGACCTGCAGCAACTCACTGTTTGTCAACAGAAATAACCATTCACTGCTGTCCAAAATGCACACGCACGTGTATAACAAGGAAGAAACCAATCACTTAAGATGCACGAACGAAGACATAGTTTGATTAGCTAGCACGATGTTAACTGCTGCGTTAAATTTGATGGTTTATTACCATTGGCGTTGCTAGAAAGATAATTATGGACTGATTGAGAGTTCAAGTTCCACTGCTTACCAACAGGTTGCTCCTTCATTGTGCTTCTCGGATTTTCCCATGTGTTTCTTGACGCTACCAACTACGAGCAAATTAAATCAATTGTACTGCTCATACGTGATGTTAACATTCAAATTTGGCCTGGCCTAATTTTCATTTTCTTTTCTCAAAATTCGTTGGGGCGAATACACAGCTCTCCACTAGTAGCTACTAGCACCCAAACTCCAAAGGAAAATTTCATTTCGGATGCTATGTCGACACAATGAAAATTAACCATCACAAAATAAAAATATTGGCGAGAATAGTTCTTTCATCCCAATCGAGGATAGAAAATCGACCTAATGTCAGCAAAAATGACAACACATTTCACGCAACATTTATTGAAAGCCACAAAATAAAGAAACGAAGCTTGTAACATCGCTAATTACGTTGTGCAACATTCTAAGATTATCAAGGGAACATTTCTAAACTACTGTTGTAAAGGGACCGGATGGATACTAAGGTGTCTGATCTTCCGAGTAACTATTGATTTGGTGAAGACTTGACACAAATGATCTGATTTTTGATGAACACAACCTTAATCCTGTATTTGCAACACCACTTATTCTCTTGTTATCGACTGCGCTGGTGCCATGCTGACCTCGCCCCATAGCTACTAAACCCAACATGCAAATCGAAGAACAGAAGCAATAACAAGGAATAATGAAATCTAAATTGTGTGGATGAATGATTAAGCAATTGAAGTCAGCATCT
Organism: Digitaria exilis; assembly: GCA_015342445.1. Taxonomy (NCBI): domain Eukaryota; kingdom Viridiplantae; phylum Streptophyta; class Magnoliopsida; order Poales; family Poaceae; genus Digitaria; species Digitaria exilis. Next base: position 211,628 of record JACEFO010001695.1, on the reverse strand, counting down.
CACAAAATGGTGAACGGTGAATATGTGCATTAATCTAAGCAAACTTAAGCTATTGATACAATTTACAAGGAGAAAGAGATGCCCAAAGACCCCCTAGAGGCGTCCGTAGTGAAATCCGACACGAATATATACATGGCCCAAAAACGATGACGTAACACCAAGACAGATTTTGTATGTCCACTTGTTTTGATTATTTCCATTGACTTACAAGGAACATTATTGACGAGCACTACTATTGCAAACTTATCTTCTCAGCTTTACGTGCATCTGTGTAATGTCAAAAACAAGGTCCGTACACAATCTGGGCATCCATTTTAGAGTGTGTTGCTTTCACATTCTGAGGTGAACTCAAACTTGAGATGTGGTTGTTGACTGTCATTTGATGCTATAACTCTGGCTATCAAATCCTGCATAAAGCTATCAAGACCACGAAACATAATGGTAGGCTTATTTACTAATTATTTCCACAAGTGTTGGTAAATATTTGTATTCAGTTGACTTATTAATAATGATGAGGAGAAAACACACCAAAGAGACAAACAAACACAACTCCAGCAAATAAGGAAAAGTACATGTATTAGTGGGCCCATAATAGGGGGTAAACCACCTCAATTTCGTGCTATTCACCCTGCACGCACTTGAAGGCCCACAAAATAGTGACTCAGCCAAAAGGGCAGTGACAGAGGCGGTGGCCAGGGTTGCTTCAGACGAACTAGTGAGGAGCTAGTGAGGGACAATTGGGAGATGTGCTGAGAATGTCGGCACATTATTCTCCCAGCTTGTACCTTGGTGGACGCTTTCCTCTTCAAGTAAGTGTTCATGATCCTGTACGGTTTGCCTTATATCACAGGGGTTGTACTCGTTGTAGATATTGAGGGTATGTGGTTGCATTATTTTTCATCCTTTCTAATAGTCGATGTTCGGATATAGCATACAGTTGTAGGACAAAGTCTCCTAGTAGACTAGGGGTAAAGCTGATGCCCGAAGCAGCAAGCAAGTTAGGATTAGAACCTATCTTATCTCAAGATATTCTATCCATAGAAATTCTTCCTACCCTCTCGCCAACCATATCTTGATATCCTTGGATGAACTATATGTTGGATTTAGTAACTACACACATGTTCCCTAGCTATGATTTCAATACCTTAGAAAGTACTCTAGGATGAAAGGTACAACGCTATTATATGCTCGTGGATTTTTTTTATTTTCTACTGTTATTTAAACTAACAATGTCTAAGGGTTGAATGCCCCTTGCAGGTCTATTCCACCTCCATGCTTGTCCACAAGTACTTCCTTGTGCTTTCCCTTGTTAGCACAATAATATCATTAATTAGGTGGCAATCTTTTCTCAAAACCATTTCATCCACTTAAATGCTCGTATATAGTCAAATCTAAGGGCGGGTATCATGCAGGCCCTATCAGAACAGCCAGGACGTGTGATGAAAACATGGTTTTTCATGCAGTGTCTTAACCGCAAATGCCAAGGTTTGAGAGAACATTATATTCTAGCACAAATACGATGAATTGCTCTTAATTATTACTTGTATGTTATTTGAACATGCCTATGGCAAGTATTATAGTATCACTTGTATATATATGTGTTTCCTGATATTTTGTATATTTACATGCTTTGAGTGCATGAACTGAGTTTTCTTATGATTTCAAACAGTGACAAGTTATATTGAAATGATGCCAATGGTAAATACCAAATTTTCATGGCAGGAAAAGATATTGGACAATGTACTGAGGTATTGTGGGTTCTTGTTGTGAGTTGAGTGAAAAAAAAAGACTACCTCATTGAACAAGGGCCCTCATTGCCTAGTTACATCATGTTAAATAACCTTTGTTAACTGAGGTATTTCGTGATTAGTACAAGTTTCGTCTTTTTGGGTCTAGAAACAATTCCAAGCCGGTCCCTTAGTAGCACAGTAGTACTAAGTCAGCATTATTATTAGGGAGCCACAATTAACATTGAAAGGAATAATCATATCCATTCATGTCGGACCTAGTTGATAACCGGTTCGGAAACTAAGTTATAACTGTGTCACGGTGTCAGGCTTTAACAGTGTCAATGGAGATAATTGATTATAGATCAACATATAGTAATATAAACTTTTCTTTTAGTACAACTTAAAAGAAATCCATGGATGCACAACTTTCACACTAGCAATATCATTATAGCTTTGATATATTAATTGTCAACTTCATAAATTTCAATAATGAAAATATTCAAGGCTACATAATACATCAAATAAAAAATGGGACAACTATCTTAAAACAGGTCTGAACAAAAAATTTATGTGCCTTAGAAAAAAATGGTGTCATGGTTAGCTTTAATTAACGAGCAGACAAGATAATGTGTGTGCATATCCTGTAGATATACATGTTAACACGTATGAAATTATGTGATTTAAACATAGCTAGGTATAACAGTATACTGTCCTGTGAATAACATGTTCCTAGATATTCCTGTCCAGTGTTCATATCACAATTCTTTAATTTCAGGTTGTTTTGCCTGGCAATGCAACTACTTCGCATGAGAATCGATCATTGTGCATGAGAGTCGAACCGTGAGAGGAAGCACAAGACATCTTGCTGTGGTGCTGTTTGGTTGGACAAAAGAAAAACTTTGTTGGGACACGAGACACTGGTGTGTGTAGTTAGAAACTCCCATAACAAGACCTGATACACCTAGCATTCTGGGGTCATCGATTTTGTCTTTGACTGTGATGCCTTACCTGAATAAATGATTACATCGGATCCATACCAAACGAAATCTAACGGTAAATCGCAGTGTAAAGGGATAACACCCCCCTTTTTTTTTACTGAACCAAACACCTAATGGTTTGATTTGTTACACAATAGAGCTAACAAATTGAGCCAAAAGATTTGCGAATTGAATGAACTGAACATGCCAGTTGAATTGTTCTAAAAAAAAATAATCTAAAGAAGACATACAATTTCGACCTTGGGAGGGAATGGATGGTGCGAGTGGGGAAAGTCAAGGGTTTCTCAATTTCTTTTCTGTTTGGAGGTTCCTACACGTGTTGAGAGGTTTCATTCGATTTAACGAAAAGAATCATCGAATCTATCTTCCATCGCCGTACCTTTTTTCCAGTTCTTCGATTTCCCACCAGAGATGTGTTTTAATTGTATGGTGAGTACATGGCACTGGCAGCGCAAGCAACGACCTCTCTACACACATTTGATGCGTTCCATGAATAGTTGAGATTCTCTACATCGGCTCCTTTGTTTATTTCTGATTATTATATTTCTTCAATATATATCTCCGTCCAAATAAGGTGGCGTACCATCACACATTAAACGGAGGAAAGTTCACATGCAATTTGAGAAATCAATGCCAAGACAAGGACCAACACGTTGTAGTCTCACTAAACAACATGAAAAGTGGCATGCATGGACCCTATTCCCACGCGGGCAAGATGACCAGGTCATCTGGTGTAGTACGACTTGACATTTTTTTCACACTCCCCATGGATCCTATCTAGCACTAGATCCCCTTGTCATGGTCAGGTTAAACGAACCCGGCAAGCAGCCCTGGCTCTTCTATTTTTTTTTTCTTAAACACACTTGCACATGCACTTGATTTGTTGTTAATCAGCTACGCGCTCGCTTAATTTTGAGCAGTCCTTGAGCTTAAAAAATTAAACAAACCTCATGGAGAAGAAGTATATAAAATTCAGGTTTCGTGTGTATAAATGCGTCGGAGAGATAGGCCGCCCGGGAAACACACCAACGAGAAGCTTTAGTCTATCTCGACTCATTTGATCGAGCTGCCTTACATAGAACCGACAACTCGTAGGTAGTAGCTAGGGCTCATTGTTGATCGCACAAGGTAGCTTGCTAGCTACTAATGGCTCGCTTGTTCTCCTCCCATGCCAAGACCTCACTCCCGCGTCGTGAGCGGCGCCGGACCCTTCGTCCCCGCCGTTCTCTAAAGCCTGACCGTGTCGTCGTCGTCGACTCCACTGCTGCCTTGCGCCCCTTGGCGCTTATAGACTTGTCCGGCACCGCCGCCGAAGCGCAGGCGCAGTTTCCGGAGCATGATGATCTGCCTCTCCTGGTGGACGACCAGACCAGCAGGCGGCATGCCGGGGACAAGACCCTCGCAGTCCACGCTGGGGAGAAGCTTGGCGCCCGGGGCGGTGCTGTGACGACAGACTCCATCGTGACGCCGGTGGTGAGCGGCACGACGCACTGGTTCAAGAGCTCCGAGGACCTCATCGCCTACAAGGAAGGCCGGCGCCAGAGCTTCGAATATGGCCGGTACGGCAACCCGACGGTCAAGGCCCTAGAGGACAAGATCAGCGCGCTGGAGAGAGCCGAGGTGACCATGGTCACGTCTTCCGGCATGAACGCCATCGCCGCGACGCTCCTCACCCTCTTGCCGCCTGGTAGCCACGTTGTGGCCACGACCGACTGCTACAGCGAGGCGCGAGCCTTCATCCACGACAGGCTCGGCAAGATGGGCATCAAGGTACGTATGGCGTACGTTCACTGGCTTGTGCAACATATATATAATCATAAACCATGCGTTAACGATCTCTCTGGCCCTTGGTTTGCAGTCTACATTCATCGATCTTGACGACATGGAGGCGCTCAAAGCCGTTCTTGAGAAGAACGAGGTGACTCTTTTTTACGCAGACTCGCCGACGAACCCTTTGCTCAAGTGTGTGGATATCAGGTTTGTCGCCGAGCTGTGCCACCGGAATGGGGCTCTGGTGTGCATCGACAGCACGATGGCATCGCCCATCAACCAGAAGCCGCTCACCCTCGGCGCCGACATCGTGCTGCACTCGGCCACCAAGTACATGGCTGGCCACCATGATGTCATAGCGGGTTGCGTCAGCGGCTCAGAGGCACTAATCTCAAGAATACGCCCCTGGCACCACGACCTTGGTGGTGCCATTAGTCCGGTAAATACATGTGCATATGCCTCGATCGGAAGGATCAGCAGCTAGATATTTTGAAGGTTTATTCCTTAATAAAAGGAAATTTAAGTGATGAAAACAGGATTTCTTAGATATATTATTGTTTCATCTTTTTAATTATTAGCCAGCCTCTCAGGTCTCAGCTTTGTATAATCTCATAAGTTTGCGTTAGCTAGATATCTTCAGCTAAATTTAACACAACGACAATAACTATAGGCTGACTAGCCGAGGTATCTACACAGTACTTAACCCTTTTATGATACAATTTTTTTCCTAATTTTTAGCTAATCCAAATATTTCTATTATTTGTAATAATGCAAAATTTTGCAGAATGCGGCATACATGATAATACGTGGTCTCAAGACAATGGCCCTCCGTGTTGAGGCACAAAATAGCACCGCTCTACGCATGGCACGACTCCTAGAGTCACCAAAAGATCAAGCAGGTGCACTACCCTGGGCTGGACAGCAGCTTATGGCAACACGTCGCGCAGAGCCAAATGGCTGGATATGGTGGCGTTGTCAGCTTTGAGACGAAATCGGACCTGCGTGGAACCATGAGGTTCATTGACGCACTGGAAATCCCCTTCATCGCGACATCACTTGGTGGCTGCGAGAGCCTAGTTCAGCAGCCGGCAGTCACGTCATTCTGGGGCCAGACTGATGAGGAGAAATCCAAGAATGGAATCAAGGACAATCTTGTGAGGTTGAGTTTTGGGATAGAGAAGTTTGAGGATCTAAGGGATGATATACTCCAAGCCCTAGGGAAGATATAGGACTCTGCAACCATTATTAACACTTCACTAGGTTGTACGTGTATGCCGACTCTGTGGTCGATGCTAAAATCAAATTAAACTCAGTAGTACATATGATATACTTTATTCACAGCTTAATGGGCACACCGGTAAAATACCATTATCTTGTATCACAGATATAAACAAAAGATGGGATACACAAATAAACGTTGATAGTTTTGTTTTTTTTACTGTATTTTACTTTTTCTAGTACAAGGAACATTACTTTAGACTGCATATATAAGTGCTAAAACTGTGAGTAGTGTGTCTGGGCCCCCATATTATTGCTTGCTTATTTTTTGCAAATATATTGCTGGCATTTTCCATCAAATCCGTACTTGCAATGTATTCTTCTGGAGGGTCATGAAAATGGCAAATTCCTCTTACTGAATTCAAGTGTAGATCATTTTAGCCGTTTTCTACTTTTTCTCTCTAAATCTAAGTCATCCTTAAAACTTCTATTTGTGAGTCCAATGTAAAACTTTTCTATGTTGGTTTTACCCTTTTTCCTCCTTGCCCCAGCTTATAAATATAATGCCACTCCCACAAATGAACGAGTCCTATTTTCCAATGTGATATAATTGAAGGGTACCTGTAAATTGCTTACACTGTGCTTCTGGTACCAGAGGGACTACTCCTGATGAGCTTCCATGTGCTGTAGAACGACGTTTAATAAAAATAACGCAACCAATAGTATATGTTTTCTATCTGAATAAAACCAAAATTTATACTACACAGAGGTGAGAGTCATATATTTTGGGTACAATTCTAATATGTGATAAAAATTACAAATATACAATATCCACATTTATCTTCTGTCCTCTATATAATTTTTTTACAGCATATCACTGAACCTTCTTAATTGCAAAGACAATTTAAACTAAGAATGATTGCATCTTTTATTGTTCTCCCATAAGTTTATATTTTTATTTGGAGTTACAATATGCATTTCTGTTGTTGATGTCCCCCTTGTTTTTTTTCTTAATTCTTTATATTTATTAATGTCAGAATATTTCAGTGCAACTTATTATCCCCGGCATGAGAGAACGGTTTTCAATAGATGACCAAAGATCATTCAAAGCAGAATGGGTTTTTGATATGATCCAGCTTGGCCAAAACTTTTGGATTGACAGAGATCACCCACTTATGTTCCCTAGTTGTCCAGGTTCCCCCACTACTACACAAATCATTTGTAATGACCTTTCTTTTTTTCCAGTAATAACGGGCACCCGAAAAAACGTCATTGTAGTGCATTGTTGCTGATGTCATCGGTGTAGCGTCATTGCTGTGACCACTACAATAACGGGCAACCATGACGTCATCATCGCATCCGTTATTACAAATGGATGGTTCACAATAATAACAGACGACGCTGACATCATCATTGTCCGTTATTACAAATACCATCTTTTATAACGGTATCACTGCTGACATCATCATGGACCATTATTACAAATACAATCTTTAATAACGGATGCAGCTGATGTCGTCACCGTCCGTTATTAAAAATCGAGGCTAGGGCTAACTTTAGAGGTGACGTCACCCGTACGTTACTAAAAATGCACAAACGAGAAGTGACGTCATGCGTCCGTTATTACAAACCATTTTCAATGACGGTGAGATACTGATGTCACTACGTCCGTTATTAAAAATCAAGCAATAGATTTATGAAATTTAAAATTTTAATTTTTTTGAACGACCTTGGATGGAGAAAATGAGAAAATAAGAGTTGTTGATTTTGAAAAGTAACGAAACTTTATAGTTTATAAGTTTTTTATTTAAAATCATCTAGTCGACAAAAACTAAGTTTGAAAGAGTTCAAATTTGAAATTTAAATTTTGTAAATTATCTCGGATGGAGAAACTATCAACATAAAAGTTGTATATCTCGAAAAGTTATGAAACTTTGTATTTGATAAGTTTTTAATTTGAATTCATTTAGAGCCTCAAACAAACGATTTACACTCGGGTGGGTATAATATGTGGGGAAAGAAAATTGATAGTAGAGACAAGTGAGTGTGTGGTGTAGTGGTAGAAGGGGTTGTGTGTGAGGGAGAGGTCGTGGGTTCGAATCCCACTACCGTGAAGTTGTGAATTTCATCTTAAACGTGATTGGTGGGGTGAGGGGATGGTGGTGGCTGACCGGTGGGGGCCTCATTGCAGTTGCTATTTCTAATAACGGACGCATTGACCGTCATTGCAGTGGCGCCACTGCAATGACGACAACTTAATAATGGACGGGACGCCCGTCATTACAGTGCTCGATTGTAGCAGTGCCGAACCCCCTCCTAAGGAAGTTGAGGAATGGTTGAGCCAGCTATCAAAAGCTTTGGAATGATGCAAGATTTCGTTGGTAACAGCAATTTTGTCCTTTAAAGTATTGGCAGTGAGAAAGTAAATCCATGTCTTTATGAGAAAGTAAATACGTGTCTTGCAAGCCATAAGTTACTTTTGTGGATAACAAATTAATGAGTGAATAATGTTCAATCAATCTAGATCTTGGTGTCACTGTAAAGTAATCTTAGGGAGATGAGAGCTTAGATGCAGCAGGTCAGCACTTGATTTGCTACACACCAAGTAGAACATCTGATTAAGCCAAATTAGAGGCAGCCAATGTACCTCAATTATTAGAGCACCTTAGCACTGAAAAAAAATGAAAAAAAATATTGGAAAGATAAACTTGTAGATACTTTCATGCGTCAAGAAATTGCAATGACTACTGGAAAATGATCCACTTGCCGCAACATTTTATTATTACATGGATAAAAGCTAAAACCGAGTGACTGCAGATAAGTACGGAGTCAACACTGCATATGACTGTGCTTTGAATTTACCTTTTAAACTACAGAGATTGACCAGAACGATCCACATCATAATCACACTTCTAACATTTCAAATAAAAATACCAATTAATGGACGACCATGAGCTGGCACAGAGATCAAAACAGGGAAAGTTCATGAATCTGCTTGCTTGCTTCATGTAGCTTGATGTTAAGCACCTCATTTACTTTTTGTTAATAATTCACCACTTGTGTTGCATATTAGGTAACAAAATGACGCGTGGGTTTAAATTTGATACTTTCAGCATAGCCTGCAAAATAAGGCAGTGGGTTTAGTAGTACTCCATTATTATACACCAGCAGGAAATAAAAAAGAAAGATCCTCCGTATGGAGAACCATGGAGCCATATTGAAGGGTGAAGGCTCTGACCAACATAGATTCTTACCCCATTGCAACATTGATGAGCCAGCCTGATATAAAAATAAAGTTGCTAACAATGGTTGTGTCAGTTCGGCAAACCTCATAAAAAAATATCTGGATTAAATCCCTCCAACGTCATTCATGAGGTGGCTTTGAGTTTCAACCCCATTATAGCCACTTCAAAGCCATCCACTAGTTGAGAAAATTGGTAATACGTAAATGTCCCCCATCAGCTATTTCAGGCCAATGTCATTTTGTCCAAATTCAAAAACCGACCACAAGTATAATTAGGAAGAAAACATCAAAGTCTCTATGCACACCATACCATTTGCTCTTGTTTTCTTTCTTTTTTACTTTATGTGGCTTCCCAGCCAACCAAGGGCCCAGTAGGTTGTACCATATCCACAAGCCCCCCTTCCTTGGCTCTCCTTCTCATCACCTAATCACCTAATTAGGATTTCAGAAGCATTGCAAACACAAGGATGGGGATCACAAAGAAAAAAGTCATGAATTATTTGTAGAAGTTAGTGATGCCTAGAAAAATGTCTAGAAAATTAATAATGCCTAAAACTTTATCATAAAAAATTCTATAAAATAATAATATCAAGGAATTGACAAGAAAAATTCTAAAATATTAATAATGCCTATAAAAAACAATGCCTAGAAAGTAATAATGTCTATAAGATTCCTTAGGAAATTTCAAACTCAAAGAATATCATAAAAAGATGTATAGAAAATTGATAGTGCCAGTAGTATTCCTAAAGAAACTGTCAACAAAATTAGTAATGCCCAGAATAGTTTTTTTTTTAGGAAAACAAACTACGGCACGCAAGGAGCCGGCCTGAAAAATTATCTTATGATGAAAGGTTTAGCATACAAGGATTTGAGAATTTTGGTTACAAGACTTTGCTGGAAGGAACTAAATTACAACACTATGTCTAAACTCCGAGAGCACCGAGGTGCTTGTGCCTGACGGCATCCTCTTAGCCCAAAGTTGCAGGTCTTCCGTGAAGCATGCAGAACCTCCCTGGCTGGTGTGATTGTCTTGTTGAAGTGTAGGTTGTTCCTTGCTTTCCATATGTTCCAAAGGATGACCGTGATGACAGCAGAGCGCAGCCTTTGATCTCCATCAGGTAGCTCTGGCATGTCCCAAAGGTTGCGGAAGGACTGAAGATACGGAACAGTTGTCCTATTGAGGAGCCTCCATACCTCCTTGGCGCGGGGGCAGGTAAGAAGGATGTGGTGTTGATCTGCATGTTCACCATAGGCCGCACAAAAAGGCAACTCCACAATTTTCCTGCGATGAAGGAGAGTGGCAGCATCTTGGAATTGCAATGTTCCTCCAAATACATTTTGCGAAGTCATCAGTTGGGCTCTGCCTTTGCCCAGACTAGTAACAACAGTACACATCGGAAAGTTTAGCTTTATAGCCCAATTTTTCCTTGAATACTCCAGGGTGGTTTGCACGTAACTCTCTACCCATGGCCCCCACATGTAATAAACAGTGAAGAGTGGTTGATTCAACTCAAGAAACGTTTATAGTGTACTCCTATATAGTGCAATGGTCGAAATTACCTGTTAAGCATATTTATGTCGTTTTCGTAACTGCTTGTTGGTTACATAGATCATGCTTTCTTAAACCATAATCATAAGGAGCTTCCAGTGAAACATGTGCATATACAGCCAACTATACTTAACATTGTGTTGAAAGAAAGAAACGACAACAAGACTGTAGAAATACCCACTTAAAATTATAAGGCAAAGCATGAATGTCTGGTTATGTTGTATGTCCAAGAATTTTTACATGTTTCCCAGCGTCTACTGGTTTATAGTATCATCAATTGGTCCATGAGGGTCACGTTATATTACCCCCCTGCAGCATCTTTTGAATCTCCAATCCATAATACAAAGGACTGAGATAGCACACAATGAGTATACAGAGAAAATTAGTAAAACGGACAATTAAGGGAACATACCACATACCAAAAACTCAGCAGCTGATTAGAGAGACATCAAGGACATCTTGATGGTATATCTCTAACCAAATCAACTCTGATCTCCAGAAGTAATCAATGTCTTTAAAGGATCCTATTCTTTTTTAACACTTCCATTTACCGCATTTATGGAGCCAATACATCTTCATTTATATATAGTTGCTTAACTAGCTCAGTTTGTACAAAATATTTTCCCTCAAATTTTTTACCCCACGAATGTCAGCTATGGTAAACCTGTTTTGTGCATGAAATGAACCACACCCATGTCTACATTTGATGGCAATTTTTAGAAGGCTTATTAATTGTACTGGTTGGTCTTCATGCTAGGAATAGAAGCATGCATGCTTTTCTTTTTTCTGTACGACTTCTTAATTAAGTGGTCATAGATATCAGATTTTGTCGGATTGTCACTACTCATTCTCAAACAATATGCCCCTATAATTTTTAGTTCAATTGGTTCCCTATTCTCAAGGTAGTGTGCCACCGCCGCCCAAGAGAGGTTGCCACTGGGGAGCTCGGCCGCTGCTGCTATGGATGAGCCACTATCGCTCCCCCTAGAAAAGAGAACGCATGGGACCACGGGGAGGGGGGCGGAAGGGGGGGGGGTGTTGGACTAGTGGAGGGAGAGCAGAGGGCAGGAGGTGAGAACATAAGATATTGTGGCTATGGGGTCTGCGCATGTGGTGGGCAGGGAAAGAGAGAAGGAAGTGAGTACATAGAAAAAAAGTAAATGGGTAACCCTAAATTTAACTTTGTGTCTCTATTGGTAGACAGAAGTTCCCATCTGCTCTGTGGTTTGTCTTTTCTGCGAGAACGGACTGTCCAAACAACGCGCCCGTGCTGTTCAGATGCTAAGCTAGCTAATCAGCCACAATTAACTAAGATGCAATTATAAAAAAAAAAGCAGGATCCACTGTCTTATAAGACGTGCGTTATACGATGACATTATCGCTGACATGTGGAGCCCGGCCATGTGGCGTGCTTGACAGATCGAGGATGCCTATCGCTAGCACCAAGCACTGTTATCTTATTCCTGCTTATTGTACAGGCTTTAGACTTTGTTCTCGTGTTGCACAATCTTATCTGGATCCCCTTGTGTGATTTATTTCCTAATCAGACTCACCATCTTAATAAGCTACCACTCGCTTTTGACTCTTAGCGCACAATAAGCTCATGCAGAAATGTCCTGGACGCGCACACGGGCGTGTAAAACGCTTGGGGACAGACGCGTACAAACGCGCGTATATTTGTGTCTACATATATGCGTTCAGGGAAAGAGCAAGGCCAAAGCAGCAACCTGATCAGAAGCCTTATATCGTAGGCAGCATACAACTCCTTTGCTCATAGCTGAGTTGACGCACTCCTTAGTTCTTCTTGAAACCATCCGAGCTCATGGCTCCCTCCACCACCGTTGGCAAGCTCTCAGTGCCGAGGCAGCAGCGCCGCCTCCTCCAACCTATGCACTCCCCAAAGCACAAGCGCGTCACCGCCACGCCCCCTGCTGGGTTGCTCCAAGAGCTGTTCGGTGGTGATGCCCCTCAGCCTCTCAAGCCAAGACGTGCCTCTGATGAGACTCTCGCTGTCCACGCCGGGGAGAAGCTCGGGAAGGACGCTGATGAGGCTTCGACTGACTCGATCGCGACACCGATTGTGAGCGGCACGACTCACTGGTTCAAGAGCTCCGAGGACCTCATCGCTTTCAAGGAAGGACGTCGCCACAGCCATGAGTACGGCCGCTACAGCAACCCCACGGTCAAGGTCCTCGAGGACAAGATCAGCGCGCTGGAGAGAGCCGAGGCGACCCTGGTCACATCATCCGGTATGAACGCCATCGTGGCCACGCTGCTCGCGCTGGTTCCTTCGGGCGGCCATGTCGTGACGACCACCGACTGCTACAGCGAGGCGCGCGCCTTCATCGGCGACAGGCTTTCCCAGATGGGCATCAGGTCAACGTTCATCGACCTCGACGACATCGAGTCCCTAGAAGCTATTCTTGAGAAGGATGGTGTTACTCTCTTCTACGCTGACTCCCCAACAAACCCACTGCTCAAGTGCGTGGACATCAGGCTGGTCGCAGAGCTGTGCCACAGGAAGGGCACCCTGGTGTGCATCGACAGCACGCTCGCGTCACCCATCAACCAGAAACCTCTCGTCCTCGGCGCCGACATCGTCCTGCACTCCGCCACCAAGTACATGGCTGGCCACCATGATGTCATCGCTGGCTGTGTGAGCGGCTCAGAAGTGCTCATCTCGAAAATACGGGCATGGCACCATGATCTTGGAGGTGCCATCAGTCCAAATGCGGCATACATGATCATCCGAGGCCTCAAGACTATGGCCCTCCGCGTTGAGGCGCACAACCGCACGTCACTAGAAATGGCACGCCTCTTGGAGTGCCACCCAAAGATTGAGCGGGTGCACTATCCCGGACTTGAGAGCAACCCATGGCACCAAGTCGCCAAGAGGCAGATGACGGGATATGGAGGCGTTGTCAGTTTTGAGGTAAAATCTGATCTGCGGGGAACCATGATGTTCGTGGATGCACTGGAGATTCCCCTGATCGCAACGTCCCTTGGTGGTTGTGAGAGCCTAGTTCAGCAGCCGGCCGTCATGTCTTTCTGGGGAAAATGTGACGAGGAGAAGGCACAAAATGGGATCAAGGACAACCTGGTGAGGTTCAGTTTTGGGATTGAGAAGTTTGAGGATTTGAGGGATGACATTCTTCAAGCCCTGGAAAATATTTAGACCTACTATTTAGGACCGAAGAGTATGTACTAAGCGAGTTAGGATTAGGAACTGATATATTATAGGTGTTGAATCTTCCCTTAAAGGAAGTTCAATATAGGATATTCTTTTATTCACTTGTAGAAAGAACAAAGGCATAGTTTTGTACCTGATAAGGTATGTAACTCAGGATGCCAATATTACGAGAACGTTTATGATTTACACCTTGAACAAAAAGACTAAGTTTTTATTTGCATATCTCTCTGGGGAAAGCTACTTTGTTCATAGAGTTACAATATTTCTCACATCTTTTATATTATTTTTCTGCGAGCTTTGGTTTGTGGAAACAGGTGGATGCTAGAATCTGAGTTTGGATAAACTGAGAACTCAGCAACATTCCCTCTGGTGCCTCTTCAAAAAGTTATGTTTATATTTAAGTAGAATTTTCTTTAGCGGCAATTTTTTTTGTTCCTTTCAGCTAGCTATAATACCTCCATTGTGAGTAAAATTTCAGCAACTTATTTAGATGTTTCTTGACATCACTAGCATTATTTTGGGTGCATACAAATTACTAAATATATATAACAAACAAAATGGAAAAACATTTGATTTGGTTCTCTAGATTCCCTGCAAGTTTTTTGTAGCATATTTGAACGAAAAATATGATCATAACTCTACAAATTTACTCAACAATGTGTATTTGATGATTCTACCAATATTTTTTCCATTATTTTATGTAGTTACAACTCAAATTCAATTTACAACAATTAAAATTCTATAATTGCAGTTAATATATAAAATTACCAAACGGATCCAAAACAATTACCAAAATTTTACATGAAGTAATCTAAAGTGTATATTGGCTATATAAAAAGTTTTGAAGTCAATCCTCAACTTGACCATCACTTTGAATCCAAATCTTACCATATCCTTCTCAAGTGTACACTTCTTTTGCGGAGATGCTTTGGTGTGTAACTAACGTACGTGAAAAAATATTCGAAACATTCACATTTTTTTACCACAGCATCCGTGCATGATTGCATGCCAAATCTCATTATTTTCAGAGTTCGTTTGCTTTTTATAGAATTTTGCAACCATTCGGCCACACATCCGAGTTCATGTTTCATGAACAAGACGTTGGAAATTTGCTGTCATTGCTAGGGTAAGTACCGACATTAGGCTAAATAACACGAATATCATTTTTCCATTCATTTTATTCCATTATTCAAATCAAACCTAGCTGTAATTTGATTTAATCCCACAAAATCCTTGAAATGAAAAAAATCTATTATATTAGTGTAGAAGATGAAAAAAAGAGCCACTATTTTCGTCGGGAGGGCTAAGAAGTTTCCACGTTAATTGAAACAAGGAAGGATTTGTACCATTGGATTTTATAAAAATCTAACGGTCTATAGTAGCCCAAAGAGTTTATGTCCAATAAAACTAACAATCCGATAAATAGTTCATGTCTAATACAACACAGAGCTATATAAAAATTCATTAGTTTTAAATAATAAAAATTATAACAAGAAATGTGTCGAATAGATATTTTTTTTCTACCGGTGCATGATCAATCCATGATTAAAGAGGCAATCGATCCCTCACTACAAATTAGCTGAATTCAGGGGTGGGTGCAAAACGGAATGGTTGTATGATAAAAATTGGTCAGATAAAAGTTACCCACTGTTGATTCAAGAAGAGGACTAAGGTGAAATAATGCGGGCTGATTTAGCCACATTAGTTCGTTAGTCCTCCAAACTCAGCCTATATTTCATACTATAGTGCCAAAATTCACAATTGCCCTCCCACCAAAGCATTATATCATTTTCACATGTACCCACTAGAGATAAAAATATATTTTTATCAGAGGTTAATAATTGGCTAAAATATAGTAGTTGATTGAGAGTCCACATTAAAACAATTAATCTATATCTCAACTCAAAATAAAAGTAGTAGTTAATTTATAAATGATTTGGAATGTGAAATACTCACTATGTTCTAAATTGTAGGTCCTTTTG
This sequence comes from Digitaria exilis, assembly GCA_015342445.1. NCBI lineage: Eukaryota > Viridiplantae > Streptophyta > Magnoliopsida > Poales > Poaceae > Digitaria > Digitaria exilis. The sequence continues at coordinate 195,947 of JACEFO010001695.1, read as the reverse complement.
CCTTTTTCAGATTAATGGATATTTGTATGCACCTAACTTATGTCTAGATGTATTCAAACATCCATACACCTACAAAAGAGAAACCAACCTATATTTGGAAAAAGAGACAGTACTTAAGTATGGAATCATTACTAAACTAAATTTGAGAAGAAGATTACGAGTCTATACAAAATATAATTGAAAGATCCCGTCTGCTTCGTGGTTTGTCTTTTATGTGAGAACTGCGCTGTCCAAACAACGCGCCCGCACCGTTCACATACTAAGCTAGCTAATCAGCCGCAATTAACTATAAGATGCAATAGAAAAAGAAAAACGGCGGGATCCTCTGACGTATAAGACATAAAGACGTGCGTTATTAGCCAGCCCATGTGGTAGCGTGCATGACAGATCGAGGGTGCCTATCGCTAGCAGCCTAGCACTGTTATCTTATTCCTTCTTATTATACTGGGCTTTAGACTTTGTTCTCTTGTTGCACAATCTAATCTGGATCCCCTTGTGTGATTTATTTCCTAATCACACTCACCATCTTAATAAGCTACCACTCGCTTTTGACTCTTAGCGCACAAAGCTCATGCGGAAATGTCCTGAACGCGCACACAGGCGTGTAAAACGCATGGGCACAGCCGCGTATAAACACGCGTACATTTGTGCCTACATATTTGCGTTCAGGGGAGAGAGCAAGGCCAAAGCAGCAACCAGATCACAAGTCTTATTTCGTAGGCAGCATACAACTCCTTTGCCCATAGCTACCTGAGTTGAAGCACTCCTTAGTTCTTCTTGAAGCCTCCGAGCTCATGGCTCCCTCCACCGTTGGCAAGATCTCACTGCCGATGCAGCATCGCCGCCTCCTCCAACCTATCCACTCCCCATGGCGCACAAGCGTGTCACCGCCATGCCCCCTGCTGGGTTGCTCCAAGAGCTGTTCGGTGGTGATGCCCCTCAGCCTCTCAAGCCGAGACGTGCCTCCGATGAGACACTCGTAGTCCACGCCGGGGAGAAGCTCGGGAAGGGCACTGATGAGGCCACCACGGACTCGATCGCGACACCGATCGTGAGCGGCACGACGCACTGGTTCAAGAGCTCCGAGGACCTCATCGTTTTCAAGGAAGGTCGGCGCCATAGCCACGAGTACGGCCGCTACAGCAACCCCACGGTCAAGGTCCTGGAGGACAAGATCAGCGCGCTGGAGAGAGCCGAGGCTACACTCGTCACATCGTCCGGCATGAATGCCATCGTCGCGACACTGCTCGCACTCGTTCCGTCGGGTGGCCACGTCGTGACGACCACTGACTGCTATAGCGAGGCACGCGCCTTCATTGGCGAGAGGCTTTCCAAGATGGGCATCAGGTCCACGTTCATCGACCTCGATGACATCGAGTCTCTAGAGGCCGTTCTTGAGAAGGACGAGGTGACTCTCTTCTATGCTGATTCCCCAACAAACCCGCTGCTCAAGTGTGTGGACATCAGGCTGGTTGCAGAGCTGTGCCACAGGAAGGGCACCCTGGTGTGCATCGACAGCACGCTCGCGTCACCCATCAACCAGAAGCCCCTCACCCTCGGCGCCGACATAGTGCTGCACTCCGCAAACAAGTATATGGCCGGCCACCACGATGTCATCGCCGGATGTGTTAGCGGCTCGGAGGTGCTCATCTCCAAAATTCGGGCATGGCACCATGACCTTGGCGGTGCCATCAGTCCCAACGCGGCATACATGATCATCCGAGGCCTCAAGACGATGGCCCTCCGGGTTGAGGCACACAACCGCACGTCACTAGAAATGGCACGCCTCCTGGAGTGCCACCCGAAGATTGAACAAGTGCACTACCCCGGGCTCGAGAGCAATCTATGGCACCAAGTCGCCAAGAGCCAGATGACGGGGTATGGAGGTGTTGTCAGCTTCGAGGTGAAATCAGACCTGCACGGAACCATGAGGTTCATGGATGCGCTCGAGATCCCCTTGATCGCAACATCGCTTGGAGGTTGTGAGAGCCTTGTGCAGCAGTTGGCAGTCATGTCATTCTGGGCAAAAACTGATAAGGAGAAGGCACAGAACGGGATCAAGGACAACCTGGTCAGATTCAGTTTTGGGATTGAGAAGTTTGAGGATTTGAGGGATGACATTCTCCAAGCCTTGGGAAAGATTTAGACCTATTATTTAGCACTGAAGAGTACTAAGCGAGTTAGGATTAAGAACTGATACATTATAGGTGTTGAATCTTCCCAAAGGAAGGTTCAATATAGGATATTCTTTTATTCACATGTAGAAAGAGCAAAGGTGTAGTTTGTCCCTGATAAAAGCTGTAACTCAAGATGTCAATATTACGAGAAACAGTTATATACATTTTAGATTTTGGATCTGCCCTTAAAGGAAGTTTCAATATAGAAAATTCTTTTACTCACTTGTAGAAAGAACAAAGGTATAGTTTGTCCCTGCTAAAAGATGTAACTCAGGATGCCAATATTACAAGAACATTTATGACTTATTACTCCTAGAACATAAAGACTAAATCTATATTTTCTTACCTCTATGGGGAAGCTACTTTCCTCATAGAGTTACAATGTTTCACACATTTTTTTATATTATTTTTCTACGAGCTTTAGTTTGTGGAAACAGGTGGATGCCAGAGTTAAATTGATCTTGCAATAACTTAGAGTTCAACAACATCTCCTCTGGTGTCTCTTCAAAAAGTTTGGTTTATTTTCAAGTAGAATTTTCTTTAGCGACAATTGTTTTTTCATTTCAGCTAGATATAATATCTCAATTGTGAATAAAATTGCAACAAGCAGTTTCCTTGCCATCAGCTAAACTCTCAGAAACTTATTTTGATGTTTCTTGAACATCACTAGCATTTTTTTTGGTCCATACCAATTACCAAATATGTGTGACCAACAAAATGGAAAACATATATCTGGATGAAAACATTTGATTTGGTTCTCTATATTCCCTGCAAGTTTTTTCGTAGCATATTTGAAAAACTATTATGATCATAAATTTACAAATTTACTCAACAATGCATATTTGATGATGCTACCAATATTATTCCTATTTTATGTAGTTACAACTCAAATTCAGTTTATAACACTTAAAATTCAATAATTTCAGTTAAAGTATTGAAATTAACAAATGGATCCAAAAAATTTCCAAAGTTTCACATGAAGCAATCTATAGTGTATATTGCCTACACAAAAAGTCTTGAAGACAATTGCCCTAGAAAAAGTTTTGAAGTCAATCAACAACTTGACCATCACTTCAACTCTAAATCGTACCATATATGAAATTATGACCTGGCGTCCTATGTACAATATGTGGACAGCAGAAACATTTTTGAGGCCGTTGAATGAAAAAAAATAATAATTTGCCAAGGGTTGAGAAAAACACTCGGCAATGAATTTGTTTGTCGAGTGTGTTTCTCTATAACACTCAGCAAACTATGGCTTGCCGAGTGCCAGTTAAAGCATTCGGCAAAGTTTTAACATCCTGCAGCCCTAACTGACGGCTGGCACACAGCCGCGTGACGTGGCTTGCGTCGCAGAACGTCATTTACTAGGCACCCGGCAAAGTTTTAATTATCGGCCATTGCACGGCCGGATAACGTGGCCCGCTTTGTTGAGTGTGGTTCAAAAGGAACTCGGAAAATATAGGGTTTCCCGTGTGTTGCTTGTTCGTGTGTTGCTTGTTCGATGAGTACTATTTTGTTTTTGCCGAGAGTTTTTATGGTTACACTCGCATAGGGTTGAGTGCCGATAGAAAGCTGTCGGCAATGGGCCGGGCACTCAGCAAGGTTTCCGATAGTGTTTGGAGTTTGGGTACTAGTAGCTACGTTCAATATAAATTAGTGAAGAGCTGTGTATTCTCACAATAAATTGCACATCCTATGGGAGTTCATGGTGCCCCTAAAAATTTTGAGTACAAAAATGAAAATTAGACCAGGCCAAATTTGAGTGTCATTTGTCAACATCATGTATGGCCCGTACAATTGATTTTATTTTATTGTAATTGGTAGTGTACGATGGATCCCCGCCCCACGTGTCAAAAACACATTTTTTCAATAAGGCAAACATTATTACTATCGAGGGTTTTAACATCAACATAATACAAGACCTTGCAAAAAATTTCCCGACCTCTGCACAGCCAGGATGCACACAGCCTATAGAAGATAAAAGAGTACAACCACACTAATGACTATAAATCCGAAGACTAGATCGCCACCCATGTGCCTGGGTAAAAAAATCCTTGGCCACCCGGGCTAATTATTGAGATGTCGCTGCAACCAAATCCTGCAAAGCAAGTTTCTGTATAATAACCCAAGAATGAAGCCAATGGATAATCGAGTAGATAACCTGCAAAGGAGAAGAGTAATGTTTTTTTTGTTTTTAAAACTATATCATTCCTGCATAGCCATAGTGACTAGCAAGTAGCGGCCGCCCCTACCAGGATCAGCGGTTTCAATTCTCTCTCAATACCCCAAAGCCAAGTACCAAACAATGGTGACACACTACGAGGTTGAGAAAGACCTGAGGCCGCATGTCTGATAAACCAAACGAGACGAGCAAAACAACATTAAAAAAATAAGTGTTTAATTGTTTCGTCCTTACGACAAAAGCAACATTTTTTGCTACCTCTTTGCAAGAATATCTTTTGTTAAAATTACTCTACGAAGAAACCATAAGAAAATTTTTATCTTCAAAGGGGGTTTTAATTTCCAGATCCGCTTATTCATATTTGGGACGTCAACATGGATCATAGACAAGTAGTGTGATTTCACTGAGAACTGTCCATTCGGATGTAGGTTCTACCGAAATTCATCATGTTCCTGATTCAACACAATATTTGCAATGCGTGGAAGTAAATTATTCCATGCAACTAACTTGTGTCCAATGAGATCCATACGCCATGAGAGATTGGGGGATGAGGTGCCTAGGACTTCCGCTACAGTAACCTGTTTGGGTCGCGCTATGTTATACAAACAAGAATACTGCTCTCGCAGAGATGTATTTCCCAACCATCTATCTTCCCAGAATCTAATTTGTGATCCATCTTTAATTATGAAGGTTCCAAAACAGAGAAAATCTCCCTTCACCTTCATAAGACTAGCCCAAAAATGGGAGTCCCCATTTTTCTACTGTGCTTGTGATAGCGGTTTAGAGTGAAGGTATTTGTTTTGTAAAATTTGTTACCATGTTCCCTCTGTTGTGAGTAACTTAAAAAGGCATTTACTAAGCAAAACCTTATTTTTAATATCCAAATCATGAATTCCTAGGTAATCCTTGGTCTTTAGGTTGGCACAAAATGCTCCATTTAGTGAGGCGATATTTTCTTTTCTAGTTATCACTTTGCTAAAAAAATCGGGAGTGAAAATAATCTACTTTTTTTTAGCATGCCTCTTGGAATCGCGAAAAAATACATCATATACATGGGTAGACTACTGAGCACAGAGTTGATCAATGTTAATCTCCCACCTATCGAAAGATGTTTTCCTTTCCAACTAGCGAGTCGTTTCTCGAAACGTTCTTCGACATGTCAAAAAACACATGGGAAAACCCTAGAAGCACAAAGAAGGAGCAACCTGTTGGTAAGCAGAACTTGTACTCAGCATGTATAGTGAGTCATATTAATCGGTCTAGGAACACTAATGGTAATAAACCAGCAAATTTAACGCAGCAGTTAACATCGTGCTAGCGTAATTATGTCTTGGTTCGTGTGCATCTTAAGTGATTGGTTTTTTCCATGTTATACACGTGCGTGCATTTTGGACAGCTTTGTGAACATTTTTTTTTTTGCGGGTAAGCTTTGTGAACATTAACAGTGAATTGCTGCGGGTCAATCTCTCAAGTTCACATTTTTATCTTGATAAGCATCACAGGCGTAATCAGTGGCCGATGCTGAAAAAAACTAGTAGCCCCCACCCACAGCCTTGATGCGAGAATAAACAAGAAGTCAGGGGCCACATGGTCCTGCAAGCTGGAGTAGACCTTAATTGTATTTGTACTTGATATATTTATGCCTAGCTAGAAAGATCCTTCACGTCAGATTTTGCAGCGGAGTGATGCCAAGTTGTTGCGTCCGATAGAGAGGATGGAAAAGGACCCCGTATGCCAGGGACAGAGTATGCAGACCAGGAGCATAAACAATTCATGGGTCCTGCTCTGACGCAGTGTAAGAATAAACAAGAATTACACCAACAGTCCTGCTCCTTGTTCAATGATATCTCGTTCCTTCGATCCTGCTACACTCTGCTTTTGACTTTGGCGAATAACACGCTCATGTGAAAAATGCCCATAACGGCGCTAACGCGTAGCTACAATTACTAACGCGTAGCAACAAGTCATTCGTATATATAAGCACCGGAGACAGTCGAGGCAAACACACCGCGGATAAGCTCTCATCTTCTTCTTTGAGCCTTCTTGTGCCTACAAGCACGCAACCATCAACAACTTTGGTTAATCCGCCTTCGGCATCTTCGTCCCTCAAAGCTCATGGCTCCCTCCACCAAGATCTCACTGCCGAGGCAGCAGCGCCGCCTCCTCCAACCTCTCCAATCTCCAAAGCACAAGCGCGTCACCGCCGTGCCTCCAGCCGGATTGCTTCAAGAGTTGTTCGGAGATGCTCTGCCCCCCAAGCAAAGACGCGCCTCCGACGAGACTCTGGCCGTTCACGCTGGAGAGAAGTTAGGCAAGGACGCGGATGAGGCTTGGCACAGACTCAATCGCAACACCGATCGTGAGCGGCACAACTCACTGGTTCAAGAGCTCCGAGGACCTCATCGCCTTCAAGGAAGGCCGGCGCCACAGCCAGTACGGCCGCTACAGCAACCCGACAGTCAAGGTTCTCGAGGACAAGATCAGCGCACTAGAGAGAGCAGAGGCCACACTGGTCACATCATCCGGTATGAACGCCATCGTGGCAACGCTGCTTGCGCTCGTTCCGCCGGGTGGCCATGTCGTGACGACCACCGACTGCTACAGCGAGGCGCGCGCCTTCATCAGCGACAGGCTTTCCAAGATGGGCATCAAGTCAACGTTCATCGACCTCGACAACATCGAGTTGCTAGAGGATGTTCTTGAGAAGGACGATGTGACTCTGTTCTATGCTGATTCCCCAACAAACCCGCTGCTTAAATGCGTGGACATCAAGCTGGTTGCAGAGTTGTGCCACAGGAAGGGCACCCTGGTGTGCATCGACAGCACGCTCGCATCACCCATCAACCAGAAGCCCCTCACCCTCGGCGCCGACATCGTGCTGCACTCCGCAACCAAGTACATGGCCGGCCACCACGATGTCATCGCCGGATGTGTCAGTGGCTCGGAGGTGCTCATCTCCAAAATTCGGGCATGGCACCACGACCTTGGAGGTGCCATCAGTCCCAACGCGGCATACATGATCATCCGAGGCCTCAAGACAATGGCCCTCCGTGTTGAGGCACACAACCGCACGGCACTCGAAATGGCATGCCTCCTAGAGGGCCATCCGAAGATTGAACGGGTGCACTATCCTGGGCTCGAGAGCAATCCATGGCACCAAATCGCCAAGAGACAAATGACGGGGTACGGAGGTGTTGTCAGTTTTGAGGTGAAATCGGATCTGCGCGGAACCATGAGGTTCGTGGATGCACTGGAGATCCCTTTGATCGCGACATCACTTGGAGGCTGCGAGAGCCTTGTGCAGCAGCCGGCAGTCATGTCATTCTGGGGTAAGAGTGATAATGAGAAGGCCATTAACGGGATCAAGGACAACTTAGTGAGGTTTAGTTTTGGGATTGAGAAGTTTGAGGATTTGAGGGATGACATTCTCCAAGCCTTGGAAAAGATTTAGAACTACTAAGCTAGATAGGATTAGGAACTGATACTTGTAGGTGTTGAATCTTTTCTTACTTTAAAAGTAGTTTCATAGGATATTCTTTTATTCACTTGTAGAAAGAAAAAAAGGTATAGTCTGTCCCTGATAAATAATGTAACTGGGGATGGCAATATTACGAGAACGTTTATTATTTACTCCTTTATACAACATAAAGAATATGTTCGTAACAGTCTTTATTTGCTTATTACCTCTATGGGTAAAGCTATTGCGGGACTAACCATATTAATACATAGCAATTGTAGGTAATCTTTAATTCTTTTTATTGAAAAGAATAAATAAGCTACGCTCATATATTCCAACAATATTTCAACACATTTTGACTTGAATTTTCTCCAAAATTCATACTTTGTGCAGATGGAACCGTCACTAAAATGTGTAGATGAATCATAGAGCTTCAAGTTCTAGATAGAACTTTCAAAGGTCAATGGTTTGAATGAATTTTTGCTCTGAATATTTAGCAACAATGAATTTCAGAGTTCTTCGGAGTTTCAGTTTCAGCAAACACAATGCATCGTCGAACTTTAAGATCCAATATAAATATAACTACCTCTTTTGTTATGAACATGAAACAGTCCGAAGTGTTCACCGGAGATCCTTCTTTGATTCTGACATGATCTTGTTCAAAGCTTACACATGAAATCTTTCCCATTTTCTTAGTCAAACTATTCAGCTTTTCTATTAGGAAAAATAATACCACTTTTGAATTTTCAAATTCGAAATGATGAATGATGAGTGGCCTTTTCCAATTTGGAGTTATTGCCTACCGTGAATATAAGAATACATTTTGAGAAATATTTTGTCTTGCGTCAAAATTACCGGCATCATATGCCCCTTCTTGTATAAAGCAGTTTTTCTTTTGTGATGAAGCTAAAGCACATGAAAAAAAAACTTAGTAAAACGGTTTATTCTTTAGGGACGATATAGCGGGATGGAAAACCAGAAGAAAGAAACCACGCTATTTGTGGAGTTTCTAGGTACCAATTCATTTTTGCAAATGGCGTCGAGGTGCTTATAAATCGAAGCCATTTCTCGGCCGTAGCCTCACCCGAGGTCAAGGCTGGGTACTCTTTTTTTTGTTATCTAAAAAAAATCGAAGCCATTTCTGTTTGGAATGTTGGAGAGCTTCAGCTTGAAGCCGTCGGAAAAGCCAAAGTCCTGTCAAATTAAAAGGCCCCTACTTGGCTGTGCAACTACCGCTCTTGACGGACCTGCATTTGGACAACTTGACTTGGTTATAAAATGTTTGCTCGACAAATCAAATTCACTTGTCGGCATAAAAGTAAAAGGAATTAACAAGATGCCCACATGGCCATTTAAGCAAAACTACAAAGAAACAACCGGCGCTACCGCTACGCTCAAGTTCTGGGATTATCATAAGCCATTGCCTTGCCTTCCCTTCCCTTCCTGAGCCCATTGGCTTCTTCCCCACTGCGCAATGCTCCTACTGCTTTGTATTCTAGTCCTCTCCACGGCAGCGTCGTCTGTAGGAGAAGCCACTGGCGGCTCTCCACCGACGCATCTCCACTTCTACTTCCACGACAACTTCTCAGGCGGCCGCGGCGCGCGGCGGCCTCAATAACAGCAGCTCGTTCTTCGGCGCCATGTTCGTCGTCGATGACATGCTCCGGGAGGGTGCCGAGCCGTCGTCCCGGCTCCTCGGCCGCGCTGAGGATGACTTGGTGTTCGACTTGGTGTTCGCCTCAATAACAGCAGCTCGTTTGACTTGGTGTTTGACTTGGTGTTCACGGAAGGCCCCTACAACGGCAGCTAGCTGGATGGCGCGCAGGTACAGGCTCAGCAAGATGGTTGCGTCGCCGGACACCAAGAACCTGCTTGTCCTCGAGTACGACGCCTACATATGGCATTAATTACTAGGAAGAAGGTTCCTGCCTGCCATGTGGTGGTCCAGACGTGTAATTGTGTTTACTTGATGACCATGACTAATTAAGATAACTCCAGTGCATTTTGAATTCTGACCAAAATTATTAAGGATTTATTATTGCCATATCTATATATGTTGTGCATTACTTGGGTGTAAAATTATGATTCCGTACATGGGAGTGAATGAGCATTTAGATGATATGCAAAGGAACTAACCAATCAACTGTTGCATGGAGCAGACTACAAGCAATAAACAATACTCCGCCTATTTGGCAGGGTTCTGGAATCACCTAGAAACGTTTATGATTCAGTTTCTTTCTTGAAAATAGAAATGTTTCTCCCATGAATCAGAACCATTTTTGTGAAATCGTTTGGCTCGTTGGAGAGGTTCCATTGTATGGAGGATTATAGTTGAAACGAGAAGTAAACAGAAACGGGTGAAACACTGTTTTTGCATGTTTCTCCCTTCTAGTGTAATAAAGAAAAACATTTCTCCTGTTTCAGATCATGAAACCAAAACGTTTCTGCCCCCATGATTTTTTATTGTTAGAGAAGCTCAACCTTCTCTGCTCGAGAAAACCATCGAATCCTAGCCACTCCTTAGGCCCACACTCTAACCTGAGGCCGGCGACCACAACCACCCGAATTTGGACCACACCATTACCATGGGCCAGTGACCACTGCCACAACCCCTAGGTTGCGCCACATAGTTACCCAAGCCGCGCGACCACTCCCACATATCTCTGGTTGGTCCGCACTATTACTACAGGCCAGGATGTCCTACAATGGGGAGGCATGATGAGGGGATTTTTTTTTATTTTTCACAAATTGTGCAGGAAAATCTAAATAACAACTAAGAAATAAAAAGAAAACAAGTAGTACAAATAGCTGACAAAGTCAACCAATGAGAAACCTCTAATACAATGAGCTCTCTCATGTCTCCATATGTTCCATATGCCACCTTGATCTCATCTATATATATAGATAGAAATCGAGCTGGGAATGGCTGTTATATCTCTAACCATGCATAGAGAAAGTAGTGCTGATTGAGGGCCTGTTGGCAGAGCTCTCAAAGCAGATCCCCAGTTGAATCAAGGCTGTCAAACATTGTTTTTGTAGAGAAACGATCCAAGGTTGATTCCGAATTGATTCGCTGCAATGGACTAAGACACTAGCTACGAGTAGCTCTGTCAAACAGTTTTTTAGATAAACTATTTAAGGCTGATTCTGAGAAGTGATTATCGGAATTGAACTAAGAGCCTAAGAGCTGGAAAAGCTAGTTTATCTTGATTCACTTCTCACTATGTATAACTTAACCTAAAAAATCATGGAGAATAACATCCATCAAGACCACTTGTTATAGTGAATCAGGATTAGGAGGAACTCTACCAAACAGTACTCCCTCAATGTATCTGTTTTCACAACTCATGAATTGTTTGCATTGCCAGAAAAATTGTGATAACAAACTAAATAAGGTGCCACAAGTGTAATAAAGTTAGATAAAACCGAACCTATATGTAGCACATCAAGCATAGATTTATAATAAGAAGGGCCAACACTGATCAATTGTCCCGAAATATAGCTCATCAATACAAATATTTTTGTTTGCAATTGAGATGATAACAAAAAAGATTGGATGATAAGAGAATTATAGCTGATAAAAGGTTTAGGATAAATGTTTAGGATAGCAATATAATGAGTTTATGGCAGCTACTAAAAAGTTTTGTATCTCCATGCAACAAGCTAATAAGTACAGAAAGGGGACGCACATAAGCCCAATTATTGGCATGCAAGCCGAACTAAGGATTCTCAGCCAGGAGAATATCAATCTTCTGCTTTGCAGCCTCCACTATGCGAGCAGGACGGCCCATGAGCTCTTCATCGGCTTGTACATCGCCTAGCATTACTGTGATTTGCTCGTTAAGCTCTGCCGCCAAGGCTGTGGTTGCCTCTTTTTCTTTGTCGCAATCTTCTTGTAGCTTCTTCAACCTCCCCATTCGGTTGATCATCGATGACGAGACACTGACCAGCTGGGACTTGGCTTTTTTCATCTCCTCTTCCAGTCCTGCAATCTTCAGTTGCAGTATGGCCTTGGTGAATTTTTCCTGGGCCAGACTTCTTTGCTCCTCCTGGAAGCACCAGAAAGAGGAGTTCACAACCGATTTGTTGTCCAGAAGGCGCTGGGTCAGGCCGATCATCTTTTCCCTCTTCTTCTGGCGTTCCATGGCTGCATCATATTCGGTCCCCATGTCCATGAGAGAGACAATTTCACACAGAGCTAGATAGGTATCAGTGGGGAGCTCGGTGTTTGCAATGCCTGACAGAATATTTTGAACAGTAGACACATCCTTGACAAAGGTCTCTGCTGGATTCTGTATCAAGTATTCTTTCAGAGCACTTAGACGGTGTCGAAGCATAGTTGCTGGGAGCACCATTTCTTCTGCAGCTGGAGCGGTGGTGGAACCAGAAGCATCATCCGGTATGGGTTCATCAAACATGCCAGTGAGGTCGAATTCGATATCGTCTAGATTGATCAAATCACTTGGGTCTACCAGGAAGCTACATTCCATATCAGGTTCTTCTTTTGGTGGAGGAAGCACTGCAAGATCTGATGGCATTAACGCCGTACACTGAGTTGATGAAGCAATGTTCTCGGGATTGCTCTATGGAGTGAGAAAAATTTGTATGAGCGAAAGAAACTTATTATGATGAAATCTCCATGAGGAATATTTCAAAAAAAATGGCTGAGGAGAAAGATTGATTAACTTAATACCTTTGCTTCTTGCCAACACTGCTTCCCAGTGTTTGTGGTTGCTCCTGACTCTTCAGTACTATCAGGAACCCATATGATCGTGCGTTGATCAGTCTCAATAGCTGAAAGTATATTGATATGATTCAGGATCATGATGAAATTTATACCACCTCCATTCTTAAATATATATCATTTATTTTTTTATTTCATTGATTATTTTTTACAAATATTTATACAAATAGATAAATCTACTTCTAAAGTACTTTTGATGATACATGTACTGTTACTCATTTTATATTTTAACTAATTTATTAATAAACAAATTATTAGTCAAAGTTTGAGTGAAAAGCCATTGCGTCATATATTTTAGAACGGAGTGAGTATTATATCTGCAAGTATGATGGAAAACCAAATCTGATCCCTTGAGAAGGGACGTAAGCATATAGCCTAAGTGTTCGATCTCATCTACGAGCTCCTGCTGTGTCAACTATGAGGATTATATTTGAAAAAACATCAAAACAAAAAATTACTGTTGTTTTTTAAAATAAGAGCTTAAAAGAAAGAAAATCATTTCAATCATCATCCTAGAATCTTTAATTAACATGTAACTTATGGCTTTATGTGGTTGGACATTGATCCAACAGTACAGGATGGTGAATGAAATATAAATTTTTTTCGAGCAATCAATCGAGAAACAGTCACCTCAAAAATATGAATATATGTAACAGCGTCACCTGATGAAATACGTCCATGGCTGGAGCTTGTTGGTTCCACAGAAGAATCTACTTGTGGGATACTATTGTAAGCATCACCGGAAGACTCAGACCGCTGTTGGTTCATACTGATGAACCGACCGTCATCTCCGCGGGGCCTCTTATTTGAGGCACATTGTCGAGCCCGACAAATTTCCCTCTGAACAAACAAATAAGGTACTGGTTACAAATAATAAATTAAAAATTTACCAGATTGTACGACTAGGAATTGTGATCAGATAGTTTAAAACATGAATATATATATACCTGCCGCGTTGCAATGAGGTGCTCCGGTGATGGAAACACATTGCGAAGCTGCCTTCTCCGGATAATTGCGTTATGCTGCTTAGGGTTCACATTGATTGATTCAGTAGTGCCTTGTTCTGGGGCTGGTAATGATATTGGAGGAGGTTCCACGGTCTGTGGTTGTGTCTGTCACCATTGTTTACCACAGGAACGTATTTAACAAATAAACAGATGGGAAAAGTTCAAAAATTCACAGGTTCGTGTTAAAGGATAATTAGGTTGATATGGAGCTCAATTACCATAGGATTATAATAAGCTACATCGGAACCATGGTTGAACGAACCAGCACCAGTGCTACAGAAGTTTGAAAATAACTGAAACTGCAAAATAGTTATCCTTCTTTTTGTAATTGTAGAGATACAAATATAGATTATCTTCCCAAAAGTAGCCACACACTCAATGATGATACAACATACAAGCCATACTGAAACTTACGAAAGACTGTATGTTGTCAGGTCGTTGAAGTTGAAGATGTGCAGCTGGGCCTTCTGAACTGTTGAGTGCACCTGTGCTGTTGACTATATACCCATCTGGATTACCTAGTATTAATAATCATGAACGGAATAGAAGAATTTTTATCATCTTCCGACAATTAAGCTGACATGATATCGTGACAATGTTTTATTATGATTTCTTGAATATGAACTGAGAGATTATTTTAATAAGAATGAACGGTTAGCTCCTCATGGGTATATATCACTTCTTCAATGGAATTGGATTAGATTATGCTTTTCGCAAAGTTAAAATTAACCATGCAAATTATGACCGAGTTGTGCCTTTTATGTTATACAAGTACGTGATCAAGATAGATGCAGAGAAAAGTATACTCCTGCCAGTATTAGAACTGAACAATATCTTACTTGCCATTTCCCGGTACGGTCCTCTTAACCCCTGCTCTTGTATTTGTGGTGCTGCAAAAAGCAAAAAACACAGATTAATTGTGACTCATAAAAAAAGAATAAATGAGTACTCTGGTAAAAATATATTAAAAAGGTATTAGTAACTAGAGCAACTACCCTTTGATTCACTAGTGCAGAGAATCTCTCACACCTAAAGGATCTAAAACCTTATCCATGCTGGGTGTAGAGCCAGGATTTAACATTAGCATGAAGCGAAAACTAAGAAAAGACAACGGGATGAGCCATTCAAAGTGACTCATCTCATCACTTCCTATTGCACATTTGCATCCGCACTGATCCATCAAATAATATATACAGTTGCCCGAATAACTATCTATACCATTTCTTCCTCAATTATTTAGTGGATTTCGAAAGCCCAAATAAATATGCCAGCAACTCTCCAAAAGATTATGTGTATTAGATGCACTAAATCATTATGGTTGGAACCAAGATTAGTCCATGTTCTGAAAAAAACTGAGATGTGTCTTAGTTCTAAAAAACTGAGATCCTGTATTCTTATAAAAAAAACTAAGAACTCTTTTGATTATAAGTAGCCTCAATTCTAGAACAGCTTACACCTAACACTCAATTTGTGGCGGAAACAAGGAGAAAATTAAAGATTCAATAATAATACAGTGAAGCGAGAAACTAAACCTAGCCAGAAACTATGGAAGGATAAAGATAGATGAAGATAAATGCATATCTACTCCATCTAAAATGAAAGGTAGCGAAATTTAGGATGGAAGCAATATTGAGACGCTAATAGATAAAAGGAACAGGAAAGAGAGATGGAGAGGGACCTGGAAGAGAGCTAGGGGAGGCTGATTTCTCCCTTCCGTGTCCAGTCACCTTCTACAAGGCCACACCCATTAATCTCTAGTTGATTGTTCTTATATATAGCTCTAGGAGACTAGGCCTATCACGCTCCCACCGTGCATAAAGGTTTTGTGACAAAAGCGGTTGAGAAGGGATAGAAAAGAATATAAATTTACATGATGTCAGTTTCTCATCATTTTACATGGTATATTTTGCACTAAACACCTTCACTTATAACATTATAAGTAGAGTGTATAATATCTTAATTTCGACCCTCTAAGGCCCAAGCTATTGAGGATTCAAAGGTTGGTTTTTGAATTCAACAATGGAACTACCCAAGTCACAAAATATTCTTCCGTATGATACAAGAGGGCTACCGTAATCATACGTCTATGCTCAAATATGGACTAAATCAAACAAACAGGGACTGTACAAGAAAATGTCCATATATAGATTCTGCAGTATACATATTTCAAGTAAATTAGAAAACATCATGCAATTATAACATATCCTAACCAATTCGGAAAATACCACAATGAATTATTATTACATGTGGTATCATCTTTGCCGTTTCATAGGCATCAAGCCAAAAATAAGCTTTATACATTCAAAACCATCTCCTTTTAACGTGTAGCGTAAATGCGGAAAACGACTAGTAACGCATAGTGTTCACGGATATGGGGACTAACGGTTTCTTACGTCAGCCCTAGGGAAGTCGGAAGAAACTAAATAGTACATTTTAAATGGGCCCTACTTCGCTATCGACGTAGTCCATTGAACATAAGGCTGAGATAGCATATAGATTACGCGCTAGTTTTGGTACATTGGCATTGACATTTCCCAAGAAATATATGCACATGGTTTAAATGGGTACATATTAGAATTCAAGTTAAACCTGGCTAGATTATTCACTTGTCCATTTTTTTTTTAAAAAAAAGACCTAGCTACATAATTTCAGGAAGCTGAAGGTCCTTACCTACAAATTCTAAAGTTACACAAAAGTTGCAATACCAAGAAGGTAAACCCAGTAAACACGGCAAGTTTAAATACTACAGAAACGTGCTACCAGAAGACGTATAGACGTAGATATACGAAGCCGATAACCTCCCGCGTCCTGCATGGGACGTGTAAAGGGTTTTGGGCCATCTCCTTTCTGTTGCTTGTTCTTGCCCTGTCTGGCACCGCACACAGAGAACGAGAGCACGGTCCATATGAGACGAGAATTGGAGTCATCACCACTCAAAGCAAAGTAGCAAGAAGCTTTGATGTGGATGCATGTCAGTGTGACATGGGGACGCGTCACTATTGTCTGCTAGCTAGACGAGAAACGCTCGGTCCTTTATTTCCTACAAGCAAACGAAATACTGGAATCAAGTTAGATTAAAGTAGCGAAATGTGGGAGAAACAAAAAACGAGAGAGCCTTCCAACAAAAAGGCTCTCTCCTTTGTACAATAGAAACTGCAAATGGATATGTAAGCATGACTACTGCATCCTTATCATTAAGCACTTCGCATGTCGAGGAAAATAGAAACAATTTGCTCTCCTTTATAATTTTCTCTTTTAAAATTTATTAAGCCACATGGGTCTGTCTCATACGACCTCCTTTGTGTTGCATCATTCATGCTTCTAATTATCATATTTTATTCAATAATTTTCACGATAAAATATGGCAATAATATTCCTAATTATTGCAACATTTTGCAAAAACCGTAGATTATGTACGAGCAAAAAAATTGGGGGTATTTTAGTCAACTGTAGAAATGTGTCGCTGAATTGTCCTGGCAAATTTAAATGCCACCACATCACGTTTTTCAGCCATGTCACGCCTTATACTTTGTCCTATATCATTTTGCTTCGTGAGCAACTTGCACCTTTCACACTTTCCAACCCAAGTACCACCCCTCCATCCTGAGTACTCCCTCCGTCCCTAAAATGATGACGTTATGGGATGCGTGCACGTGTTACTTTCTCAATTTTGACTCGATATGTAGAAAAATATGTGTAATATTTATATCTCTAATAAATTTGTTAAAAAACTAGATTTAAATACCTATCTAATGATACTAATAATGTATTATAAATATTAATATTATTTTATATATAATTAGCTAATGTTGAAAGATGTTGTTTTTCTTGGGAAGCGAGAATGACATCTATTTTGGGAGGGAGGGAGTACGTGTTTAATTTTTTTTCAGCAAATCACCCTACTTCAATTACTCAAAACGGGATACCTTGTTACAAATGCCTTTCGGCGGACCAAGCAGCTCTCTTTGCTTGGACGTGAAGTGCGTGTTTGATGAGGTGCTAGTTACTGGGACACGCCAAGTTCAGCCCGACAACACCCCCCCCCCCCCCCACAGGTTTCCCATACCGCGTGCTTGACACAGCTAGCGTTTCTTGTCTTCGCTCAAAAAAAAAAAAGAAAAAAAGCTAGCGTTTCTTGTCCCGTCTTTGTTGCCCCGTGCCTTGCCTTTTGTTTCCTAGCCTTCTTCCAAATAAATGGTCGAGGTCGATTAAAGGCAGCGAAATGACCTCAAATCCTCAATTAGTTCGAGACAGACTGATCAATTTCAACTGGGAGGGCTTCAATTCTGTAACGATCCAAAAATATAACTATAGTTAAGCATATCATCATGAATATCATCATGAGCATGTTTACCATATAATCAAGTTTAATACTCTTTTAGAAATAGCAACGTATCAGGTGCAAACCAACCTATTCGTGCAAACTATGCAAACTTCAATCTGGGCCACACGATGTTCGTCTAAGGGTGCGCTCAGGTGGGATGGGAGGGGTGATTTGTAAAAGTGTCTCTAATCACCCTTTACAAATCACCCCTCCCACCTTGCAAATCACCCTCCCACCTCACCTAATCGCACCCTTGGATCAACATCGTGTGCCCAGATTGAAGTTTGCATAGTTTGCATGTAATGGTTGGTTTGCACCTGATACGTTGCCTTTAGAAATATACTTAGCGCTTGGGCAAGGAGAGCCCTTTTTCAGTCAAGTGGCGGACGGTCCGCCCGACAGGGCCGGACGGTCCGCCCTTGCGCGACGCCTGCGTGGCAGCGGCGCAGAGCTTGCTCGCCACGTACCCCATCCGGTCCCACCTGTCAGGCCACCTGTCTACACGAGCTGAGCTCCTCCCTAAGCTCTCTCTCCACCCCATTTTCCCCTCCACACTCTCTTTCTTCCTCCTCTCTCCGTAATGGATGAGCTCCTAAGGTTCCTCCATTGAAGGCATCCAAGAGCTCGCCGGAAACCTCGCTGGAGCTTCGCCGGAGATTTGGGATTGGAGAGGAGATTTGTGCCTTCAGCTCTAGAAAGATGGCCGAGGATGTGAACGGGCCTCACTGGCGGCCAGCCTGGTGGGGGAGCGGAGACGACAACTAGTGCCGATGCAGCCGGGCGGTTTTCTCCTCCATTCCCATCTATTACATGGCAAATGTTCTCCTCACAAAAACAAATCCTCTCCAAAATAAAGGTTGTCATCAGGACTTTCTAGTGGGTAGTGTTCAAGAGGAGTGTTGGGGAAGAAGGCGGCCAGCCCACTACAAGAGTGTCGGCCACCGAGCCATCAGGCCTGTTGGAGGATCAGGCTGATGATCGGCCAAGGTTGGGGTGAGCCACGTCAGCCCTACACTGCTAGAGAACCTAGCATTAGTATCTGGCGCAAAGCCGGTTTAGTACTGGTTATGCACCTAGTACCGAGCTTCCGGTACTAAATGGGCAGCCCCGTTAGTACCGGCTGCAACAACCGGTACTACTAGGGCCGCAGGCTCGGAGGGGTCAATCATTTAGTACCGGCTGGTAACACATAAATGCGCATGCACGGTTCGTAGGATTTGAACTCACAACCTCTGGCCTCGTGCGTAACCTCCTCTACCATCCCACCTATGCATCACTTGCGATTGAGTGGGATATGCTTTCCTTTTGAATTATACCCCGCGGACCCATTTAGTACCGGCTCATAACACTAGCTGGTACTAAATGCCAAAATTTAGTACCGGCTGGTGTTACGAGCTGGTACTAAATGCTCGGGGCCTTGAGAACCGCTCGGGACCATTTAGCACCGGTTGGTGTTATGAGCCGGTACTAAATGGTCCGAGGGCTCTCCGGAACCCCAGGGACATGTTAGTACCTAGTTTTAAGAGAATCGATACTAACGTTAGAGTGATGAATGCTCAATTCTCTACTAGTGCTAGGAAATCACTCCTGGAAGGGGACGACCCACCCTGCCCTAAGGGGAAGGGACACAACAGTCTTTTCATGTCAGGACTGGCTAGAGCCTATAAATACCCATCCCTTGGAACCTGAAGGGGTATTGATAGAGCCTATAAATACCCATCCCTTGGAACCTGAAGGGGTATTGACACATCACATCACCTAGTCGCTCAGTCCCTAGAAGCCCTAGAGACGCCTGCTCGCCTCTCTGGGCCCACAAAACATTGTTTTGGCTACTCTGTAACCAACAATAGTTGGCGCCGTCTGTGGGGACCGAAGTGACTGAGAAGCCATATGCCTCCGAAAACAAGAAAGAGGGGCGCGGGAAGGCAGACGCGATGGGCACCTCTGTCGACGCCCCGGCAGCTTTAGGCTTGGACACGGAGGAGCCAAGCAAGTCGAAGAAGACAATTAGGGAAGAGGAGACCCACGATGACCACGACCCGGCCTCCCCCCTTTCCGAAGGGGCCTCTAATCTAGAGGACACAGAGGTGGAGCTGCGGTGCATCATCGACCTCACCCAGAAGTGTGCCCTGCACGATAGAGACCAGATTCGCCGCGATGCCCAGCAACGGGAGGAGGAGTACCTCCGGAGAAGGAGTGAAGCTAATCACCATGCTCGTCAACTCCGGGTAGAGTTGCAAAGGCTGGAAGATGGATGGGCCCGGAAGGAACCCTCCAGGAAGGGGAGCATGGAGGAGGATGACCCTTCGTGTTCCAATAGGAGGACCAGCTCCCACTAGGTGAGCCACAAGGGCACTGTCTACGACCCAACGTCTCCACTGTCCTACAGCCTGCAAGAGGCAACCTAGCCCCGGGTCAAGATGTTGGAAATCATGCCCTACGATGACCCTAAGGCATTCATCATGAGCTTTGAAGCCTCAATACAGTCCGTAAGAGAAGGAGAGGCCACCATGGCTAAGAGCCTAGTGATGGTCATCACCGGGATCACCCGAACATGGTACACCACCTTGCCGGCAGGGAGGACCTTCTCCTGGAAGCAGCTCAAGGAGGCGTTGTTCGAGAACTTCCAGGGCAACTACGACGACCCGGTGACCTTGGGAGACCTCTATGTTGTAAAGCTAGGGCCCACGAAGACCCTAGGAAGCATCTTCAAGTGTTTCGTCCATGTCAAGTGTCAGGCCCATAGCCTCAACAAAGATTCCATAATCGACACCGCAAGAGGTGAGCTCCAAGTCGGGCCCCTCCGATCGAAGCTGTCCCAGAAGCGCCCAAGCAACATCTTCGAACTGATGCACAAGCTGGAGGAGTACGCCTGGGCAGAAGATGATGAGCTCAGGGGAGCTGATATGAGACAGGCGAAGCCAACTGCCAATCCCCACTGGAAGAAAGCCGAAGACCCCCCCCTCCCGGGGCCACCAACGACGGTTGCCCTCAGAAGCGTGAGGACCACCACAAATGTCGGGACCACCCTTGCAAGCGCCCTCGGGAGGTGCAAGCCGTCAAACAGACACCGTGAAAAGAAGACCGACGAGGTGATAGGAGGGAGGACTGCAAGCGGCTCTGATGGGACATGCCTTGAACTTCAAACGACGATCGCGACGCACGACCCCGTCCCAAGAGGGACTCCACGTGAACTTACTACATCATTCACGAGCACCGCGAGGGGCACACCACTAGGGATTGGCCCACCATTGATGCCTGCAAAGTGTCGCCCTGAAAGGAGGGGGCTGCCGCTGAACGAGCCGTGCTACATGTTGCCCCCATCCCTTGGCAACTCCCAATGCCCCATGCCACACACGCGCATGCATACTCGTCAACCGGTGTGGCAGTCACCCCCTCAATACGTTGTCCACCCAATTTTTGGGTCCGGGGAAGGAGGCGCCCCTCCCACGTAGCATCCTCCACTCAACGCTCTGAAGGAGAAGCCCTGGCGTGGCAGGTCCAGCATGTTGTGGGAAACCAAAGGGTAGTGCTACCCATCTCCAGAAGCATCAACGCACCTTCGTTCGAGAAGTACATCACATCACCTAGTCACTCAGTCCCTAGAAGCCCTAGAGATGCCTGCTCGCCTCTCTGGTCCCACAAACACTGTTTGGGCTACTGTAACCACCAACAAGGAGGATCCTGGAAACCGTTCGCTTGGTGTTCAAAGAAGGACTCCTCGAAACCGTTCCCTTTTAGAGGTTGGGGGGACATTTACCAGCCCAAAGAGAAGGGCGACTTAGGCATCAAAAGCTTCGGACGTATCAACAAAAACCTCCTCCATAAAATTGCTTGGACCAGTGCCTTTGAACATGATCCCAATCTCACCATTATCCTCAAATCCAAATATTTCCACGCCTCTTCCTTTTTGGAATGCACCCTCAAACCCACCTAGATCCCTCTTTTGGGCCTTGGTTTTTAAAATGAAACATTATATCCATGACAACAATTTCTATCAAATCTCCAAAGGCAACACCATTATCTGGAACACAACTTGTGATCCTTTATGTAAAATCATGCACGGCCATCTTCATAATAACCCTACCTACATACCTTTGCCAAACATAATCTGTGACCCCAAACCCTAAGACTTGGGATCTCCATCGCATTCAAATCCTATTTGGCCCCAATGTCACTAGTGACGCTGAAAAAGTTCAAGTTTCCTCCCACAACAAATCGGATATTATTTGCTGGAAACCTTCATATCCAGCAAATGCACAGAAAATAAAAGAAGCCTACAAATATCTCTCCAACACCACTCATGATCCCACAACCTTCCTTGGCACAAGACACCTCCTCCCTAAAGCCTTAAGTCTTCTCACTGCCATATGGAAACAGAAATCCCGCCAACCACGATACAAGGCCTTTGACTGGCGCCTCCTCCGACATGCACTCACCACTAGAGACAAAGTTGTGTTGTTCACCACTAACATTGACAAAAATCGTTCTATATGTGGCCTTCTAAAAACATATGACAACCATTTTTTCAGTTGCAGCTTTGCAATGGCCACATGGTTTGCCTCATTTCCTTATCTCTAGTCAGACCAACTCCCCCAAGGCGCATAGAGTGTTCAACAACAGGTAGTCCACATTCTTCCAACCCATCTCAACTTGCAGTAAATCCAATGATTCTTCACCACCCTTTGGTTTGTATGGTAATCAATTAATGATCTCCACTTCAACAACATAACTTGGATTGTTCCAACATACAATTCAAGCAGACAATCAACTCACCACATTGGCAAGAAACAATGATCGGCCACAACAACACACCTCTGCGGCACCACCAATCCCCCCTCAACAGGTACATGGAGCTCAATGGCCAGCGACCCACTCAGCGCCTGAAGGGACCGTGACACCCTAAGAGGGGGGTAAATTAGGTGTCTCTAAAAACTAAGGCTCCAAGCATATATAAAAACCTATTTCAATTTCTATCTAAATGTGCTCTAGGTTTTCTCTATGTGTTGCTATCTCTGCCGCCAAAGTTTTGCCCCTAGGTCCAATC
This sequence comes from Digitaria exilis, assembly GCA_015342445.1. NCBI lineage: Eukaryota > Viridiplantae > Streptophyta > Magnoliopsida > Poales > Poaceae > Digitaria > Digitaria exilis. Next base: position 173,006 of record JACEFO010001695.1, on the reverse strand, counting down.
CTATACTAGCATGCAAGTCTAGGAAAGGTAAATGTGGAAAGTAGTGCAAGTATGAAATGCGGAAGCTTAAAGAGTAGAGAAGAGAAAACTCCCGGCACGATGATTTTTACCATAGTATCGGAAAGCTCACGAGCTTTCCACTAATCCTCATTGTTGGATCCCCTCTCAAAGGGAATGCACGTGCAAGGGCATAAACTCCCCGGTCGAGTAACTCCGTGGGTAACCAGGGGACTTCCCCACGCGCAAGTGGGTCTCCGCTCGTCCCTCCCCGGATGCTCTTCGCCGCCTTCACTTGGTAGAGCTTCGGCCAAACGCCAAGGGCCTCTCCTTGCTTGCACAAACACCAGCGGCCTCTCCACAAACTCGGGGAGGGTATCGCAAGACTACAATCCCCGGATTACAACACTTGGTGCGTGCAAGCACCGGTGAGCAAAGAGGTAAGAAAACCTCGCTGAACTCTAGGCTAAACACCTAAGAGATGCTCTAAAGGGTCTAGACTAGCACTAAGCACCTGGCTAATCACCTAGATCTTCTATTTAGCACTTTGGTGGATTGAGCACTCAAGAATATGTAGAACACTTGCCAATATCTTCCCTAAGCTCAAGCCCTCTTCAAATGGTCGGGGCACCTCTTATTTATAGCCCCAACTAAAGAAACTAGCCGTTGCTGGCCGTTGCCAGTTTTCTGCGTACCGTCGATTGATTCGACGAGTGCAAACGAGGGACCATCGAATTAGTCGTCGCCCTCTTTTCTCTTTGAATATTTGAACTCCAACGGCTACTTGCACCATCGACTGATTCGACGGGCACCCAAATAGTCGTCGCCCACCAGAGACGAACGCACGCCGGTCTTCAATCACCATCGATTGATTCGATGGACCATCGACTGAGTCGACGGACGCCCCGTCGAACTAGTCGTCGCATACCAGAGACGTGCGCACCTTCAGCCTTCTGACACCATCGACTAATTCGATGGGTCGTCGACTGATTCGATGGGCACACCGTCGAATTAATCGTCGCCTCTGCGTCTTGCAATTCTTCCCTGCTTCTTCACGGGTCTTTTCTTCTATCTTCATTGCCATCTTTTGGATGTCCCTGAATATGACTAAGGATATTTTTACACATATTTTGGATGTCCCTAAGCACTTTTCCACGTGAATTGGATGGCTTCAATTTGGATAACCATCATTTGGATATTGATTATATAGGCATTTGGATGGCTTCCAAAGTATCCTTGGGACCTAAAAATATCTACAAATATCATCTCAACAAATTGTTAGTCCCAATGATTATGTTGTCAATCAATCGCCAAAATCACAAACTATGACCTAGGGCCATTTTCCTTACAGCGCCCAATCAACCTACCATCGCTTTGCTTCACTGATGCCTCCATCTGGCTACACCCAGCTCGTCACTGTAAACATATACATATACTAATAGACTATGAGTTAGAGTCCTTTCCATGTAATACTTGATCATGTACTAAATTCCTATGTGCACTCTTGTCATGTACCGACCTTTGGTTGATATATAATGAAGTACATCAGCGCCCATTGGGGTAAGTTGTTCCGTATTATCTCGTACTCACCATCAACAAAAATCAGGTCTTGGAGTCTTCTTACGGGACACCACCTCCACCTTGCAACATGGTATCCTCATTCAAGCAATCTCCATGAAGGCCCTGGATACACTATATGCAGAAGCACAAGAAATGCACCTGGTTTCTGTTGTGGTCAACAAAATTAATCTCCATCAGGTAAGCTATTTCACCGGGAATCAGATCTTGGCCACCACAATGCAACATGAAGACCCCATCTAAAGCTGCACGGATAGGAGAATCAGACACTTAATTTCAGACATTGCGGTCTACACCAACATCCAATCTTGCTGCCATCAAGATTCCGAGAGACGCGCACAAATTAGCTACACGGACCAAACATCAGAGCAATCCTCCATCTTGTATTTTCTCTTGCTCAAACATCAAGCTCATGACCTGTAAGATCGGCTGCAACACTAGCATAGCGTCGAATACTCTATCATCTCTGTACTCTGTCTTTTGATGAGAATAAATTCTCCCAGTATAAAAAAACAGGATCCTTAATCATTACTAGTTGAGATTTGATATGTGCCACAAACATGTGTTTTCAAAAACAAAACAAAATTGCAAACTTTGTGACGTCCAACATCAAGTAATAATTTACTACACATCCACTGGTCGTAGTCTAATGGCGGAGTACTGTACAAATGTATTTCTCTTGCAAAACTATGGAAAGAGCATCAGGGGGAAGGGTATTAATTAGATATTGTATGGAGATTAGGGAATAGAAATGTTAACGTGGATAGTAGCAAGACTTTTCATGCATGGTAAAAGAAAAGAGGAATTAGTGAAAGAATATGGCAAAAATAGCATAATGGTTCTTGCTCAGTGTCACGCTAAGGCCTTGTCCAATGGTGACTGTTCATCGACTCTTTGCTAGCTCTTAAATTGTTTAATCGATGAATAGTGTCAAAACAGTGCAGAAGTGGGTTGGCTCTTTGCAAATGGGTTGACTCTTTGCTAGCTCTTAGCCGTCTCATATTCATTGAAGAGTGTAAAAGTGATGTGACCAGCTCGTTCAAGAGCCGGTCACACCAAAAGATGCACTGTTCAATGAACAGAAAATGCTATGAGCTAGCTAAGAGCTAGCAAAGAGCTAACCCAGTGTACTGTTTTGGTACTATTTTGACACTGTTTATCGATTAAACAATTTAAGAGCTAACAAATAGTGCCTTGTTGGAGAAGGCCTAAAGAGAAACTAGTGAAAAAAAGAGAAAACTATTTGAGCATTTCTATATTTGGTTCTTGCAGTCTTTTTAACATTTTAACGTCAAATGTTGAACATGCCTCAGAAAAATATTGAGTTAATGTTGCCTACATGTTGAGTTAAACTTACCAGAATATTGAACTTGTTTGCAAAAACTAATTTAAATACACAGGATAAAAATGGGCAGGATAGAAGGTTTTTCTATCTTCCACAAGATGGATAGGAAACTCCAAAACCCTATGTCAAAATTCAGGGTTAGAATGAGTCTTTTTTAGGAGGAATGGCCTTGTTACCCCCCCCCCCCGCGCCCCCCACCGAACGAGATTTTTTTATTTCTATATTTTTTATTTTACGTTTTTTCAAAAATATATACCTGGTCAATATTTTTGCAAATCTGTCATCCTGTCGCCATTTGGTCCGGCGGTAATGTGCTACCGCCATTTGAAATGGCGAAATCATATGAAATCGCCTTTTGAACCGGCGGTATGACTTTAAACCGTTTGAATTGGCGATAGATCCTTTCGAGGTTGGGCCGTTGGTGGGCCTGGAGGCTACCGCCATTTCAGTTGGCGATAAGAGGCCTCAGCGCGGGCCCACGAAGGAAGCCACCATTTGAACTGGCGAGAAGTTGTCGGCGCCAGGGGCCCGTCGCGCTCTCGCCATTTGAATTGGCGATAGGCAGTAACGCCGTTTCAAACGGCGGTACGCCCAGCTCTCGCCATTTCAAATGGCGGAAGGAGCCCCTCTCGCCGTTTGAATCGGCGGAAGGAGCCCTTCGCCCACTCACGCGCACAAAACGCAGGGGACCATTCCTCTCCGGCCGCATTCTCTCTAGCCGCGCCGCGTGGGGAGGAGAGCAAACGACAGGAGAAGAGAGAGAAGAGGAAAGGAGAGGGAGGAGCGTGGGGAGGAGAGCAGACGAGAGAAGGAGAAGAGAGGGAAGAGGAAAGGAGAGGGAGGAAGAGGAGCAGCAGCTCTTTCGGATCTGCGTATTTTAGGTATTTTTTTAGAGCTGTCTTTGTACACTTACCTAGATAGGAAAAATAGTTTAGATAGAAATAGCAATTTAGAAGTAATGTCAATGTTTTAGTTAGAAATATTAGCTGCCTAGTTTAGATAGATAGAACTATTATTAGTTAGATTTAGATTTAGAAATATTAGCTGCCTAGTTTAGATAGATAGAACTATTATTTAGAAATATTATGCTGTTAATTTTTTTAGTACTATTAGCTAGTTAGATTTACAAATATTATGCTGTTAATTTTTTTAGAAATATTAGCTAGTTAGATTTAGAAATTATGCTGTTAATTTTTTTTAGAAATATTAAAAAGTTAGATTTAGAAATATTATGCTGTTAATTTTTTTAGAATAATAGCTTTACCTATAGGATTAGTAGCTAGTTACACTTAGGATTACTAGCTAAATAATTTTTTATATTGAAAAACTAGTTTACAAAATTGTGTTGTTAATTGTTTTAGGAATATTAGCTAGTTACACTTAGGATTATTAGCCTATTAATTTTTTAGATTGAAATAGTAGTTTACAAATATTCTGATGTTAATTTTTTAGGATTATTAGTTAGTTAGACTTCGAATTATTAGCTAATTAATTTTTTAGAAATGTATGAGAAATGTCGTGTATGTTGGCAGGCATGTCAGAAAGATTACCTTTTCAAGTGTTCTATGGGTCTGGGGATGTTAGATATGGTCCTAAAGGGGTAGATTTGTCAGACTTTAGTTCCTTCATAAAGGAAGTACCCCGAGCAAGAGAGAGGACTTGGGTTTCAATCTGTAATTGGCTATTTAAAGCTTTCGGACTTAATGGAGAGCAACATGAGATTTCGGTCTTGGCCGTTGTGAAGCGGAGGGAACCGGTATTTTGGGAGCTATTGCCACTTCAAGGCACCCAAAACTGGAGGAACTATGTGAATCTAACCACTAGTCGGAATTTACCTCTGGTATTATTTGTGCAAGCGTTCGAAAAGGCTACAATTAGTACTGAAGCAGCTGACGAAGATGGAGGCCAGGGGGATACAGTATTAGAAGATTCGGAGACGATGCATGGACAAGCTGATGAAGATCCGGATACGATGCATGAACCAGCTGAAGATGGAGATGCCTCAGAAGAACCTCGTCAAGCAACTGGCGAGGCTGATGAGGGGGAAGACAATCCCCGCATAGTCAATGAGTTTCAGAGGGAGGGTGAAGAGCATGCAGTGGATGATTCATCTTCAGACGATGAAGATGATTATTGTGTCCCGCAGAACTGGGACGGGTACAACTTTTCGATGCTAAGTGTAAATGATGGTGAAGCGGTGCAATGGGAGTATAGGGAGAATGAGGTCTGCGTCGGTTCGATGTATGCTAATCCTGATAATATGAAAGAAGCAATAAAACGTTGGTCCACTCTATCTTTGCAAAGACAGTTCAAAGTGCTGAAGAGCAGTCCGCAAACATATGATATTCGTTGTGTGAGAAGCGAATGCCCGTTCAGGGTGTACGCGTCTAAGGGCAAGTGGCAGGATTTCTGGGAGGTCAAGATTGTGGTAGATCACACATGCGAGCTTGAGCAATTAACATCAAGGCACCGCAACCTGACAGCTGCCTTTATTGCTAACTACAAGTACCCTCAGATCGTGGAGAATCCTAGGTACGAGCCGAAGTCAATTATTTGTGCCGTTGAGGAGGAGTTCAAATATAAAATTAGCTATAACAAAGCTTACAGAGCGAAGCAAAAGGCGCTTGAGATGCGGTGGGGCACGTATGAAGCTTCATATCATAACTTGCCGGCGTTGTTGCAGACTATATGCCTTCGAAATGTAGGAAGCTTCTATGACTTGAAAACATATCCTTGCATCCAGAAACCTGGGAAACAGGTGCTCCGACGGTCATTCTTAGCCTTGGCTGCTTGTATTGAGGCGTTTCCGTACTGCCGACCAGTAATCTGCATAGATGGGACATTTTTAACAGGAAGGTATAAAGGCACCATTCTCACAGCCATTGGATGTGATGGTAATAGGCAGTTGTTGCCTTTGGCAATTGCTTTTGTTGAGAAAGAATCTGGAGATAGTTGGTATTGGTTTTTAGAAAGGGTGAAGCAAATGGTTGTCAGAGATGTAGCCAATGTGTGTCTGATTCATGATCGGCATAAGGGCATCTTACAAGCAATCGACGACATGCAGGATGGTAACCAAGAGCGTCGTAGGGTTCCACAATGGCCGGACGTAAAGAGCAGGTGGTGCATGAGGCATATGGGAGCAAACTTTCACAGCTAATTCAAAAACAAGACCCTTATGACCCTATTTAAGCGATTATGCAGCCAGAATCAGGAGAGGAAATTCAACTTGTTGTGGAGGAAACTAGATGAGCTCACAAAGAAGCAAACAGCTGAGCTAGCGAAGATAGCTATCAATACGGAGGAGGACGACCTCATCTCCCTTGAAGACGTGGGCTTGGATGGCCCAACTGTCAGGAGGAAAAGAAGAAGGCAAATTAAGACATTCTCGCAGTGGATTGAACACGAGCCCAAAGAGAAATGGGCTTTACTATATGATGAAGGAGGGGCTCGGTATGGTATAATGACTACAAATCTAGCCGAGGTCTATAATTGGGTGTTGCGTGGTGTAAGAGGACTACCCCTTGTGGGGATTGTGGAGTTCTTTTTATATCGCACCTGCAAGTATTTTATGGACCGATTCGCGGTGGCAGATAAAGATATGCGCAATAGTCAGATAACTTATGGCTAAGATTACTGAGTACATGGAGAAAGCATTTAAAAAGGCTTATCTGCACCGGGTTTGTCCAGTTGGTGTAGTGGAACGTCGCTATGAGATTACATGCAGGGACAAAGGTCGAATGGGAGGCAGGCGTGAGAAGCACACACATGAGTATGTTCTCAGCAATGATGGTTGTGTTTGCTCATGTCAAAAGCCAAGGCTATATCACCTACCATGCACACATGTTATTGCTGCATGTTTCAAGGCAGGGGGTTTGCAACCTCGTATGTTTGTTTCAAATTACTTCATGAAGGAAACAATTTGGAACACTTGGCGGCGTGAGATTTATGGATTCCGTATACTGGGAGACTTCATAACTGATCCTGGACATAATGCAACTTATATTCCAGACTCGGATCCAGAAATGATTCAAGGTATTGGGCGTCGCCAGAAAAAACGCATCCGAAACAACATGGATCGATCTGAAGCAGGTCCTGCAGTGCGCATCTGTTCAAAGTGCCATGAGACGGGTCACAACTACAAGAATTGCACGGCTTTAACCTACGGTGCCGCCATAAATCAGGCCGGTCCAAGTGGAAGTGCTTCAGGTCCTTCAACGCAGACTGCACGTCGTCGTGGTCGTCATGTGACTAATGATGGGCTCATGTAATGTTAAGAAGCTATGTACAATTTAATACTGAACATTGGCGTATCTATAATTATGTATGTTAAGTGTTTGGATTATTATGTAATGTGAAGAACGATGTTGTAACTATTAAGTGGTAAGAATTATGTTGTAACTACTAAGTGTTAAGAACTATGTTGTACCTACTAAGTGTTTTTACATATTATACTTTGTTATGCTTTCTTATGTTATGCCTTTTTATAACATATTATACTCTATTATGTTGCTTTCTAATAATTTAATCTCGTAGGAATGGCGACTCCTGAGCTGCTTGACGCTCAGGTCGACATGCAGCACCGATCGTATGTGGCTGCTGTCCGTGGCCTTAGCCAGACTAAGTTTCGGGCACGTGTTCCCATGGCGACGATGCCGATAGACCCTCGCTGGCTTCCAAGGTAAGGGTTATTTCAGCAGTCACTGTAATGGTTTAGTCACTCTTATATTGCAATCTGATATATATTTCACGATGCAGGTTACAAGCTTCAGGTCTTCTGCCGCTCGCGCGGCTGGTTGAGGGAGACATGGTCGATCCCGACCGTCGTCCCAAGGACAAGGCCACACAGTTTCAGTTCGACATGTCCCTGATCGCGGCACTTCTCGACCGTTGGCGTCCGGAGACGCATACGTTCCACTTCACGGTAGGTGAGATGGCTCCTACCCTACAGGACGTGGCTATGCTTTTAGGGCTGCCTTGTGCGGGCCGAGCTGTGGGCGCACATGACGTGCCAGCTTCGTGGCGTGACGAGCTTCTGGCTCGCTTTGCGGGTGTTCAGCGAAACGCCCGCGCCCCACCGTACCGGACCTTCGTTTCCACGCACGGGCCGACGAAGAGGTAGCTCCTGCAGTTCAGTGTACGTAATAGTGAATTGAATATGTCATGTGAGATATTGTTTAGTTTTTGGACTAACTAAGTGATATATTAATGCAGGCAGAGTACATGAGAGACGACGCAGACGACGCTACAGTCGCTAGGCACTTTGAGGCCTACTTACTGTGGCTGTTTGGCTGGGTCATGTTTTGTAGCTCGCAGGGCGACTCGTGTCCGAGGCACCTCCTTCCAGTGGCGAGGGCGATAGCAGATGCCCCACTTGACGATATGCCACAGTACAGCTGGGGTTCGGCTGTGTTGGCCGCGACGTACAGGGGCCTTTGCAAGTGTGTCATGAAGGTTTCAGCAGACGAGCCCATCTTTGTTGGGTGCCCCATGCTCCTACAGCTTTGGTCCTACGAGCGGTTCCCCGTGGGCCGGCCCCTGATAAACTTGGACCCGTACACTGATCTGTCCCCAGACCACGATGAGCTCGACATGCCTACGATGGGTTCGTTGTGGTGCCTCAGGAAGGTATGTGATGTTGATTTAGTTATTTTAACTGTCAATTTGTACTGTCAATTTGTATAGTAAAATGCTCACAACAATCATTTTCTTTTCCGCAGCCTATTTGGGTCAGCGTGCAGACGAAGAAGTCATACCCTGACTTTGTTGGTCAGTTCGACGCCCTTGTGGACACTGACGTGAGGTGGACACCGTACAGTCCTGCTGATGTTGCTGCACGAGCACCGAACGGCCTTTCTTCTTTGTGCCTACGTGACCAGCAGTACTGGATGACGAGGAAGCCAGTCATCTACGACATCCACATTGAGGAGTACCACGTGCACCGAGTCATGAGACAGTTCGGACTCCACCAGGACTTTCCCGTTCCCGTGACACACTCAGTTCCAGCACATGTGCACAGGTATGGATCTGTATGTTACTTGTAATATCTTCTAAAAAAGAACAGTACATATAGCCTGTCATATTTGTATTATTCCAGGTGGACACGTCAGGGTCAGCCTCCAGGGTCACTATGGGCGGCAAAGGTCCTCCCGTTCGTTCAGTCCTGGGACTAGGCCTTGGACGACTTGGTCTTGGAGATCCGTCCACACACGGACGAGGCGTTCTCTCGGTACCTATCGTGGTACCTTCCGAGGACGCGCACGCGCATGGTGCATGTTCCTCCAGAGGCGCCTATACCTTGTGAGGGACCAGAACTTCGCGGTAGCGGTATGTTTTCTTACTTAAACTTATATTTCCTTTGAGTTCTTATATCTAACTTTTCACATTATTTATTCTCTGTAGTACGATGTCATACAAGGAATTGAGGCAGAGGTTGCGTCGAGCCTTGCCCATTGCTCCGACATGACGCACGCGCAACACCTAAGCGCATACAGGAAGATTGCTGACCTTTGCGGTCGGTTTCGCCGAGCCGTCACTTGTCGTAGTGACGACACCACCCTTCCACCTCGTGGTCCACGTCCGGGAGCGTATGGAGGTACGTGTACACGACAGGACAGCTCCGCCACGGCATGGGGTGCGCCTCCTCTGGCACCCTTTGTTACCACGACCACGTCACCTCGTCCTCCTCCACCCATGTACACGCCACATCCAGGTACACCATACTAGATTGTTTTCTTACTTATAATAGCAATACAATTTCAAACTAAATACGCAAAGCGCAACCCTTGTTGGTGTACTTGCAGGCTCGTCGTCTTTTTCTCCTATGGGTGCATATGGGGCCGGATCTACGTCTCGTCTACGACCCATGACCAACTTAGGTATGTATCAAACAACGTGTCACAACTACGATAGCAGGCATCTATTATGTTAGATATTTGACATTTATTTGTCTAAGCAGAGTACCGAGACATTGGTGGGACAGACGACGACGACGACGCAGACGAGAACATGGGCCAGTTCGACAACCAGGAGTGGGTTCAACAGTACTACGGCAGTGGCCAACATGACGTTGTCGGCCCTTCACAGCTTAGTGGTGCACCAGTATCGACGCAGGGGGCCACGCAGGAGGATCTGACACCACTTCCTGAGGCAGGTCGTCGGTCAGGTCGTGACATAGTTCCCCCGGACCCACTGACGTACCCGCGGCACCATACCAGAGCGGCACAGGCTGCGGGGAGACGTGCCAGGAGAGGGGCGCCAAAGCGTGGGCGCATCTAGTCATTATGAACACCGTGCTTTAGTCTTTTGTATGCATGGCTACTTCGTACATGCAACTGTGTTTAATAATTGTGGTTTCATCTACGTTGAACGTTGGTCCTTTGATCCATCACATCATGCGATTCCTATAAACGTGACTGCATACCGTACACTCTATAAAGGTCGTAGACTGAAAAGGCTAAATAAAGTAGCATTGAATGCACCCATGCTACATTAATAATGACGTACAGCTACCATCCACTGCGGGGACAACAACATCGGATTCCTTGGACTATGCAGCTTTCACTAAACTAGTACGATAGACGTAGTCCATGGACCAACACGGTCGTGCTCTATATAACACACACTACCACCAATGATGAATGCACCCAGTGCGCATTGAACAACCATATCTATGTCGACATGGAGGGATGACCCGAATGCGATTCGTCCATGGAATGAGCGGCCCAAATGCCATTGCGGCTTCCGTACATGGCTGCAAGTTTGGACTGACCCATTACCTCAAGGCAAGAAAGGGTGTAGGTTCTTCAAGTGTCCTGACATAGATGATGATTTCAAGGTACTTTCATTTCTAATATCTTTTGTAGTCTTTTTTCTTCCCTTAACTAATTCAAGTAAACACTAATTTATATTCAGGCTTGCACATTCATGCAATGGATCGACACACGTCCACTAGGAAGGGTTTCGTTGAACGAAGTTGAAACCAAAGGACAATACTATGCAAGGCACACTCAGGCTCGGGAGGAATCACGTCTTGCAAGAGAGGAACAAGAAAGGCGAGTTTGACAACAACAGATCCGTTTAAAGGGTAAAGAAGATGAGCTAAAGAGACGGCGAGCTGAGTTAGGTCAGAGAGAGGCGGCCCTCAAGATTCAAGAGGAACAATTCCAAGCTCGTGAAGCACAGTTTAAAAGGGAAGCGGACGAACAGAAGAATCGGTACAAGGAGCCTGCACAATCTTCCACAACCGATGGAAGGAACAAGAAGGGAAAATTTCTTCGCTTCACCCAGTAGATTGTTCGTTGTCTATTGTCATTTTACGTTACCTAAGGCATGTTATCTGTAGGCACGGTCACCTATAGTTATTAATTAGAGGTACCACTCATGCCATTGTACTGATCTCTCTCCCTCCCTGTCTCTCACACTGTTTGTATGCGTGTCTTTGTCTTTAAATCAAACACTGAAAAGGCTATGCATGACTCATGAAGGTGTAGCTTTTGGAGAAGTAGCCTTTTTAGATGGACAAGACAAGTCCATGTCCAAGCACAGAGCAAAGCAATGCTCTTGTCGCAGCGATATGTCGTCGTACATGCCACTGCTTTGCTCGCATATCTTTTTGTAATTCAAAGGTTCTTTGTTTCACTATGTTGCATATAATACCGTAGTCTATGCAACAAGTAGAGTGAAATAAAAAAAACCTACCAGAGATGTACTTTTAGTATATTTTAAAGTTGAGGATGTCTAATTTATTTAATGTCACATGAAATAATGGTAATGCAACTATTGTTCTCAGAAGACAACTAGAGCATTTCGGAAGTATATACAAATTTATTTCATGCAAATACTTTGCCTAGAGATCTCTTTTACACTATACAAATATTATTCTCTTTATATACTAACCACTAAATACACTATTATTTACACTATACAAATATTCTCTTTTTTCTAAAGAAAAGATAAAAAAGGAATTTAAATTTTGATTCAACTAACAACAGTGAAGTGCGCTTTATAGACAAATAATTACGAGGTCATGGGACTATCTGAACAATTTATTAAAGACCAACAATCAAATTCATAACAGTATAATCCATTATATAACAAAAGCATGTATTTTTATGAAAAAATACATGCTTATCGCCAATTCATTTGGCTATAGCCAGATCATCCGGCGATACGTCCCACATCACATTCTGCTGGCGATAACGTTAACCGCCTGTTGATCAGGCTATAGCCGCCCAACTCACGGCGGTAGCACTTATCGCCGGATGAAACGGTTATAACCGTTTCATCCGGCGGAAAGTGCCATGGGCCACGGCCCAGCCAACGTATCGCCGTTTGAAATGGCGATTACCTCGTTTCGCCGGACCAAATGGCGACAGGATGACAGATTTGCAAAAATATTGACCAGGTATATATTTTTGAAAAAACGTAAAATAAAAAATATAGAAATAAAAAAATCTCCCCACCCACCCACCTGTCTCGTTTCCAAGCCAAAAAAGTTAAAGGAAGTTTAATCAGGCATATATGGGCTCGATTGTAGCACGATAAGGTCCAAGTTTGGTCCAGCAAGAACCATTTTCGGCGATAGGACCTCCATGCCAGCAAAAAAGCAAGAACAAGTAAAAAAAAAAAGAAAGCAAAAACCTCCGGTGACTAAAAAAACTAGCAAAGACCGCCACGTGACTATCAGCGTGCCAGCACATAATCCTCGTTCTATATAAGCATATTCACTTACACCCCTCGTGTCCCAGATATTTCGTCTCACTTTTCCCGTTCGCAGCGGAACAGCCGAACAGGCCACGTTTCTCCCGTTCGATCCAAAGAAAAAGAAAGAGAGGGGAGGAGGAAGAAATCCTTCGCCTCTCTGGAGATGCTGCCGTCGGCGACAGGGTACACCGCCGGCGACGTCTACTCGGCGCGCGAGATGTTCCATCCCTTCCTCATCTGACTTCTTGCGGTGGCGGCCCGCAGCGATTAGTTGGATTGGATCGAGCTGCTAGCTAGCCAGGCTTGCTGTATTGGTGGGCGGGCGTGCTGTGTGTGTGGCAAATCTGGAAAGGGATGAGCTTCAGCGCCACGAGAGTTGATGAGCATGGAGGCGAGGTGGAGGCGGCTCGTGCCATGCCGGCGGAGGTGAGCTGGGAGATGCTCGACAAGTCACGTTTTTTCGTGCTCGGCGCCGCCCTATTCTCCGGCGTCTCCGCGGCGCTGTACCCGGCCGTCGTCCTCAAGACGCACCTCCAGGTCGCGCCACCGCCGCAGGCCGCTGCCTCGGCGGCGGCGGCGGCGATACTCCGGCGAGACGGTCCCCGGGGGTTCTACCGTGGCTTCGGCGCGTCCCTCGCCGGCACGGTGCCCGCCCGCGCGCTCTACATGGCGGCGCTCGAGGCCACCAAGAGCGCCGTGGGCTCCGCCGCGCTCCGCCTCGGCGTCGCCGAACCGGCGGCCTCCGCTGCGGCCTCGGCCGCGGGGGGCGTCTCCGCCGCCGTCGCGGCACAGGTCGTCTGGACCCCCGTCGACGTCGTCAGCCAGCGCCTCATGGTTCAGACCTCCCCCGCCACCTCCGCCCACTACCGCGGCGGCGCCGACGCGTTCCGGAAGATCCTGCTCGCCGACGGCGTGCGCGGCCTGTACCGCGGGTTCGGCGTCTCGGTGCTGACGTATGCGCCCTCGAGCGCCGCGTGGTGGGCCTCCTACGCGACGGCGCAGCTGCTCCTCTGGCGCGCGGTGGGCCCCGCGCACCACGACAGCCGCGGAGCCGCGGTGGCCGTGCAGGGCGCGAGCGCCGCCGCGGCGGGGGGCGCCGCCGCGCTGGTGACCATGCCGCTGGACACCGTGAAGACGCGGCTGCAGGTGATGGACGCCGCCGGGGCACGGGCACCGGCGCCGACGACGCTTGCGGCCGCGGCGCGCGAGCTTGTGAGGGAGGGAGGGTGGGCCGCGTGCTACCGGGGGCTCGGCCCGAGATGGGCGTCCATGTCGCTGTCGGCGGCCACCATGGTCACCGCCTACGAGTTCTTGAAGCGGCTCTCGACCAAGGAAGGAGAAGGCTCACTCTAAGCTCGTGTATATCCATAGCCACCATTACGGAAACGAACGGATGATCCTTGTACATACATGACGGAATGCTGTGATAACAGTTCGGATACAAGGTTTCTGTCTGGTTCCCTGTGTTAACAGCAATGATGATGAAAAATTTTGTGAGATAGTAATAAAGAATTGTTTACGCTGCTTTAAAACTTTTGATGGATCTTATTGCTCAATTGTGAGGGTGTGCGGAACTTGATCAACGATTAGTTGCAGTGAAACTTCCACTTGGACTCTGGCCACTGAAGCTGCTGAGGTGTGTATAATATAATTTCGCTTGTAAAGTTTTTTTGCTGAAAGGAGAGCAGGCCAGAGACATTTCCGGAGCAAGTTAGGCCATGTTCAGATTTCCAACTAACTATTTATTCTAACTTTTCACTATTTATTCCAACTTTTCACTATTCTCCCTCACAAAACACGTTTCTCAGCGAATGCTATAGTGTTTTTCTTATGCTACAGTGTTTTTTTCTACAATCTAAACACACCCTATTATGCTTTGGTGTAACAGAAACACAACGACTTATATTGTGTTGATATTCGAACAGATTCGCTGCTGTGCGAGATGAGCATTTGATGAAACTTTCTGAAAATTGCTGATAACTCCTCAATAGTACTATCTAATTTGTGCCCAGTGTAGCTGTGCGTAGTACATCATCAAAAAGTAATAAAATTGCAAAAGAGTAGAAGAGATAAGTCTGCCAACGCTTAAGATGCCCATATCATACTCACGTGGATTCCACGACTTTGGGATGAACGACCCATGGTGGTTGCGTGCTAAACTGAAATAAGAAAGCCACACATCATACGAGGAAACACGTATGATAAGTCACATTTGAGATCAGGATTAGCACTATACAAGTAGTATCAGATAGCGACATCTAAAAACAAAAAGCACTAGTGATGGATAAGCAAGGAACTTTTTTCCTGTTTTGTGGGGCATCATGCTGAGGTGTATAGATTTAATTTGGAATATCTAGCCATTATGTTATCCCAGCCATTGTGGATTGGGTGTTCTTGGTCCTGGTGGTTGCCAGTAGGACCGGCAATGGCGATCCAGCAGCGGTTGGCACCTCTACCTAACCTGCCCCGTCCAGCGGCGCTTGCATTCAGTTTCGTCAGGCTTTACATGTACGAAATGGCACCGGGTGGCCTAGTTTTTGCTAGAGCTGGATGCCACACTCCCTGCGTGGAAACATAGCGTGCCTCGCTGCCTACAATTCCTCCTAAAAATGACATTTGGAATGGTATCGGCCTGATTGGCGTAGTAATATTCCAGGAAATGTCACTTGTCTCTGACAGCGGATGGTTTCAAATCACACAGTACGGACGCAGACGCTCATAAACACGCACGTAACCCTATCCCTATGAGCACCTCCGAAAGACTGGACCGACAAATCCTCCAAATTGACGAAGTCACCACAGGCGCCTCGCTATCGACGGGCACGTCGCCTACCACTGAAAGAATAACGCCGGTGAAATCCTGGAATAAATCTAGGAAAATACGAGCATCAGTGCCGAGTCGAGGACTCAAATCCTGGTGGGTTGGTTCCACCACAATGAACCTTGCCAGCTGAGCTAGAGCTCAGTTCGCATTTATTTATCCTATTCCGTGTATACAAAATCTTCACGTTTCAAATGGACTTCAAAATGCTTAAAAAATATATGCATATTTACAATGTTAATAACTTTTGCGATGGATGAATACAAATCTCCTATGAAAATGATGGGGTTTATAGTAGGTTAAGCCTAGCTTTCAGAATGCAACCGTCGTTGGTTCCAATGAACTGCCGGCTATGAACACAATTTAAACAACAGCAGCCAGCATACATTTTATTTAGTTGTATATTAGTATATAACACCCAAAACAGGTTGAAGAGCAAGTTGGCCCCATGCTTTCCAATAGCCAAGATCGATCCAACATAATTCCTTTTTATTTATGTTTTTACTATAGAAAGTCTTCTTATATATAGTTTTCATAAGCCATCCCTTTTCTTCTTTTAATAGTGTAATCGCTCCGTCCCATAATGAGAACAATTCTAGTTGTTTCAGAGAGATTAGTGGTGACATAAAAATACTCTCATGATCACATTTGCTGGCTCCGTGCAACTAGACAGACTTCCTAAAATAATGCCCCAAAGTTTTACGTAACCACTTAATTATGCAAGTGTTTGCAGTCCAATTCCTATTATTGCACTGTCTCGTTGTTTTTGTTTTCTGAATGTTAGGATTGCACTTTATATGGGATGATATTTAACTAAGATGAAGAAGCAGTTGGCCATCAATTCAATGCACATAATTCAGCTTAAAATTAATGAAGCACAAAACACACATAATTCCAACATATATACTGACAAACTATTCAATTGCCTCAATGGTGTGAGCAACCTGTACAAAATGCTTATAACCTAAAACATGTGTAAGGCAATTCCATGCATACTTGTATTGAGGTAAGGCAGCTGTGGTTCAGTTCTTTGATTTGTGCTATCATGTCTACAATAAGAAAGCGCATGGTGGTCTTCCAGAGCAAACAATTTTCGTAAGGGCGAACTGATCCTAGATCAGTTGGTTGGGTTTTTTGGTGGTGGAACCTACCCACCAGGGTTCAAATTCCGATGCTCATATTTTTCTGAATTTATTCTGGAATTTATCGGAGCTATGCATTCGGTGGTAGCTGTCCCCGTCGACAGCGAGGCGTCAGTTTGCGTACGTGGGTTCAGAGAGGTGAGTGTGCGTACGTATGAGCGTCTACGTTGTACTGTGTAATTAAAAAAACAATTTTCGTAATGAAGCCAACTCAGTAACTCAAGGAGTCAAGAGTTAAAACGTAAGAGCATCTCCAAGAATGCCCAAAAAATAAACTCCCAGAAAATAGTTTTGGGACTTTGTATTTAATTTTTGGGAAGAAAAAAGACTCCTCCATCCAACAGTTCCTAAAGGGATTGGGAGCTGAGAGTGTGGAGGTAAATTTGGCTCTAGATAGAGTTAGTACTGGGACTTTGGAAAAAATAGAAACTAGTTTAGACAACGGTTGGAGCTCTATTTTTTGTGTTTAGTCCCAAAACTAACAATTGAGATGTTTTATTAGACACCCTTGGAGATACTCTAAGGCCCATTTCAACTTTGATTTTTTGGAAAAGCAGCACTCGTCTTTCGTTAAATTTCTAGTTTTCTACTCAATAATAATCTGCTACCCCCTTAATTGGTTATAAAACGCGTGGGCCAAATGGCCCGTGCAATAAGAAACTACGCTGGGCCGTGAGCCCGTGAGGCCGTGACTGAGCCCGTGTGTGAAACTCGGAGAATGCCGCGGCCTCGTCTTCTCTCTCTGTCGTCGTCTTTTTTTTTTTTCTTTTAGTAAGCTCTCTCTGTCTTTGTCTAGTCCTGCCCGCCGGCTGCTCTACTCTGGCGCGTTCCTGCCTCCGGAGACGAACCCAAGGGCGATGGCACCGGCACGCCCTTTCGCACGCGACGCGATGGGATAAGACGCAGGTTGGAGGCATATGCGTGATACGAGACCGACCAATCGATATCGATCAAAGGAGGCGCGCGCGTGAACTCCCAAATATTCTTGGGATCGGCGACGGCAGGAGCAGGGATGAGCAGGCGGCCGCGCTTGGGGATCGCTGCCGTGATCTCTCGATCGGTCACCGGTGGTACACGGGTGCTTTCGGCAGCACAGCAGCCTCGGGGGAACGAAAAGAGCATTATAGTAGCAGCTGCGAGGAACGAAATGTCAGGCCTTTAGATCGATCCTCTGCCCCCGTCACGGCCCCGATGGCGATTCTTTGTTGCTTTGTCCGTTGCTTTCTTGAAATTAGTGCCAAAATCGCTTGTTCCTCCACCAGAATGGAATGCCTCTTCACATCGATGGTGCCGTTGTTGTGTTTCCATTTTTCTTATGAGCAGCGAGCAGCACGTAAAGGAAGTTCCACCAATTTGAAGTCGCGGTTGACAACACCACCAGCTAATTGCTAGCTACTCCATCTATTTAGAAATAAATCAACTTCCACCAATTTCAGACAAAATAGTACATTACACCGTATTCCTTCTTCAAAGGCAGCCATTGTGATAAATGAGATTTGCTGTCAGCCTGCTAGGCAACTCAGTGCCGCTAGCCCACGAAATTCTGCATTTCAACCAGCAACACCACATAACCTGCATTAGATATGACTGCCTCTTGCAAAGTCGCAAGACGACACGAGTATCCCCGCTTCCATGATGGTGAACCCTAGCGCCTTCATAACGAGTACCTTAGCTCGACGGTCATTGTCTCATGTTCCTACACCTGCTCCATATGAGTCGCCTACATTGACGCTAGCACCGACGCTCGGATCCGGGCCACGTGCCATTGAGATTTGGGCTCATGGTTGCAGCTTCATCTTTATATATATTTGACCCCCAATTAATAATAAGATTAGTATTTAATTTAGTTCTTTATAGTATATTCTTCCCTTCTTTTCTATTTCTTGTACATAAATTAGAGCCAAATAAATTCTTTTGATGACAATTTTCTTAAAAAAATTCTACCCGAGGTTTGGGCTCATGGTTGCGGCTCCAGGTGCCAAATATATATAATCTATACTATAATTAGAATGAGTTAAATTGAACACAATTCTCACCCAATCTCGATCTACCTTACCCCTCAAGTTGGATCCACTTGTAAACATTATAATCTATACTATAATTAGAAAATATTTCTGCTAATATATTTTTTTCTCACCAATCGTCTCTACCCGCCCGCCTTGGTAAGGGTTCTACCAATATTGTAGGTTGTCTCCCTGATCGATTAAAAAACGGATTCCTTATTTATCCCAATCATACATAAGATCGGCTGACGTAAATTATCTGGACTCACCATACCTCTCACGTTGGACCTGCCATTAAAAGCCAAGGAAGCTGGGAGAGGGTCTAAACTCATCAAACTTACGAGTTGGCGAATGTTTCCACCAAATACTAAATATTTTTCTCACCGTTGTGGTTCCTTTGTTCTTACTCGCCAGTTATTCCTTTTATACACGTGCGTGTCACACATACGTCTTTAGATGGTTGGATTATAAAAGAGAGAAAATATACCTAATGGCAATATCGCCAATAACCAATTGCTCAGGCTATCAGAAAAGGAGCCATGATCATTGGCATCATTTCCCTTGGCTCGCAAGTCGTCGGCTGTCACGGCTGAGCATGACAAGCTCCATTGGCGATCCCCGTGATGATGCGTTCTCGTGCATGAGGAGACACGGCGTGTGCAGCTCCTGTCAGACCTCTCCCCTGGATCTCTCTTTCCCTGGCTTTCTTTCCCTTCCTTTCTAGGGAAATAAATAAAAATGGCTGCTGCTAGCTTGTTTTCCTTCCCTTATTAGCTTTGGTACGGCGATACTTGCTAGGGAAATTAGCAGTGATCATGTAACA
Source organism: Digitaria exilis (assembly GCA_015342445.1). NCBI lineage: Eukaryota > Viridiplantae > Streptophyta > Magnoliopsida > Poales > Poaceae > Digitaria > Digitaria exilis. Next base: position 153,595 of record JACEFO010001695.1, on the reverse strand, counting down.
TCATGCCAATGAAACTTTGCCAAGTAATAGATCAACTAAAATATTTTTTTTGCTCGATCCCTCTGCTCCGTTTTAATCTTTGTAAGAAAGTGGCGTCGACTCCATACCATACACGGTATCATTGTCAGCAGCAAACTAGGTGAGTCCAAGAGGTGGCGACGACGGGCTAGCGTTGAGCCACGAAAGAGGGCGGCGACCGCACCAAAGCCGGGCAAGAGGTGGTTGCAGCGGGGTGCTGCACCGGAGGAGGCAACGGGCGGGGCTGGTTTTGTCATAGTCGGAAGGAAGAAGATATGGCCGAGAATGTTAGATTAAGATCGAACGGCTGATGATGGTGATTGATGGGGAAAACGGATTTTGAATCAATTGCCGCAAACATTATAACGGATATAATTAAACTTCTCAAAGTCAACACGATATGTTCAATTTATAGTGAGTTGAACAAAGAGTTGTTTATCGCAAGCGCATAGATAACGGTAAATGCACATAGCTTCGGAATCCATTGAAAAGAAGAGAAAAAGGCACAATAAAGACCAATTATAATATTACTTTACAGTTAACCTCCTCTGCTTTTTTTTGTATTCTAAATCAAACAACCCTGCTACACCTCCGGCTATGGCTGCCATGCCCGAACGGGCGGCGGCGGCTAATGTCGTGCCGGAGCCCAACCCCAGTCGTCCCGTACACCGGCAGCTCGTCCCCACACGCTCGACGGAAATGGGCGCCACCGCTCCTCGTACCAATGGCCGCGAGGTTCTCGAGCTCGAACAAGTCCGAGCTGGCGTCGCTGCTCTTCTCGCTATCCTCCTCCACTTCCACCACCGGCACCCGCCTCCGACCCGCGGCTGCCGCGGCCACGGCCACCTCGCCGTCGATGTCCAAGAACCGCACTGTCCTACTCCGGCTCCGGCTCGGCCGCGGCCGCGCCGCCCGAGCCGACGGCGGCGGCGTCTTATTGGCAAGGCAGGGGCGCGCGGTCGACGGCGGCGCCGTCGTCGAGCATGCCAGCGAATCCTCGTCCGGCTCCGGAGCCGGGTGCTGCCGCGCGGAATGCCGCTTGCCGGAGAAGATGGCGTTGATCAGGCCGGCGAGTCTCGCGCCCGGGGATGCCGGCCGGCGGAATCCGCCGCCGCCGCGTGCCGAGGCGGTGGATGGCTTCCTCGCGCTCCTCCTCGTCTTCTCCGTCGCCGGCTGCTGCTGATGCTGGTGCTTCTCGGCGGGAGCCACCGAGGCCACCCCGGAGGTGCGGATGGGGCGGAGGCGGCGGAGGGAGGACTCGATCTCGGAAGACGAGAAGTAGCCGCGCCCGGAGCAGTCGTCGGCGGGGGCCGGAGCCGGAGCCGCACGGTGGCTGGCGGCCAAGGACGGCTTGTAGTAGTAGCAGTAATGCAGGGCCGCCTCTTGCTGCTTCATGGCGCTCCCAGGCCCAGCCATTGTTGCCGCTGGCGCAGCCGCCGTTCCTCCACCGGGGTGCTCATCCAAGGAGTCGCAGATGGCGTCGAGCAGCGTGGAGGAGAACGACGGCTGGCCGGCCCGCCGCCTGGGCCTCTCCCGTACCGGCGCCCACCTCTCCATTGATTGTTAGAGCGCAGATGAGTGAAGCAGAGCAGAGCGGAGCAGAGCAGAGGAGCGTGAGGTGCGAGGCAATGATGATATAGGCGAGATAGCTAGCGGTGGAGGGGACAGGGGGAGCTCGCTAGAAAGCGAAGGGAGGGGCAGCCATGGCGGGGCGCGCGTGTGATTGTGTGAAGCGGGGAGGAGTGGATTGGAGTGGAGTGCGGGCGTGCGGGGCGAGGGGATCTCGCTGTCTGGGTGTCCCTCTCTCTGTACTCTGTCCTTTGATGCTTCGATTCCTTCCGGCTGCCGCCTCTTCTCTTTCCTGGCCCCCCTTTCCCTTTTGCTTTGTCGGCGCCGGGCCGCCGGTAACAGGAACGTGCCTCATCCCTATCACTGCTGCCGCCTAGCGTGCTTCACAAATTTGGGTGAAATTGTTTAATCCCAAACCCAAGATTTTCCCAAAAAATTGTAGGTTGAATTTCGAAGATTGGTGGACAACTACATTATTGAGCAAAGAACAGTAGTATAGTCAGTAGCAAATTGGTACCTAGAGGCAAGAAGAGCAAGTGCCATACGAAATATCAGCACATGCATCTACCCCACACTTGAATTCCTTTGAAAATATGCAAATATAAAGTTCTTTCCAATTCCTTTCAAGAGTAATCATAGTGATGTGAACACTACTTAGACCTTTGCCTTTCTCCAAAATTCCAAGCACGCTCGTAGCGCCCTCTTTGTAAAGACCATCTTTGTCTCCGTAGCTTTCTTTGGAGCAATCAAGCGCTCATGCACCTTACTCATGTGACATCTCTCTTCCATGTAGTACATGGCTAAAGCTATCGTTTGATGGCGGAGCATCTCGAGAAAAGCTTTGCCATGTTGCACGCATCCATGCTCTTTGTTACTTTTATGTACGTGTCATGTGTGCCTTAATGTGGCGATCAAAGCTAATACTCCTTCCTACCACTTCAGTTAGGAACATCTTGCCTTTATCTTTTTTTAAAAAAAATAAACATGTTTTTTGATCGATTTTTTTTTACAATATGTTATGATTTTGTACAAAATAAACATCTTATAAATTAAAAGAATCTTAGGAAACAACATATTATTGAAAGACAGTTCGAAACAAACTTTTATACACAAAATATACAATCAATTAGATTACTTGGCTTTATCTTTTCCTTTTTTTTTAACCAAAGGATGGGTCTTAAAAATGTGGATGGAGCTAGGGAGTGAGCACAAAGACGTAAAAGGGCAGCAAGAAACAAAGTACAATGGAACGAGATCCCTGGTTTCGCGTGCCAAGCTAGTTGATAATATTTTGTGTAGGAGTTAGGGCTATAGGACATAATTAAGCTATGTCATTAGATCACTCGCCAGCACATATGGATTAAGGATCCGGCTACTTTTCATTGTTTAATGCTTGACCCGTTCCCATTGGAGGGGTTAGTGTAATCATTTGAAAGCAAGTTTTTGCTGTTGTTGGTTGCCCATGAGCTACCTAAGGTAGGAACAATCACTTGCCTTTTGGGCTTAGGTCCGATCGACAAACATGATCCGGTCTCATGCTACGATCCATTTTCAATTTCAGAGATAAGCGAATTGTTCCACTTTTATCACTAACGTACTAGCATTTTGGGTCAACTTATTAGTGCATGCAGCTGGTCTTGTGTTCAAGTTTTTTGCTTGCCCAATTTAAATAAAAATGCCCACAGTCAGTCATAATAAGGTGTCAGATAGGTTGAGTTTCATCATCATCTTTGTGTCATATCTCGTTAGCGCGATACATCACAGTATCACACCATCCTGTTGAATCCGCCATGTACCCTTGTTCAGCAGTGGTTCCACCTCTATGTTGCTCATCCTCATCACCAAAAGGGCCCTGACTACGTACTGCGCCAGCAACAAAAGGGCTGTTATCAACATAGTAGGTGAAAAAAACCAGTTACATGCCGACAATTGTTCTAGCCTAGCGTCCACATTGTAGTCCCTGCAGTAATCCACGCATGATATATGTTAGGATAGGATTAGTTCTATCTCATATATTAAGTACGTACCTTACATTTCCAGCAGAATATTCCAACGAGTTGCAGAGATTGTTGTGAAGCAGGGGTGCAACACACAGAAAGGAAAGATTCTGTATTTATGCTATGGTTTTCGTTCAATTCCAGTTTAGCAAAAAGACTCAATGCATAAAGCTTGTAATCTTCAATATAGGTCTCGTAACAAAATTGCAACACCCGCTTCTAAGTAAACCTGGAAGCCTGGAAAGCCAACCAGAGTGGTGCAAACTTATGATGCTGTGACCACAGGTGGTTGGTGAGGCAGAGTGGCAGTTCGTGCGGTAGCCAAGCCACCCGGCCGGCGGCCCCATGGTGACCGGGAGTTCCGATCCACCGGCGAGATAGCCCTCAAGTGGAGGCTGGCTACTAGGGGAACCCGAAACGGCTGGCAAAGGCGAACCATCTCAAAGATTTGGCTCCCTGCGTCCGTTGTTGATTGCTTAACCAGTTTTATGAATTTTCGCTCCAGGAGGAATTTAACTGCCTGGCATCTGGACCCCACGGATCTTTTGTTCCTAGTGATCGTGCAGTGCTGGCCTGCAGGCCAGGAAAGGAAAAGTTCGTTGTGAGACGACCGTTCCTTGATGGCCTACCTGGGGATCCGCTAAGATGCTCCTCGGCAACGAAGAAAGTAAGCACGCAGCACAGTCTCGGGATTGGAGGTAAAGCAATCGATCGAGCAGTGAGCGAAGCACGAGGTAGTAAAGAGCAAAGCCACGAAACCCACGGGACATGCCCGATCGCGTCGAGCGGCGAGGTAGCGCGTAGGACTTTGGTGGCAGCCGTGTGGCGTTTGATCGTCTCGCTGGCCGGAATGGCAGGCGGATCGACGGCGGCAAACCGGCAAGGCATCCTAGCCTAGCACATTTCTCGAAGCGGCGGCGCGTACAACATGTACAGGACGCTTCCGTCACCGTCGGTCCAGTTCGAACGTCCCTCTGCCGCGCCTCTGTTTGGCGCTTTCTTTTCTTGGGATCTCACCCATCGGCAATCGCTTGCGCGCGCGCAGCAGATCGAATCTGTCGGAGAGACGCCCCTTGGAATCGTATTTACTATTTTTACAGGCGAGACTGAAGAAGTTAGAACGAAAAAGACAAATGTGAAGTTATTTCGAAGAGGTTAAAATCGCAGGCGAAGTTAGAGAAGTCAGGACGAAGATGACGAGCGCGAAGCTAATTCGAAGAGGTTAAAGCCTCGAGCAAGACCGAAGAAGTCAAGGCAAAGAAGACAATAATACGAGGCTGACCACGAGACAGGGAGATGCCAGAACGAATCTATCTCCTGCAACGAGGTTGAGATGAAGATTGGCGGGAAGCAACGGTCATCTAAAAGCTAGGATAGATATAGGATTTCTGGCGGGAAGTAACGGTCTTGTAAGCATGCGAGGTTGACCCCTATAAATAGCAGGTCAACAGTAATTGTAGAGGACAATTTTTGAAGGAACGAAGAAGAAGTCAACTATAACTTTCTCACTGTTTGTAATACTAGAAAAACCGTGTTACAACAGTTGGCGCCGTCCGCGTGTTAGGATCGAAATCAAAACTCACGATGCCACCAAAGAAAAAGCAACGGTCCGACGATCCACGGACCTCCAAAGCTCACGAAAATGAAAGAGAAAACGATGAACGACAAGTTTCACTGGAGCCAGCCGCTACCAATGATAACCAAAATCGAGAAGAAGCTAGCCTCGAACAACTGTTACAAGAAATTGAGAGGCTTAAGCAAGAAAAAGAAGCCCTGTTGAAGGAAGCAGAGAACCAAAGAAAAGAAACCGAGAAAGAGCGAAAAATTGCAGAGGCCAAGAACGAGCTCAAGAGACTCCAAAGCGAGCTCAATGCGAGCAAAGAAACCGTTCAAGAGCCCGAGAGAGAATACAACACCGAAACAACAAATTACAACACGGGTTTCAGAAGCTATGACTCGAATTCACCGTTGTCTCCAGGCCTTCAAAATGCACCATGGCCAACCTCGTACAAGCCCATCACTTTGCCCAAATACAATGGTACTTGTGATCCAAGGTAGTTCTTGATGAGCTACGAAGTTGCTGTGGCTTCCGCAGGAGGAAACGAGCTAGTTCTCGCAAAGTCATTCATCATAGCCTGTGAAGGACCGGCTCTCACATGGTTCACGAGACTAAGCCCAGGATCAATATTCAGCTGGGAACAACTCAAGACAAAAGTACTTCAGAACTTCCAAGGATTTAACAGACAATTGTTAACCTCGGGAGATTTATTCGCATGCAGACAGGAGGAAAAGGAGCCATTAGCTCAGTACTTCAAACGCTTCATCCAATTGAAGGCCCAAACAGATGATATCCCAGACTCAATAGCAATCAATGCATGCATCCACGGGTTGGGACCAGGGCCATGCGCGTCAGAATTCGTCAAAAACAAACCAAGGAACCTCCATGAACTCTTCCACGAGATGGAAAAGTTTTGCAGATCAGACGATGATCACAGGAGAAGAATCAACGAAAGAGCCATGCTCAGAAAAGCAAATGGAAACTACAAGCAGCCCACATATGAAAAGCAAAACTATAACAGACCAACTCAAGTTTTTCACATAGAAAACGAGAATGGCCAACATAATAACGAATCAAATGCAACGAAGCAATATTCCAACCCCTCATCTACACGAGGAAGAGGCGGACGAGGCAGAGGCCGTGGAAGAGGACGAGGCCAACAAGAAAGCCAGTCTCGATCTTGGTTCTGCCAATTCCATGGCGAAAACCCAGATCACAGTACAGGGAGATGTCCCATAACCATCAGGGTGAAGCAAGAAATGAACCAAAACAACAATCAAGGCCGCACAGTTCAAACAAATTCCTGGCAGTGCACCTCCCATAACACGCCGAATCCGCAGCTACAACTCCCGACGAATTCAGAATCCTATTCAACTTACCACCAGCCTCGTTTGGCTTGGCATCAAACCCAGTCCGAGTCAAATCAACAAGCGCACAGCTCAATCCAGTCCACCGCGGCAAGAAAAGACGAAACTATGATGCAAGCAGCTCCAACACCAAATTCAACACCAGCCAAGGGTCCTATTCCCTCCCGTGGAATGATTCTGCCTATAGCAGGAGGATCTTCAGTCGACTTCGAAAGCAAAAGACAAAGAAAAGACTACTTCAGAAGAGTGCACGCAATACTACCAAATGGCCCAGTAATAAAAACCCATTGGTCGCATATCCCAATAACTTTTACTGAGCAGGATCTCAAACTCCAATGTTATCCTCACACTGATGCCATGGTCATCGAAACAAATGTGGCAGGCTGGGAGCTAACAAAGATACTGATAGACGATGGCAGTTCAGCTGATATCATCTTCGCTAGTGCTTTCGACCAAATGAACATCAGCAGAAGCTCATTACAACCTTCAGAAACGCCACTCATTGGTTTCGGAGGAAAAAGAATCCGAGCCTTAGGAAAAATCAAACTACCGGTAACTTTAGGGGACCTGAGTAATCCCAGAACGGAACGAATCACTTTTGACATAGTTGACATGTACTACCCTTACAATGCAATCTTCGGAAGAGGTTTTCTCAACACGTTCGAAGCCATTGTACGTCAAGTGTACCTCTGTATGAAACTACCAGCATCAAATGGAGTAATCACAGTATTCGGAAACCAGCAAGTCGCAAGAGACATCGAACAAGGAATTACCCCAGGCGAGAAAAACGTTAACCTCTTGCAGGCAGAAACGAAACAAACAAATAACGAAGCCCAAACAGAATCGATCAAAAAGAGGCCACCGCAATCCAGAGCGGAAAAAGTAAAAGAAGCTATTCAAGCACAAGACACCAAGCGAGTCTCTCTCGATCCAAGAGTCGAAGGTAGAGAGGTCACAATCGGAGCAGACCTTTCCCCCCAAGAAGAGGAGGATTTGATAACTTTCTTAAGAAAGAATAAAGATGTCTTTGCGTGGACAGCTGCAGACCTAAAGGGTGTCAGCAGAACCATAATCGAGCATAGCCTCAACATAAACCCAAAGACAAAGCCAAGAAAACAAAAATTGAGAAAAATGTCGGATGAGAAGGTAGAGGGAATAAAATCCGAAGTGGAAAGGCTACTGAAAGCAAAAGTCATCAGAGAAGTACAATACCCAGAATGGTTGGCAAATACTGTACCGGTGAAGAAGAAAAACGGAAAGTGGAGGATGTGCATCGACTTCACAACCCTAAACCAGCATTGCCCAAAAGACGATTTCCCTTTACCAAGAATTGATAGCGTCGTCGATGACGCAGCCAACAGCGAGATTCTATCCCTCCTAGATTGCTTTTCAGGGTATCACCAAGTTTGGATGAAACAAGAGGATGAGGAGAAGACGAGTTTCATAACACCGTTCGGAACCTTTTGTTTCGTCAGAATGCCAGAGGGGCTGAGAAACGCAGGTTCAACTTTCTCAAGAATGACCAAAAAAGTCTTCAACTCACAAATTGATAGAACCATGCTAGCTTACGTGGATGACCTCGTCGTAAAGAGCATCAAAAGATCGGATCACATCAAAGATCTCGAAGAGACTTTCGACAATCTAAGAATGTCAAACTTGAGCTTAAATCCAGAAAAATGCGTTTTTGGAGTAACCAAAGGAAAAGTCCTAGGGTGCCTTGTAACTTCAAAGGGAATTGAGGCCAACCCAGACAAGGTACAGGCCTTGGCATCCATGGAAGAGCCAAAGACGGTCAAGGAAGTGCAACAATTGACAGGCAGGATCGCAGCTCTAAACAGATTCGTACCAAGAGCAGCCGAGCGAAGTCTCCCTTTCTTCAAAACTCTCAGACATGCACAGAAATTCAACTGGGGCGAAGAACAATCGAAAGCATTCAAAGAATTAAAGCAGTATCTTGCGGCAATGATCAAATTATCACCACCAGCCCAAGGAAAAGACCTTCTCATTTACCTCGCAGTATCCGAGTCAGCAGTAAGCGCTGCAATAGTACAAGAAATCGAAATCGAAGGCATTTTGAAGCAGTTGCCAGCCTACTTTGTTTCCGAAGCATTATCTGGAGCCAAGAAGTCATACTCTGAGCTCGAAAAAATTGCATACGCATTACTTATGGCATCAAGAAAACTCAGGCACTATTTCGAAGCTCACAAAGTGACAGTCGTCACCGACAAGCCTCTAGCCGAGCTATTCGCAAACAGAGAAGCTTTGAATAGGATCAACAAATGGTCCGCAGAACTATCAGGATTCAATATCGAATTCATGAGACGAAATGCAATCAAATCCCAAGTATTAGCTGACTTCGTAGCAGACTGGACCTCTCCAAAACACGAAAGTCCAGATGAAAATGAAAAACAATGGACAGTATATTGTGACGGAGCATATTGTAGCAAAGGAGCAGCGATCTCTGCAATACTAGTTTCACCAGGCGGAATCAAAACAAGATTCGCAGCACGATTGGAATTCAGCAACCAAGAGATTCAAATCACAAATAACGTAGCAGAATACGAAGCACTCCTGCTTGGGCTACGAAAAATGAAATCACTAGGAAAACAAAGGTTCATCGTAAAGACAGACTCGAAAATAGCAAGGGACCACATCGAAAAGGATAGCGAAGCTAGAAAACCAGAACTAATCAATTACCTCGAAGAGGTCAGAGAAATGGAGAAACACTTCAAAGGATTCACTGTAGAGCACATCCACAGAAACGACAACAACGAAGCTGATGACTTAGCCAAAAAAGCAGCAAAGAAGGAAGAGCTACCCGAAGACGTAATTTACGAGGTCATGACCATCCCCTCAATCAGAAAGCAGCATCTTGCACACATTCGCTGGGAAGATTGGAGAGCACCAATCATGGCATACCTACAAGACAACTTCACACCCTGTTCAGCAAGCGAGGCTAAAAGAATACCAGCAAGAGCAAAAGGGTATCAGATAATACAAGGAGAGCTGTACAAGAAGGGGATATCAGCACCATGGCTAAAATGCATTGCAAAAGAACAAGGAACGGCGATACTAAAAAGCATACACGAAGGGATATGCGGAACACACATTGGTCCAAGAGCCCTCGCAGCAAAAGCAATCAGGCAGGGAATGTTCTGGCCAACAATGATAAAAGATGCAGACGAAGTAGCAAAGAAATGCGAAGCATGCCAAAAGAACGCAAGCAATCAAAAGATTCCATGTTCATTGTTGCAGCTCATTACACCTTCTTGGCCATTGCAAAGATGGGGAATAGATTTGGTAGGGCCTCTCCCAACAGCTCAAGGAAACTGCAGATTCGCAGTAGTTGCCGTGGAATATTTCACAAAGTGGATCGAAGCAAAAGCCCTAGCATCAATAACTTCGCATATAGTACAAAAGTTCTTCTGGCATAACATCATCTGCAGATTCGGGGTACCAAAAGAAATAACAGTAGACAATGGAAAACAATTCGACAGCGAATCATTCAAAGATTTTTGCATAACCACGGGAACCAAAGTCAAGTACGCATCCGTATATCATCCGCAATCAAATGGCGCAGTTGAAAGAGCCAACGACATCATTTTTTCAACTACAAGGAAGATGCTCTTCGACCACAAAAAGGGAAAATGGATTGACGATTTACCAATCGCAGTATGGTCACATAATACCACAGAATCCAGAGCTACCAAGTTCACCCCTTTCAGACTACTATACGGAACCGAAGCGATGGTCCCAGAAGAAATCAAAGCCAAAACACTAAGGGTAACACTTAGTAGTGACGAAGGTGAAAAAGAAATGGTGGAAAAAGACCTAATCGAAGTCGATCGGCTTGTTGCCTCACATAACCTCGAATCATATCAAAGGCAAACACGAAAGTGGCGCGACCCAAAGGCGAAGATAAGAGAGATCAGAGTTGGGGACCTGGTAATCAAAAGAAAGCATAATGCAGAAAACTTATCCAAATTCGAGGAAAAATGGGAAGGACCATATATTGTCACCAAAAGTTCGAGGCCAGGGTCTTATCATCTGTCCACCGAAAATGGAGAAGAATTACCTCACTCATGGAACGTAGAGCAACTTCGCAAGTATTATAACTAGAATCGGAACAAATAAAGCTGTACAGTTTTTTCCAAGTTTTAGTTCTTTTTGTAAAGGTCAACTTCGTAAATGTGCAGAGCTATAAGCACAAATACGAAGCACCTCTTTTCTCATTTTCTTTCATCACAAAAGGTCGTACTCTTTTCCTCACAAAAGGGGCTCCAGGAAACTGGAGGTGAGGTTTTTAATGAGGCGAACCTATGTAAATCTCTCCAGAAAATCGACAAAGGAAATTCCCCTACAAGCACTTGAGCAAAAAACACACCGAGGTTGAAAAATAACCTCGCAAAAAGAAGACCTCGAGCAAGATAGCTCGAGGCCGAGGTTGAAAAATAACCTCGCAAAAAGAAGACCTCGAGCATGATAGCTCGAGGCCGGGGTTGAAAAATAACCTCGCAAAAAGAAGACCTCGAGCAAGATAGCTCGAGGCCGAGGTTGAAAAATAACCTCGCAAAAAGAAGACCTCGAGTAAGATAGCTCGAGGCCGAGGTTGGAAATATAACCTCGTAAAAAGAAGACCTCGAGCAAAATAGCTCGAGGACGAGGTCGAAATATAACTTCGCAAAAATAAGACCTCGAACAAAATAGTTCGAGGCCGAGGTTGGAAATATTAACCTCGCAAAAAGAAGCCTTGAGCAAAATAGCCCAAGGTCGAGGTCAGAAATATAACTTCGCCAAAAAGATCTCGAACAAAATTGTCTAAGAAAGAGGTTAGAAACAAAACCTCGCAAGAAAACCTACAGTCTAGATCAAATCAGGGAACGAAAAAAGCAACAGAGTTGCCCTATTTCGAAAGTAAAACAAGAGAACGTAATCTTTCAGATTCGTTGCTCGAAATAAGAAGCAATGAATAAACGCAAAGGGGCTATCGAGGGAGGGGACGCCTTTTTCAAAGGAAAAAAAGAGAAGCCCCCATTTGCATTTATTCAAAAACAAGTTTTCACCAAGCAACGAGCACATTAAAACGAATCACCTAACTTGTACTTTTTAAAAGGACACGAGGTTAGGTGAAATCATAATTTCCCCAAGGGTCCAAAGACCACTATAAAAGAGAAGGGGGAGACAAGCCTCGGCAAGAGAAAAAGCAAAGCAAATGAAAAAGAAAAATTTTCCTAGAAATGAGAGGCAGCAGGAATCAAAGGAACGCTCGACGGCATGATCTGCCCAGGCTAAAGATCAACAACAGCACAGGGCCCATAGATACTTTGTACAGCAATGCCCTCTCAAGTAGTGCAATCATGGAGAAGAGCGCATCCGCTTCAAGGCTTTCTCGAGTTAACAAGGGAATTAGAAGCCAATATATGGAGAAAAGCACATCCGCTTCAAGGCTTTCTCGAGTTAACAAGGGAATTAGAAGCCAAAGAATATTTAAGCGCTTTCCACAGCGAAAATGAAGCTAAAGGTCATGATCTTATAGAAACAAGATAATGTACAAACAATTTCAAGTGAAAAGAAATTTTACGAGTCCAACGCATGCACTTCGAAACAAAGATCGAAGATAATTACGAGGTTAATATAGACAAAATCGTGAACAATTTCAGTGTTTAAGTCGCTCTGGAATTCACAAACATCGCTCATGACTTGCAACAAGTTTTTTACATTAATTAACTTCGACTCGTGACTAGATTTCTCCTTCTTCTTGGGGAGATTTAGCTTCGTCATCATCACGAGGCGAATCCAGGGCTTCATCTTCTTCTTCCTCGCCTTCTTCCTCTTTTCCTTCTTCAGCTTCTGCGTCCTCAGTTTCTTCCTGGTGAAGAAACAAAGCAAAAGACTTAGGATATTTGACAATAATAAAAAGAGAAGAAGAAGCAAAGTTATACAGAAAAAGTTTCTTACCTTCGAAGAGGAGTCCTTAGCCATATCTCGCCCATAGACGTTCCAGAAGTCTCGCATGAAACGACGTTTCATAGTTTCGACTTCTTTAGAGCAAGGTGAGGACAGATCTCCGAAGTCAGTAAAACGAAATCCGGGACCGGAAACCCGAAGGAGCAGTTCCTTATCTTCTTTCTCGAGAAATCTGCCGAGGCCATCGGTACAAGTAAGAGCGAAGTTGTCGCCAGCAATTGAAAATACATCCCCGAGACCAGAAAATTCTTCTTCAATCCAAGCTAAGAAATTTTCAATGGTCAAGTCCACTGGAAGAGCATAGGGAGTGGCTCCAAATTGCTTGAGCGAGTTAGAGTACGAATCAAAGATCTGGTTCACCCTCTCAGCATCAAGAATTTTTGAAGAGGCTAGAGAATCTTCAGCTTCTTTTAACCTAAGCTCGAGGGACGTTACTTGAGTTTTGGCCTCTTTAGTAGCATTAGACTCGCGAACCATAGCTTCTCGAAGATTTTCAATCACAACTAGGTTCTGGTCAAAGTCTTTTTGCAAGGCTTTGTATTTCCTTTTGGTGCTGTCCCATTTGTCCTCGATCTTAGTCAAATCTTTGTGAAGTTTGTCATTGACTTCCCGAAGCCTCTCATTCTCTTTCTCCAAGAAACGAAGTCGGTCAGCCGCAGTTTTGGACTTTGAAGCACAGACCGCGTTGATCAACTTAACCTAAGGAAGCAGATCGAAAACAAAAAACGTAAGACAAATATAAAGAAAGGAAGAGACGAGGATAAAGTAATAAGAAGCAAGCACGAACCTTGTGCGCTGTGGAGACGCTCAAGCGAGATAGCTCTTCAAAATCAAGGTTTTCCAATGATGCTTTAAAACCTATAAAAACGAAGACAAAATATAAGAATCATAAACGAAACTAAACATGAAGTGATGCCAGAGTTTTTTCTTACTCACCTCGCATCTCATCAGTATCCTCACCAAGTTCAACAAAAGAAGACGAAGCCAAATTTTGAGGACGATTAACAACTGTCTCTTCGGGGATCTTTTTTCCCTTCGCATCAACAACCTCGACCTAAAAATAACAAGCAAAATAAGTAAACAATAAAAGAAATTTAGCGATTAAACACAGTACAATTAAAATTACTAACCTCGTGTTCGGCTTCGGCTACTTTGTTTTCTTCAACGTTTACACCTTCGACGGCTGGTTCTGTAGAATACAAGCCGAAGTTATGCTCTAAGAGCTCAAGAAAGTTTGGGTCAAATTCTCTTGGACATTTTGAAACCACACTCGAAATCGAGCCAGTAAGGCTCATCCTAGCACCAGGGCATTTCATGTAAGGAACAAACAAACCTTCTCCTGTAGCAGCAGAAGTGCCTGCCAAATCCTTCATGAATTTCGCTGAGCCGAGGTCAACACCTGCAACGCCAGCAATCTCTACAAGCCCACATGCCGCCTCGATAGCTCTTTCCTCTTCTTCAGCTTCGGCCACAGGGCTGTCCAACAATGAAGGATCCATTTTGCGAGACAAGCGAGGCTTCTTGTTCAACGCAGAACTAGACGGTTGCACATCAACAGTTTTTCTCTTGTGAGCTTCAAGTTGCTTTGTCTTCGCTTGAGGAGCATCTTGACTCGAAGATATCAAAATTTTCGATGAAGTTCTTTTATACTTCCGAGTCACTCCAGCTTGTTCGGATCCAACATTACCAACAGCTTTCATACGTTTTTGGGGCTTAGAAGGTTTCACTCTATCCCCGTACTGGACGCCCATTTCCATCCACGGGCGATTCAAACGACTTGTTTTCTCGAAGAAGTCGATCATTGACTTCTTCTCCTTTTCAGTAAAAGGACCAACCAAAGACCTCGCAGCCCACTCAATACTCGAAACAAGGTCATCATCACTAACACCTTCAGGTTTTGTAAGTCCAAAAACAGCAAAGGTGGTAGGCAAATCGAAACCAGGAATCTGTCTCTCCTCAATTCTAAATGGTTTCCAGTCGGTTCCCAAGGGCCAAATTCCGGCAGCCAAAAATTCTTCAACAACATCACGGCCTGTGAGTCGTCGGGTAGCATGATGAAAGCAAGGACTGTTCTTCTTAAAAGACTCAGATTTTCTATCGAAATCAATCACAGTAGATATTTCTATGTTGCCAAGGGGGCAGCAAAAGGATAATGCATTTCACTGGAATTCGGTGTAGTGAAACCAACCTTAACATAGAACCAGGACTTCGGCCAGTTCACATCCCAACGGTTTCGTTGAGCGTAGGAGAAGTCAACTTTGGCAATCTTCAGGGCTGCACTTCGACGACGCGAAGTAAAAGTTGCAACACCAAACTGTCCAATATGCTCTTCGCCGCCTTCTTCCAAAAATATCGACCTCTTCTGAAGATGAAGCTCATTGTAACGACCGAAGGTATCAACGTCAATCTCACCACCAAATGTTTTCACTCCCCAGAAAAATTTTGATAGTTGAACAAACGAATTTGGTGTCAGTTGATGAAGTTTGACGTTGAATCGGTCAAATATCTGAGGTAGCATAGGATCACAGGGAAATCGAAGACCAGCAGTAAAGAAATCAGCAAAAACGACAGCCTCTCCAATCTGAGGATCAGGGGTAGTTTCGTGACCCGGAGCACGACCAACACCAGCAGGAAAAAATCCATTCTGTTCGTAAGATGAAATCATGCCAGCAGTTACAGAAGACCGACCGAAATGAAGGGTTTTAGGAGCTGATTCTCCAATGAGTTCATTGACATTGGCCTCGACCCCCTCCAAATCTTCGCTTCCCGGGTTAGAAGCTACAGGACTATCCTCTCTTTCCGCATCAGGGGTCGGAATTGCAGTAGACTTGATGTGAGCCATTTCCGAAACTAATAACGAAAAGCAATTAAAAACATAACAAAACAAGAAACGAGGATAAAGATTCTTCAAAACTAACCTCTTTTTAATCACGAAGCACTTCACAGCAACAATCAGAGCAAAGCGAAGGCAGTAGCACGGGGTCAGAGATGAGAGCTAAAGCAAAGCAAAGGCAGTAGCACGAGGTCAAAGATGAAAGCGAAGGTAATTTATAGGGGGGTAACCTCTACTATTTATAGGCGCGGTAAGTTCCGAAGTTTGCACCGTGAAAAGGCGCCAAAGTAACCGCCAAATTAATCCAAGGGGACGCCTTTTGGGTTTCGTCCCAGGAGTTCGAGGAATGAATAGTAACGAACTCGAATCCAAGGACGAAGGGGCTACTGTTGGGGAGACGCCCCTTGGAATCGTATTTTCTATTTTTGCAGGCGAGACTGAAGAAGTTAGAACAAAGAAGACAAATGTGAAGTTATTTCGAAGAGGTTAAAATCGAAGGCGAAGTTAGAGAAGTCAGGACGAAGATGACGAGCGCGAAGCTAATTCGAAGAGGTTAAAGCCTCGAGCAAGACCGAAGAAGTCAAGGCAAAGAAGACAATAATACGAGGCTGGCCACGAGACAGGGAGATGCCAGAACGAATCTATCTCCTGCAACGAGGTTGAGATGAAGATTGGCGGGAAGCAACGGTCATCTAAAAGCTAGGATAGATATAGGATTTCTGGCGGGAAGTAACGGTCTTGTAAGCATGCGAGGTTGACCCATATAAATAGCAGGTCAACAGTAACTGTAGAGGACAATTTTTGAAGGAACGAAGAAGAAGTCAACTATAACTTTCTCACTGTTTGTAATACTAGAAAAACCGTGTTACAACATAATCCAACACCAACAGCCTGCAAAGCAAAAGGGGTAAAGCCAGAGGGACCGATCTAGGGTAAGGTAACAGCAGCGGCAGATCCAATGCGTGCAGTGGCTTGCCATGCCATTCTTCTGCCGGTTCTGGGCTCTGCCAATAGAAGAAGACGACTATACTGACCCAGTCCGGTCCATCCTGAATGTTCCATCCCTGTTCCTCCACACACTGCGGCAGCTGACAAAAGAAGGATCGCAGACCTCCTGGCGAACCACTAGTGATGCGGCTGAACCCGATGTTGCTTTGCTCACGGCGGCCACGCTACAAGTAATCGAACCAACAACCCAAGGAATCAAACCAGAGTCCAAATTCCAAAGCTCTATGCCCCACACGCGTAGCAATGCATATTTGTGAAAATTGAAGAGCATGCATTAGGCATGGTTACCATGGTAACTCCACATGAGCTATGAAGTCCGACATATACAGAGGAGATGCTCCTCTCCCAAGCCTACTCAATGTATGTGTGAAGCACGCATGAAAGTCGGTGTAAAAAATGTGTTCTACTACTATCATGAACTAGAATAGGACGCACGCTATTGCACACCCTATCATGGGTCTCATTTCTATGAGAACAAATATAACACTTAGACCACATGATAATCAATATACATTCTTTTTTTCATTTATCAAATTCAAAACATCAGCCAGAGTTGACAGTTGCTGTCCTCCAACATTATACCAAACAAAATATGAGGAATAACAAAATAAATGTTGAACATGATCTATTCGTATAATGTATCGTGTAAATAATCTAACAACACCTGTGATGTTGAATGTCTTCTCAACTCAAAGGTTCTGTCAAGCCAAATATTGATAGTTGAGAACTATATTTTAGTTTTTTAGTTCTACAATGGGTTTGATAATAAATATATCTGAATGAAAAATAAGCTCTATCGTTCAGCAGGTAACCATGTTTTTCAGTGGACATTAACTTTCTAAGCAAAGGAAGATACTCTGGTCATGAATGCAAATGCATATTAGAATTCTATGAACATTGTGATCTGACAAATGCTTAACTTGTTCTAGACTGATAGAGATTGGTGTTGTTGTGACTAGTTGCTTTGACAAATGAGTTTTTGGTACATAACATCTACTTATTTCTTAACGGTCCATAACTCTAAATATTTATATGACTACAAAAATTCATATAATGAAACATATAGAACACTTGTTGCACATACTAATACAAAGAAACCTCGCAGGTTCATCAATACAACTAAGAACATAAATGTTTCATATTGTTGTATGTAACACAAATGCTAGAACCAAAGGAAGAGAAAATCGACAGGCTTCTCAAATTAAGGCTATCGCAAACTAAACATAAACATGTGCTATCGCACACCCCTAAGATGAGGCTTGCTTACTCCCTAACATGAGTCTGATTTAGTGTTCATAATATGAGCCTCACAACAAAGTATGACACAAAATTAATATTGAGAACTGCAAATTCATGCTAATGTCTTATGCAAATATCTTAACAACATTTATACTAATACTTGAATAGCATTTACAGCCCGTAGGTTCTATCAAGCCATATATTAAATTTGGTGATCACATTAGTACCAAAAAAACATAGAAGGTGCCTTAGAATACTGATAAAAATAAAAAGTGGAGAGTATAAAAGTATGATGTGAGGAGATCACACAATTTGCAAATAATCCAACAATTAATTGACTCATGATGAGAGGATTGAGAGCATAAAGTTTAAATCAGAAGAACATGCAGATATAGGTTGGCTTGTGTCAGCAACTGTGTAAACACAAATGAACCCATGCCCATCTTTCTCCCAAGTATAGCTTGAACTGTAAATGTAATTATTGTAATAGTTGTAACTCTTTGTTCTAGAGCTTTTTAGCATCTAACAAGATATTTATAATGAAGCTCATGTTGGTTAGGAGGCAGCAAGGAGGTACCTAGGCTTAGCAATATCATCTACATAGCCATCATCTTTATTTCCGATTTGAGGCGAGACATACCTTTCTCTTGCAACAGTCCTTTTGTTTTGGTTATAGAATTAGAAGCTACATCTTTAGGGCTTGATTGGATGCCTGCTTCCAACCCCAACTAGGCCTGACGGATGCAGACTCCCACAGATTGGATGGGTGCATTAGCAATGCCTGGCCGAACATATGCACAAAAAAAGGGCACTCAAGGCTGGCTCAGGAGATACGAAAATCACCCTATTTTCCACCGAGCCAAGTTCCCACGGTGCAGGGTGGAGAGTGGGGACACTTGCGCGGTGACAGAAAATGCTATGTGTGAGCTAACGATGCAAGCATCCAAGCACTATCCGTCCTACCGTCCTAGCTAGAATATATATGTGATGTCAACCAAACAAAGATCACTTGCATGAGCTCGGCTAGGCCAGCTAGAGCCTGGCTCACTGGCGAAGGGAACCAATCAGGCCCTTAGATTGATCAGGGCGGATTTGCAGTGGACTGTGATACAGGACAGGAAAATGAAATGCATGGTTCAAGCATTTAATTATAGATGTGAAAAATAAAATGTAACTTAAAAAACAACAGACATAAACTTAGGAAAATGAAATGAGACTAGTATGTTTGAAGCATTCAAAATTGTTGTATTTTCATTTTCTTGCATATACTTGAGTACTTATGAAAAGCAGTACAATAGCATTTCTGAACTCTCTTCCTATAGTTGTACAAAAAAAAAAAAGCCAGCTGGAACTCCATTCTTAGTTGGGTAGGTGAATTGCTAATCATCAAAATAGTTTTAGGGTTGGATAGGAACCTTTGTTTTGAATATGTAAAATGTGTGGGAATAGGAGGGGGTCCAGATGGTTACTGAATATAACCAATGGATGGCAGTTTCATTTTAGAGGATGGCACAATCAACAAAATTTGAAATAGTCAGCATCATGCAGATGGATTAACTCCCATGGGGTCACAACCTGCATTGCCCAACCAGCTAGCCACCTAATCACGCTGGCACGCGCGAGGATCCCGTCCGCTGGTTTTTGTCAGATGCATCACTACAGGTGGGACAGCTGGAGCGCACGTCCCAACAGTCACTGGATGGAGCGCCCTGGCCATGCGCTCACAGAAGCAGGAGCGTCGAGGGCTATTAGTCCCAGCTAGCTTCAACAAATGTGGTGTTTCATTTATGTGAGGGTGATAGTGTGGCTGCTAAGGCCAAGCCCAATGCTCCAACCTGACTGGGTGCCCAAGCCTCCGTGTCGGTCTTGCATGTCCAAATCAGCTGGATTGGTGGCTTCGCAGATCTACACGGTGACTTGTAGAGGTACCATGTGTCTCCTCAGACACGCGACAGAAACTCCCGCTTAGGCATGCGTTGGGGGTAAAAAAGCAAGTGACTTGAGGCTTAGGAGCCGAGGGGGACTACAAAGCTGTGGCAGGCCTAAAGGGTGGTCTAGATTTTGTCTTGGCCCAAGATTTTTTTTTCAGTCTCAAACTGACAACAGCTGCCCTGCTTGTGCCTGCCCACCAACCAACCCAAACCCCTCACTTCCGTATCTCTCTTCCTGCGGCCTCGCCTCTCGACTCCCGTCCCCTGACCCGACCCGACCCCACCGACCGAGGCTGAGCTGTCGCCACCACCGCTCGTTCCAACCGACGGTGACCGGTGGCCCTTCCCTGCCTCCGGTGGCGTGTCTTGGCCTCCCGCAGTGTGGCGTGGCATGCTCTCATAGCGCACCCTCGCGGCTCCGCCGTCGACGACCAGCATTGCAACTGCACGCCGCCACCTCGACTGCTCCCGGCTCTCCTCCGCTTCACTGCTCCGGCAAACCGCATCTCCAAAAATCCAACTCCAAGGTATGCCAAAATAGCAAATTGATTGCAAACCCTAGCCATCTAACCTGTATATTAGTAGATAATTGATTCATTATTTTTTTTATTGTTGTGTAGTGTAGGATTTTGGTTTGGTTGCTGTGTTGCTGAATGTCTGAACCAATGATTTAATTTTGAAGAATTTGTAGACCATGAAGAGGAATGAGGACATTGCATCACTTTTCCAAAAAAACATGCAGCAAAGAAGCTTGCTGCAGCTTCATCTCCTTCACCTGCTCCGGCTGCTTAAGGACGGTGGAAGAGGAAAATCAAGAACAAGAGACACCGGCTGAAAATGTAGTGGAAGAGGAAAATCAAGATGTCTTGCCACCATCAATGCTACCGCCACAAGCTTATGATATCAATCGTCTTCCATATGATCTAGGTTTAAGGACACCCATTGCAAGTTATCATGTAAATGGCCAAGATATGGTTAGAAGATCATATATTGCTAGAGGCCCATTCAAACCTATTAATCATCGGCTCTGATTTGCTAAAACTTGAGTTGCAACTTGACAACTACATTGATGTCATAAGAGGAGATGATAGGTTCAAAGACATACATAGTCTTAGTGACCTCTCTGTTAAGCTTGTTGCGGCAAATATGCACACATAATTTGATATGGTTTACTTGCTCCTCAAATTGGTATTGATTCTACCTGTGGCGATGACCTTCGTTGAAAGGGTATTTTCAGCTATGAATTTTGTGAAAACCAAGATGAGGAATAAGATTGGTGATAGTGTTATGGATGATTGTCTTGTCACATTTATTGAGTGGAAAATTTTCTTTGAAGTGGATGAAGATGATATAATGGAGACTTTCATGTCCATTAGGCATCGTAGGCCGGGCAAGAAATTTGGAATTGTGCCATTATCAAAAGTGGGCTTCGCCAGTTTGCCATCCCACAATTGGGATTCGCTCTAATGCCATTATGAAATAATGTCACACTACCAGAGTGCCTTTTCGCCATTTTGCTCCATATTTTGGGTTTTTCTCCACCTGAACTGACCAAAATGCCCCTGGGGCCTCACCGTAGGGTACCCATCGATGTGCTTCAAAATCAGTGGCGGCTTCATGTTGCCAGACATTGCCACGACTTTCCCTTACACCCCATTCGTCCTCTTCTTAGCCCCATGTCATTCTTCTTCACCGTGTGCTACTGCTCTCTTCCCTTCCTTGGCAGATCTAAAATCATCGTTGTCTACTGCCTCCTTCCAAATCGACCTCAAAAACTCAAATTGGTATTGCCCCCTACCCTCTCACAACTCGAATTGATACTACAACCTACCAGAACGAATAGAAATTGGTGGAGACAAGCACCAGCTCCGATGTCGGCTGCACGAAGAGACAAGGGATGGGTCGTGAGCGCACGTTCGATCCAGCCTTTGAGTAGGCGCTTGGAACAGAGCGCCAGTGGGTGTGGCCGTGGGCGGGGCCAGAGGCTATCGGCACCAGTGCTGGCATGGCCAGCGCGAGCGAGCGGCGTGCGGCCAGGCGCTTGGCAGCTGCCGCAACGGCCAGCAGCGTTGGAGCGGAGCGTAGCCGAGGGCCAGCGCTGCCCCGATGAGTGGGCACGGAGTGTAGAAGGGACTTGGCGAGTGGCAGAAGCACGGTGGCAGACGCATCTTGCCGGCAGCTTGATGGAGGGCCAGGCATAGCGTGGGAGAAAGCGTTGGGCGGTTTGGGGGCGATGGGCTTGGGCCTAGGGCCTGGGGGAGAGTTCGAAGGGAGAGAGATCAAGAGAGAAATATCTGCGTAACGACTCAGGGGTATTTTGGTCAGCTCAAGTAGAAAAAACCCAAAATGTGAAGCAAAACGACGAAAAGGCATTCTAGAGGTGTGACATCATTTCATAATGGCATTAAAACGAATCCCAATTGCGGGATGGCAAACTGGCGAAGCCCATTTTTGAGAATGGCATAATTCCAAATTTCTCAGGCCGGACAAGCTAGACAAGCAGAAGTAGTATTGTAATTTATTTGGACCTCTTTTAATTGCTAGAAGATTATGTTATTTCTTAATAGTAGCATGATTGCTTCATGAATCTTAAATGTCATTTACCGAATTTAAAAAATGAAGTATATTGTTTTGTATATGGAAATTTTGGCACGGCATACTCTAAATTTCAAACCTAGGTCTGCCACTGCTACAAAGCTCAACAAGGGGGGTCAGCAAAAGCATATGGACCACACAAAAAAGTATATGTGACTTTCTAGAGAGATGTTGAAGGCATTGTTGGTTTCATAGGTACCTAATCTACGTGGCCAGTCCCTTTATTCTGAGGCTACCGTCTTTGTTAGCCTGCATTGGGCTTGCCCTAATGTCGACGTGCGCTGGTCAATGAAGGAGCATGTAATAGGAGTATAGGACGAGTAGGTACGTGAACAAGCAGCAGCTTCGATGTTCTTTTTTCTCTTGCATGCCTGCTGACGCACGCACAGTATCCGGAAGAGGCAGCTCCTTTTAAGAACTCCGATTTAAGCCTCATCATAACCATATTCTTGCTATTGCTAGCCTAGCCCAACATTTAAGATATTCATAGTACGATAATAGGAGCACAACTTGCATGTGTCAAATCTGCTAAATTTGTTGGCATTTCCAATGGAGCTACTTTTGATCTTATGGCAAAGAAACAGGTAGAATTGAGAATCTTGGATTTACACATGAAGATATGAAAAATAAACTATATTCAAAGATGTCATTGTAGATAAATCAAGGTGTCACTGGAGGCGTGTTAGAATATCTAGAGAACAAAACATCAGAAGAAGATAAGTTCTTCTAATACATTCAGGTTGACGAGGATGACTTAATAACGAATATTTTCTGGACTGATTATAAAATGGATGCTGACTTGGAAGTTTTTTGGTGATGTTGTTTGCTTTGACACAACATATAGGAAACTAAATCATTGTCGTTCTTTTGATTTGCTAGTTGGAGTGAATAACCATAAGAAAACTACCATTTTTTGCGCTAGTCTTCTGTACATTAAACTGATGAAAGTTTTGTTTGGCCTTTTCAAAACGTTTTTAGTTGCTATGTCAGGCAGGAAGCCACAAACCACTTTGACTGACAGATGCAGCATTGGCAAAAGCAATCAAGAATTGTACTCCAGAGAGTCATCACAGGATTTATGTTTGGCATATGAACCAGAATGCATGCAAACACTTCTATGGAGTTGTGGATGAGTATAACAAATCCAACATAGATTTTTATAGCCGTGTTTATGACCAAGAGGGACAGTAGGATTTTATTAAAACATGGAACAATTTGCTAGACAAGTATAAGCTTCGCGAAAATAAGTGGCTCGGAAGGTTATTTCCGGGAGAAATGGGCCTAGTATATGAACATAATACATTTGGTGCCATTATGGTTAGCACTCAAAGAAGTCAAAGCATGAATAATGAGTTGAAGGAATATATTAGTGTCAAATATGACATACTTACCTTTGTTGGGCATTTTGATAGGTTGGTGTCAGATGAAAGACATGAGGAAGTGAGATGTGATTTTAAGGCAACATAAAGTACACCAAAGTTGGAAATAGACGTGAGATACTGTCGGCGGGTTGCACACGGGGTGCCTCACGTCAGCGAGTGTCGATCACAGAACACGCACGTCTCGGTGGAGAGTGGTTCAAGAGACGCAAGACAAGGAATTTATACTGGTTCGGGAGAAATCCCTACGTCCAGTGGTGGCGATTCGTGGATGTATTGCTCTCTTGACGGCGGATTACAACGAAGGTCGGTTCAAGCCTTGGGTGCAAGATGCGTGTAGGGGACTAAGTGTTCTTGGGATCGAGTCTCCAGAAATTGGAATCCCCCTCACAGGAGAGTGCCCTCCTCTTTTATAGTCCAAGAGGAGGGCGCTTGTACAATAGCGTTTTACCTATCTACCCCTGGAGGCCAGCGCCCCGGTGGTTACTTGCTGTCAGCTTAGTGCGTCTGGCGACCCCTTCACTGGCCGCCACGTGTCCTTGGCCTGCCCCCAGGTAGCTTCGCGGTAGCTTCCTTCTTGGCCGCTAGCGCAACGGAGCGCATGCGGCTAACTTTTTCCCTGGTGCAGGGCTGTAGATCAGCTTTTCTGGTTGGCAGGCCTGCGTCGCTGTTGGGTGACGGTCGGGAGAAAGCGTAAGCCGCACGCTTTCTCTGTTACGAGCCTAGCCTGGTTCTGGGTCCACTCTCGAGGTCTTCCCCGAGCGCTGGCCAAGCGGCATATGGGCCATCCCGTGGGGTCTGGCTCCATGGCTTGGTGGGGCGGAGGTCGGGCGGGACGGAAGTCTCCGGCCCCCCATCTCCCCCCGGTTAGTCTGAGGGTCGGGCGAGATGGGAGTCCCTAACCCCATCGTCCCTCTGCCTGGGCTACGGGTCGGGCGAGACGAGAATCTTTGACCAGTAGCAGATGTGATCGCCTTTTATTTGTCATCAGGCTTTCCCCTTGCTCGTAGCCCATTAACGGGTGCCGTGTCGGTGGGCCCTCCTAATTCATGACCCCACAGTACCGACCTTTTGAAGGAGTCTGGGACTGGTTTGCGAGGTCATTTTCGCTCTCAAGGAAAATGACTTTAGGGGGCTCTTATTGCCCGTTTTCAGCTAACTCCAGGGAACGCCTCGGTGGTACATTCCCAATGCCTGGTGGACCGCTGTTGAGGCATCAGGCGGTGGCCCCAACCCTCTTTGCAAGGAGTTGGCCAGGGGTCTGCATGCCCGGCCCCGCTGTCCCTAAATTTGACGTCCCCTTCATAGTTTCCGAGGCCGTGCGATGGGCCCTGGGGGCTCGCCGCATGTCTACGATGCCATTGCTGGGGTACATCCCGCGTCATCACGCATCAAGGACTAAGCACAAGGCGTGTTGCCCCTTGTTCGTCGGCCGTTGAGGCGACCGTACGTACCCTTCGTGAGCCGGCCTTCGAACCCCGCCCCTGGGCCGTGACTCGGTGTCGCAGCCGATGCTGTTTTTGTCTCTTCCGGGCTGGTTACGGGGGCTCGATGGCCCCTTCCGGTCGCGGTGATTTGATTGATGCTGACAGGAGCAAATCTGTCTATGGATCACGAGGCGACATGGTGGTCGGGCTCTGAATCGACATTGTGGTCGTGGTGGGTCCGGCCAGCTGTAGGGATGTGAAGAGCAGTTATTGCCCCGTCATGTCTCCTCACTTCCTGTGTGCACGTCGGGCGGATTCGGAGCCGTCGGATGCAAATCAAGGGTTCTGGTAGCCCGGTCGTGCGCCCCTCGGGCCGGCCGCCTGCCTCCCCGTCATCTATATAAAGGAACGCGGGCGCGGCGGGTGCAGTTCCTCGCTTCACGTCCTCATCTTCTTCTTTGTGCCCCACCATCCTCGCCGCCGCCGCCCTCTTGCGTAAATTCCTAGTGTTCTCACCCCCAAGCTAGCCAACACTGCCATGACTTCGAGGGGCTCTTCCTCGTTGGCGCAGCTGCGCCCATGGGAGCGCTCAAGCGCATCGATGGCCGTGCTCAAGTCGCTCGTTTCCCACGGGCTGCTCCGCCGCCGCACCGTGGACGAGGTGTGGATCTCGCTGCCGCACTCCCACAAGACTCCTTCCCCGCCAGCAGGGTACGTGGTGAGCTTGATTGCGTACCACGTCTGTGGCTTCGCGGCACCGGAGCACCAGTTCGTTCGCCAGGTGCTCCACTACCTGGGCGTGGAGCTCCACGCCCTGGCCCCGAATGGGGTCCAGCAGATGGCGAACTTGGTCACCCTACACGAGGGCTACCTGGGCATCGATCCGGACTTCAATCTCTTCCTTCTCTTCTTCAATATGGCCCTGGTTCGGTCGCGTGGCGTCTTGGCTCCGTGGGGGTATTGCTCGCGGCAGGCGAAGCAGTCCCGCGCGTACATGTTCCCTCGCTCGGAGCTGCGCGGTTCCAACAAGGATTGGAACAAAGGGTGGTTCTACCTGAAGAACTACTCTGAGGCTGCCCTTCCTCCGTTCGACCCCGCGGGCTCGCCGCCCTCGAAGGAGCCGACGCATTGACAATGGGGCCCCGAGGCTACTGACCGCCAAAAGCTGAAGCCGCACCTCGACTGCCTCGCCAAGCTCCAGTCGTGCGGCCTCACCGGCATGGGCGTCGCCGAGGCCTTCCACAGGCGCCACGTCGCCCCGCTCATGGCCAGGCCGCTGCGCCTCTTCGAGATGGGCCCCGCGACCTCTGAGGCAGAGCTATGCTCAGCTTGCGGAGCTCGTGGATACCCCGCAGGCTGCCGCCCTGGTGATCCCCACCCCGGGCCAGCCGTCGATGCTTCCCGGCCCAGGAGCGGTGGACCTCGTAAGCTTTCAATCTTAGCCCATTTCGTTTTGCCTTTTCTTTCTTTTTTTATGTGCTCGATCGTCACCTGCTCATTGGTCTTATACCCGTAGTCCATCGATGCTCCTAATGGCCTCCATGCCTCGAGGGGGATCCTGCCCGAGGAGCAGGCCGCTCACGACGAGGCTCGGCGTAGCAACCACGCGGCTGGGGAGGCTGACCGCAAGCGGAAGAGGAAGGAGACCAAGGAGCGCCTCCGGAAGGGGGAGCGGAGGCGTGAGCGGGAGCGCAAGGAGCGCACGGGGAGGAGATCGGGTTGGACCTCGCTTCAATGACTGACGACGAAGAGAACCCCGGGGGGCATTCTCCCCTGCTGGGCGATTGCCCCGTGGAGAGTTTCGTCGCGTGGGGCGAGTCTCGGTCGGCGCCCATCGTCGTGGAGGAGCTGCCCCTCCACCCTCAGGCGCTTCGCCCGTGGGGGCGTCCCGCTCACCCATGTCGTCCTCCCCAGGAACGCTACGGCTCGCGGTTAGTTGTCCTGGTTCGACGAGCAGGTCAGCTAGTCTACCTCAATCCTGGCCTCTATGGTACACAGTCGGTTAGGCGGTGGGTCAGGCCCTGACTCGCCCCTGGTGAAGCGCCTTCGTCAGGACACGCCACTTGCAGCGGGCCCTGGCTCGTCGGAGCAGGGGACGTTGGGTGGGCCGCGCAGTGCGAGCCCGAGCCCCGCCGGAGTTGAGGAGGCTGCTCCAACCCCCGCAATCGAGGGCGCCTCGATCGCGCGTGTGCGCGCGGAGCTGGCTCATTCAGTCGCTGCTTCGTCGCCATTCGCTCTCATTCCGTCAGCCGCGCATGCCTCCTGGATGGGGGTCACATACGTGCTGGCCACGTTGCCGGTGGCCGGGGAGGCCGCCGATGTGGCGGAGCAGGCGGAGGGCACTGAGGCGGTTATGACGGATGTCGCGCGCAGGGCCCGTGGCGGGCAACGAGGCGGCCGCGGCGGACGTCATGAGCATGGGGTTCGTGGCAAGTACAAAGGCGGCCGTCGCGGAGCTCGCGGCGGGCACTGAGGCGCCTACCGTGGACGCAGAGTTGGCGGCGCCCGGGAATCCGTCAGAGCCCACCGCCGCCGGCTCTCTCGCGGCGGACCTCGGGGAAGGCGCGGAGGGGAGCCGATGGTCCATGGAGGACCTCTTTGGTGAGGCGGAAGCGCGTGCGCGATCCGAGCCAGAGACCCTCATGGCCCTGCCGTCCCTCTTGTTGGTGTCAGTCCTGGCACCGTCGTCCTCCAACCTGCCCGCGGGCACCACTGGGTCTGGTGATGGGCATGGCGAGGCCCCGTCCTCCTTGGGCGAGCCTGTGTTCGACCCTGCGCACGTTATGTAGGTGACCACCTGGCTGGAGAGTCTTCAGTGGATGGCCACCTTCCCTACTGCGCTCCTAGAGATGGCGTCGACGCTTCACACCGCGGCGATTCCGTCTAGTTGGGTACGTGGCTCACTTATTTCTCTTGTCCTAGTTTAGCGTACAATTGCTTCCTTGGTTCGCCTTCATTCGTGACTTGTATCGGTTGTCTGGCCAACACAATGCATGCTGCTGGCGCTCTCCCAGACCCAGAGCGTCGAGGAGGAGGCCATCAACTAGGCTCGCCGTGCTTGGGAGACTGCCTGCATGGCCAGGGACACCGAGGTTAGCGCATGCGACGAGGCCGCAGGCAGTGCCCGTCGTATCTTGGAGCTAGAGCGCGCACTGGCAGACCAGGCCTCGGCGCACCAGTAGGCGCTCACCGCATTGAACACCGAGCTCGATGGTCTCCGCTCTCATGTCGCCGACACCCGCAACGGTATGCGTCCACCAGTCTTGCTTCTTTCTTCATATCCTTCATACTCGCTTGGTTGTGACATTGTACGTTGGTCCCTCAAAGTTTTGTGCCCAAGTCGACACTCTGAGGGAGGAGAGGGCCGTGGCAGTTCCGGTTGTGAGGAGAGGCACGAGATGACCCTGGAGGGTTGTGAGGAGTCAGACCTTCGAGCCCCTGAGTCCTTTGAGCCCAGTCCCAATCTCCATGTCCTTGGGGGTCTGGACGTCTATCAGGCTTTGGCTAGGTTGTCATCGAGCCCCCGAGCCTCTGTGCGAGGCCGTAAACGTCGAGCTTCGGTGTTGTCCGACACCTGGCCGTCAACTCCTGCAGGACAACAAACCCTGCGGGCCCGGAAATAGAGTTAGTTTCTTCTCTTTGAGCTGTATTTCGGTAACACTTTTGTGTGTTCCACCTTGACTCCTAAAAAACAAAACAACTTGGCGCGACCGTTTTTGGCTAGGTTCATGGTAGGGTCGGCCGTCCGGCACGACAACCGTGCGAGCCGTAGCCTCGGGGGCGTAGGTTGTCGCAACGTAGTTGTGCCGGACGTCCCTGCCCACCCCCTTGACCACACCAAGGTTTCACTCGAATCATGAGGCAGGTCGGGAAAGAAAGAATAAAAAATGCAAGAATGAATTCGAACGGAAACAGAATGCAGAAAGTTCACTTATCTGGCCGGCTTGAGGCCAGGGGGAGGGCTTCCGCGGCCCCCCTATCGGGTCTTCTGTCAGGTGACGAGGAGTTGGTGTAGCCACCGCAGCACTGTGCGTCTGTGCCTGGCCCGCGGATGTGTCGTGACCGAGGACCCGCGGATACTGTAGCACCGAGGGCTTGTGTCGGCGGTAGCGCCCCCGGAGGCGAGGTTCCGGTGTTGAGCGGAATGGCTTGTCCACGGTACGAGTCGCTTATAAGGTGGGCAATCCCTCTAAGCGCAGGCGAGGTGGTACTAAAAATGGATGTCTTTCGCCACCGAGACCTTCCCATAAAAGGAAAGAGCTAGACTACGTTGCATTCTAGCCCAACCTTGGTTTTGGCCTGCTGAGCCTTTCTTCCGCCAAGGTTTCGGTCGAGCCCCCGGGCCACGTGGCACGGGTTCCGACCGACCCCGTCGCGGGGATTGGGCGAGACGGAATTCTACCCTGTCCCCTCCGTGGGTGATCACGAGTAGAAGCGTCGTAGCTACTCGATGTTCCAGGCATTGGATATGTGGGTTCCATCTGGCATCACTAGCTTGTAAGAGCCTGGGCGGAGGACCCTCACTACGGTGTAAGCGCCTTCCCAAGGAGGTGAAAGCTTGGTGAAGCCACGGCGATCTTGGGCTAGCCTCAGGACTAGGTCACCCACTTGAAACACTCGTCCACGCACTCGTTGTGTGTGGTAACATCTCAAGCCTTGCTACATCTATGCTGAGTGAGCCACCGCCACCTCTCGCGCTTCTTCAAGCTGATCAGCAGCATCCTCGAGGTTGGCCTCATTCCCCTCCTCATTGAAAGCTTGGACCCATGGAGAGCCATAGTCAATATTAGTCGGGAGGATCGCCTCGGAGCCGTAGACCATGTAGGATGGGGAGAAACTTGTGCCGTGGGTCGGGGTTGTTCGTAGACTCCATAGGACGGAGGGCAACTCCTCTACCCACTTGGCGCCGAGTTTATGAATGCGTTTCGCCAGGCGGTTGAAGATTCGTGGCTTCAACCCTTGCAGGACCATGCCATTGGCGCACTCGACCTGCCCATTCGTGCACAGGTGAGCAACGGCCGCCCATGCCACCTCGATCCCGTAATTGTCGCAGAAGCGGGTGAACTTCTTCCTGGTGAACTGAGTGTCGTTGTCAGTAATGATGGTGTTCGGGACACCGAACCGGCTGAGGATGTCGCCCTGTACTGACATGATCTTTGTTAGAGGTCGGGCTTCAATCCACTTTGTGAACTTGTCGACGGCGACAAACATGTGGGTGAAGCCCCTGGGCGCTCTTGGTAGCGGCACGACCATGTCCAATCCCTAGACCGCGAACTGCCAGGTGATGGGTATGGTCTGGAGAGCTTGGGCCGGTAGGTGAGTTTTCTTGGCATAGAACTGACAGCCGTCACATATTCGCACGATCCGTTCGGCGTCAGCGACAGCTGTGGGCCAGTAGAATCCCTGCCTGAAGGCCGACCCCACCAAGGATCGGGGTGCTGTGTGATGGCCGCACACCCCTGCATGGATGTCCTTTAGCAACGATCTTCCTTCTTTGTTGAGGATGCAGCTCTGCAGGACACCGTTGTGGCCTCGGTGGTATAGGTCACCCTCAATAACCCTATAGGACTTGGCCCTTCAGATGAGACGTCGAGCCTCCGTTCGTCCGGCGTGGAGGGCCCCATCAACGAGCCAGCTTAAGAAGGGGGTACGCCAATCTCCTTCTGGCCCTGGCCCGAGTGGGCTTTCCGCGGCTTGTCCTTCATCGAAGCTCGGCTCTTCGTCATGGTCGGATGCAATAGTTGCCACTTTCCTCGATGGGTCGTGACCGCTGTCTAGTCCGGGTGTCTGATCATGCTTGGTTCCTGAAGTTGACGCTTCATCGCCGAAGTCTACCGACGGTTGGTGCTAGTCGTCCACGAAGACCCCCAGCGGGACCGGCTGTCGCCAAGATGCGAGCTTGGCTAGCTCATCCGCCACCTTGTTGTATTCCCGTCGCAGGAGAACGAAGCCCAGGCCTCGAAACTTTTCTTGCGCTCTGCGTGCCGCTTCGTAGTAGACTACTAGCTTCGGATTGTGGCACTTGGCATCACCGTTGACTTGATACACCACGAGCTAAGAGTCGCCGCGGGCCTCCAGCCTATGGATGCCGAAGTCCAGCGAGCAGGGCTTCATACTACGCCATACTGTTCGAGGCGGGAAAGTGCAGTTGTATTGTGTAGTGCATTATTACCCCCAACGGGGAGACAAAGACGACCCCTACCCCTGACCCTACTCGGTTCTGAGCTCCGTCAAAGTGGAGGACCCAGTATTCGAGGTCGGCTGGGGCTGGGGGGAGCTGTGTCTCTGTCCATTCGGCTACAAAGTCGGCAAGCACTTGCGACTTGATCACCGACCTTGGGGCGTAGGAGATACCGTAGCCCATGAGCTCAAGGTATCATTTGACGATCCTCCCTGTCGCTTCCCTGTTGTTGATCACCTCACCCAGCGCGTGCTCGGTGACGACAGTGACGTGGTGGGCATCGAAGTAGTGCCTAAGCTTGCGCTTGGCGATGAGGATGGCATAGACCATATTCTGAATGTGGAGGTAGCGCATCTTGGACTCGGTCAAGACCTCGCTGATGTAGTAGACCGGATGCTGGACCTTCAGTCCTCCCCGCGTTCTACCACGAGGACTGCGCTCACCACCTGGGTGGTCGCCGCCACATACAGGAAGAGGCGCACCCCTTCACGTGGGGGCACCAGGACCGGTGGCTTAGTGAGCATGTGTTTGAGCTGATCAAGCGCCTACTGGGCCTCCGCGGTCCACTCGAAGCGGTCCGCTTTCTTCAGGAGCTTGTAGAGGGAAAGTCCCTGCTCACCTAGGCGGGACACAAACCGTCCTAAGGCTGTGAGATAGAGCTGAGCGGCCCCATGTTGGTGACGGCAGCGATCTTCTTGGGGTTCGCTTCGATGCCCCTGCCGAAGACCACGAATCCCAGAAGGAGGCCTTTTGAGACCCCAAACACGCACTTCTCCGGGTTGAGCTTGACGCGGTTTGCTAGCAGGCGGTCGAACGTCGCTTCCAAGTCCTGCACTAGATCGTTGGCTCGTTTGGACTTAACTACGATGTCGTCCACGTAGACCTCGACGGTTCGCCCGACGAGGTCACCTAAACACAGGTTCATGCAGCGCTGGAACGTTGCACCAGCATTCTTTAGACCGAAGGCCATTGTGGTATCACAAAACACGCCACACGGGGTCACGAAAGAGGTGGCCAGTTGATTGGATTCTTTGAGCGCAATCTGGTGGTACCCAGAATAGGCGTCAAGGAAACATAGGGCTTCGCACCCTGCTGTGGAGTCGATGACCTGATCGATGCGAGGGAGGGGATAGGGAAACTTTTTGCAAGCTATATTGAGACTAGTGTAATCGATACACATCCTCCACTTCCCATTCATTTTCTCGACGAGTACAGGATTTGCCAACCACTCTGGGTAGCAAACTTCCCAAATGAATCCCGCATCCAACAACTTGGCTACTTCCTCGATGATGATCCTCCGCTTGAACTAGTTGCAGTGTCTCGTGGGCTGCCTGACTGGCTTCACGCCTTGACGAATGTCCAGGGCATGCTCGGCAACTTCTCGGGGAATTCCTGGCATGTCTGCGGGGACCCATGCGAACATGCCGATGTTTGCCCGGAGACAGTCGACGAGCGTGCTTTCTTATATATCTATTAGAGTGGAGGAGATGATGACAGTCTTGGTCCCAAAGCCTTAGGGGTCGAGCAACACCTTTTTGGTGTCGCTAGACGGTTGGAACTGCCTCTCGGACTCCGACTCGAACGCCATCTTCTTGCGTGCAGGGTCGTCGTCGCCTTGGGAGACGACGAGTTCCTTGGAGGCCTCGATGCCGCCTTGGCCTTGGCAAGCTGCTAAGATGCGACGAGTGCTGCCGCTAGTGTGTAACACCCCAGCCCAGGGCTTAATAGGATTGATAAGGATACTCATACCAATAAGTTGCAACTTCTTTTCCGGAAGCGCATCCCGAAAGAACTCCGAGGTTAAGCGTGCTTGGCCCGGAGCAATCTCAAGATGGGTGACCGACCGGGAAGTCCTTCTCGGGTGCGCACGAGTGAGGACAAAGTGTGCAAAAAAGACATGTGTTGGTCTGTGGGGGCATTCTTGGGATCCTAGAGAGCTGCCAAGGTAGACGGGCCCGGCCTGGAGTGGCGGGACGTTACCGTTGGTATCAGAGCCGACCCTCGCGGTTTCACGGGCGCGTGCGGGTCAGTTGTGCGGGCATGGTGCGCATGACGCGTGGGCCCTGTGGACACGGTATGGCACATGCGCTGGCACTGGACGCATGGACGTGGCCGGAGGGGACGTTCCTGGCTTGGGGTTGACCGACGAGGATGTCGGTCTCCTAAGAGGGGGTGAGTGTAACATCCCGGCCCAGGGCTTAATAGGATTTATAAGGATACTCATACCAATAAGTTGCAACTTCTTTTCCGGAAGCTCATCCCGAAAGAACTCCGAGGTTAAGCGTGCTTGGCCCGGAGCAATCTCAGGATGAGTGACCGACCGGGAAGTCCTTCCCGGGTGCGCACGAGTGAGGACAAAGTGCGCAGAAAAGACATGTGTTGGTCTGTGGGGGTATTCTTGGGATCCTAGAGAGCTGTCAGGGTAGACAGGCTCGGCCTGGAGTGGCGGGACGTTACACAGTGCGTAGCTTTCCTTCTCGCATTCGTACGCCACCTGAGGTGACGTTCCCACCACGATGATGCCGTTGGGGCCCGACATCTTGAGCTTGAGGTAGACGTAGTTTAGGACGGTCATGAACTTCGCGTAGCATGGTCTTCCCAGGATGGCGTGGTAGGAGCCGTCGAAATCGACCACCTCGAAGCAGAGTGTCTCAGTGCGGAAGTTGTCGCGGTCTCCAAAGGTGACCGGAAGCATGATTTGACCCAATGGGAGAACCTCCTTCCCCGGGACAACCCCGTAGAAGGGAGCCTGCTCCGGCCAGACGTCGGATCGCGGGATGCCAAGGGCGTCGAGCGTGCTCGCGTACAGGATGTTGAGGCCACTCCTCCGTCCATCAACACCTTGGATATGCGCTTCTTCCCGATTATTGGAGCCGCGGCGAGCGGAAGCTTCCCTGTGTGCGGGACGTACTTCGGGTGATCGGACTGGTCGAAGGTGATCGAAGCTTTGGACCACTGGAGGTACTCTTGCTTGGTTGAGTAAACCGTGAACACGTCGAGCTCCATCAGCTTGGTATGTCGCTTCGACTCCTGTGCTTCTGGTCCGCTGAAGATCATGAGGCACTCGTCGGGTTCAGGGAACGTGTCGGCCCCCGTGCCCTTCCCCTGCGGTTGGGGGGTCGGGCTTACTCCATCTAACCTCCCCATGAGGAACTTCCTCATGAGGCCGCACTCGCGGTACTTGTGTTTGACCTGGGTCGTAGGGTTTGGGCATGGCCCCTCGAGTAACTGCTCGAAGTAGTCAGGGGTCTGACCCTCTGTGAGTCGTCGATCTTGGGGTCGGTCGTCTCGCCGCTGACTCTGAGTCGTTCGTCCCTAGGGTCGGGAGGGCTTGGGGTCTGCGACAGCAACGAACTCGACCCTCCTTTCTTTCTTCATCTTCTTCTTCTTGTTAGGACGGTCTGAAGGACCTGCCTCGTCGGCTGGCTCGTCACGCCTCTTGGGTCTTCCTTTCACCCCCATCTTTGGGGAAAATGCGCTAGCTCGGCTTCTTCCCCTTGCGCTTCTTTGGTGGCCATGTCGACGACCTCCTTGATTGTCTTCGGACACTCCTTGTCAATCCGATTGACTAAGATCCAGCACGTGGTGCCTATTGGCACTCCATAGCCTAACATATCCGCAAGCGCACGGAGACTGATGTAGCCTTTCACCAGGGGAGTAAAACTTGGATATCGAATCCAAGGAACGGTAGACGCGACTAGCCTATAATTCTCTAACCGGACCCACTAGGAGCTAAAGGATAAAGAGGACAGAGAACTTAACCTTAGTTAGCTACTCAGAACCTCAGATAACTTGACTCTACCTAACCAGATCTGCTTCAACGGCTAAAGCAGGAGGAACTTGGAAAGGGACGAGAAAGGGGTTCCCCCAGGCCCAGCACTATTGTTATGAAAACACCCGAACGTGGTAGACTACAAAGGACGGACAAGGCTGTCATCACTTGCCGCCTACCACAACGGTACCGTGGGGGGAACACAACCCTAGGTAGCTAGCCAGCACAGGCACCACACAAAAGCTATCAGCTACAGACCCCCCCCAACACGGTGGGTTTATGAGGAATTCCCAAATGCACGTCGTTGTCGTCCACGCAGACTAGGGATCCCGCAGATCCAAGCTAAGTAAAGTAAATTACTGAAAGTAAAGAGTAAAACCAACAAGATACTAAGGTTAGAGACCGAGGAACTTACTGAAGATAACTCTGAAGCTTTATTTCCTCGGGGGTGGAGAATGTTGAGAGAAGACCGAGAGAACTCTCGGACTCTCCCTACAAAGCTTGGCTGTCACCCAAGCACTTACCCACTCTCTCTCTCTACTCTAACTCTAAGAAGATGAACAACTCAACTCTAAGCTTCACTTTTCTCCAAAATGGTGTGGCTTGAGATGAGGGCTTGGGGGTCCTTTTAAAGCTCCAAAGGTCGGCAAACCGGTGTAATCGTCACAAGACCGTCACGTCAAAGCTACACTGTTTCCAGGTCGGTGGAGGGCCGGTCGGCCATCCCTAGGGCCGATCGGCCTGGGGATGTTGCCACTTGGCACCGCCTTTCACAGGGACGCTCCAGATGTTGTCCTTGAGTCGGTTTGGTTGGGGTCGGTGCATGTTGAGACGGTTAAGGGGCCGATCGGCCTAACTCTTGGTCGACCAGCCTGAGTCTGGCTCGTCTGGTCCCTCCGTTGCACCGCCTTTGCCTCTGGACGGTGAGATGTTCATCCAGGTGGAGTTCACATGGATTGGGGCTCTGGTTTTCTGCAAGTGGGCCTTCCAATCCAAGGTTAGTGCTGATTCGGCTCTCTTTTGTCCTGATTACTCCTTTACTCACAAATTCACCAAACCTTGTGGAACTTGTTAGTAATAATCATTTCTACTCATAAAGGAGGTATGTGAGCCTGAAACATGAGGAAATGTTGGTGGTAAAACCCTACGATAATGACCACCAACAGTGCCCCCCATCAGCGCCGCAATGGCGTTAGCGTCGGTGGCGTCGGGGAGGTTGTTGTACTGCCGGGAGAAATGGTGTAGGTACTCTCACAGGGTCTCCCCAGGCTTCTACTTGCATCTCTTGAGGTCCCAGACCTTGCCCGGAAGGGCGCACGTGCCCTGGAAGTTCCCGACGAAGCTACTCCTCAAGTCTGCCCAGCTTCGGATCTTCCCGTTTGGCAGGCGCCCAAGCCATGTGCGGGCCGGTTCCGCAGGGTACAGGGGGATATTGCGTATGATGACCATGTCGTCGAACCCCCCCCCTGCCCGGCATGCGACCCGGAAGTCGTCCGGCTAGACCGATGGGTCCGTCTCCCCATCGTACTTGTTGAAGTTGGTGGGGAGGTGGAACCGTGGGGGAATCGACGCGGTGCGGATCTCGTAAGAGAAAGCAGCTGGGCCGAGGCAATCAGAGTCGGTGCTCGAATCCTAGTTCTCCTCCGCCTCGGCATGCACCTCGCGCCGGTGGTGCCTAACACGTTGAACATGGTCCTCCGGTTCTTCTGACCGATCCCGCCGCCGAGCCTCGATGGTGTGTCGTACGTCGCGATCGGGGCCCAACCGATCTTGGACCTCCGCGGTGTCTGGGGCCGAGGCGTTCCGTCACGAGCCGTTGGCTAGCTTCTTCTTGTCGATGAGGTTGGGCGACCGTGAATCTCCGGCACCAACCCCGGAGTGCCATCTTCTTTCGGCAGAGCTTTCTGCCTACTGTACCGCAGCACGCTCGAGGAGCGTTTTTAGTCCATTCTAGACTCGATGCTCCTCGGGTGTCGACGACTGAGGCAACTATCTGGTGAGCAACGTTGCCGCGGTGATGCACTGGTTTGCCCGGTCAAACAGCGGGTAGGCGTCGGCATTGGTCTCGATTTGCTGACCCACCTTGCGTGCTCGTGCTCGGGCCGTTGGCTCCAGATTTGCATCCAGCTGGGCCTGCTCGAGCTCGAGGACCAGTCGCACATATTCCAGCTCCTGTCGCTTTGCCGCAATCTGCTCCGAGGTTAGTCGAACCTCCGCCCCGTTCGCTCCATTTGTCAAGTCCTCCAGGAGGACGACGGTGAAACATTCCCGCGTGGGGCAACGTTCCCCTGCCCTTGGGGGGTGGTGTATCCCCAGATCCCATTCTTAACAAGGTCCGCATAAGCTGAGCATGGCATCCGGGGCCACGTAGCGCCCCAAGATGCCCTCGTACCTCAAAAGGCGCACCTTGGCGTGTGTCCTTTTGAGGCCTTTCCAGGCCTGACGTCATGCCAAGTCGGAGAACACTTGTGACGTATCCTTCAGGCCGAAAGGGAGAATTGATGCCGCACTTTCTAGTGGGCGTGCGTCGGCCTTCCCAGCCAGTTGGCCTTTTGGGCCGCATGACGAATGGGATCCCAACGCTTTGTTCGGAGCGTTGGTGCTGAATTGTCGTGGCTGTCGGGGTGGTGCACAATTCGTTCGCGCCCCACCCTAGACACCGTGATCGGGCTTCGAGAGCGGGTGTTTACGGCGTGCGTGGCCGTCGCGATCCCACTCTCGGCAGAGAGCGCCACCTGGCCACCCCGTGGGACTTGTCTCGCGGGTACGGCCATGCGGCCGAGGTCATTGACGAGGGCGAGGCATGGCGTGCCACCGTGTGCTACCGACGGCGCCTCCACGACGAACTCAAGGCTGCCAAAGCGGATGGTGGTGCCCAACCCCAACGGACGGTCACAGAGACCAGCCATCTCGCACCAGGTGTCGGCGAGGACGAAGACGTGCACATGCCCCTACCTGGCGCGCCAACTACCGGCGGGCTACACACGGGGTGCCTCGCACCGGCGATTGTCGATCCCCTATACAATAGTGTTTGTACAATAGCGTTTTACCTATCTACCCCTGTAGGCCGGCGCCCCTACTTGTTGTCGGCTTAGTGCGTCTCGCGACCCCTTCACTGGCCGCCGCATGTCCTTGGCCTGTCGCCAGGCAGCTTCGCGGTAGCTTCCTTCTTGGCCGCTTGCGCAGTAGAGGGTATGCAGCTACCTTTTTCCCTGGTGCAGGGCTGCAGATCAGCTTTTCTGGTTGGCAGGCCTGCGTCGTTGTCGGGTGACGGTCGGGAGAAAGCGTAAGTTGCACGCCTTCTCTGTTACGATGGCCTAGTTCTGGGTCCACTCCCGAGGTCTTCCCCGAGCGCTGGCCAAGCGGCATATGGGCCATCCCATGGGGTCTGGCTCCTTGGCTTGGCAGGGCGGAGGTCGGGCGAGACGGGACTCTCCGACCCCGCCGCCCCTCTGCCCAAGCTGGGGGTCGGGTGGGACGGAAGTCTCCGGCCCCCCATCTCCCCCTAGTCGGTCTAAGGGTCGGGCGAGACGGGAGTCCCTGACCCCATCGCCCCTCTGCCTGGGCTAAGGGTCGGGCGAGACGAGAATCTTTAACCAGCAGCTGATGTGATCTCCTTTTGTTCGTCATCAGGCTCTCCCCTTGCTCGTCGGTCGTTAACGGGCGCCGTGTCGGTGGGCCCCCCTAATTCATGACCCCCACAGATACTAAGGCATGCAACACAAATTAACACTCCAACAATGTATATTACAAGTAACGCAACCACTAAACTATGATCTATTCCATTGTGGTGATATTGATGGTGAAAAGATGTACAAAATAAAGGTTTATGGTAAGAGAAATGAACATCCTGGTGAAAATTCTGAATTTCTTCGTCCCCGTGGACTTCACTATCCTCGAAATGGAAGTCAACTTGAAGACACCTCTCATCCTGGGAAGAATGTTCTTGGCACTACAACAAATACCCTAATTCAGGAAGCAAGTATAGAGAAACTACCATTAGTTTGGAGATGCATTATTCTTGCTAAATCTAGAGTTACCCTGTGAGGTTCATTTGCACAATAGTGGTTTTAGGATTTCAAGTGTTCCAAGAGATAATTGTAAGGATGATGGAGGTATTGAAGACTCTAGCGAAGCTGATAGATCTATGGATGGTGAGATGCTGCATAAAAAAAGGTCCATTTATGGTTGTTGTCTTTGCCCATGGTGTAGGATCAAGAATTACTGACTAGTGGGGGTGAATAGGCAGTTACAACTAAAACACAACACTAAATAGATTTAATTATTAACACAAGAAAGCTCATATTTCTAGTAATTCTACTCAGTGTGAGGGTTTGCAACCATGACAAGATACAATTCAATCTTTAGTAAGTAAATTACTCAAGGTAAATTGCTTGAATGTAAATGAGCAATAAAATAACTGAAGACAAGATATGTATTTTTCTTGTGGTGTCGATGACTTGCTGGTCACCCGTAATCCATGTTGAGGTGAATTAAAAGTTTCAACCGCTTCTCTATCAAGAATCCACTTGGTTTATAAGTCAGCTTGGATCAATGAATCTCTCCAAACCTCCTTTCCACTAGAGTTTCTTTTCACTGCTCTGGCGAGGCAAGCACATGCACCTCTCACAATCACAACCGGGGCTGCTTCACAATCTCCTTTAAAGGGCTCAATGGTGGTGGTAACATCCAAGAGTAACAAGTCGATGATGCTTGCTTGAAGGATTCCTAGTACAACCAAGCTCAACCAATGGATGCAATGCACGGGGATTCTCTCAATCCCACAAAGGATTCAATCTCAAAGCAAGTGAGTGAGAGAGAGAGATGGGAGAGTGTTCAAATGGGTGTTTCAAGTGTTCCACACGGCCATGAGAGCCCTCCCACGGCCGAGGATTGGATATATATAGAGGGCACCTCAAAATCCAACCGTTATTTCCAAAACATGTGTTCTTAGAGTTTCCGTGGACTGTCTGCCTTTATGGGGCTGGACGGTTTGCCATTGAAGCTCAACATCTTTGTGTCACATCAAAGCGTGTCAGAGTTGGTCGTTTCGAATTTCATGAACCGTCCGCCTCACAAAGGCCTGCCGGTCCGCCATTCAAACAAATTCTACACAGAATGGTTGTCAGTTCGAACAAGTCCAAAAATCAGTCGGTGGACCTCCCCCCAGGGATTAGATCGTCCACCGTTCACGGTGACTTCCACCAGAGAGCAACCAAGCCTCTGGTTGAAAATTTAGTTTGAACACCGGACCGTCTGCCATGGTAGGTCAGACGGTCCATCAGCAAAACCCGCCGGCTACTAGAGGAACCAGAACCTCTGGACGATTTTTCTCATAGATGCAGACGGTCCACCTTACCAGGCCCGGACAGTCCGCTGATCATATTTGCTCACTGAAAACTTCCTTTCCAAACCACCTTGTTTTTTACCTTGTTACATAGGAATTCTTCAACCTTTACAAAACTCTCATCCTATATGCATGCAACACATATATTTGAGAAAAGTGTCACTTAAGATTCATCAAGTAAATGAAATTGTGCCTCTTGATAGTACGGTTGTCTAGCTTATTAATTCAGTCAATTTCCACCACTAAGCTCCTCTTGACTGGCAAAAATAAAAACCTGATCTTATACCTTTGCATTGAGCTTCCCATCAAGATTTGAAGCACCGTTCTTGAATACCATATCAAGTTTTCTTTTTTAGTTCAACTTCTTCAAGTCCATTTCCATAACTTTACTACCTCATCTTTGTGACTATCTTATACTCATATTCTCGAGTGAAATTGTTAGTCCATAAAATGTGTTGTCATTATTATCAAAACACCAACACGGGGCCTTGATGCTTTCACATGGTCTTCGTGGTCGCCCTTTAAACTCGTGGTGAATATAATAGCCGATGGCAAATCATCAAGTACCAAAGCTGGTTTGGTGCAAGGCATAGATAATGATGCTGGGAAAGAGGGTTCGTGCGTGTTAGCCAACAGAATGGCTTGCCATAAATTTTCCTGAAGCACATTTTTTAAAATAAAATGAAAAGTTGTTGTTTAATTCTCATCAAGTCACCGACAAAAAAAGAATAAATTTGATTGATTATGGTATGTATAGATTTACAAGCCTCTCAAAGCTGCTATTTATAACCTAAGCTAAAGATTCCTGGTGGATCACAGTATTACAAAACTTTACGCTAAAATGAAACAGAACTTCTAAAAGTAAAACGATTTGTACAAGACTTGGACTCCACACAAATCTAATTTGATCCGGTCCCAACTGGCCATATCCTTTTCTCATCTGCTACGACCCTCCATTTCCATCGGCTAACTCATCTGTGCCTCTATGTCATCTTCTTTGCTTCTTTTGACGCTAGCTCTTTGCACATTTCAAAAACCAATGTCAACAATAACCCGGACTATGCTCCATATTAGCGCCCTGTTCGGCTGGCTGCAAACCAGCCAGCAACCAAGCGCCCTGTTCGGCTGGCTGCTGGTGGGGGGCTGATGGGTGGGGCCCAGGGCCCCAGCCCCCACCCGTCAGCACCCCCACCAGCCAGCGCTGGCTGGATTACAGCCAGCCGAACAGGCCGTAGATTATCAGGACCAGAAGAAGACAAGTCCAACACCCCTCCTTGACCGGATCACCGGACCGGCATCACAGCCCTCTAGATCGAGACGTCCTCACTAAGCAATGTTGTCCGGGAGCCACCGACCACATCGCGCAGCCAACGAGAGCGCTCATATTTGTGGAGGCCGCGCAACTAATAAATTAAGCCTACTATATAAACTTCCTTAGTTAAAATTATAATTCATCTGATGTTTTTACCTCAAGTTTCATCCCTCATCTTATTTAAAAAATATAAAATATAGTTGAATTTAAATTATTTTGAAGAAATTTAATTAATAAAATAAACAATAAAATATGACATTTTGTACCGTTTCTTCAATAAGATGAGTGGCTAAATTTAAAGTAAAAAGAATCATATGAATTATACTTCAAAACATAAGGAAATAATTTTTATGTTATAATTGCATTAATTAACTCATGCTCCATATATTTTTTTTACTTTAGTGATCGATTGATCCTGAGACGTGTAAATTACATGAAATTGATGTAGCTAGTGTTCGTTTCGATAATCCTGACTATACTACAAAGTAAAGCATCTCCAAGTGACTAGTTATATAGTTTAACTACCCAATTTTTGATTATTCAATACCAAAATAGTTCTTCATTAGATTAAGTATCCAACTCGCCGTGCCATCCGGCTCTTTAAATTGGCCCCTCATGGCTAGCCATTTTGGCTAGCCAAATTGAAATGTGGGAAATAAAGAATCTGTTGGAGTAAGGTGCACACTATGAAGTGAAATATTTATGAAGATATAAATAAAGTAAAATAATAAAAAATAAAGAGTAAAGTAATATCGCGTGTCCCTAAATTTGTACCATTGTGTCATTCCGTCCCTAAACTCGCAAATCGACCGTGTATGTCCTCAAACTTGTTCAGTTGTCTCATCCTAGTCCGTAAACTTATTTGGTTGTCATTCTAGTGCCCAAACTTACAAACACCCATTTAGATCCCCAAACATGTTGATCTATGTCACCTCGGTCCCTAAAATTGGTTTTGTTTAGGTCAAAACAGAGTGATTAAAAAATAT
The DNA here is from genome assembly GCA_015342445.1 of Digitaria exilis. Lineage (NCBI taxonomy): Eukaryota > Viridiplantae > Streptophyta > Magnoliopsida > Poales > Poaceae > Digitaria > Digitaria exilis. Next base: position 111,109 of record JACEFO010001695.1, on the reverse strand, counting down.
TATATAAAAATAATTCCTAACTTTTCATATGAACTCGAATAACGATGACGCAATTTATATCAAAATTGTAGCCTAATCTACAGCTTTGTAGTTGAAATTTTTTTATTTTGAATCATTTTTGTCCTAAATTTACTTTTAAAATTTTAAATTTCAAAATATATAAATATATAATAATATTTTGAATCCAAAAGCTTTTCAAAGACAATGTTGCAGATCACGTCTAGAGCTACACTTTTAATATAAAGTTGTCTTCATTAGAGTTTATAAGTAAAAGTTATGAATTATGTTTTATATAAATTTTTAAGATCATCCTATTTTGACTCAAATGAGACTAAAAGTAAGTTTAAGGACTGGGATGACACAATCGGACAAGTTTATGGACCGAGATGACACATCTCATCCATTTACGAGTTTGGAGACGGATGACACAACAATATAAGTTCACTCAAAAATAAAAATAAAGTCTATCCGATATACTTTTAGACAATCAGTCAGGACATTGAAGAAGGCAAGCCCCATGCCCCCTCCTATCAGACCCCGCATCAGACTCACAAGCCCTAAGGCTATCCGCACTCGTGGTACTTTATTTGACTATTTTCATCCCCTGAAAGGAATATTTCTATCTGGTTATTGAGATTCTCCACATATGGTACTCTATATTTCATACTCTATACCAACCATCCCCAACTACCATCCCTTCTCTCCTTATTTTGTTTCTTTTCTTCTTTTTTTCATCTCCTCCCGATATTTTCTACCTTCATTTTTTCTTTTTAGATATATTTTTCTCTCTTTTTTTCTTTTCTTTTTTTTTCTCTTTTTTCTTTCACCCCTTCATTCTCTTTCCCGTTCTAGTAGCTTCCCTCGTCTCTCTCTAGCTCGGTGGAGCAGCCCAACAGCCCGGATTTGGGGATTTCCGCCTGCTCACTGCTCGAGCTCCTCGACTTTTTTCTTTTCTTTTTTTCTCTTTTTTCTTTTACCCCTTCATTTTCTTTCCCTTTCTAGTACCTTCCGCCGTCTCTCTCCAGCTCGGCGGAGCAGCTTGGATTTGGGGGGGATTTCCGCCTACCCGCTGATCCAGGCGCTGCTCTTCGAGCTCTTCGACGCGCTGGCGAGCTCCTCTGTGCCGGCGGACATGCAGAGCAGCAGGTGCGGCGCGCGCGGAGGTAGCCGGAGCAGCAGGGTGCATGGGCATAAAGTGGAGGAGCAGAGATATGGGCGGCGTTGCCGCCGACGCCGTGCGTGAGGCTCATGCTCTGTCTCGCCGCCGCCGCCGTCGAGGAGGAGGCCGAGCAGGAGGTGGTGGCCGTGCCGCTCCGTCCTCTTCTCCCTCCGATTTGGCTTGTTTCTTCTTTGTTTTTGTGATTTTTGTGACCAATTTGTGCTCCATTTGTCCAATTTGTGCCTCCTTCTCACGATTTGTGTTGTCTTCTCTCGATTTGTGCGCGCCTCCTCTCTCACGGCGGTTCTTGCTCCCTCTGTTCTTACGTGGCAGCGGCGAGAGTGGGTGGGCACATCAGTGGGCCCTGCGCCACGCCGAGCAAGATTTGGCGCTCCGGGTGCGGTGCAAAAAGATGCATCACCACTTCACCAGGTAGCGAAAAAAAAAGCTATCCCGGTACTCAGGCCGTCCGCAATGTGTGCCCCGAGTGAAGCCTAGAGATGAGAGAGAGAATTGAAGCATCACTTCACACGCTGCAACATGCGGTGCTAATTTTGAGTGGCGCTAGAAATTCAGGGAGCGAGGCAAGAAGTTGCGCCGGTGCCCAGCTAATAAAAAATGATTCCCTGCGTCCGTTCTCTGCACTTCCGACCGTGCCCTGTCTGAATGGAATGGATGGGAGAAGAAAAGAAGTAGTAAGATACTAGAAAACCATAGGTGCGGCGTTGCCGCACCACCATCGAGTTCACCAACGATTGAACATCCTAGAGGATAGAAGAATGAACTGTCAACTTTCATAAATTGTCTGATATGTTCCTTATCTTCTCTTAATTAATTTGCAAGTATATCAAAGAAACATTGGATATAATTTTCTACTCATACTAATATAATAAAAGATAAAGTTATATATCGTTGCTATATGTAACTGAGTTAGGTCTTTCTAATTATATCATGTACTGTTGTGATATGATGGATTAAAAAAATCAGACAATTTTATAAAAGTATGCCCTGCCCACTTGAGTGTATATAAGTTTGTAACGCATACCCCCTCCGCCCCTCTTTCTTTGTCGTTTGAAATCTGTGCCCCCTCACAATCCCGTTTCCCGAACGACACATAAACAGGGACGGAGTAGCAAGTGGTGTATAAGTTTATAAAAGTATGCCCTGCCCACTTCTATGTAGAGCTCGGGAATTGGTAACCTGCTGGTTACTTTTGATTAACTTTGTGAAGGCTTAGATGCAGAGGAAGTAACAAAAAGATGTGGCAATATGAACCATTCAGTACCATTTCAATCAGCCTTATTCACAGAAGTAGAAAGCAACCTCATTGCTGTCAAATGAAGGAAGTGCCCATGGTGCTCAAACTTCAAAATCACTAAATATACATGTGAAAGCTCCTATTAAGTCCGGGTTGTATGGTTGCATATAAATATTTAGTCATCTTTGGAACAACATATCAAAAGTAAAATGGCTCCATCAGAAGGTATACCATATCAGTATATGTGAGTATGTAGTTTCGAACACCTCATATTCAGTCCCAACAGTTCGTACACTTGCAGTTGTGCATGGAAGTGTCTGCTTCCAAGTTATACGTTATAATATTTTTGCTTCCTTATTAGCAAATAGTAATTAAATATAATAGCTGCAGTAAATTCCTTGGCAGTAGAGTAAGATGTGGTTCTTCTTATTCCTTGCTTGATCGGTGCCTATAGATATATACTCTGCTGCATGTATTTGATTATCCTTAGTTGTTGTGGGCTTCAACTACCTCATAGCTAGGTAGGAGTAATGATATGCTGTGGATAAGAAAACATCAGTGGAAAGCTTGTATTATTAGGTAACAACAAGCTACTAACCTAAATTAACACACAATCCTTATAAGCTTATCCATAACAAAATTGAACAGTAGCTTTGCATAGATAATTTTGTGGACCTCAAACGACAACCACAAATAAAAACTATAGCTAAATCTATACATATATTTTTTTCCATTTCATTTAAACTAGATTAGACTATTCAGCATAAATGACCTGATGACATGGAAGGTGTTATCTTTTGTTGAAGAGAAAGTTGCCTAGTTTGAACCCTATTATGTCAAACAAGACGATCGGATGAGCTCATTCAGAAACAATTATTGCAGACACACATCAACATGATCAACTATTTATGATCTAGTAGTGAATATGACCATTCAGAGATGGAGCTCACAACAATGCAATTTAATCTGCCAGCTTCTCCACAGGAATCAGACTGTGGGTTGATACTTGATAATCAACACAAATAAGGTGCTGATTATGAAGATAATTTACGTTAAGCTTATCACCCATATTTGCTAAAGAATTTATCCATTGGGCCAAGATACACACAGCTGAGATTTACCTCTCGTGCAAAAATTGGGAGGCTGACAGATAGAAGTGGAGCTCGGAGGTGGAGGTTGCTGGAGGCGGCGATGACGATCCCCTTAGCAGTCCTGCTCATCCCTATGTTGTGTAGAAGTTGTTGCGTTCCAGCAAAACCACACTGTCATGGTGCTCATCAGCTCATGTAACCGTAGGAGAACGTCCGGTTGACAGACCATGACACCTGAAGTGTCGGCATTCCGTCGAGCAGATGGTCGGCGGATGGTGAGATGCCTGGGGAGAATGGAACCATTTTCGTTGTTTGATCATTGTGTTGCTGAGCAACGACGCCGAGGTAGTTGGGATGCTCTTTGGGCTACTCCGGTGGTGAGGTAGGCCGTAGGAAAGTGGCGCCGGTCGCTAGTATCGTGCAGTGGGAGCCACGGTCACCTCTGTGGCCTTGGACGGCACGGACGCCACGATGGCCCGTGGGTGCTGCGGGTCGCTGGCGCTGCCGCGGGCGCGTCCGTTGCTTCTTCTTCTCGCCAGCACCGCAGGTAGCGGGAAGGCCGGAGGCGACAGCCGACGAACCGAGTACACAACAGCGCCGCCACCATTGCTCACGGACTGGATCTTGATGCCTCAGCGCAGGTCGCCACCATTGTTCATGGCCGGGATCTCGATGCTTTAGCGGATGGAGGATCAGCGGGTTGTGGCCTGTGGGGACGGAGATGCAGGGAAGGGCAGTCAGCGCCGCGCCGCCGCCAGTGCCCAGCGAGCAGAGAAGTCGTGAGGAGAGTCAGAGACCGGCCGCCACGCGAAGCGTCGAGAAGACAAGGGCCGAGGGATGGCTCCCTCGGCCCCCATCCCTCGGCCCTTGTCTTGACCGTAGATGCAAGATCGGACGCTCGAGAAAATGAAGCTGACGTGGCCCTATCGGCTGCCCACCATTTGGGTCCAGAATTCGCGTTTAGAGATTTGATGTGGGTCCCGGTAGAAATGTATAGCTTCGGTGCCTGTTTTTTCTCACACTACAACTTTGCTTAGCTGATGCCTATTTCTTGTGGTAGGGCCCACTTTTTTTCCTAGCACTACTAGCACGCTGTGGAGGGCCTTACGTCCCGGGTAGCGAACCCAGCTCGACGCCCTCACTGTTCCTTCCGAGCCGCCGCCCCATCACGCAGCATATTTGTGGAGGCCGCTCAACTCGACCCTCACGCCCCTGCCTGCGGGTTCCCCATCTCCCCGACCTTGCGCTTCCGCCGCGCACGCAGGGAGGCCGATCGGACCATAGCCGGAGGGACTAGGCCCTAGGGCGAGGCGCCGGCTCCGATCCGGTGAGTTCGATCGCGGTTACCTGTGCGATTTGGTGGGGGGAAGTTGGGGGATCGGGCGGCCCGATCGATTCAGATTTAGGGCCCGGGCTTGCGCGATCAACCCCGCTGGATCATGACACCTACGGCGCCGGCGCGACCTTTACCGCTGAGAAGGATCCCGCCGCCGTCGATCCCCTCCCTCTCGCTCTTGCCAGGGATCACGAGACGGGGGGTCACGAGCTAGCGCGTATGCCTGTGTGCCTTTTGGATCTGATGTGGTCTGAGCACGAACTGGTTGAACCTTTCCCGTGCCTTGTGATGTTGGTGGGGTGCAGTGGCTCTGCATCTGGACCATTTTGATGGCCTAAGAATTTTATGGTTGGGGGCTTGATTTTGCCTGGAACGGATTGCCCTTTGCGGAGATCAGTTTAACATTTTCAGATGTATATTGGAGGGCATATCTATTTCTTGAACTAGTAAGGTTTTTGTGTCCCGGTGATGGGCAAAGTACCTGGTTAAGGTGGTTGCTCTGCTTGACCGCGCCATGGATTCTAACTAGTTGGTACCAGCTTGATTGAAATTTTGTTGGGGTGTATTACCTGCTTCTTTTAAGATGAATTGGTTTGAGGGTTCTTGATATTATCCATGTCTGGCAACAGAAATGAATATCACTGTTACATTTGATTTAGATGACATAGCTTTTTAATATTCAAGCTGCCTGAGGTTTTTCGTCATCTTTTTACAACATGGAACTGATCAAACAATCGTTTCTACGTTATCCATGACACAATTGATTTCTGTTTGCCTCAGATTCTGACTGATCCATCTTGTTCCTAAGAAGTATAAACTTGATTGTTAGCATGTGTAATCAACTGGCTTTTAGTGTTTGAAAGTCTTCGTTTTATTTAGAGGCCCACAATATGCTGCTGCTCCAGTTCTTTTTCTGGTTTTTTCAGATGTTTATCTTCAAAATTTTCTTTATTTACCAGTCGCTTACAAGAATGTCCTTTATCTAGATGGATCTTAAGGATAGCCTCTCCAGATTCAAGCAACAGCAGGAGAGGTGCCAGTCATCTTTGGCTAGCATAGCTGCAAATCAAGCATTGACCTCGAAGCCAAAGCACAGGGCCCAACCGATAAATGCTCCATCTGTTCCAGCAAGACCATCTCAGCCTATTAAATTTTCAAATGACACTGAAAGGCTGCAGCACATTAATTCAATTAGGAAATCCCCTGTTGGAGCACAGATGAAACTTGTCATTGAACTGCTTTACAAGGTACTCCTAAGCTTTAATCTCCTTCCATTTCCCTTTTAGCATTTGAGTTACTTTGTCAGGGAATATTTCCCCTATTTTCTGGCCTCGCAAAGCCTAATTGATTCTGCAAATCAACACTCTAATTGCTTCTGTGGAATCAATTACCGTTGAATTGTCTACGTTCATAGATGCCCTATTGGAGATTTGGAGGTTATATTTGAGTTTTCTGATTATTGGAGTCTTATTAATATCATGTGTTATATTAGATGTAGTGGCCCCCTTTTTTCTCACTATTTTTTGACTGTATGTATGCCTTCCCTTGTATGTACGATGGCAGCCTTGTTATATTATAGCCTGCAATTTAGAATGTGTCATTTGCCGCCAATATTTGGTAATTATCTGCTTATTATGTGTTCAGCACATGCTAAACGCTTTGTCCACGATAGATGAACAAAGGAAGGTCCAGGTAGTTAACGGAGTTGTTATCTTTTGAAGTGTAAAAATGAAGGATAAGCTCTTCTGAGTTGTGATTTGTGGAGCAATACCTTGTATTTGCATACATGCTTCATATCAGTTATCGGGAAATACTATATCCATAATTTCACTGCACTTATGTGCTTCAAACATATTGAAACAGATTTATGATAATTTTCTGTTCTGGTCGACTTTTCTTCATTTTAGCAATCATTGTAATGTAAACGACAATGTTGCATCTAGTTAGTTCACCTGTTGATAAATTGATGTTACTATCCTTATGCATTTTCAGACACGACAAGCTTTTACTGCAGAGCAAATAAATGAAACAACTTATGTTGATATTCATGGTAACAAGGCTGTCTTTGATAGCTTGAGGAACAATCCTAAAGTACATTATGATGGGAGGCGTTTCTCTTACAAGGTAAGGAGTTATTACTTCTTAGTTGCCTATAATAAACTTAAATTGCTAATATTAGCAGGCACAATTGTTAGTAGATTGAGTGAGTGAATCTCTTGTTTCTTTGTAACATAGCAGATTTACAAGTACCACCTCTGTTCTCAAATATACGATGCTGAGGACAAGCTAGCTAGTTCATTTTTTAACTAATTAGCCTGTCCTAAACAGTAAACACCATATTTTTAGAACAGGAGTAGTAGCTGATTGCACCCCCAACACTTTAGTACTAACATTGAAATCAGTAAAGTGCCTATGCTTTGATATGGCCCTATGGTTGTTGTAGATCAGCTGTGGGAAACTAAACCTTTTATACCTTCTAGGCCAATCATTTGATGAATTAAATACATTGGAATGGTGCTCAGGGCAAAAGTAGACATAGATTTTCCGAGAATTACATTATCTGTTTGTATAGTCTAACCGTATTCATAGTTTTGTCTTATTGTTGAACTATTTGTACATGTTAAATTTATTGTTCCACATGTGCAGTCCAAGCATGATCTCAAGGGGAAAGATCAACTTCTTGTTTTGATAAGAAGGTACGCAGAGGGTCTTGCTGTAGTGGAAATAAAGGATGCATACCCAACAGTAATGGAAGATCTTCAGGTGATCCAAATTCTTAGCCTGATACTTTTAAGTCTGTAAGGCGCTGTGTTAACTAAGCATGATGCTTAACCTGTTATGATTTGTGAAGGTGCCTAACTCTCTAACAGAGAAAATGCGAAAAGAACATGTCCAAGTTACCTCTAGTTTCGATAAGCACAGATTATTTGTTTTGCAATAACGTGAATTTCCTTCCCAAGTAGGTATTAACCTGTCACAACGAGTTCTTTGCAGTTGGCCTGGGCTTATTCTTTGTTTTACATGTGACTTCATTAGAATACTAGAACTACAAGCAGCCTAGCTAAGTAATCTTTTATTATTCAAGTACACATGGATAATCTTGAGTTACTGCTGCATTCTAGGCTTTGAAAGCAGCTGGTGAAGTTTGGCTGTTGTCCAACATGGACTCGCAGGAGGACATTGTGTACCCTAATGATCCCAAAGCAAAGATCAAGGTTGATGACGATCTGAAACAGCTCTTCCGGGACATTGAGTTACCACGCGACATGGTGGACATAGAAAAGGAGCTCCACAAGAATGGCATCAAGCCAATGACCAACACTGCAAAACGACGTGCAGCTGCCCAGATTGACGGTGTGAAACCCAAGCCTAAGGCCAAGAAGAAGCAGCGTGAGATCACGAAACGGACCAAGCTCACGAATGCCCATCTGCCGGAGTTGTTCGAGAACCTCAACACTTGATTGGGTTACAATCGATACCAAAGCAAGATGATTCATTCCGTTGCTGATGATTGCAATGATATGTATACATGCCATTCAACCTTTCTGTGTGCAGTTTATGGCATGTGCACAAGTTTGGTTATCTGTGTGCAGTTTGTGGCCTGCGCACAAGTTTGGTCGGGCACCCGGCCTCTGGTTCTTTTCCTTTCAATACATAAATCTAGTTCATGTGCCATACTTGGTATCAATAAGGTGTAATTCAATTCAAGCGCATGAGAACTGAGATAACATGTCTGGGCTTCAGGCAAAATTATGTTGCTATTTCTGTTTTGCTCCACAAGTGTATGTATATCATATCACTAAACGATGCTAGTGTTAGACCCTGATTATATTTTAATATACTCGTGCAACGTATTGAATATATCCCGAAACCTCCTGTTTACCTTTTAGCACCATAATGTATCAGCAATGTCTCCTCGTTCGCGTCAGTTGACCGCAGCGATGAAGCAAAAGCTACCGTAAGTTTTGCTTGCAGGCCCGCAGCCATCTGAAGCGAACGCAAATTTATATTATTTTAAGTAAAATGTGCCACATAGGTGCATCAACTTTCATGAGATGCCACCTAGGTTCAAAAACTTCAAAAGTGTGCTTTTAATTATAGGTTCATTTTTTACCATAACTATTTCTCTTATTTTGACCATCCAACTGTAAAACTAGAAACTACTATTGACAATCCAACTTTCAAAACTATTCATATTTGGTCATTAAGCGGTTTTGTGGGTGGTTTTGAACTATTTTGACTATCGCGTAGTATTCACCCACCATGTTAGCGTAGTACTCACCCACCATGTTAGCTCGGATGGGGCCCACACGTTAGTCCTATCTCCCTTCCCCATTCTCTCTCCCTTCATACCTCTATGTCCTGCATCAACGCCGCATCTAGCCCGCTTCCTGGCTCCACGTCGGGGCACCACACCGGCAACATCCGACCCCTAAGGCCTCCTCCAACGGCGTGCGATGTCGCCGGTGGAAGGAGTTTTTTAATCGATGAATAGTTGAAAGTTGGTCTCGCTAGCGATGCTGCTCTCGCTTGGCGAGAATACTCTTTCCCTCGCATGCACTCGTCTCAAAGCACTGCTGCTGTTCTCTCTCACCTCCATATTGATAGCGATGTTGCTGGTGCCTACTACAACCGCTGGAGGAGGCCTAAGGTCCCCACCTTGTGCTTGCTCCACCTCGCCACTGCCCCATCTCCACCTTCTCGCTAGTGCCGCTTATCTCCATGAGGCCACTGTGTCGTAGCAGACATGGTCGATCCCCGTCGGCTCGCAGCAGAGCAGGCCATCAGAGCACCCCCGACGTCGTGAGGTCTGGGGAGTCGGATCTTGGCAAAGCTAGGCCGTGGTTGCAAACAACCCCACGTCGTGAGGCTAGCTGGGGCAGGGGTAGGGCTCGGTGTATGGCTCTAGGTTGAAGATGACATTTGGGCAGTCGCCGCCCGAGCTCCGCGTAATTTATTTCAAACTCAAAACAAAACACATAAACACAACCTCTCTCCTAGAGCCACTGCTGTCTGCATTGTCACCATGCATACCACCATATTTCTCTCCTCTCTCTACAATATCTTCCATCTGATGTGGCATGGGGCTAATGCACACCATGGAACGTTGAGCTTGGCATGAGAGGGCGCTGCTTAGGTTAACAAACCTTATTTAGAGCAACCCCAGCAGTTGCTTTAAACCGGCATGGTGCTGTAAAAATCGAGATTATACAGCAGCAGCCTCTTCCAGCAGACTTTGTAAAATCAAGATGTGCTTTAAAATATTTTACAGACTCCCTAAATGTTGCCTTCCCTGCTTCATATATGTAGCACCAAGAGAGCTGCTGTATCGGCTGCTCTTTCCCCCAAAAGGCATTGGCGGGAACGCTTTTCTTCCCGCCCGTCGCTCTCGCCAAAGCCCTGGCGACGGTGGGGTCTCGCCGTCCGACCATCCGACGACTCTCCGCTGTGCCGACTGTCCCCGTGCTGCACGCCCGTAGCTCCCTGACACTTGTGCTCGCGACCCCTGCTTGCCGCCCCACCGTCCGAGGTCCTCTTCGCCCAAGCCGACGCTCAAGTCGCCACCCAAGTCGTCAGCCACTTCACCGGCCAAGTTGTCGCCCGGTTCACCTCCACGCCGCCTTCCCGACGTCCTGTCCACGCAACCATGGCTGGCACAACGCCAACAGGGGATGGCGTTCCCCCAGTGCGCCCGAGCAGCAAGGCCAGCGGAGCACGACCTCCACGTGTGGGTCCTCCAAAGAAGAAGAAGAAGGCAACCCCGGCAGCTCCTCCAGCGGCAACCCAGCAGCCCCCTGCTCCTGTGCAGAGCACGCCGGTGGCTCCCTCCGTCCCCAACTCCGGTGGTGGTGCAGCCATGTCCGATGAGCACTACATGTTCGATGGAATGCCAGAAATGTATTTTCCACCTATTTTCTTTCATTTATGTCCCTGATTTCAAGTATGAATATGTAGGGAAAAAAGTGCGTCCCAAAAAGAATGAAGATCGTATCAAGAAATTTCTTCAAGTGCACAAAGAGATCGAGGATCAAGAAGCACATCATCAACTTCATGAGGATCTCATCGAGCATTTGTGGCAACTCCATGGGAGATACATGTCTTCATGTTTTTTGTTGAAACTTTCAGCTTATTTGAACTCCATGTGAAATTCGAGTTGAACTTGAATTTGAATTTAAAATTGTCAGATTTCAGAACATGGTTGCATTGTCAGTATTTGAAATATTCAAGTTTGGATATCTATGGGCTGAAAATGGAGAGTATACACATTCAAAGGGAAGGGAATTGGAGGGAAATCTATTATACAACACCAATTTTAAAGTAGCTGCAGCAGCATATCACTTTGGATCCTTAAAATTCTTTTTTAAAGGATCTCTAAAACTGGATATACAACACCAATTTTGGAGCACCTGCTGGGGTTGCTCTTACCATGTCATGCTCTGTATCCGTCCTGCACAAATAGCAGTGACACCCGGTTCTCCATTTCGTTCTCATCCCTGGCAAACCAGCTAACGGATGGTCAAGCCCTTTGACCTGAATGTGTATCTTGTTGATTTTTTTTTTTGCGAGGAAAATCAGAGATAAGCTTTCCACTGATCATGTTGCTCGGTACCCTGTTGCCCTCATGTCCTGCGCGTTATATGAAAATTCCGTTTGTATTTGTGAGGAACCTCTGAGGTAAACCCCGTTAATGGATCATCTTCCATTGAACCCCAGTCGTCCTTGAGGTGTGTCCCAAACAATACTCAAGATACTCAAGACAACACATATTACTAGCACAATTCAAGAACATCATCATTGATAAGCATTGCATACATAGAGTTCAACATACATAAAGAGTTTCGCTTACAACACAAGTCCAAGTTTCTTGCCTAAACATAGAGTTTTGCAGCAGAAGATTTAAACATCGCTCTCATACAATACATAACAAAATAATTAAGTTCACGACCATGCCATTAGTGACTCAATAACATAGTAGAGACATCAGGAGGCTATTCCTCTCTTGCACCCACCATCAGCGGGGTAGAAGTACCCAAACATGGGTTTCAGCAGCACTTCACCTCCACAACTTAAGCTATAGCACCATGAGTACAAAGGTACCCCACAAGACTTGCCCAATATATGTATATACGATCCTGACTCTCAAGGGGTATGCATTTTGGTTAGTAGCAAGGAAATGGATAATGGTAGTGAATTTGCATAAAAGCATTTACATTGGCTAAAGTTATTATACAGAGAAGACTCTAACTAATCTAAGCGATCATCAATCAACTTGCATAATAAATAAATATGCGATTCCTCATGAAAAAGCTCAATCTTCCATGAACTTCCAATGATAACTCTACATTGGAACAAGCCTCATAGAGTGGTTGCCATTACCAAGAAGCACGACTATTGCAATAGATTAGAACCCTGCAGGGGTGTACAACTTTTCCCACACGAGACGCAAGACCAACGATCGTTCCTGTGCACCAAGGATAAATGTTAATTCATGTCCTCAACCTTTCGCATACCCACACCCGGCGATGAGAGGGCGATCGAAGATGGATAGGTGTAATGGAATCTGCCATCTAGACATCATCCCAACCCATATCAAACAGTCTCATAGCAAGGTCCGCTTATGTTACTTAACTTAACATCCCCATGTTAAGCATGTGGTTTGTACAGTAAGTACTTAAGAGGGCAGCTGTCAATGATAAGGTGCTTAACCAACCCAAGCATGACTAAGTCAAGTGAGCTCCAACTCAACATGACTCTACCTTTCATGCCCGAGTTTGTAATATCTTTCAAGTAGTTCATATTTTAATCAACAAGCCATCCAAATAAAGATTAAATCATCTTCTTGTAGCTCGCGAAAGGTGGTGACCTTGCCAACCCTCGATTTCTATCGAACTAGACATGGCTAAGCATAAAATTCATCGTGACACTTAATCAACCATACCTTTCTAAAGGAGTGTCCTAGATCAAGGGTGTTAATGAATCAAGTGGGATCTAAACAAAGCATGTATACAAATATAGACCGTGTGCATATAAGACACATATGCTTGGGTGTCTTCATTGTGGTTCGTACAAAGCCTCCTCGACAATAGGGTCCGACATGAACTCAACATGTAGATGGATGTCAAGGTTACGAATGTGCAAACCAAATAGGTCTAAACGTGCATACACTACTACAAATAGGATTTTAGGAGACACTTGAAAGGATCAAGATGCCTAAGAGGGGGGTGAATTAGGCTTCTACAAAATTTTAAGCAATCAAACAATCCTATGCAATAAGCCAATTCACCCCATGTGCCTACAGGTGTGGTTTGTTCCTAACTAGTGTTGAAAAGAGTTTTGCAACCTAGTTCCAATCCTACTCTAACATGGCAAGTCTAGGAATTGAAATGCGGAAAGTAAACTTGCACAAAGTAAAAAGAAAAGTAGGAAGCCGAATTTTTCCTGAGGTATCGAGGAGTCAGCAACTCCCCGCTAGTCCTTGTTCGAGCACCCAAGCAAGGGTATAGCTCCCCCTTGATCCACGCAAGAATCAAGTGCTCTCATAAGGGATATTCATTTCCCACTCCGGGGCGGCAGATTCCCAAACCGTGTACACCTTCTTTGGGCTTCACACAATCTCCACGTGAGCTCCCAAGATCAACACCACCAAGCCGTCTAGCTGATGCCGAATCACCAAGAGTAACAAGCCTAAGATCTTCACTTGACCTACACTAGACCAAGAGTTAGATGGATGCACACTTGCTACTCTCAAGCACTAAAGACCACCAATCAAACCAAGTGCCTCTCTTGCCTTCAAATTCTCTCCTATCTCAGCTAAAAGCACACTAAATTTCGTGTGGCAAGAGAGCTTTAATGTGGGAGAAGGAATGCTATAAATAGCCCACACAAAACTCAATAGCCGTTGCAACTTCACAGAAGCACCGACTAATTCGATGGCCCTCGAGGGACACCATCGAATCAGTCGATGGTCACTTTACCTTTGAAAAGTAACGGCTATAGTCCACCATCGACTCATTCAATGACCTCTTTTGGTCACCATCGAACTAGTCGATGCATTTACACAGAGAGCATGTCAGCCAACCTTGTCCTGCCAGCCACCACCGACTAATTTGATGCCCTTCCTCAGGTGCCGTCGAAATAGTCGATGGTGACACTCAACTTGAAAAACAATGGCTACTGACAGCCACCGACTAATTCGGTGATCTCTTTTGGGGAGACCATCGAATCAATCGTTGCATTCCAGAGAGCATGTCCACTTGACACAACTCCCCTAGGTCACTGACTAATTCGATGGCCCACGCATGCACCTATCGAAATAGTCGATCCTCACTGTCTCAACAGTGGTCAGGGGTCACCGACTAATTCGGTGGTACCTCGAGGCACCCACCGAATTAGTCGATGGTGCTTGCTGACCTTCTGAGTCAGCAACCACCGACTAATTCGGTGTCTTGCTTCGTGCACCACCGAAATAGTCGGTGATACTGGATATCTTCATCCTTCTCGTGTTCAAAAGCGAAACTCGTCGAATTCAATTTCTTTGAGTTTGCTTTCGTCTCAAAGGCTTCAACTGACCTACCTAGTACTAGATTTCACAAGTGTGCACCACACCTAAACTCTAGTCTTGCCTAGGTCAAGCTACCAACCCTCGACCCCCCTTTATAGTATGGCCAAAGGAAAACAAAGACCTAAACTACTCTAATTTTCTCTCATCATCCAAACGGTACTTCGAACTAGCTTATCATTAATCTTCGAGCATATCCTTTGCACCAATACAATCATTCTCGAATGATGGGGGCTAAGAATACCGTGAAAGCCCATCATTGCACTAACTTAAACATTGCCTCTGCAAAACACTTGTTAGTCGCAATGATTATGTTGTCATTAATTGCCAATATCGAATTAGGGGCCTAGATGCTCTTTCAACACTGCATTTTAATTTTTGAAGGCGAGCACAAAATCCGTCTACCTCCGTTTTGGAGGCGGATATTTGTTTATTTACGGAGACATTTACATCTAACCGTCTCAGAAAATTGATTTACGGAGGCGGACATGTTAAAACAACCACCTTTCGCCCAATAGGCCCGACTCGGCCCGATAACCAAACTCATATAAAATTCTAACCCTAACCCTCATCCTCCATCTCTCTCTTTCTCTCGGGATCTCCTCTTCCCATCGCCAGCCGCCAACCCCCTCCTTCTCTCTCTCGAAGTTGGCGATTGTAGGATCGAGGATTATCGACTAGAGGGGGGGGGGTGAATAGGCGGTTTTAAACTAAAAGCATAACATTAGAGAATTTAATTAGAAACACAAGATAAATTCTACAACTAGTGAAACTAGCCTATGTCAAAGGTTTGCAACCTAGGATGACAAGATACAATTCAAATTCTAGCTAATGAAATGCTCAAAATAAATTGCTTGTGAATAAATGAGGGAAAGAAATAACTGATGACACAAGCAATTTTTCCCATGGTGTCAATGACTTGCCGGTCATCCCTAATCCACGTTGAGGTGGATTCAAAGCTTTGAATTGCTCCTCTACCAAGAATCCACTTGGTGTATGAGCCAATTTCGGAATCAATGAACCGCTCTAAACCTCTTTCCACTAGAGATGCTTTTCACCACTCCGGTGAGGCAAAGCTCATGAACCTCTTCACAAAGATGAATCAATGGCTTCTTCACAATCTTCTTGAAGAGCTTAATGAAAACCAATCTCCAAGCCGTCTAGGAGGCGGCAACCTCCAAGAGTAACAAATCAACAACCTCTTGCTTGAAGAACTCCTAGTGCCCCAAAGCTCAAACCTTGAATGCTAGCACTAGATGCCTCTCTATCTCACAAAAAATGCAATCCAAAGCTATGTGAGTGAGAGAGAAGGAGTGGAGAGCTCAAATGTGTGTTGCAAGTGAGTGGAATGGCCAAGAGGAGCTCCCTACGCCGGCAAATCCAACCGTTATGTTCAAATTCCACGTTTTTCACGAACTCACGGACCGTCTGCCCCTACAGAATCGGACAGTCCGCTATTATAAACCAACGGCTATGTGTCACATCACAGCGTGTCAGAACCGACCGTTGTTCAAAAGTCAGACTGTCCGCCCATAGGTACCGGACCGTCCGCAGTTCATTCCTGATTTACACAGAACGAGCGACGTTCGGACATGTCCGAACATTTGCCTGCAGACCGTCCGCCACACAGGGTCGGACCGTCCGCAGTGGGACTTGAAATCCACTAGAGAGCGTCGAGCCTCTGTCCAAAAATTATTCAATGCCGGACCGTCCGGTCACCTGAGTCAGACCGTCCGCCGTTGACGTTCAAATCCACCAGAGAACACACCGGCTCTGTGCAACTTTTCTTATAGAGGCGGACCGTCTGCCATGCCTGGCCGGACCGTCCGCCGTGCGCATTTTGAGCATATTTTTAGTTAGTAAATAACTCTCATCTATATGCATGCAAATCCAAGACTTTGAGCAATGTGGCACTCTTAACTCGTCAAGCAACTGTAAATTGATCCCTCTTGATAGTATGGCTATCTAGCCTACAAATCCGGTCAATTTACTTCTCTAATCACCTCTTGACCGACAGAAACAAAAACCTATCTTTATACCTTTGCTTTGGGTCTTTCTCCACTTCAAATCAACTTCTTTTTGTGGAAGCATTCTCACTTTATACACTACCATATCCATGGCATCTCATAGCGAATACGTGTGACTAACCTTAATTCATAAGCTCAATGAAATTGTTAGTCCACAAGGCGTTGTCATTAATTACCAAAACTCTAAACTAGGGGCCTAGATGCTTTCAGCGATGCCGGTGGAGCTACACCCGTCTCCTCCCCTCGCGCAGCTGTCTCCTCCCTCTGATGGATGCGCGACTATCTCCTCCCCTCCGGCGCAGGATCTGGTGAGGAGGAGGAGAGGCGGTGGTGGATCTGGCGAGGAGGAGGAGAGGCATGGCAGATCTGGCGAGCGTGGAGCGAGGAGGAGAGGTGGCGACGGATCTGGCAAGCGGATCCGGTGGACAACGACAGTGTGGCGAGCAACGGCTGTGGGGTAGCGCGGATTTGTGGCGGCAGCACCGAGCGGTGGCGCGTCGTGTCATGCAAGGGAGCGCGCGCTAGCGGAGGCGGGAGTGGCCGCCTCCTACCTAGATCCTCCTCGACGTCGTTGCTTCCTTGACAGTGGCTCATGGTGGCATGCGGGGGCTGGATACGCCGACAGTGGCCATGGATCCAGAGGCAGCGGGCGCGAGTTACATTACTTGAACTAAAATAAACTAATTTTCCTAAAGATAAGACTCAGAAAACAAGTCGGGCTCTACAAGATAAACCTGACAATCTAGATATTTGAATTTCCATGGCCACTACATCATCAATCGACTCTTTTCACAAACTGGATGAAATATTCTAACTTTCCATCGGATTCTTTTCTCCTTGGTGTGGCTTGGCCCAAATCGGCCCAAATTGGCTACCAATCATAAGTTGATATTCAACTCAGTACCTTCCATTCCTTGTCAAATCATCTTTGTCCCTTTTGATGCCAGTCTTGACATCTCAAAAAATGGTATCAACACACATAATGTACAATACAAATCCAATGTAATCTTGACTTATGTGGTAAGCAAGCCTGGGCCCAGTACAGGGGCAGCATGGGCGATGACCCATAACCCCCAAATTCAAAGGGCACACTAATTTATATGGTTTACGCATATGACCCAATTATCCTCGCGTGCGACTCGGGCACATCGACTGCTCATCTCCTCCATGGCTCCGCTCGGCGCGCATTAAGGGAAGCGAACTGCTGCCGATCAATCGACTCTCACCTAGGGCCTCGAGCTCCACTCCGCTCCTCATCGGCTCGTCTCCTCCGGCTCTGCTGCATTAAATACCAACCATTATTTTTTATTATATTTTACTAGGCTAATAAGGGCTGATACTAGAGTTTCTTCTAGGCCCCGGATTATGCCGGCCCGACCTTGGTGGTAAGATTGAAAGTAACAATAACCAATTTATCTAGTCAAACAAAAATGTTGCAGTGTTTATAAAATTATCTGAAAAAAATTCAGGTTTTGGCAGGTATGCAAAAAAACATTTTTATATATTCATCCATTAAACTTAAGACAAGAGTAACTTATACTAGCTTACGACACCCAGGTACCTTTGCAACACCGCCCATTGCCCATCAAGGAGAGATGATGTGGGAACCAAGGAGGAAACGATGCTAGGTAAGTCTACCAGATTAGGCTAGATAGATCTTGGAGACGGTACCAATCAAACCTTAGCTAGAAAAGAAACAAGAAGATAACCATGTAGAAGGCCTTGGTGGAAGAGCTCTTGTTACCCTCCCCCAGGGCGACCTTCGGGGCCCTACCAGAGCGCCCCGAAGTGAAATTCACCGTCAACTTCTCACGAAAACTACTGCTTTACAGACATATTTTGTTTAGATTAACTTGGTTCCACTTGTATTGCATTTTCATAGAGATTTTAGGGACTAAAGTGATAATTGAGAGAAATGAGCATAAAAGTATAAAGAATATCCCGTCCCGGAAATGCTCAAATTGGTGGAAGGGCCTGTGAGACTGCACATGATCAAGGTATCTTCGACAATGATTAGTTTGGGCCCAGTCCAAGAGGCGGTTGAAGCCCATCTTAAGCCGGGGTGCCCCTCCTCATTCGTAACACACACGCACACACACACATCACCACCACCATAGTTGAGGCCTCTTCAAGTTCTTTCATTGTAACTCTAGTTTTAGGATTAGAGGATCCAAATCCAGTTCATGATTTTTATCAAGTCTGCTCAAGATCTTCATTGGTTTTGGGTATGAACTTGAATCTTATCTGTCTATATCTTATTAATTCACTATAGATATTGTATGGTGTTTGTGATTTATCTACAATATCTTTCATCATGAGTTATGCTATCACCAGTTATGTTCTTCATATGGAAAGATTAGTCATCTAGGCAATTGCGATGTTCTCAGGTGCTTTATGGTTCACTTTATTCCTTTGCTTGTCCATCCAACAGGTGGGAGTCATAAGGGGAATACAATTTTCTTATATGCGGGCATGATGCTCGGATATAACGAACTACATTAGATGGGCACATTTTCTACTAGAATTGTGGGGTAGGCGGGCATGCGTGATAGATTGTCTGTTCAGCATGTTTCCCATGTTTTGTGAAGTCCCCCTTTCTAGACTGCGGCGTAGGAGCGAGCCACATGATACTAGGGCTATGTATTTGCACCGGTATTTTCCACTTTGCAATGGGCTTTAAACACTAGTTTGACTATATGATTGACTCGACTTTTATCCGACTTAATAGATTTAACCAAGGACAATTTCTTTAGATTGCTTCGACATCCTAGTTATGTTCATTTATTCTTTATGAGATGGCTTTTATGTTTGTGTCACATTACCCTTATTATACTCATGATTACCTTGTGACAATTATTTTGTCATGACTTATCTCTGTCTTTACTCTCCAATGCGTTGAGTTATTAATGCAAATGTTATGCCCAAAAGTAAGTCAACTTGACTATTGTCCAATGGGATAGAAATAAATATCACTCTTGGTTGAAATGTTACAATGATATTTCTATACGCTTGCGGAATAGTATCAAGTTTAAGTTAAGAAATATCACACACATTTCTGTCATCATTATTAGTAGTAATGTAAGAAGCTTTAACAATCAACCATGGCATTCTATAACGGCCCCATTCCCATGAGGGGCTCATTGGTCAGTCTCCAACGAAACCATAATACTAGCAGTAGGTTTCATTGTACATGTGGTTGTTCTTATTTACGCTCCCTTCATAATTATGTTTCCATGTATCAAATGTGCTAGGTGTATAAGGGCATTCCCAATCCTCCATCTCAGCTGGTTTCCATAGCATTAATTAAGTTGCTATGTAAGTAAAAATTTGAGGTGACAGGATAGTTAACGTGGAGAGAGAGCAAAAATTGAAGAAACCCTTTCTCATGGAGGAAACGGTGTTGACACGGTATCCAACGACGAGAGAAACCAGCAATCGCGCGTTGGGAGCCGAGGTCGTTTCTTCCCCATGTTTCTTCATTTTTTCTTTTGCCAAGGCCCAAGGCCGTCCATGGCCGCCTACCGCCTGCATCAGATCAAATGAGAGCTCACCGCCGAACTCACCAGGCCGCCGCCTCGGCGTTGTCGCCCACCATCTCGGCCTCGACAGCTGTTACTTGCTGGTGTTTCCCGTCCTCCTGCTTGGCGTCGTTGCCGTCGCTCCCTCAGCAGCAGGCGCAGATGCGTGAGCTCCGCACAACTGTTGTCCACCACAAGCCGTCCCATCGCCTGTGGCCTTGATGCCTGTATGCATCTAGCAGCCCGTAGGTCCCTGGCCCGCCATTGTTGGTTCCCGACTCATGGCGTGTGCTGCATCTTACATCTCGAACAGGAAAAAGAGTTGTTCTTCTCCATGGATTGCTTGCTTGGTGATTGGATCTGGAGGAAAAATTACTCGTTGCATCTGAGATGGATTTGATTTGACGGATTTATGGATTTGATTTCTTGCTTCTTGTAAAACAGAGAGGAATCGTCGATGGGAAGACGAGGGAGACTGCGAATAGAATAAGAGGATTGGAGAGTAAAAAATTAATCGTGGCCCCACGTGAAGACACCATGCATTGGAACTGTAGTTTCATAGTGAAGTGTCTAGCTGACATAGCAACCTAAACACTGTCTATGGACACTATAGGTTGGGGCTGCCCTAAAACATGAAACTTTTATGAAACCATAATTTCTTATATCTTATATAAACATCAAGCACCTGAAGATACGTTGAGACCTCGTATCCGACGGGGCATATGCTTTGAGTTTATGCTGGATTCCCAGTAGAAAATGACAGTGGGTCCCAGCCGATCGCCCCATTTGCTACTCGCCCGCGACCTAACATTAACGGAACGAAGTCAAACTTAGATCACAGCTGACCGTGGTCGCAGGCAAGAGGCAACCACCGCCGGACGCACATGCTGGATGACAGGTAGGGTCGCCGGTACATAATTGCGCAAACATACTGCAAGTAGCAAACCCCCGCGAGAGACATAGCGGGCCCACCCTGTCCCTTCCCTGTCTCGCGGGCAAATTCGCAGTCAAAGCTCATATCAGTCAGGTATACCCAAACAAGGAAGGATCATAGTTTGTCTCACTGACAATCCTACTCCTACCGTCCTTACCCCGCTTGTCAGCGGGTGATCTGTGGAAATAATTGGCCGCTCACCAACTTTGCAGAAGAGCACACCCTCACTGACATGGGCCCCACAGCACTGGTAAATGTGGCCGACATGTCATTGACCTAACCACCTCCCATTTCGCCACGCCGAGGAAGCCACTCCGAACTCGTTGCCCCACCGGTCATCGGCTGCGGCCGCAGAACTATCCCGTACCCCGAGGCGCGCTGAGCAAGCGCAAAGCCCACGCAAGAACACGGCCCGTCGGAAAACTACACCTCACTAGCAACTGGGCCCCGCTAGGAGCGGCCCTACCCGTCAGACTACATCACCGCACCATACAAAACGGCCGCGCCCCACGCACACACACTCCCTCGGTCCGAGCCGTCCCTCTCAATCCCCCACCCTCTCTCCTCTCTTCGCCCCCTCCTCCCCTGAGCGCTCGCGAGCCTGCGGCCACCACCACCGCCGCCGTCTCCGCGGCGCGCAGATCCGCCAGTCTTGCGTGGCCCCAGCAGAGCGCACGTGTACGGACGCGACGAGAGGCTGCCCCCCGCCCACCTCGCCGGGGACTCGATCCCGGATCACTTGCGCCCGCAGCAGTGTTCGCCGTGCGGGGTCGAGCCGGGTCGATTCGACCGAATCCGGTGGAATTCCCCCTGGCGTGGTGTGAAATAGGGTGAGTTGCATCGAATTCCGTGTGGGGGGAGGCGGGTTCGGTGGCCGGGCGGCCGGAAATGGCGCCGGGGTGGTTCTAGGGTTTGATTTTGGTGTTTTGGCCTGAAGAAATGGCGGATGGGGGCCGGATGAAGGGTGTGGAGGGCGCTGGCGGTGGCGCTGTTGACGAGGAGGAGAGGAATGAGGAGGTGCGGGTGGAGGAGGAACTAGAACTCGCGCTCTCGCTTGGGCGACGGGGCTGGCACCTCCCGGTGCGTCAGGGGCCTGCGCTCCGTTTTGTCAATTGGACGGCGGTTCTGCCGGAGTGGAACCCCGACGTCGCCGGCAGCTCGCGGGCCGCGGAGGGGGCCTCAAGCGGACAACCTATCCCGTCTCTTGGGTTCCATGACATGTTCGGGGGTATCCTAGATCCCCCCCGTGCGGTTGGCAGTGTGGAGGCTTTGTGGGACAACCTGGATGAAGAGGATGAAGACAGAGACCTGCAGAATAAACGGCTCAGAGTGAGGCGCTTCGGCGAGTAAGTTGATAGGAAGATTGCTCTGCTTTTTAAGTATTTTGCATGATATGAAGTTCTGTTCAAGTATTTATGTCTTTTGATTTATTTACTACCTGAGATGTTGATTGTAGTTTAGGAAGACATGGCTAATGAAACTAAAAAGGTATCTATGATTCATGCATGCCATAGTTGATGTGGAATTCTTGCATAAGGTCTTCTTCTTTAGCAAGCACATGTAAAATACCTAACATACGTTTTGGCCGCATGCTGCGAATTTGAGCAATGCATTTTTAAAGCTTATGTTTGTAGTTGATGTGGAATGCTGAGCCCATTTTCGCAATGCTATCCAAGTTGTAATGTAGTTCCCTGTGTCTGCGCCCTGCAATTGAGTGTTTGGTTTCCTTGGTTTGAGAAAGAACCCAAAAGTGGATCAGTAGAGGAAGTGCCTGCAGGCATTGGGTATAAGGCTATAAGCATATATTCCTGTTATGTCATGAGTACTGTTATACTTTACTGGGCCTTGGTGATGGCACTTGAATTGCTTAGAAGCTCTAGAGACCTAAGCTAGGCTGGATCTATTGCAGGGAATTATTCTAGTTCTCTCGTTCTTGTTAATCTACCTTTCCTTATGGTCACAATGGCATTTATTCTGTATCAAGTAGATACATATAATATAAGATGACAATTGAAATAAGTCGATTGGATGCATAGAGCTTAAAGGACTAGATTATATTTTCACATGCTCAGAACTGTAATACGTTTGTAATCTTTAGACAAAATGCAGTACACTCATTTGCAGACTCTTAGCAACATGGTTAATCACAAAGGTTTGTTCCGTCCATTGTGTTTCTAATACTGTATCATATATTCATACAAGGCAAAAATACATGTACCATAGACACTCAGTAAAATGTATAATAGCTTCTTGACATCCTATTGATCTCGATGATGGCAACTTTAAATAAAATTTTGGTTAGTGCGTTCTGGCCTTTTACCCCATCGTTACATTTAATTATATGGCTCTACTTTCATATATTGTTTCCCTATTTCGTCTACATCTTTTTTGTATTTGTTTCGTTACAATGAACAACCTTTCGTTGTATTGAAATTGTTCTAGATAGTGTCTTGTTGAGCTATACTTTGTATACAATCTGTTCTTGATGACATGAGTCATCCTGTAGGGAGTAAAAATAACTCCCATTTGTTATTTCTATGGAGAATTTGTCTCCACTTGTTAATCATCATAGATGTCTGTGCATCCATTTTGAGCTATTCTAAGATGTTCTTTTATTTTGCAGAGAAAGCCCACAACATTCTGGTTCCAGTGCCACTCGCTTTGGCTCTGAATCATCATTTTTGCCTATTCCTGATGAAAATGTTCATTTCAAGATGTCTCGTTTCCCAGAGCATGAATTGGAATTTGGCCTGTCACTTTTCCCAAATGATGGTGGTAGTGAGAGCCCAAAAGGTGCCAATAATGAGCTAATTGATGCAGAAAACTCAGGTGGAATAAATTCTGAAGACGTTGGAATAAAAATGGATTTCTCTGATGATCTCTTGCACCTGGTGCGATTAGTTTGTTCTAATATGAATATATTGCTTTGTCTTGATTTGAAATGTACTAATTTCTTAGTTTTTTCATGGCAGATATTCTCTTTCTTGGGCCAGAAGGATTTATGCAGAGCTGGTGTTACCTGTAAACAATGGCGTTCTGCTAGTGTGCATGCCGATTTTTGGAAGTGTTTGATATTTGAGAACACAAGGATATCACTGCAGAACTGTAAGTCAGTTGCTTGGTTTTGTTTTCTACCATTTCACTTTTGCAAATAGTTGTAAGTGAGAATAGAATTTGCTTTGTATTTATATTCTACCAGCTCACTGTTGCAAATAATCGCCATGTCAACTTCAGATCTAACCTGACCCTCAATTAATTTGTAAGAAAATACCTGCAAAGCCTTTTAGTTTGAGGCCGATGGTGTTTATTTATAGTTTTATTCAATAAATGTGAGTTACTTCACTGCGCTCTTCATCTAAACTAAGCGTCTTTTTTTTTTAAGGCTATGAGTTGCAATCACTATTCATCGATTGTTCTCATTGCACTGGACTTTTACCTGATGCTATTCCTGTTTTACTATATTGTTCTTGCAGTCGTTGATATTTGCCATCGCTACCAGAATGTAAGAGAACTCAATTTGCATGGTGTCATAAATGCAGAAACACTAGTGCTGGAAGCAATAATGTTTTTAAGGTCCCCTGCCCTCCCCTTTCTCCCTAAATTTCTTCTCAATTGCTGGTTCATTGTCTTCTATTGTGTTTATCAAATGAAGTATCTTTTAGGCATCTGAAGAAGCTAACTATGGGCAAGGGACAACTAGGAGAAGCATTTTTTCAAGCTTTGTTTGAGTGCCCATTATTGAATACTTTAACAGTAACAGATGCTTCTATTGGGAGTGGCATCCAAGAAGTAACTGTTAATCATGATGGACTTCGTGAGCTTCAGATTTTGAAGTGCCGTGCACTCAGAATATCTGTCAGGTGATTTAACTTTTTTTCTTTGTTTTTCTGTAGGTGTATGTGTGTAGTTACCTGTCTCGTCTATCTAATATATGTTTCTCTCCATTATCCAGATGTTCGCAACTTCAAATACTGTCGTTGAGGCGAACCAGCATGGCTCATGTATCGCTCAACTGTCCTCAGTTGCTTGAATTGGATTTCCAAGCCTGCCATAAGCTCTCTGACACTGCAATTCGTCAAGCTGCTACAGCTTGTCCACTGTTGACGAAACTAGATATGTCATCTTGCTCTTGTGTTACTGATGAGACGCTGCGTGAAATAGCTAGCTCATGTCCAAATATTTCTGTTCTTGATGCATCCAACTGCCCCAACATTTCATTTGAGGTTTGCTTTATTCTCTGCTCTGTTTCTCATCTATGTCCTCAACAATTTGCCATTCTGCATATATCAGCAGAAAATTAATTCCGGTCATTTTTTTGCTTTTTGTCTGATATATAGTCTGTGAGGCTTCCTATGTTGATAGACTTGACATTGCTAAGTTGTGAAGGAATTACATCTGCTTCAATGGCTGCAATAGCTTATAGCCGTCTGCTTGAGGTAGTGATTCAGTTTCTTTGGTACAATTTTGCAAACATTTTGCTGAAAGAACTAATGGAGCTTCTTTGATACTTATTACAGGCGCTACAACTTGATAACTGCAGCCTATTGACTTCTGTGTCTTTGGATTTGCCAAATCTTAAGAACATAAGTCTTGTGCACTTACGCAAGTGAGTATTTAGTGGCTTTACATTATAAAATTGTTTTTGATTTTTCCTCATGCATTTTTGTCTTTTCAATTGTTATTGTTTGCTATGTACTGACTTAACCTTCATTTTAGGTTTGCCGATTTGAATTTGCGAAGCCCTGTGCTTTCTTACATAAAAGTTTCTAGATGTTCAGCGCTTCATCGTGTTAGCATAACATCAACTGCGCTTCAGGTTCTCTATGTTTATGTAAAAAATTGTTATGGTATTTACTAAGTATTGTATAAACTTTTGTACTTCTGAATATTACTGAGTGCTAAATTGGCGTCTGTCTACAGAAATTGGTGCTGCAAAAACAAGAGAGCCTATCCAGCTTGACATTGCAATGCCACAACTTGATTGATGTGGATCTTAGTGACTGCGAGTCATTAACAAATGCAATTTGTGAAGTC
This sequence comes from Digitaria exilis, assembly GCA_015342445.1. NCBI lineage: Eukaryota > Viridiplantae > Streptophyta > Magnoliopsida > Poales > Poaceae > Digitaria > Digitaria exilis. The sequence continues at coordinate 85,193 of JACEFO010001695.1, read as the reverse complement.
TTTAGTGATGGAGGGGGATGCCCTATGCTCAGATCATTGATCCTTGACAATTGTGAGGTATGGTGTGTTACATTCATGCCCCGATTGGTCTTTAACATGTAGAAAAATATTTTGCTACTTAAATGCATCTGAGTTATCGTATTATTCCATCTTGTTCTACATTGTTGTCATTTTCATAATCCTTGCTTTCAGTTTGCTCCTATTATTTTCTTGTATTTTCAAGATATTAGTGCCAATCTATTTTGTATACTGAAATGTGGTGATGATGTTTTTTCTTCTCTTTTCAGAGTTTGAGCATTGTGGAACTGAATAGTAGTTCTTTGGTCAGTCTCTCGCTTGCTGGTTGCCGCTCAATGACATTCTTAAGACTCTCATGCCCAAATCTACAAAATGTGAATCTTGATGGCTGCGACCACCTTCAAAGTGCAGCATTCTGTCCTGTAAGTCTGAGAAATTCTGGTTCTTAGGTGCAATACAAATTATTTCGAAATGTTAGGGAAAGTGTTAGCTGATATTAGATGCAATTTTGTCTTCACCACTTTGGAAGAATATGATGATCCATGGAATTTGTTAGGCAAACCTTTGGCCTTGAGAAAATAAGAGAACTAATAATGTACTCTTATTGATCGGTGTGTGCTATGGAGGCACAGGCTAGGGATAAATGCACCACAAGTGCCGGGAAGAGTAAGGGGATAGAATAATTTTGTGGCGTAACCTAAGGACATGCAGAACGCCCCTAGTAGCTTTATTGTGCCCTAACAAATCCAATCCAATCCAATCTTGCCTTTTATTTATAGAAAATTTAATCGTTGGCCTTTAACTGATTATATTAGCTGTAACGAAATAAGTTCCCAGTGACTTGTAATTTTAATGATGGCTAACCCGATCACAGTGGCTGGTTTGGTTTGCTATTAATGTGAACGGCACCCATTTATTCCTTATTGGTCTTGCACTTTAGTTTATCTGATTATAGTTGAGCAAGTTGAAACGTACTTATTCAGTTACCTCATTGTAATAAGTACAATGGCATAGATATTCTACTCTGACCTGTAACCAGCTTTTCTATTGATTGTGAATTCAAAAGATATATTTTTTTAATGCTTAATAGCATGTAAATCAGGTTTTTGGATGCATACAGGTTTGAAAACTAAATTATTGACAAGAATGATCAGAATAGAAATTATGCCAGAATAAACCTCAAACCAACTACCTAATTTTGAATACTCCTAACTAGTGATAGGATTGGACGTGGGTAAAGTAGTTGGGTGATTTTCTGGGCTACATGATCTTGTTTTTATGAAGACAATGTTTTTATGTCTTCTGTTTGTTCTAAAACTGAAATAGTGAAATGAAGTACTTATATAGATGGAAAGCAAATACTGAAGTACAAAGCTGAATCAGAGAAGTAACTAGGTAATTCTGATAGTGGTTATGTGGCTTCTTTTGTAGGTTGGCCTTGAATCTCTAAATCTGGGAATTTGTCCAAAGCTAAGTATTCTACGCGTCGAGGCCCCAAATATGACTATATTGGAGCTGAAGGGTTGTGGTGTGCTTTCTGAGGCTTTTATCAATTGCCCTCTTTTGACATCCTTGGATGCCTCTTTCTGCAGGTTGTGCTGCTCTTCCAAAAGTTTTGGTTTACATTATTAATCTCTACTTATTATTTCTGTACTCACTCTCTTTGTACATGTTCAGGCAGCTTGTGGATGATTCACTGTGTCGTATGGCAGAGGCTTGCCCTCTGATTGAACATCTTATCCTATCATCATGCCTATCTATTAGCATCGATGGATTGTCTTCCTTGCATTGCCTTCATAAGCTGAGCTTGCTTGACCTGTCTTATACATTTTTGATAAACTTGAAGCCTATTTTCGACAGTTGTCCTCAGTTGAAGGTAAGCTTGATTGTGATCCTGTTTAGACCACATCTCTTGCGGGACCTTATTGAAATAGACATGCCAATTTTTTACACAACAGTTATCCTGTGCTGGCTAATATTTATTCATGTGCGTGTAGCGGTTAAATGTTTTTGTGTAGTTTCAGTTCTATGTAATATTATGTAAACAATACAAAATGAGTATATGATCTTATTTTTCATGATCGAGAGTGCCTGTGGGTGTTCACTTTATTATCATTCATTGCCAGCATTTTTTATTTAGTCTGTTCTCATGGTATCTCTTTTGCAGGTGTTGAAGCTTTCAGCCTGCAAGTACCTCAGTGACTCATCGTTAGATGCCCTCTACAGAGAAGCTGCTCTTCCATTGCTTGTTGAGCTAGATCTGTCCTACTCATCCATTGGGCAGACTGCGATAGAAGATCTCCTTACATGTTGTACAAATTTGGTTAATGTGAACTTGAATGGATGTACGAACTTGCAAGAATTGGTGTGCGAGTCAGATGGTTGCAGGTCTGTTGATATGCCAGTTGACTTTTGCCCACCTAATTCTGCACCAGTCAAGAATGAGATCAGCGAGCAATCTGGCCGTCTGCTTGAAGTTCTCAATTGTACCGGATGCCCGAACATTAAGAAAGTTGTTATTCCTTCAATGGCAAACTTTCTTCAGTTGTCCAAAATCAATCTTAATCTTTCAACAAACTTGAAGGAAGTGGATTTGATGTGCTCCAACCTTCATTCATTAAACTTGAGGTAACATTGATGTGCATTTCTGCACTTAACTTTGTGTACAACTTACATGTTCTTTTATTTACATGTCTTATTTTTTGGTAACATGGAGACCAGAACTCCTGGTAACCAATGAATCTCCCTTAACAACATTTATTTACATGTTTCAGCAACTGTAGCTCACTGGAGATTCTGAAGCTTGATTGCCCAAGATTGACCAACCTCCAACTTCTGGTACTTATTTTCATGCAACATTCTGTTCTGAAGTAATTGACTAGCATGAACCAGTTGAGTTGGTGCTGGTTTTGTTTGTCGTCACATTGATACTTGTTAGTTCTATCAGTTGTTTTTTAGGTCCTTGGTTGATACTTTTTACTTCCAACGTTGGGCATGTATCAGTTCAGGTTTTTGCTAGTATTGTTAGTTATTTTCTGTGATACCGACATACCGTTGCAACTACTTTAACTGATGCAGTGTTGCTGTCTTAGGCATGCACCATGTTGCAAGAGGAGGAATTAGAGTCTGCAATATCCCATTGTTGTGCATTGGAGATTCTCAATGTACATTCTTGTCCTAAGGTAAGCTAGCATATCTTGTGCAATAGCCCAATCCTATGTTCTGTGTTTAAACTTGTCTTCTAAGCAACTTGTGTTTGTGCACAGATCAATGCTCTGGATTTTGGCAGGCTCCGTGTGGTTTGTCCCAGTCTCAAACGCATCCAGAGCAGCCTCATCTCTTAATACAGAGGCTACTACCATATAAAGGAGTGCTATCCATGCAATAAGCCTCAATTATATCTTGTCCATTTGGGGGACAGGAGTCACATAAAAAAAATGAAATAGCCCTGCATGGCGCCCATGTACATAGTACCCAAACATTGCCGTATATTGCATGGCATGGCACATTATGAGCCTGGCGGGCGATGCAGTCCTATTCCTCCAGTCGATTCAAGTGATGTAATAAGTATTTTAGCTGAATCTGTTTTGTTGCCAGAGATAACAAAAAAAAGTTCATCTTTATTTGTTTGCATTCCTTGTAAGTGTACCCATGGAGCAATCAGATCTGTACTAGTTTATATATGCGTTAATAATGATGTTTGGATCAGGATTTGGGAAGTACCTGGGCTGTTTGATTTGTGACCTCGGGTGCAACTGTGTCTAACTTTGTTTTATTGTAACCAGAATGCAGTGCAGCACAGGTAGGTGGCTTTATGTGCTGCAGCCTGCAGGTTAAATTACGAGGCCGGATTGAAGAGAGTGGGAGGGATAAGATTTTAATATTTTAAAATTTCACTCTATCCCCCGACCCAGTTTGCTTGTGTATGCGGTTGTGCCGCGAGACCCTTGTCGAATGTCTATCGTGTTACGTTTTCTTTTCGTACGAACTTCACCGTGACTTCACTTTACTGCTACCATTACCCGATACCACCGGTCATGTGACCTAAGGTCCTCCGGCGTTCAAAGTCCGAAAAATCCTCGAATCCTGTCTACGCTAGTGAGGGGATTTTTTTTAAAACCAAGCTATAAATCTGCTTCCGTAAGGAATTAAACCTAGGTTGATGCGACCATACCATCGGTCACTGACTACTAGGCGGTAGGACCAGGTCACATGCCTGATGAGCTGAAAAACCAGAGTCTTGCCTTGCGTCGCTCCTCTAGGCGACACGGGGGGCGCGCCTGTCGTCGCCTCCACGGGACAACACCGCCAACCCCGACGCCCACCGGTGTCGCCATAGGTGGCGCGGCGGTGGCCAGGGTGGCGCTGAAGCCAGGCCCCGCGTCGCGACCCTTTCCTCCCCCTTCCTCCTCTCGTCAGCTCCATTCCACCCCCAACCCTAGGTCGCTACCTCGCCGCCGACCACCGGCATCCGACTGCCATTCACCGGATCCACAGTCTCCAGCCTCGGGTTCTGCGCTTTCCTTGTCGGGGAAGCCCTATCATTGGTGGTGGCGGTCTGGCCCCCTCTCTAGCCCAGATCTGCTCGGGGGTGGAAGCCACTGGATAGGGCTTGGCTCTGCTGGCCTTTGCTAGCTGGGGCTGTAGGCCTTTGCTAGCCAGGGCTGCAAACTTCCACATTGTCTTCGCCGCCAGCTGGCCTGCCTCGGAGCGAGGGGAGGGGGGGGGGGCGATGTAGTGGTCGTCGCTTGCGGGTTCTGGTGAGGCACGAGCCAGTGGTTGAAACGTCGTCTGATACGAGTTCCAACACCTCCTGCGTGTGCTGCGACAATCTGTGATGTGTGCATGCGGGTGTGCTGACTGTCCTTTGCGCAAGGTGACGACAGAGAGCAGGGAGCCAGGGAAGGCGATAGCCGGGGACCTCTTGTGGGCCAATGATGGTGACACCAGGGGCTTTGCTCACCTTCGTGAAAGCGTCATTCTCTCCCTCCCTTCCTCTTTGGCAAGCTCTCCGAGTGAAAACCTCAACCTTCTTCGTCAGACGACGATGTCACAAGCAGCGTTGGTCCCTCCCTTGAGGCGTCGTCTTGGAAGCTCTGCGTTTTCGTCGCTGCCATCACTTGGGACAGTTGGGGTGCATCAGCCCTGCTTGTCTCCAATTGGCCTGGTATTGGTGTCTCTCTTTTTGCACCTAACTATGCTTTCTTGACACTTCGTCATTGTGGATTGGTGGAGCTATGGCTACATTGGCAGATGCTTTGCCGCCGTGCTTCTGGCATATGCTTTGCTGCCCCTACTTCGATCGTCTAGCGGATGCTTTGCCGCCCCTTCTACTCATGTCATGGAGATGCTTTGCTGCCATTGTCATGATGCTCATTGGTCGTCCCTGGCGGATGCTTTGTCGTCATTCTTCTAGCGGCTACTTGGCCACCCGATCGTTGCTCTTTGGCCTTAGTTAGCAATCTCGGTGATGTTGTCCTTTATGTAGGTTCAAATGCATTGAGCTCCTCGTTAGGGCTATGTGGGGTTTCTTGTCTTCCCTATGGCCATTGCTATGTTTTTCTTAGCTATTTGTTTTGTCAGCCTTTTTTTCATTTTTCTCTGCGTTTAGTCCTTTGTGTGCTTGGACATGTCAACATCTCATTGTCCTTCATCGAGCAATGTATGTAACTGCTTCCTTCTTAATGAAATGCGTGTTATGTCTCATTCGCACAAAGTTCGTACGCAAAAAAACTACTTTGAGGGTGAGATTGCATTAAATTAAATCTTGTAATTAGCACTCATGCAATTCCCCGATAAAGACACATTTTTTTTAGATATCAAAGGAAGGTTATGAAAATCAATGGTAATTAGCACGACACGACAATCACTCCTTTTGTGGCATAGTTAGTTACAGGAAATCATTAATGGAGAGCCCCCTTCACTTGAAACAATGTCACTCTAAAACAAGACTTCACAAAAAAAATGAAGAAAAGGGTGAAGCAAGTAATAAAACTAAAAAACAAGAAAGTACACATTGCAATTGAGGAATTAGGCGTTGAAATCAACCTTTAGATGTGCTGATGGCAGCAACACTCCAATGATATAATGGTGACGGTAGGTGCTCCCATGACAAAGGGAATCAAATGCCTCCTATTAGGGTTAGGGTTTGGGATTGATATTAGAGGCCAGATCTTCCAATCGGTAGGGGTAAACTCGATTGGTGGAGACTTGACGTTGGCGATTTGGCTTCAAATCAGACACGATTCGAACCCTGCAACCGCTACACCACTTCTCTGTTGGTTATCAAGCAAGCACAACTAGATTGACCTCACCGAGAAGGCTTTTCCTTCAAGTGAATCAAAGAACACAAGCAAGAATGAGTGAACATGCAATCTGATTTTGCAGATGTATATGAACAAAGATGAATATGTGTTAGAGCTCTGAACAACAAAGGACTAATCGCCCAGGGTTGTCAAACAAGAACATGGGCCCTGGATCACAATAAACGGACTTGGCGTCATAGTTACAATGATTAATATATTTTTCACAACTAGAAATCAATAACTAAAGAAAACCCAACTTTCTAATGTGGCAGCTACTGCGTTCATATCCTTAAGGGGGCGTGCTAGGGTTGCGGGGTGCAGCACCATTTGTGGCCACAAAACATGATCCTTGAGTCATCTAGAGGTAGGACTAGATCCAAAAGAAGCACCTCATCATTAGCTTTCTAACGTATCAAAGAATGCGTCATTTGGATGCTAGATGTGGGATATATCGCTGATTTGGTACAGGGCTGCTAGTTGAAACCGAACTGAACTCACTATCTAAGTGGGTGACGAAGTTGAACTCAGTGATGAGGCCGATTCGTGTGTGTCCAGCGTGGTGATGTACTCATCACTAAGGGCCCTTCATTGCTCTCACAAGGGGCAGCACGTGCGCCCCCCCGCAAATCCTAGCTGCCGCCACTTTCAAATCTCTAGTAGCAGCATCTCGTCTCGCCACTGCCCGAGCTCTTCACCAGAAGTCCATATGAGGGTAAGGATGGTGGCGACGGAGCTCCTTGAACCAGCTCAAGGAAGATATGAAATGTATCTAGGGCGTAGCGACAGCTCGTGGAGGTGGCGGCGTGGTGCATGGCTGAGAGGAAGGCCGCAAGTGGAGGGAAGCTACGCCTGCAAGACATGCTGGTGCGGCGACGTGCCGCACTCGACATCAAGGTGGTTGGTGCCTTGGTGCTAGGCGGTAGCAGCAGTGCCGCTCGACGGAGGCTACAAATGTTGTGGCGTCGCACATCTATGCCCAGGGCTGGCTACGCAGGCGAGTAGTACCAAGATGTGGCAGCAGCCGTATGGAAGGCAGTGTCTCGTGGTCTCGGGCGCTGGGCCATGGTTCTGTATCACCTGGCGGCTATGGCCGCGCAACGATGAGGAGGTCGTGCAAAGGTGAAGCACAGTTACAGTGCGGCATAGATTGTCGTGTACGAGATGATCTAGCATGGCAAGCACTTCTGGGCGACAGACCATGCAAAGGCGAATGCAACGACATGGTGTGTGGTTGCGTGGCTGCCCAGGTCTTTCATCCGTGGCCAAAATTTCAGGAGTACCAAGCCATGGACAGGCAACAAGGGTTTAGCGCTCCAAGCATAAGCCCTTACCGGCATTTTTGATGGTGGGGATGATGATGATGCTCTCAGCCATCATTTTCCCCGTTGGAGACGTCATTTACGAGCTACAACCTTGTTGCACATGGTTCTTTGGGTGATGACTCCGTCCAGTTCTAGACGAGCAGTGGCGACACATTTTGGCATCGTCTCTAGAGACCTATCTAGACTAGTGGTATTTCCGATCCATTGGTTATGCGGTGGCAGATGGAGTTGGCAGGCTCAATGGGTCTTGCCGACCCCTCAAGGTGGCATTTGCAGCTATGGCGGCAGTGGAAGGTTGTCGTATGTTGGTTGGGGGTGACTGCTTGTAGTGGACCACAACGACTGACATTGCTTGGTAATTGCTAGTTTGGTGTGGAACTACGTCAAGGACAATGCTTGCAGGATCAACATCATGGGACAACTTGGCTCGCAGCGGACCGCGATGGGATGCTCATCTTAGCTGGGCTTTCTAGTGCGGGACATCGTCGAAAGAAGGCGCAAGCGACTTCTTTGTTTTGTTGGCATGGTAGTGGAGGTTATGTGTGTGGGTGAAGCAAGAAGATGAGGTCGGCTTGCAGACAGCGGCTAGGCATTGATGAAGATCTGGGTACGTGGGTATAACACCCCGCTCCAAAATCTGCTTATGGCGTAACTCCTCACATGGAACGGGCATACACATACCACCCCACTTACACTGTCGTCCTTGCTTTGTGTAAAAGGTTAACCTATAGGTGATATGTTTGGAATACAAAGGCTTAACATACCACTTTCATGACAGAGAAAATCAAGATTTCCCCTCAGTGTCACAGGCCATGTCATGCCCCCTCCATGGGCTGACACGCATGCACTCATGCAACGAGAAACCTAGTTGTGATAGCATATGTGCCTCACATGGAATGTGCCTACATACGCATACCACTACCACCCCACTTACACTTTGGTCCTCACTTTGTATAAAAGGGTTAACCTGTAGGTGATATGTTTGGAATAAGAAGGCTTATAAGCTAGTCTGAACCTACTTAGACTAACAAGGTGGGGCTAAATCCACCAGAACAAGACACATGGGCTGCAATAGGCTGAAACCGGAACACTAATAGGAAAGGTTATTACAGTGGGGCAACATTGCTCCTTACCTTCATGGTGACAAAAGAAATGGAATCGCGACGTGGAGTGGAGCACTATGGCAGGCATGGCGAGGCCCCCGCATGTGGTGGTTCCCTTAGGCGACGAGAGCGAGAAGTCCAAAAACATAAGTGTGCATACTTCAGGCGATAAAGGATCTAGGCCCCTAACATTGTGCTACGGTGAGTTTTGGTGATTAATGACAATCGGATATGCGGGACTAACTATTTCCATGAGATGGTGTGTTAGGTTGAGTTTTGGCATCAAGATGAAAATGTTAATACTTCATTGGTTGAGGATCAACAATTTGAGGATGCGAATCAAGTAAACATCATGAGTTGATGAATATCAAAAGATATGATAAGGTGGTGATAAACAACTATGTTGGAAGAACATGAGAAATAAACACCCCGAGTTGCGCTGCCTAGAAACCTTATTGCCGTCACCCGTATAGACTTCACGATGACAAGGGCTCGGAGATTACGCTCACCCTTCTCCTCGTGCACGCCAAGGAAAAGAGCCGACAAGACTTCAGCAGCTCAGTACCACAGCACAATCACCAAATGGAAAAAGAGAGTAGAGAGAGTTCGTGGGTGTTTCTCGTGTGTCTGATCCTGGACGTCTCCAGGAACTCTTATAGGGGAGGCCGCAACGACTCTTTGCTCGCCAGATTCCCTATTTACACGCCCCACTAAATGGCAGTATTAATCGCCCAATTATCTCGGGATAGTAGCATTGACTACGTACTTAACTCCTCTAATGACCGTTGTCAAAAGATTAATATGCAGATGGCAGAACATTAACACAAACTTGGCTTGACTGCTTGCTGCGTCGCAAGTCACAAGTCACGCGGTCCGTCACGCGAAATCGTCTGCGTATATGCGCGCGCGCGTGCGTGTGTGTCTAGGCAAGCCCCATTATTCCCTTTGTTGACTATTCAACATGGGAAAGATGCTTTCCTATTTAAGTTGGCTTGCAGCCACTCAAACTAGCAGTATGAGACCATTATTTTGCCATGCACACTTGCTTTGGAATTTCGGAAATGGGCCTCACATGGGCCTAATTTCCAGCAATCCCCCACCAATGCCAAGGTAAGGATTAGAAGGACAAAGGATCAATGTGCTGTAATACTGTTAATATACCAACGTTTTAGGGTGAGTCCCGTATGGGTTGAACTTACACCTAGAGCAACAAGATTCATCTTCGTGCGGCAGGAGAATGGACTACGCCTTGAATTCCCAGCTTTAGTGCACTCAGACTTCACCTGAAGTCATAGCTGATACTAGGCTGCCAATAAGACCTCGCCTAACCGGAGCGTTAATGGTCTGAGCCCTTATCTTTTAGTGAGTTTTCAATGAGAGCGCCCTGTCTCAAGAACTGCGACCTACAGTTAGACTCACGTAGGTGTTCTCCTTTAAGAATATCCTGCTGGCTTATATCTTTTCAATGGAAACATTAAGGCTTTTAAGCCAACCTTCCAAGCAATAAAAGTACTATTGTTGTCATTTGGACATGGGTACATTTTTATTATGTTAATGTACTCTTTGACTTACACCCTCAACTTGTTCTTCCTATTACCTACTTCACGGGATCTCCGATCATATAGGGCAGGTTACCATTGTGATGTAACATAATCAAATGGGCCTCATACCCATGTCCTTAGACATCACAGAAATCGCATTCCGTGATAATCCCTTTGTAAAGGGGTCTGCCAGATTCTTCTTAGTTCTCACATAGCTAACAACTATTACTCCAGAGTGTCTCATTTTTCTGACAGTTTTAAGCCTTCGCTTAATATGCTTGCTGGACTTGAAATTATCCTTTGTATTGATAACCTGAGCTAGCATTGTTTGGTTATCGCAATACATTAGGATGGGTGGTACCGGCTTCTCAAGCAAAGGCAAGTCCATAAGCAGCTCTCTAAGCCATTCAACCTCATTAGTGGCAGTCTCAAGTGCTACAAGTTCTTCTTCAGCCGTTGATTTAGTGAAGACTGTTTGTTTGCAGGACCTCCATGCAACTGCAGCACCCGCTAGAGTGAATATATAGCCACTAGTAGCTTTGATCTCATCCACATCAAAGATCCAGTTGGAATCACTATACCCCTCTAACACAGGTGGGTATCCAGAATAGTGAATTCCATACTCTGTCATGCCTCTCACATAGCGGCACACTCTCTCAAGAGCTTTCCAATGTTCATCTCCTGGGTTTGACGTGAACCAGCTCAATTTGCTCACAACATAGGAGATGTCTGGTCTGGTTGCACCAGCAAAATACATGAGGGACCCAATTATTTGGGAATATCTCAGTTGATGTCTTCCTTGTCCTTTGAATTTTCGAAGCTTCACGCTTGCATCATAGGGAGTTGGAGCGATTTTACAGTCCGCAAAGCCAAATCAGCTGAGAACCTTCTCCGCATGATGGGATTGACTCAATGTTACCCCACTCTTAGTTTTAATCAGCTTTATATTTAGAATTACGTCTGCTGGACCCAAGTTTTTCATATCAAAGCACCGAGATAAGAAAGCCTTGATCTCATCTATCACAACAGTGCTGGTAGCAAATATTAGTATATCATCAACATACAAACACAATATAACACATTCACCCCCACCATAACGGTAGTACACACACTTATCTGCTTCATTCATGTTGAATCCTGCAGATATCAAAGTGGTGTCAAACTTTTCGTGCCACTGTTGGGTGCTTGCTTTAGGCCATACAAAGATTTTATCAATCTGCACACTTTGTTTTCCTCTCCAAGGACAACAAAGCCATCCTGTTGCTCCATATATATTTCTTCCTCCAACTCTCCATAAAGGAAAGCTGTTTTTACATCCATTCGATGGATGTGTAAACCATGGGAAGCTGCTAACGCTAGCAGTACTCTATGCAATCCGGGCTATAGGAGAATATGTATCAAAGAAATCTTCTCCTTCCTTTTGGGTATAACCCTTGGCCACAAGTCTTGCCTTGTACTTTTCAATTGTACCATCAGGCCTCAATTTCTTTTTAAAGATACACTTGCATCCAACTGGTTTATACCCGCTTAGACAATTAGTGATCTCCCATGTCCCATTGGACATGATTGAGTCCATCTCACTACGGACGACTTCTTTCCAATACTCAGCATCCGGAGATGCATAAGCCTCTGGAATTGTTTTAGGCATGTCATCCACAAGATAAACAATAAAGTCATCACCAAAAGAATTCGCAATCTTTGGTCTCTTACTTCTGCATGGAGCATCATCGACTTTATCATCATCTTCGTCGGATGTGTCCGATTCACTATTTGGTTTTGGTGGAGAAATTATTTCAGGTTGAGTGTAAACCTGAATATCACTATTACTTGTTGTTCTCATAGGATACACTTCCTCGAAGAATAAAGCATCACGTGACTCCATGATTGCATCAACGCTCACATCAGGAGTATCTGATTTCACAACTACATATCTATAGGCCGTGCTATTTTGTGCATAACCAATAAACACACAATCAACTGTTTTGGGTCCAAGCTTTCTTTTTTTCGGTGCTGGTATATTGACTTTTGCCAAACAACCCCACGTGCACAGAAAATTGACATTAGACTTTCATCCTTTCCATCCCTCATAAGGAGTGACATCCTTGTTCTTTGTCACAACTCGATTAAGGACGAAAGTTGCTGTCAATATAGCTTCCCCCCACCATTATAGGACATACCAGAACTCTCTAACATGACATTTACCAAGTATGTAAGTGTCTGGTTCTTTCTCTCAGCCACCCCATTAGATTGTGGTGAGTATGGTGGTGTGGCCTCATGGATTATACCATGCTCAGCACAGAATTGAGAGAACTCATGGGAGATGTATTCTCCTACACGATCATCACGTAAACGCTTGATCTTTCTCTCAAGTTGGTTCTCAACCTCATCCTTAAAGATTTTAAAGTAATGAAGTGCTTCATCTTTTGTTTTCAGCATGTAAACATATCAATAACGTGTAGCATCATCTATCAAGGTCATGAAATAACTTTTGCCTCCTCTAGTCAACAATCCATTCATTTCACATAAATATGAATGAATAAGATCTAGTGGTGTCAAATCCCTCTTTTCCTCTAAACTCTTAAAAGGTTTTCGAGGTTGTTTAGCTTGTACATAAGATGGGCACTTTGATCCTTTGACTACATCGAATTTTGGAATAAACTCTAATCTGGACATTCTAGCAATGGTGTCAAAATTAATATGACAGAAACGTGAGTGCCACACATTGGACTCACATATTTTATTCATGGATGCAATATTCAAATGTAAGTTTGGCTCAACAGTATTTAAGCGGAACAAGCCTCCGGTATCATAGCCTTTGCCAATAAAGTTCCCGAATTTAGAAATTACAGCTTTATTTGACTCAAACACTAACTTAAATCCATCTCGACATAACAAGGACCCACTTATGAGGTTCCTGTTAATTGATGGAGCATGCTGCACGTTCCTCAATTGGACAATCTTCACTGACTCAGCTTCAGTTCGACTGTACCAACACCAAGAACAGGTGCAACTGATCTGTTTCCCATCAAGACGGAGGAAGTCCGCGCTCCCTGATAAGAAGTAAACAAGGACATGTTAGAACACACATGTACATTTGCACCAGTATCTACCCACCAATCTATAGATTGGAGTACTGAAAATACAAATGGAAAATTACCATACTGAGATCCACCGGCCTCATTGCCGTCGCCAATAGTGACATCCACCCTATTGTTTGGCATTCCATCATCTCGGTCCTTGCGGTGGCGGCAATTCTTTGCAAGATGCCCTTCTTTGTCACACACATAACATGCTCTGACTTTCTCATCCTTCTCATACTTCCTCTTGAAGTTAGTTGTTTTCTTTGGCTTTCCACCATAGTTGGCCTTCGCCTTCCCCTTACCCTTGTAATTGGGTTTGTTCACTATGATGTTTGCACTTGCAGCAGCATCTTGGGCGGATGTTCGAGGATCATCCTTTGCCCTTGCCTTTTCTTCCACATCGAGGGCTATAATCAGATCCTCGGTGGAGATGTCTTCTCTCTTATGCTTCAAGGTAGTGGCAAAATCCCTCCATGACGCAGCGAGTTTGGCTATAATGCCCGCAGCCGCAAACCTATCAGGCAAGACACAACCAAGGCTTGCAATCTCCCCAACTAGTAGTTGCAACTCATACGCGTGTGCTACTATACCGATTTTGCAGCATCAATGTTGTAATCGTAGAAGGCGACCACCTTCAGAGACTGCATACTTGCGCTCAAGTGCATTCCACAACTCGGGGTTTGTATAATCCATATTACAAATCGTAGAGCTGATCCGACAGCAGGGTCAGGATACATCCAAGTGCATTATCACATGCACCCAGGAAATTCTTGGTTTGTTCAACCGTGAACGGCATCACTGGGTGGATTACCCACCACGGTTCGATTGACATGAGCCAAAACTTGACTCTAGTATGCCATCTACGAAAGTTGTCACTAGCAAACCTCTCAGGTTTCATTGCATCCGAAGCACCAGCCATTGCTGAATTACAGTAAACGCGACAATAAGGTTTCTGGATTGTTGGAAGTATGCGTTTATTTCTACTAGATTTTTATTTAAGGCAAATTTCATGAACCAATTTAAATGCTATACAATTCATATCTAATAGCAGGCATACTAAAATAATCTGAAACATACTCATATACATAGTATATAAGTCCATGTTACTTACAGATCAGCGCTCCTTCCTCGTGAAACTTGGTGTTTCTGTGTGGGAAGTCCAAATGAACGGCGGGCAGTCCGGGCTTTGTACGATGGATAGTCCGTGAATCGTGTAATGGTCGACTCTGAGGAGCGTTTCTTGAAAATTTAGCCGTTGGGGTTGAACACCGGACTGTCCGGGCTTATAACAGCGGACGGTCCGTGAAATCGCTGAGAGGTCGGGTTTTAAACCTAACGGTTGGATTTTGGAGCCCCCTCTATAAATACTCAAGTGGCCGGCATGGGAAGCAGCTCTTCGCCTTTGGAGTCACTTGAAAAACACTCTTGAGCTCTCCCCTCATTCTCTCTCACTCATATGACTTTAGGTTGCATTCTTGTGAGATTGAGAGTCACCTAGTGCATTTGCATAAGAGATTGAGCTTTAGGCACTTGGTGAAGCGTCAAGTGAGTCTTGACTTGTTACTCTTGGTGTTTGCCGACACCTAGACGGCGTGGAGGTGTTGTGAGCCGGTGATCTTCTCAAGAGAATCTTGTGAGAAGGCCTGGTGTGCTTGTGAGAGGTTCATGTGCTTAGCCTCGCCAGTGCGGTGAAAAACAACTCTAGTGGAATCGAGGTGTAGAGAGGTTCATTGATTCCAAGCCGACTTATAGACCAAGTGGATTCTTGGTAGAGGAGCGGTTGAAGCTGTGAATCCACCTCAACGTGGATTAGGGGTGACCGGCAAGTCACCGCGACCACAGAAAAAAATTGGTGTCTCCTTTGTGGTTTGCTTTCCTGAGCTCATTTACTTTGTGCAATTTATATTCAAGCAAGTTTACAATTCTTAGAAATATTTCTTGCTTGCTTGTCACCCTAGGATTACAAACCTTAATCTATACATAGGGTGTTGATGCACATAGTTGAGAATCATATATTGGGGTGTAGTTGTGTTTTAGCTGATAGTTTTAATTCCGCATCTTTATCGGTTAAGTTGTGCTAGAAATTTTAGAACCGACTATTGACTAGTCGGCCTCCTCGATCCTACAAAGAGCGAGGTCCAAAGACAGATGCATCCTTCGATCACGCATCAAACTCGGGGTTGGGAGGATCGGTGATCAGAGATGAGGAGGGCAGATTATTATGGGCAGCATCGAGGCACTATCAACATGTCCCTGATGTGTTACCGGCAGAGGCCTGGCGGCGAGAGATGGCATACTTCAGGCAAGGGAGGGGGGCTTTGAAAAGGTTGTGTTCGAGCTTGACAACTTGGTTCTGGTGAATCTTGTATGCTCGGAGAATGGTGGGAGGAGCCCTATTGCAGGACTCTGGCATGAGATCAGTGCTATAGGCTGGGTTTTTAATTCGTTTAGAATTTCTTTGTAACCCAGGAAGGCAACGAAGCAGCACATATGTGTGCTAAGCTGTCTTTGATGTCGAAGCCAGACTGCTGCTGGACCGAGGCTTTCCCCATAGACTTAATTCGGGGAGCTGAAGCCGACTGTAACCCTAGTTCTGTGTAATCGAGATCTCTTATTCATGCTAAAAAAAGATAGAAGTGTGTGAGGCCCCCGTGCATTGTGTTGTCGTGGTGGCAACTGCGAGGCAGCCTTCAAGATGTCTTGTTTTCGGTGGTATCACTCCGTCAGGTAGAGATGGTGTTGCAGCAGCACCACGGTGGAGGGCCCCGCATGGCGGTGGTGTTCCTGGTGTGGTGATGTCTATGTCTTTCGGTTCCCTGTCGATGCACGGTCATGCCTGGGGGTTCTCCATGACTGCATTGATGTGGATGTTTGGTGGGTGCAATGACGGTCTTCAGTGCTTTCCGACCGGGCAGAGTTGACATATGAAGATGAGTTGTATGGCTTGCGTTGATGTCCTAATCCGACCGACTTGCGTTGTTGAGTTTGGCGTGTGTGCCCCAGTCCAACCCGTCGGTGTTGTATTCGTGATTTCCTTTTTTTCTTTCTTTTTATTGCCTAGCTATAGCCTGTCAGGGTTATAACCAATCCTTATATTTTTCTGCTATATAATCCTTATATTTTTCTGCTATATCAATAAAAACGTACTTATTGAGTGTTGTTTGTTCAAACAAAACATCAAAATAATAGTGGCCCTATTTAGTTCGCCAACTAAATAGGGCCGAAGTAGAGATGGTTATGGGTGGCGGCTCTGATTGTTGAGGTGCTGCTAGAGCGAAAACCAAGAGAGCACCGGTGGAGGCATGGGAGCTCAAATTTGCATGGTTGTATGAGAAAGAGAGGTTCGGGAGAAAAAAGCTATTATAGTGACACTAGGTAGGAGGCTTTCAGATTAATCTTATTATCATGAGAGCCCTCGCCTAATAGTTGCTTCCTTTTAATATATTATTCTTTATGCTCAATGGTCTAAGGCCGAGTATTTCAAAATTGTAAAGAAATACCACTACAAAGAGTTCTGTTTACTGAGTAAAGTGTTTCCTTCATATTGATGGATTTTTTGTCCACTATAAGGTTTTAAGGATTTCAAGTTTTTTAATGGTCGGCAGTTATTATTCTTATGTACTCCCTCCGTCCATAAATCTAAGTCGTATAAGAGTTGGGGAAAAGTCAGTCAAAATAGATTTCGACTCTTAATTTCTCTTATAATATAATATCAATTGGTAAAGACTTAATATTATCTCAAAATAGCTTTAAGTACAAATATATTGATGTAAAATTTATGTACTAAATGTATTTATATTTTAACTAATTGTTGGTCAAAATTTGTGAAGTTTGACTTTTGGCTGATCCTAATACGATTTACATTTCTGGACGGAGGGAGTATGATTTACTCAGATATATAAGTTTTCTTAAATAAAAGAGACATCTGATCAAGCGACCAACCATTTGGTTTTATATTTTTTTTCTATTTTTTCCCTCTTAGCTAGGTAATTTCCAAATTAGTGCATTAAACCCACTTGACAAAACTGTGAAGGAGAACAACAATCCTTGACAATTTGAAAAGAACACCAGAAAATGTTTAATATCACATAGAGTTTGTATCGTTGCATGGTTTTTTGTGTGCATGCGTGCTCTCTTCATGGTCTTGCGATACTTTGAGCTGCATACCACCACCGAAAATCTGTTGTTTGACAAGTGCAGTCTATGGGGCATTTGGCACACAACCTCTTTGTCTAGTGCCACCACCGAAAAACTGTTGCTTGACAAGTGCAGTCTATGGGGCATTTGGCACACAACCTCTTTGTCTAGTGCCATACAAAAAACACATGGCAAAATTTGTGTTTGCTGAGTGTTTTAAAAATACACTCGCTAATATAAGGTATCATAAATATTCACTCAGCAAAGATATTGTTGATCAAGTGTCAAAAAGATACACTCAGAAAAATACATTGTTTGATGAGTGTATTTTCAAAGCGTATTTTGAAGCCGTAAATTAATTCAAATTAGAAACTTTTAAACTACAAAGTTCTATAACTCCTCAAGATGTCCAACTTTGATATTGGTCATATCTTGAATACAACAAAGCGATAGAAATGTTGTTTACAAAATCTATATCTCTTGTATAGTTTTATGAAATTAGCAAAGAGATTATAAGATTTGTGTACAATGTTACTACCACTATGTCGAATGAACAAATGACCAAAATAAAAGTTGTAGATCTTTAGAAGTTATTCGAACTCTTTTTAATTTAAATTAATTTAGCCAACAAAAAGTAGGTATGGATTTCTCAAATATCAAATTTGAGTTTTTTCTTCAAACGGCCTCGGATGAAGGAACACCCAAAATGACAAATTTTTTATTTGAAATCGTCTTATCAATGAAAACTAAGTTTGAATTTCTCAAATTTGAAATTCAAAATTTATAAACAACTTGGGATGGGGAAACTACCATAATGAAGATCGAGATTTCAAAAAGTTATGAAATTTTGTCATTGGCAACTTTTAAATTCGAACAAGCAATTTACACTAAGTTTATTATAATAGGGGAGGAATTAAAATAGAGTATGAACGCCAAGGAGGGTCTTGTGTAGTGGTAGATATGAAAAATAATTGCTATTTGTTTTGGGTGCTTTTAATCACATTTTGTCGAGTGTTTTTTAGCACGACAAAAAGCATTCAACAAAGATCTCTTTGCGGGCATTTTGGTTGCTGAGTCAGGTTTGCTGTGGGTGGCGCTGGGCAAACCCTTTGCCGAGTGTTATATGTTATTTGCCGTGTGCTGCACGTGCAATACTCTTACGATCTCCTATATCCCATGAACTTAGTTAATCCCTTCATTTACAAACCATGGGCTACAAATTTCGAAAGGTTTTTTTTATAGCAATGCATTTGCCATGCTTTAACATCTTAACAAATACTATATACTACACATGTCAACATTAACGTTAATGGCAGCACCTGTGTTGACTTGCTGTGAGTAAGTAAAAAGGAAATGACAGATCTGAAAAAGCAAACTAATGGTCGCCTATCCTAAATAGCAACATGAGATTAGAGATAATGTGGTGGGTCCTGAACTCCTTATGGGGAGAAAAAGGGCATCCGCCAGCCTGGCCAGAGGTGAGAGTGGGGGTTGAGGTTAACTTCTCCACCCCGCTCGCTCCTCCTCCTAGGACCCCGCCAAACTCCATCTAAAATAACACCTCCTCCCTGACCACCACCATTGCATCCAAAAGCCGCGCGATGAGGGAGGGGAGAATGTCATTATCAAAAAGCAAAAAGGAGAGGAGCGGAGCTGCATGCGGAGGAGAGAATAAAAACCCCGTGACGGCCCCTTGCTGCCTATTTTATTCCCTCGAGACCTGCTGAAAACTCCAGGGCCCTCTTCCTTCCGTGCTCTAGTTCTTGACCGGGTGGTGGACGGGAAATTAAAATGAGTCTCTTCGGGCTTGGGAGCAAGTATGTGGCATTTCTTCTCTTCTAGTTCTTGTTCTGTCCAATTGATCTTTTGGTTGATTCCAACCCAATTGGCATACATGCATGTTGCGTCTCTCTCTCTCCCTCCCTCCCTCCATCCCTCCCCTAAATTTAGATCATTTATTCATCTCTGGTAGATGTGGAAGGTTGCATTAAGGATTATCTGAATTTGTGGAAAACAGAGGAGGAAAATGGAGCGTCCAACTAATGGTTTTGACTTGGGAAACTATGATGCATGCATGTTCTCTCTTGCCTGCAATTTTGAGTTTTTTATACAAAACATATTTTTAGGTTTGTTCAACGATTTTAATTGAAAGCAACAATTGAATTTTTTTTCCATACATGCATGTATTAGGTTTTCGGTGTACTCCCTTTTCCTAGCTAGTTTGATTCTATGTGTCTCATCAATCTATGTTTTGATCTACTTTATTGATGAGCAGGAATCAGAAGACATTCAGGCCTAAGAAGAATGCACCATCTGGAAATAAGGTGACATGCCATCTTTGACTTACTGATAATATATACTTCCTTGTTTTCCATAATGTTTCATTGGATCTTGTTTTCTTGTATATGATAATAATTTACGAACTCCTCCCCGTGGTTTCAGAAATAAAAAAAATCGTCTTGTCTCATGAAAACAACGAATTAAACAATTCTATCAAGTCCTCAACAACAATAAGACAATTCAAAATTATATAATGGAACAATTTGCTAATACGGTCGTGCAATTCCGATATTGCAGGCCAACTTCATTCTGACAATAGAATGTGGAGTGCTAAAGGAAATTCTTCTCTTTTTGTTTATGTATTTGATATAGGGTGTGCAGCTGAAAAAACATATTGATGCAACCTTAGGAAGCGGAAATTTAAGGGATGCAGTTCGGTTGCCGCCTGGGGAGGATCTCAATGAATGGCTAGCGGTTAATAGTAAGTTTTGCATTACTCATATTTTATGTGGAAAAAGTGTCCCATGCAACTATCGCCTATGATGATCACATAGCTGTTGCTTCTTCACAGCTGTTGATTTCTTCAACCAGGTGAACATTTTGTATGGCACTCTGATGGAGTTCTGCACACCAGCTACATGCCCAACAATGTCAGCAGGACCCAAGTAAGATATATGCGCTCTGTGGGAGAGGCATGTGGTCTCACATACAAAACTCCTAATTTGGCTGAGGAATTTAAACCACTAATAATAATTTTTTTCCAGGTTTGAGTACAGGTGGGCTGATGGAGTGCAGATAAAGAAACCGATCGAGGTTTCGGCACCCAAATATGTAGAGTACTTGATGGACTGGATTGAGGCCCAGCTTGATGATGAATCCATCTTCCCTCAGAGACTAGGTGCTTTAACAACTCATTTCAATATGATACTATGTGATTAAGAAGGTATATATCAACTCAAATAGAAAACTTCATTCATATGTGGATTGTCTTTAACCGTTCATGCAGGAACCCCATTTCCACAAAATTTCAAGGAAGTTGTGAAGACGATATTCAAGCGACTTTTTCGTGTTTATGCCCATATTTACCACTCGCATTTTCAAAAGATTGTGAGCCTTAAGGAAGAAGCACACCTTAATACTTGTTTCAAGCATTTTACACTGTTCACCTGGGTATGTTGAGTCTTTATTCTCCTTTTCATCCTCTTGCTGTAATGAGTTTTTGCCATTTGATGTGAATATATTTAGTGAAAGATAGTTCCAATAGTAAGAAATTTCATAATATGAATTGTTTGAAGAAATTAAATATTTTCGAATTGATATGGAGCATATCCAAGTTACTAATTAATAACTTTCATTGATCTAATTTCGCAACCATGCCGTTATGTTAACATGTTGTTTGGCATAAATGTGAGTATGAAACATTTTTACTAAATTATTATTTGTGTAAGATAAAATTGTAAATAAATTGAATTAATCACTTAACTATAGTATATTTTTGAGACAGTTATATTATTTCTGCAGGAATTCAAGCTGATTGACAAGGCCGAGCTAGCGCCCCTCATTGATCTAATTGAATCCATTGTTTCAGTTTGCTGAGATAACATCAATAATGTTTGATATTTTTTTGCTATAGTCAATTGTGCTGAATGAGTGAAGGTGAGCGCCAAAGATTAGCAAAAAGTTGATAAGTTTGTTTTGAGTAATATTTTGTGTCTGCTCTATGAATTAGAGCAGACATGCTTTTTGCATTGTCTTATGAAGTACTAGACAAAACTATTTCGATGGCTTCATGAGATAATATTGTGCATCCTTATTCTCTTGTATGGCTCTATTAATGCCAATGTTACGTACTTAAGGCTTTTAGAAAATTTGCGGTTCCTAAAGAAAATAACTCCTTGGTCCATGTAATACTCTCTGTATACATCTTCAACAGAAAATCTATTGATATACGTTTTCATGAGTAAGGTATATAGAATAAAAAAACTTAGTATTAGCACTAAGTTTGAAGTTCTATGGATGTTTGCCTAAAAGTATTTCACTTTAAATGAGAAAAAATCTATAAGAAAATAGCAAATATAAAAAACACTAGAACTATATTCTCTATACTCAACCAAATGTTGAGTAGGCTTGAACTGTAAATGGTCGTTTACACGCGTCTAAACTGTAAAAAGAGAGTATATGTGTAGTTTAGGGCCTAGTCGCCGAATTAAACACTAAACCTGCCTAAACAATAAAATTAAACAGAAGTTAAATGTGTTTACACAGTTAAACATGTGTTTAGACGATGGCAAAACCAATAAGAAATGTGTTTAGCAGGATAATTAGATGTGGATGGAAGAAAGAATGTTAGGTCACAAATTTTCCCATATGGGAAAAATACAAGCCTAAAGTAGTGGGATTGTGGTGTCATAGTTGTTATGCTTGTTAGGTTAGAATATTTTGTCACTTGTATATTATATACATGACTCAAAATTGCAATTACTAAAAAATGTAGTATAAAACTGATTTTATATGCATATTTAGTGTTTAAATTGTTTAATTTGTCGTCTAAATTGTCAACACTAAACTGAGGGTGAGCGACTGGCTAGCATTTAGTGTTTAGGATAACAATGTTAGGAAGCACCAAAATATTTCCTATAAACTCACTTCATATATGTGTGGGTATTTATTTAAATGGTGACAACATAAATGTGGATTGAACTTTTTCAAAAAAGAAAAAATATATCACGATTTCTACACTACCATCAAACTTTTTATTTTCCCACTTACACTACTAGACTACCCCCCTGTAGGTATGGTATATTTAGAATTAGACATGCTTTATTTTGTGTCTATAGTCCATGTAAGAAATGCAAGAATAGAAAACACAAGAGCTATGATGAAGTTAGGACACATCTGAGGTGTGATGGTGGGTTCATCATGGTGAGGATTATGGTGGACCACCCATTGGAATTGTTGACATAACAACTAGTATTATTACAAATCTGCCGTCTTCAGATGCAGTACATGTTGGCGAAGATGCAAAACCAGGCATGCAAGAACTGCTACAGGCTGCATTTGGTAGGGCCGCAAGAATGTCTAAAGTCCAAGAAACTGATTTTGATACAACAACATTTCTACACACCAAACATATTATCAGTCAGGGTGACAATCCAGATGAAGGTGATGCATTGGAGAGGAAATATAATGTATATGCAAGCTTCTTGAAGGATGCACGTACACACACCGTTGTATCCTGAGTGCCAATTTTCTAGGCTCTCATTTGTGGTGACCTTGTATCACTTCAAGTGCTTACATGGTTGGTCACAGGAATCATTTACAACACTTACGGTTTTCTATCTGCTGCACTACCTCCTGAAGCAAATCTACCAAAAGCGGTCAATTTTCTTTAAGCTACCATACTAGGAAAAAAATAAATTGAGACATAATATAGATGTCATGCACTTGGAGAAAAATGTGTGTGACAACTTTATCAGAACTTTATTGGCTATTTTGCGGAAAACAAAGGATGGTCTAAAAGCACGGCAAGAGTTAGCAGAACTTAGAATTCGAAAGGAACTTCAGCCTGTAGATGCAAAAGGAAAGGAAATAGCTCCCGATGCACCTTTTACCATGTCTAAGGAACAGAAGAAAACTATTTGATCAATACTTCAAAAACTTAGGACCCCTGATGGTTATGCATAAAACATTCTAGGTGTGTGAACATTCAAGAATGTACTTTGAGGGGACTAAAAAGCCATGGCAATGACATTTCTTCCCGTGGCGATCAGATCTTGTTACCTAGCAAAATGTGTACTTTTTTCATTCTTGGTATATTAATAGCATTATTGATATAGGATGCAAACTTTGATTAAACAATTCTATCATTTGAAGCTACAATGTTTTTTGTTTGGTACATGTGTGCATGTACTGCTCAGAGCACATCATGATTATCATCTCATACCTCTGTTATGTTTGCCTACAAAAGCTAATGCATGACTAGTTTGGTCCAGTTTCTATGTATATATGACTCATCAACTGAATGCATTTGAAGCCAAATTAGATTAAGAATTTTTGAATAAGTGTGACATGGAAAGAACAATTTTCTGTATCAAATTATGGCAACACATTTAAATTAAAACCGGCATGCATGATAGTGGAACATTAATATCAGTAGAACATATATCATGGCCTTGTCAGTACGTAATTCATAATGAAACACATTAGTGAAGGCCCTACAAGCATCTTATTGACTGAAGATTTGATGAGTCCTGAATGACACTTAATGACCTGTTAGTTGTAATTTTTTTCTCATAAAGCTCAGCTGAAAAATAATTCCAGGCAACTTAACAGGAAAAAATTGCTGTTCCTTAAATTTGAATACGTGCTGAACTTCAAATTGTAAGAATTATATAAGGTAATGTTCTTTAATTCAACAATAGTAAGGGATTACTGATTTTGCGTCACTGCAAAGTTAATTATCAATAAAAAGGAACACTGGAATTATTGATCAACCCTTGACAAGTGTAAAAATGATATTCTACTTGTTTGCAACTAAAACTCCTTGATTATTACAGTGGTTTGGACGCTTGTTCGGAAACTAGGGATAGAGATCACTGGTTTGATTCTAGTCCACAACAATTTTTTTTTGGTTTCACATTCTTTTTTCTTCTTCTACCAATACAGATCAAGGGTTCGATTCATCATCAATCATTTTTATTTTTTATATCTCGGCAACTCACTTAAAAAAACAATTGTGACAATTATTCCTTTTTTATTTTCTGAAACTCATAAAAAATTCAGCACCTCATGTAAAAAAATAGTATATTTTAGTTTTTTATCTCACAAAATAAAACGGCTGGCCCTTTGCCCACATTCTCAATCCTAATCTAAATGTATCTAATCACGAACCATGTTTATATCGTCTAGTAACATTTAAAAGCATATCTAATTTTGAGATGTTTTCTATATCGAACCAAATAGCATATTTACAATCCAATGACATATTTTGTATACACTTAAAATCATATGTAGCATGTACACACAGTTGAAAGCATGTCCATTGTAAGTATCATGTAAAGAAGCATCTTTAGGTCGATATAGACAATTACTTGTTGCGCTTTACAACATATCTAGACGGTAGCAATGACTAAAAGCGTGTGTAACACCGTGTTAACTTGAGATGATTTTGAAAGTGTGTCAACAATCGTCTTTACATACCTTGTGACAATGAAAGCATAACTAATATCATCTCATGTTCACGTTTTTAAAACCGTATCAATATGCGTATGTACAACTTGGCATAGAAACACTTTCAAGTGGCACTACAAACAAAAGGTACCTGAGGGTGGTTCTATTAGTGTTACTCAACTTCCTTCGAAACTGATATTGAACCATCATATCTCTACAACCCCTTTACCATCATCACTCATCACTCTTATCATACCTCATCAACCCCTTTCACTGCTGGCAGCACAACACCAACCACTCCATCGTCCTTCATGCAATCTTCATTTCCTCGCTAACTTCCATCGGGAACGCACGTGAAAAAAGGGATAGCCCTCCGATCCGCTTCCACTTCTCCATTGGCCCCCCTCCCTTCCCACCTTCGGCATCTTGCCAGAGGCTGGGGGAGCGGGATCCATCTTTAGGTTTAATGAATTGAGTTATCTTTATAGTTTAAGTTTTCCAAGCCGCATATTGTGGTATTGGAGATTTGTTTCCCCTCCTACTTTCCGGCAACAGTGAGAAGGTAGGGTGGATTTGGTCTCTCTAGGGTGGCATGGTGACTCCGATGAAGGTGATGGTGGTAACTACGGCGTCAGCAACTTCCTTGGTTTCATGACATGGAGAATTAGGTTTCTAGATGGCAGCATCGAGGCATGGATGATGCTGTTGTCGTGGTTAGATCCAGTCATGATGAAAGGCTTCTGAAAATATTTCTTCTACTCAAGCCGATGTTAATTAGTCTTGTGTTAGGTGGATTATGATCAGTCTCTCTTCTTCATCAGAGGCAGAAAGAGGAAGCAGACATAAGCAACAAGGAAGAAAAAGACTTTGCTTGTTCTAGCCTACAGGAATGTTAGTCTTCATTTTTTGGGCACTTGTTGTCAGCCTGCTTGCTGAGTGTATGCCTGTGCGGCCTTCGATATGAATCTTTACACATGTTTGGAATTGAGATTTGGATCCACATCAAGCGTGAGTATGTATGATGAAGATGAAGAGCAATACTTGATTGTTCTTAAATGTCTTTTTATCTTTTTCGAGAGTGTTGTCTATGACATGATAATGTACTCAGCTGTGATTTAATATAATTTTTTTCCTTTAGTATAAGCAAATCTTCATTTCCTCTATCATGGTTTTCTTATAATCTTATTTGGCTCTAGTTCATTCGTACGGTCTTCAACTCAACTTGTCAAAGCAATGCCCTCTACTCATTCGCTTATAATCACTACGATCGAGGTGTTCTGCCACCAATCTCATCCAACCGCAATCTGTTGCACCTGCAATGGCAAATGGGCAATATCCGTGCTGCTTGGCCATCCCATCTGTTGACCATCACCTTCGCTAGTCTCCATCAACCATTCAACCACTTATATCTCAATTGCCCACAAAATCCCCTAATGTCTCGCCCAAGCTTGCAGGGACTAATGATGTTTATGAGAGAGACAAGCTCAACGAAAGATGGAAGGGTGCATGAATCTTCAAGTGAATCTATGGTTTGATATTTGA
The DNA here is from genome assembly GCA_015342445.1 of Digitaria exilis. Taxonomy (NCBI): domain Eukaryota; kingdom Viridiplantae; phylum Streptophyta; class Magnoliopsida; order Poales; family Poaceae; genus Digitaria; species Digitaria exilis. Next base: position 58,696 of record JACEFO010001695.1, on the reverse strand, counting down.
CAAATATCCTTTCCTAAATCTATTTATCAGATAATTCACATTTGAATTTTTTTATGGGTTCGTATTACATTTCACACATGAAACATGGGAGGGTTCAGTTCAAATGCAATGCAATCCTCAGTTTTTAAACCTACGGAAAATGTCCATTGTCACCATCGAGCTATCATCAGAGTCTACTATTGGCCGTCAAATTTGAAAACCAGATAACTTTTGTCATCTAAGTATAAAAACTGGACAAAAGTTTGGCCCTTTATCTGATTTCAAAGGCGGTTTGGATATTTTTGTATGTTCTAAAAATAATAAATATGGTTTATCCTCTAAATTTTATAACTAATTTATTTTAAATAAGAAGAGTATGAAATTAGTAAAAAAATTCTCTTGCAAGAAATATATTGGTCAACATCCTAACCTATCATAGCATCAAATGATAATTTAAATAAAAAATGATCACAATTACAAGCAATAAAATACTAGCGAAAGGAATAAATAAAATTTAGATAAGTCAAATAGAGCTTGGTCAGGTAGATTATATTTTTTGAGAAATTTTGATATGTGTTTCTGTTGACGTAAAAATTGACACTCAAGCCTGAGAGTATCATCCGCCAAGCCAACTGTTGACCTTAGATGACCAAAGCGAGCCAGTCATTTTGACCTGTTAATTGACAAGAAAACAATATAAATGCTAAATTTGAGAGCTAATCTGCTGATCTTCCAAAAGTCTCCCATAGGTCGTATCGGGTATGTTAGCCGATGCAAAAAAAAAAAAAGATAAAGAATTAGCCGATCAAGCCAATTCAGCAGATCAGATGTTATTTGATCGGCTGGGGAGATTATTGTGTACATGGAAATAATGGACACCTACGGATGTGTAATGTGAAGATGATGTTTATGAATCTAGATAGATCTACTAATTTTTACGTTGATTTTAACAACAATAGCAAGATAAATAACTGATTGAATGTCTATGTAAAGGTATAAATTGATGCCGCAAGGCTACGAATGTGCAGCCCAGACAGATCTACATGTGTAGAACATAGAGCTTGAAACATATATAATCGGCTAGCTAATACTATTTTTTTTGAAATTAAAACTGTGGGGGAGATCCCAGAACAATACCATATGTACAAAAAGTATTCGGAATACTTACAGAGGGGAGAAGAAAACAAAAACAAAATGAGATTACATGATCACGTTTAGCCATTGAGTAACTATTGGTTTGAAATCATTTCTAACTCTATGAAGATAAGGAGTGATTTGTTCTTTGAACTTCACATTCCAAAGATTCAAAGTAGCATTGTGTCATTCAAAGATTATCCCATTTCTCAAATTCCACAACTCCCAAGCAACTATGGCAAAAATTTCCATGAAGTATGGCATCTTCAATTAATGTATCTTTCATCCGTGAAATTTTGTCGTGCAAACCATTGAAAACCTATCTTTTGCCAACACGAAGTTGCAAAAGGGCAGTAAAAAAACAGGTGCATTATATCCTCCTCAACATGATCATTGCACAATACACAATAGAGATGCGGTTGGACCGTGAAATTCCGACAGCTGAGCATCATCTTAGTATTGCCCAAGGTGCATCAGCTTTTGCATATAATTTGCATAGAAGGTACATCGGCTAGCTGGCCTCAACTCGAAAGATGTCGTCAAAAAGAAAAAATAAAAAAGAAAAGGAGAAGCCGCCAAAAAAAAATAAAAAGAGTCTGAGTAAGGGATTTGTTATATAGAGTGTGCACTAAACTTTTACAATGCCTCTTGGGCTCATATTTATACTCTGGAACTACGACTCATTCTCGATCACGACAAATACATTACTTAAACTATAAAAAACTAATATTCTAATGATAAGACTCGAAAACAAGTCGGGCTCCACGAGATAAGGATATTTGAACCCTCCTTGGCCACGACGCCATCAAAACCAACTCTCCTTCCAAATATGGTAATATCTTCAATTTTCCGTCAGCTCCTTCTCTCCTCGGCTCCGTCTCTCCTCGACGATTTTTGGCCCATCTCCGACTCAAATCGGCTACAACATCATTGGCTGACCTTCACCAATCCATCGTGCGGATTCACGACTGAGCATATTCCGTCTTGGTCAATCCATCTTCGTTCCTTTTGATGCTGGTCTTGGCACGTCTCAAAAAAGGTGTCAACGGTTTCATATTTTTCTAATTTAAAACAAATTAGTTATGAATTTTTAAGATGCTATTAGTTTTTTAGAAAAATATACTATTAGTTTTAGAAAATACATATATGCAAACACCAAATTTATCGATTTTACATAGTTCCATTGAGAAAGATATCCGGTTTTCGGTAGATAAACCAAACTCTAACAATAACAGTTACAAAAAATTGGACTTTTCGCTAAAGCAGTACCCTGGAGCTGCCTGATTGGTTCACGTATCGGCAGAGCCTAGTCCGCATTCCAGAGCTAGGCTCCCGTGGGGCAGGCTAAGCACAAGCAAGATGCTAACGTTTGGTTGCCTAGGCTCTTGTAGCTTGGCTCATCGGAGATTTTTTCGGTTGCTCTGTTCGTACCAAGTCTTTTTCAGCTCTATTATGCTCACCCATTGCAGCCAGAGCTTGACTCTAAGGAGACGGGGCAATTTTCTCGCATCGTAGCGTGGGAGCCAGGCTGGGTGGCCATTCTCGCATTCCGCAGGCCAGCCCTCAGCCTCTTGTCCAGCATCCAAAAGTGAGCCGATCTCGCTCGCCTAGCCAGCCGAAAAAACAGTGAACTGCGGGGGCCCACCGGACCGTGAGGATAAGAATCAAGAAGCAAACCTCATACTGCCATGCTCCGATAAGTCCGATTCCGCTCTCTGCTCCACCCTCCATCCATGGCTCATCCCCTGCTCTCCTCCGCTTCTCGTTTTCGTCTTGCCACTGCTGCAGCAGGTAGGCATCAAATCTCACTCTCCCCAACCCCTTCAATTATTGGCGCTGTTTCAGATGTTCGACCGCTGGCCATGGTCTTCGTGCTGTTTTTTTGTACTCGTTTTCTCCTTGCTGCGAAGTCCAATTTGTTTAGTTTCTTGCCTTGTAACGTGTGGCCGTCTTCTCTCTGCAGGCAATGGCGTTCCCCGGCTGTCCGTGACGTCAGCACGGCCTGCTGCTCGAGGTATCTAATAAGCTGGCACCCTGCATTCTTTTTTTTTTTCTTCTTAAATCTCCGTCTTTTCCTGCATATAAACCTGACGAACGCGCAACGTGCACAGCGAGCTGGAGGAACGCGAGGCCGAAGGCCCTGAGCGTGAGGTGCGAGCAGGGAGCCAAGGGCGGCGGCGGCGGCGGGCTGGACATGTGGCTGAGCCGCGGCGCGATGCTGGGCTTCGTCGGAGTGGTGGCCGTGGAGGTGACCACCGGCAAAGGGGTGCTTCAGAACGTTGGCCTGACCGCGCCGCTGCCGACGGTGGCGCTGGCGCTCACCGGCGTGGTCGGCGTCTTCACGGCCTTTCTCATCTTCCAATCCGGGTCGCAGGACTGAAACATGCGTGGAGACCTGAGAGCCTAGAGCGGCCGGCGCCTTCATCTGTGCCCTCTGTCTGGTGCTCTGTATTGTATCTGTATGTGTGCAGATTTCGTGTATGTGTGCAGATTTCGTTGCGCCGGTTGGAAGGGAACAGTATAGAGAAAAAAACACGCACTCCCGTTTCTTATCGCAAGTGTTTCCAGATTACAGTAGTTTCTTGAAGAGTAAATTTCATTTTGTACCATGCATTTATATGGGTTTGTTATTGCAAGGACGTGGTTGTGTGACTGCAGTCTGCATTTGTTGGGAGTTGAGAGACTTGACAGTGATAACCAAGCACCAAGTGTTAAGCTACGTACTGTTATCGCATATATGCGGACACTTTGGTATTAAAGGAGTAGCCCTTAAAACGGAAACATAGTATACGACAAACATTTTTTATAAGTTAGGTAATCATGATTATCAAGAAAAATAGTTGAAAGGTGATGGTTCCCACAATCAAGAATGCTACGGTTACTACGGTTAAGGTATGGGTGTATGGTTAAGGTACTTCCTCCGTCCCCTTTAACCTGTCACTAGGGAACTGTGTTTGTGAGGGTAGCGCGGTTCCTAAGCAGCAATCAAAAGGGGACAGAGATAGTACACCTCAATAAGTCGCATTCATTGCCTCTATGTTAACTACCGCGTCTGCTGAAAAACGGACTTCACTCTTTTGATGATAAAAAACAAAGCTTTCTTTTGATTCAATCATTTCTAGCTATGACTAATAAGTTAACGTGAAACAGAAATGCTCCACGCAGGGGGCGTCCGACGCTAGCGAATTTCATCGGATGTGTGGCGCTACCTGGTCCATGCTTTTTCTCACGATGTTTCTTTTCTCCTCATCTTACTCATTTCTCTCTCTAGCTTATGCAGTGGTGACGGTCATCCCACAGAAAAGGGCAAAGAGATAAAGAGAAAAGGTCGCCTTACGCTACACGCTTTTCAAAGGATTAAAAAAAAAGGGACAAACTAACTCAAGTGAAGCTATCGTCAGCATAAACATCAAAAGGCCCGGTCCAAGGGCCATCACGCAAAGACGGTGGCCGAGGTGGTGCGATGGGGGGGGGCGGTTGGCCCCCTAGATTGGCCGGTCGGCCACTGCGCCTTTCGCGCCAAGTTTTCTTGAGAGAAGTAATCATTCAGAAAAGATAGTTCTAGGAGGAAAGGAAGAGGAGAGAAGTTCATTGATGTATTAGGATAAAGAGTGTGTGAGAGAAATTACAATGAGATTAGAGGGTAACTAGATCATGATTAGAAGAGGATTCATGCTTGGTTGGATTGTTCTTCACCTATTTCAATTATGTACCTTATTGGATTCACACACTTGAGTAAGTATCAAGTTCTTCGTTTGATAATTTTATTGCTAAGTAATTTCTTGATTTTGATTGCTTTGTGGGTACGTGTGTTCGATATTTTGGTGTATGGGCCCCTAGAATACAGGTAACCATGCGCATCACTAAGAATAAGTCTTTCCGGGTGCAGATGTGGTGTCTAGACTTAGAAATTCCATTCGTTTATTCTTAACCTCACTAGTATTAGACGTAGGTATTGCGGATGGACTGTTCATTGCATTTGGCTTGGTTTTATGAGTTTTGTGTATTCCTCTCTGCTGAGAACTAGAGCAATGTTTTAAGAAATGTCATATTGGGTCACCGAAGCAACTAAGAGATAGCTAGAAATTCTATTAGAAAGAACCATATTATCTTAAGTCAATATCTCTTTCCCGTCTCCTAGAGGCAATCTAGTTAGAAAATATAGTTATACTTTGTTATCTATGGATATGATACTCTAAATACTCCAAGGTAAAGTGTTACATCAATATTTTTGTGTACTTGTGGACATCTTTAACAGTTAAGAAATACTAACACAAATTTTAGAATGAATATATACGATGTTGGAGGCACCAGGTGCACCGTTACCACAGAAATAGACATGATATTTGAATAGCCTTAGTTGATGTAGCCGTACAAACTCGGTGGAGGAAGTTGTTCCCCCATGCAGCCTCGTTGATGGTCACTAGGACGTAGTGGAAGTAGTCGAACAAAGATGTGCATCTGGTGATGTAGAGGTTCCCAGAAAGATGTGTGTTGTGCTGGCGACGACAATGTACTACTGGCGCATACGACGAAGGTGAATAGAGCGCTAGTAAGGACGTCATGATTCAAGGAGCGTGGAGTTGCGTGAAGATGCTCCCTAAAACCTTGATTGATCGTCTGTCCCAAGCAGGACCTTGGAGGCACCTCCTTTCATTAAGGCCTTCACCATCAAGGCACTGTTAGCTAGCTCTTAAATTGTTTAATCGATAAACAGTATCAAAATGTTATCAAAATAGTATACTGGGTTGGCTCTTTGCTAGCTCTTAGCTAGCTCATAACATTTTCTATTTATTGAACAATACATCTTTTGATATGACCGGCTCTTGAACAAGAGCCGGTCACATCACTTCTACACTCCTCAATGAATATGAGACGGCTAAGAGCTAGCAAAAAGTCAACTCACTTGCAAAGAGCCAACCCACTTCTGTACTGTTTTGAAACTATTCATCGATTAAAAAATTTAAGAGTTAGTAAAGAGTCAATGAACAGTCACCATTAGACAAGGCCTAACTTTATAAGCGCAGTAGTGGCAGTGAGGATACAGAAGAGCACAGGAGGAACCAGGGTGGGACGGTGGTGACTCGTATATATCTCGTATATATATAGGTGTGCAGCTGAGAGGGAGTATGAAGTTGGACACCGGATCAACTATTGAAACACATAATTTATCCTAATCAATTGCGATTAATCCATACTCGGTGCTGGTGCAAAAGATCTCTCCGCCTGCAACGCAGGCTCAGGCTCGCCTCACCACGCTCACAGACTCGGCTCAGATCGGCGAGCGAGCACACACGTGGGGCGTGTCAATCCATCGTACCGGCTTCGCAATCGATATACCATGATCCACCTTTCAAGTAAGTTGAGAGCGTCTTCGACTACTCAATCATGACTAACCATATTACCCTGTAGCATTTTTAGTAGGCTTTAGTTCTTTTATTGATTAGAGTAAAATTGACCAAGCCTATATATTCCAACAATCCCCACCAAGAATTTCAAGCCACACAAAAAATGCTCTCGTATACTCCTTGATATATTACTATTTGATAGAGACTATTAAGTTAAACTTTCATCTAGAACTAATTAGCCATCTAGACTTACGTGGATCGCAAACCCAATTCCAATGATGCATCATGCATTATCTATCACACTGCGTGAAAGATCCTTGTGAATCTATATGCTAAGTTATTAGCCATTTTATCATAACCTAGGACTATAATTTCGACGTTTATCAACTTCCTGACATATTTCAATTGCATTTTTAGATATTTAGATGACTTCATGTTGTCCTTTCCTTTGAACTATTCACCTCGGCAATCACCACAGTTCATTAAATTTAATTGTCGGCATCGGATTTTCTAACAGTTGATAAATTTTAAGTCACACCAAGGCACGGGAGTTTATTTCTTGGATTTCTCTAAAAAAAAAATACCATGTAGCAAGACAAACACGCCGCCCACCATCCTTCAGACCTTCACCCGCCTGCCTCCCTCCTCACGAGCTCCGTGCGGTTTCTAACGGTTGGTTCGCCCCACACGCGGTCGCCCGAGCGCAACTCCCGCCAACTCTCTCGCTTCCCGACCGCCTCGCCATCCAAATGGCCAGTTCCACTCCCACCGCGTGGAATCCCCCACAAACCGCAGCGCCACCGCTGCGATCCGCACCTCCACCGCCTCCTCGCCGCCGCCGCGATGAACTTCCGGCCCGGCACCGCCGTGTGGGTGGAACACACGGACCTCGCCTGGGCTGAGGCCGAGGTCGTCTCCTCCCCAGCATCCCCGTCCTCGGTTTCCGTCGTCCTATCCACCGGCGCGAAGGTGAGGGCACAAGGACGACCGCCCAACCTTTTGTTTGAAGCCCGGCGTGCGCGCGTTGCAGCCTACGTGTTTGTTGATTTGCCTGCCGGCAGATTGGGTTTCGCTGGGTTGGTTAATTTTGTGGCTGGGTTGTGGCGTGGGCAGGCCGTGGTGGATGGCAGGAAGGTCCTACCGCGGGACACGGAGGCCGACCTCGGAGGCGTTGACGACATGACCAAGCTCGTCTACCTCCACGAGCCCGGCGTGCTCTGCAACCTCGCGCGGCGATACACGCTAAACGAGATCTATGTGAGTGAGCCCACCATTTCTGCTCTCTGTTTGATTTCACAATGTCCACTGGTTGCGCATCATCATCTCCTCCACTGTAAGACCACGCGTTGCAGTATGGGATCTAATATACGTGGAATGGGCTTGCTGTTGTGTGGTATTATTTGTGCCATCTGTTATTCTGACTGTTCTGTTGGTTTCTGTAGACATACACAGGGCGTATCTTGATTGCTGTAAATCCTTTTGCAAGGCTGCCTCATATGTACGATATGCATATGATGGAGCAGTACAGAGGTGTGCAGTTCGGTGAATTGAGTCCACACGTTTTTGCCATTGCCGATGCATCGTACAGGTATGAGACATGGAAAACCTGCGTATGATATCATGTTAGAGAACTGAATATGGAGTGTTATGTGAAATATTTATCTCTTTCTTGAAGAGCTATGGTTAGCGAGAAACGCAGCCAGTCGATATTAGTCAGTGGAGAAAGTGGTGCTGGGAAAACAGAGACCACCAAGCTCATAATGCGATATCTAACTTTTGTCGGGGGTCGTGCAACTGGTGATATCCGCTCTGTGGAGCAACAAGTTTTAGAGGTAACTCTCAGTTCTCATCAACCGTTTTGGGGCATGCCTAGCTTTGTTCTGTAAAGGGTTTATGTTTTCCAACAGTCAATGTTTTCTCAGCTTTTCATCTGTTCTGCTCTCATTTCAATGTAGTCAAATCCACTGTTGGAGGCTTTTGGTAATGCACGTACAGTGAGAAATGATAACTCCAGGTGACCTTTGTTCCTTAATTTTTGTTCAGTCAGCCAAGTTGTTTAACTTATTTGTCATAAAAACAAAGCTTGTTTTATTCTTTTGTGCTGTGTTACTAGATACATCTATCGTTTGATATTCTGACAGTGATGGTGCTATACTTTATTAATTGAGCAAAAGGTTATAACAGTTTATGTGTAACCCATATGATCAAAAGAAAATGAAGCTAGAAACTCTTATCAGTATGCTCAAATTTGTGGAGCAAAAGCTATATAATTAGATAAGCATGATCGTCCACTTGCTGTGTACTGTTTACTTGTATAAGCCCCATATTTTTACTTACTAGTTCTATTTCATTGCAGCCGATTTGGGAAATTTGTTGAAATTCAGTTTGACAAATCAGGTAGAATATCTGGTGCTGCTGTTCGAACTTATCTGCTGGAACGGTCTCGTGTCGTGCAAATATCTGAATCTGAAAGGAATTACCACTGTTTTTATCAACTATGTGCATCTGGGCAGGTTTGTCTATAACCCTAATGTTGATTGTATTAGTTGTTATTTCCTGAAGACTAATTCTGGTGTTCCCCTTCACATGAAGCTGTAAAATTTAGACAGGAAGTCACCTACTTTGTTTTCCAGGGAAGGCCAAAATTTATTGTTTGATGAGGATTAAATCTATTTCTGGTTCTCCCATTATATCTGAATAGTCATGAAAGATTATGAAAAATATATCATGAGATAGCGGTAAATTGTCATATGTAGTCTCACAGAAGTGTCAACATTATAACAAGACTTGTGTAAAGAGAAACGAAAATGACGAATATCACTAGGGAGTGAAGGTTTGGCTCAAACATTAAGTGACTGTTTGTTTGTCAGTAATTTCAGAACAACATTGAGTGAAGTGACTGCTTGTTTGTCAGTAGGTTTCAGAACAACATATAGTGTGAAGTGACGGTTTGTCTGTCAGTAGTTTCAGAACATATAAAATGAACTAGAAAATGAACAACCCAAAACCTTCAGGAAGAAATTTACAATTTTGTTTCATAAAAATAGATCTTTTGGTTTATGGAATATTTTTCCTCAATTTTTTGTTCTGAAGTTTGGTTTTTGTGTCAATTACTCAGTTGAATGACTTGCATCCCATGAGAGAGATTGGTCCTTATGTAAATTTCTATATCCAGGATGCAGATAAGTACAAGCTTGCTCACCCTAGGAACTTTAACTACGTGAATCAAAGTCATATGTATGAATTAGAAGGGGTCAGTGACGCGGAACAATATTTGAATACTAGGAGAGCAATGGACATCGTTGGTATATGCTTTTCTGATCAGGTTCATCTTGGCCTCATTCCTACACTGGGAAAGAAAATAACTCATTTCTTGTTTCTCTTGATAAATAATTTTTACTCATGATTCTCCTTGCACTGTTAGGAAGCTATATTCCAAACTGTGGCTGCTATCCTTCATCTAGGAAACATTGAGTTTTCTCCTGGAAAGGAGTTCGATTCATCTGTTATTAAGGATGAAAAATGCAAATTCCATCTCCAGACGGCCGCTGATTTGCTTATGTGGGTATTTTATTGATCTTGATTTTTATTCTCCTTACCTGCTTCTGCTATGTGTCACAAAAATGCAATGTGAAGATGCCACTTTCTGCTGTTGAAGTAGCGGGCTCATTATGCTAATACTGTAACACCAATTTGTGTGCTTGCATTTACTCTTAGCTTTTGATAAAGACAGCTAACAGCTGTTGCCTCACCATGGATTCACTGTATCAAAGCCCTGGGTATCCAATGGAATAACTCTAAAGTTAAAGGGATATGCCCCTTCCATAAAAAGGCAGCTTTAAGCATACAAGTTGTAGTAGATGCAAATAGAGGAGACGGTTTTTATCCCTCCTGCAATACGCTTGGAGAATATATAGGAAGGGAAGAGATAACTTCATTGCTTAATTGTTCAAACCAGATACACCGTGGATATATAGGTCCACGCCAACTCAAACTCTGTAACAAACTCAACTACAACTCCTAGAATTTAGCTAACAAACTCCGGTTAAACGATCCAGGGGGAAATCTAACCTACGCGGCCAAAAACCTGGCCTGATGAATCGTGGCCTAACCTGCCACCTGTTTAGCACGCCTAGTATAATGTTTGCCCCACATAACATCACTCCCCCCCCCCTCGAGCAACAGCTTGTCCTCAAGCTGAAAGGAAGGATAAGCAGCCTGAAATGCTGGCAAGTCCTCCCAGGAAGCAGTTGATGGCGATTGGTCAGCCCACTGGATCAAAACCCGACGAACACCTCGGCACAGACGAGACTTCAAAGGTTTCACGGGCACAGGCACCACAGCACCATTGTGAGTCGGAGGAAGCAGGGGTGGAGCCGACGGAGGGGAACCCACAAACTTCTTGAGGAGGCCGACGTGAAAGGCATTGTGTAAACGAGTACCATGGGGTAAAGCAAGGCGGAATGCCACCTCATTGATATGTTCAGTGATCTGATAGGGCCCATAGAAGCGTTGGCGAAGCTTGCCCCGAGCAGCATCCAGTAGCGAGCCATGAGGACGTTGATGGAGACGAAGCCAAACCCAGTCCCCCACCTTGAGCCGCAGGTCGCGATGCTCCCGATCATAAGCTGCCTTGGTGATTGCTTGAGCTTGTTCCAATCGCAGGCGCACATCTTCCAGGAATGCGTTGCGTTCAGCCATGGATTGGGCGACAGCCGCCACGCGGATCTCACTGGGATCATAAGAGCGCAGGCACGGCGAATCACGCCCATAAACCACCTTGAATGGAATCTCCTTGAGGGCAGTGTGGAAAGCGGTGTTGTACACATACTCCGCCCATGGGAGCCAACGAACCCACTGCCTGGGCCGATCCCCTGTCAAGCAGCGTAGATACATCCCAATGGCCTTGTTGACGGCTTCCGTCTAGCCGTCCGTCTGAGGATGGAAAGCTGAGCTCATAAGAAGCTTGGTGCCTGACGCCGCAACGAGAGCCTTCCAAAACGCCGAAGTGAACACCGGGTCGCGATCCGAAACAATCGAGGCTGGAATGCCATGGAGACAGACAATGTCAGCAAAGAAGGCGCGAGCCACAGTCTCAGCCGTATAAGGGTGCCCCAGGGGAATGAAGTGCGCATACTTAGACAGCCGATCAACCACGGTCAGGATCACCGATTTGCCCCCCACCTTGGGCAAAGCTTCCACAAAGTCCATGCTGACATCTTGCCACACCGCGGTCGGCACAGGGAGCGGCTGCAGAAGCCCAGCGGGCTGAAGATGTTCCACCTTGTTGCGCTGACAAACCGCACACGCCCGGACATAATCCCGAACAAGCTGATGAGCCTTCTCAACATGGAAATCACGGCGAAGGCGATGGAGCGTGCGCTGGACGCCTTCATGGTTGTCGTCATGAGCTGCCGCCAGGATTGCTGGAAGAAGAGCGAACGACTGCGGCACGAACAAGCGGCCCTGGAACGTAAGCAGATCGTCGACGAGGGCCCACTTGTCCCCGAGCTCGCCAGCATCAAAGCGGGCACGCAGAGAGCACAACGTCGGGTCTGTGGCCGCTGCCACCCTGAACTCCTGGAGCAGGCTGAAAGAAGGCGCCGACAAGGCACTAAGCTGGGCGTCATCTGCATCGCGACGGGAGAGAGCATCGGCCACAATGTTCGCCTGACCCGGCTTGTATTCCGCGGTGAAGTCAAACCCGAGGAGCTTGCTCACCCAGTGATGCTGGGGAATGGTCGCCAGTCGCTGGTCGAGGATGAACTTGAGGGGCTGATGATCGGTCTTGACGATGAACGCGCGACCCCAAAGGTAAGGACGCCAGTGGCGCACCGCCTAGGCCAACCCAATGAGTTCACGCTCATAGGCAGCGAGGCCCCTGTGTCGAGGTGGCAAGGCCCGACTGAAGAAAGCGATGGCGCCGTCACCTTGATGCAGTACGGCCCCAATGCCTGATCCAGAGGCGTCGCACTCAACGATGAAACCGGTGGTGAAGTCTGGCAGGGCGAGCACTGGTGCTGTGGTGAGGGCCTGTTGTAGCTGCTGGAAGGCAATGGCGGCCTCCGGCGACCATTGGAAGGCGTCCTTGAGGAGGCCAGTGAGCGGGGCTGCAATGGATCCAAAGTCCTTGATGAAACGACGGTAGTAACCGGCCTTCCCCAGGAAGCCACGTAGAGCTCGCACTGATGATGGCCGTGGCCAATCCATGATAGCCTGGACCTTGCTGGTGTCCATGGTGACGCCCTGCCCGGAGACCACATGGCCCAAGTACGCAACCTCCTTTTCCCCGAAGGTGCACTTGGAGCGCTTCAAAAACAGCTGCTGATCGCTGAGGACTTGTAGCACGGCGCGCAGGTGGCTAAGATGCTCGGCCCATGTCCTGCTGTAAATGAGGATGTCGTCGAAGAACACGAGGACGAACTACCGGAGAAACGGACGCAACACATCGTTCATCAATGCTTGGAACGTTGCCGGCGCGTTCGTAAGGCCAAAAGGCATGACCACGAACTCGTATAGGTCTTCATGCGTCCGGAACGCGGTCTTGGGGATGTCCTCCGGGTTCATGCGCACTTGGTGGTAGCCGGAGCGGAGGTCGAGCTTGGAGAAGAAGTGCGCCCCGTGGAGTTCATCCAGGAGCTCTTCCACCATAGGAATTGGGAACTTGTCTTTGATGGTGCGCTCATTCAAAGCCCTGTAGTCGACGAAGAGCCGCCAGGTGCCGTCCGCCTTCTTGACGAGGAGCACAGGCACAGAGAACGCTGAGGAGCTGCGCCGGATGAGACCTTGGGCTTCCATGGCGCGGCATTGGCGCTCTAGCTCATCTTTCTACATCTGCGGGTAGCGGTAGGGGCACCCGGTGGGGATGGATGAAGTGATCCTGGAACAAGACGGATGAAGTGATCCTGGACACGCGGTGGGGGAAGACCCGTCGGTGTGGCGAAGACCGCAGCGAATTCATCCAGGAGGAGCGCCAAGAGGTCGGGACCTTGGGTAGCCTGCAGCTGAGCGTCGCTGGGCCTGTCCACGCCCCGCTAGCGAACACGGCGATTGGAACGCCAGAAGGACATGGTATGGCGGCGGAAGTCCCACAGGATGGGTCCCAACGTGGCTAGCCACTCCGTCCCGAGCACCATGTCGTAGCCGCCCAATGGGAGAACGTAGACGTCGTCGCGGAACGGCTCGCCCTGGATGGCAAACGGCGCGTCGCGGAAAATGCCAGGGCAGCGAACGCGATCACCGTTGGCGACCGTGACCGTGAGGTCCGTGCGTGGGATGAAGCACAAGCCTGCCTGCCGCGCGGCTGCCTCGGAGACGAAGTTGTGGGTCGAGCCCGAGTCAAGCAGCGCGGTCACTGTGATGCCACCCAAGTGGACCGCCACTCGCATTGTATCACGGGTGCGGACACCTGAGATCGCAAGGAGGGAGATCTTGGGGTCGGCGGAGTCCAGCTGGTCGGTGTCGTCGTCGTCGTGGTCGCCGATCTCCAGGACGAAGAGCTTGGCGCAAACACGGTTGTGGCCGCGGACGTACTTCTCGTCGCAGTTGAAGCACTGGCCGTTGAGGCGGCGCTCATCCAGCTCCGACGGTGACAGGCGGCGAACCGTGCGACCGGCGACGGTGACCGTGCCAGGCGTGGCGGTTGATGACCCGCTGGGCATTGTTGGTGTAGAGCCCGGAGAGGGGGCCGCGGGTGGCGGCGCCGGAAGGAGGCCACGCGACGGGAACGCCGAGGAACGACTGGTGCGCGGCGAGGGTCGCGAGCAAGACTCATGGCGACTTCCAGGGATTGAGGACCTTGGAGGTGGACATCAATGCTGATCAGTTCACCTAATCCGGCGGTAAAGAGCTGCACTTGCTGGGCCTCCGTGAGGGGGCCGGCACGGGTGAGGAGTGCCAGGAACCTCTCCTGGTAGTCCGCGATGGTGCTGGTGCGACAACAGGCCGCCAGTTCGCCAAGGGGATTGGCCCGGAGGGGGGAGGTCGAAGCGCATGTCGAGGAGGTTGCAGAAGCGGCGCCAAGATGGAACGCCTTCATCACGCTCAAGGCACATGTACCACTGCTGCGCCGGTCCATGAAGGTGGAGCGCCGCCAACCACACTTGCTCCTCCTCCAACGTCCGTTGGCCGCGGAAGTAGTGTTCACAACGGTTGAGGAAGGGCAACGGATCGCCGGTGCCGTCGAACGTGGGGAAGTCGAGCTTGTGGAAGCGGGTGTTGCCGAGGGGACCCTCCTTGCGCTGGTGGAGGAGTTCCGGTCCTTGAGAGCGCAGAACCATCTGCTGCTGCGTGGTTTCCATGCGGCCTAGGCGTTCTTCCAGGGAGTTGAGGACGTCGAACTTCTTGAGGAGAGCTGCCATGAGCTCCCGGTGCTCCTTCTCTGTCGCCGCCAAGGAGGCGTCAGCAGACTTGCCCTTGACATCGTCACCCATGGCGCAGGATCAGAGGTCGTCTGATACCAATGTAGTAGATGCAAATAGAGGAGAGGGTTTGTATCCCTCCTGCTCTACGCTTGGAGAATATATAGGAAGGGAAGAGATAACTTCATTGCTTAAT
This sequence comes from Digitaria exilis, assembly GCA_015342445.1. Lineage (NCBI taxonomy): Eukaryota > Viridiplantae > Streptophyta > Magnoliopsida > Poales > Poaceae > Digitaria > Digitaria exilis. Next base: position 43,679 of record JACEFO010001695.1, on the reverse strand, counting down.
TGTTCAAACCAGATACACCGTGGATATATAGGTCCACGCCAACTCAAACTCTGTAACAAACTCAACTACAACTCCTAGAATTTAGCTAACAAACTCCTGGTCAAACGATCCAGGGGGAAATCTAACCTACGCGGCCAACAACTTGGCCTGATGAATCGTGGCCTAACCTGCCACCTGTTTAGCACGCCTAGTATAATGTTTGCCCCACATAACACAAGTAGCAACTTATTCTGTTCATGCTAACTTGACAAATGCTGTGCTCTTCTGTTTTCTTCACTAGTTGCCAGATTAACATCATCCCATCAAATATTTCCCATGGACTTAGCTCTGTTTTATGCTGCTCAGCAAACAGATTCTTCATTTGCAAATTGTAACCTTTACGGAAGTACAATGTTTACAATACTTGCCTAGAGCTTGCTCATTCAGTTAAAGTTTATCAGTATGGACATTGCCTTTATACATACACTGTTTTCTTTTTTTGCAATATATGATATTTGCAGTACTCATGATCACATGCTTCATGATTTTCGTGACGATCACAAATAAATTTTATGGGTAATTGAACATTACTTATAAATCATGTTATGTCTACGCACTATTTTATAGCAGTTCATGTTTGTTTGTTTGTAGGGTTGATGCAAACCTTTTGCTTTCAACTCTGTGCTGTCGCACAATTAAAACTCCTGAAGGAAACATAATCAAGGCAGTTGACAGTTCTGCAGCTGTCATTGGTCGTGATACTCTTGCAAAGACTGTTTATGCTCGACTATTTGATTGGTATGATCTCATCATGAATTGTTTTTCATTTTTTTAATGTGATCCTTATAGCATGGCTACTGCAGGCTTGTTGACAACATTAATAAGTCCATTGGGCAGGACATGGAGTCAAGGTCACAGATTGGGGTCTTGGACATCTATGGTTTTGAATGTTTCAAATATAACAGGTCAGTTTTCCAGCCTTTCTTTCAAAACTAAAAGCAAAAGCCGACCTCCCCTGCCATTAAGCAGAATAACCAAAATTTTAAGTTTGTGTTAGTGGATATTCTTCAAGGAACTTCATATTCCAAACATATTACGTAGTACAAGTACTTATATAATTCTGATATTTTCGGCAAAATTCAAGATGACAACCAGCCTTAATATTCTCCTACCACAAAGTGGGTTGACCAAAGTATGAAGTTTGTGCTCGTGGTTATTTATGCAATTGGAAAAAGTCTATATCACCCCCCCACCTATGGAGTGTGGACTACATAACCCCCCAACTTATGAAACGGTCTATATCACCCCCTGAACTTCTCAAAACTGATCAAATTACCCCCTGAACCAATTTTGAAAAATCATAGTAAATTATAAAAAAATCATAAAATGAAAAATCAAATTATGTTGGACTCCAAATGAGTAGATATACACAATGAACATATAATATGGTATGCGTTAATACATTTTTTTACAACTATGGAGAAAAACATAGATCTAAAGCTATAGTGAAAAAAATGTACTAAAGCATACCATATTACATGTTCACTGTGTATATCTACTCATTTAGAGTCCAACACAATTGGATTTTCTATTTTATGATTTTCTGCGATTTACTATGATTTTTTAAAACTTCTTTAGGGGGTAATTTGATCGGTTTTGAGAAGTTCAAGGGGTGATATAGACCATTTCATAGGTTGGGGGGTTATGTAGTCCAACCTTCATAGATGGGGGGTGATATAGACTTTTTCCTTTATGCAATTCTGATTTTTCATTATATTCTACAAATAGAAGTAGTGCCAGGTTTGGTTCCCTTAGCTTTTCTGTCATAGAATGCCCTTGGGGCAGACACTTCTGAATAGAGCTAGGATTCAACTGACAAACATGCCCTAAGTTGTAAGATAACTTCAAATCAAATGGGACCTCATCGATTGTAGTGAAAAAAAAAGATATTTGTTGCACGCTATTTCCTATTCTTTTCTAGTGTTCTTACGTTTCTCATAATTAGACATGTTCTAAATCTAGTGTCCCTAAACACAAGCATTTATTTTATTATAGCAATATGCGGGAACACTGGCATTCCTTGGATTTTGGTTGAATCGTTTTAGTGAGAAACTGTAACATACCCGTAAAGCTTAGGATACACAGATACATAAAAATAGCAAAGGAAAAAGAAGAAGAAAAGAGTATGCTAAAAGCTACATTAGTACAACGCAATTTCAGCTATGCTAGTAACAGTCTTCACAAGCGGATTCTTTAGCTATATTGTCAATACTGTTGGTATTTTATATTTGGTTAATTTTATTTTATCTTTCTTGAATGTCTGATGACCCTTCCTTCTACTAGCTTTGAGCAGTTGTGCATCAATTTTGCTAATGAAAAGCTCCAACAGCATTTTAATAAGGTATTATATGACCCTGCCTCTAATCCTCACTTTCATGCACATAAATATTTGATCCTTTTTTATTTTAATTTCTTGATTCAGCACGTTTTCAAGATGGAGCAGGAGGAATATACAACCGAAGAAATCAATTGGAGCTACATTGAATTTGTTGATAACCAAGATATATTGGATCTTATTGAAAAGGTATGAACTTCTAAGACTATGAGAATGAGAATTTATATTTACGTTTAAAATATCCAATGTTATGCCGTAGTGATATTGAATGCTAATATTGTATTTGTTCACTCATGTTTTCTATCAATTGCCATATCAGCATGTGCACATATGCCTGATATGATCTTGAAATACCTGTGGCACGTGGCGCCTATAGATGTGCAGGTTATCTTGTTTAATGTATCTTGATTAGAGTGCTGAACTGAATTCTGAATAATCTAATAGCAAAGCGAACATAGGTTATTATTTTAGTTCTCATTGTATATGGAAAAGGGTAAAAGTTAATTTGATGCACAATTTTGCAGTTGACAACAGTTGCTAGGTGGTACATGCCATTTTAGAGGAAGTGATTGCTTTAGTTTGTCAAAACATTAATCTTAATAGCATTACATATTGAACATAAAACAAGTAATTCATATATCCTATGAACTACGAATATTGGTACAATCTTTTGGCTTCTTTTTTATGCATATGTAACTGAACAATTGAACTTCTGAAAATGGTATTTCACTGCATGTAATATTACTTTATTAGTTTCTATTGTTATAGTTTGTTGTTGCAATCTCTCCTTCATTTATGTTCAACGCTAGCATATTATCCGAAAAATGTTCCAAAATAACTATACCTGTAAGTCTTTTCTGGCATATTTCCGGGTGGATACTTAACTGAGCTCGCATTGTACTCAAGGTTTTATATTATCTGACCAGATTTTCAGAAAATGACATGTTGCATACTTGGTGATTCCATCATGAAATAGTGCTTAATTGTTTCTCTTGTTTTAATGTTAGCCTATCTACATGTGGATTTATATAATTATTATGCTATTTTTTTTGTTTTGCAGAAACCGATAGGCATAGTTTCACTATTGGATGAAGCATGGTAAGATTTTTCATGCTGTGTTATCAAACACTTAGTTTAACATTCTGACTTCTTTCTAGTCCTGATAAACAGCATGCTTGGAAAATCAACACATGAAACTTTTGCAACGAAGTTATTTCAGAATTTAAGAGCACACCCAAGACTAGAAAAACCAAAGCTCTCAAAGACAGATTTTTCCCTATCTCATTTTGCTGGAAAGGCATGTTCTGTGAACCAAATTTCTTGTAAGATATTCCTAGAATTATGTTGCGCTTGACTACGTTAAAGCATGTAGCAATGACTGGTCTACGTTTTGTAGGTCACCTATCAAACAGATTTATTTTTGGAGAAGAACCGAGATTATGTTATTGCAGAGCACCAGAATCTTCTGTCTTCTTCAAAATGCTCATTTATTTCTGGCCTCTTTGCTTCGCAACAAGATGATCCATCAAAATCATCTTATAAGTTTTCTTCAGTAGCTTCACGTTTTAAGGTAAAGTGTTGCATATTTATTGTTTTCTTGATATGATCTGGACATAGAAAGTTTATTTATCTTTTAGTTCTGGTGTGGCATTAAATATTTATATACAGCTTTTTTTTTGCGTTGTAGAAATAATATTTGTATTACTTGGACATTGACAATAAAAGGAAACTAGAAAGCAACAAGCCAGAACATTTTTCCAACATTTTTTTGTGAGATATTCCAAATTTAGTATTGCATATCTGTAATTTTTAATCTGTTGCAGTCGAGGAAAAATGTTTAGTTCCGTCATGAATCTCTGTGTGCATGTAGGGGCGGACCCACATAGAGACTAGTGAGGGCACAGGCCCACACTCAGTTTTGGTTTAAAAAATAAACTACCATCATGCACAAAGTTTATCAATCTAGCAATCTCTAAGGACTGCCCTCTCTCAGATTTTGTGTTAGGTCCGCCCCGTGCATGGGCTGGTGCACAGAAGTGAATTGAACATTAAGTCTTTTAGAAGTCCTCAAGAATAGTACGTGCTTATTTAAATTTCATTCTATTTGATTATACTTATGATTTGGTCAGTTATCTAATCCCAACAGCAACAACTCCAAGCTCTGATGGAGACACTTAGCTCAACGGAACCTCATTATGTCCGCTGCATAAAACCAAATTCTCTGAATTGTCCGCAGAAGTTTGAAAATGGCAGTGTACTACAGCAACTGCGTAGCGGGGTTAGTAACATTAATCTTCTCCATTGACACTCAACATATCAGTGTTTTGAAGTTTTATTGATGTCAATGATTTCTCCATTCTGCTTAAGTCGTCTTTGTTCTGTTATGCTTCATTCGGGAAGTCATATAAGCTACTAAGTTAGTTACATTATTTATTGGATTTCACGGCAGGGTGTACTTGAAGCTATTAGGATAAGTCTTGCTGGTTATCCCACACGGAGAACATACTCTGAATTCATTAATCGCTTTGGGCTTCTTGTGCCAGAACATATGGATGAAAGGTAATGCTTTATTATTTGAGCAGTGTCGACAATTACTTTAGAACTAACTGGGAATATGCCAACTTTCGGCAGTATATTTGCATTGGTCGACTTTTTTTTTCACTTTTGGCAAGTTTTATCATCTCATCAATATAGGGGAAAATGATTATCAGTGCATTTTGTTTCACCCTATTGCAGGTTTGATGAGAGATCTCTGACACAGAGGATCCTAAAGCAATTAAACCTCGAGAATTTTCAAGTACAGTATCCTAGTTCTTTTTCTTATTTTTGCAAAAACACAGTACAATTTAGATGCTTTACATACAAGCACGCACATTCACTCCTATGATGTAAGCATGCACACACATCCTACCTCTATGAATGCCTGAGAGGAGAGATTAGGTCAGCATATTTTGAGATTGGCGAAGTCACCCTAAGCTGTTGTTTGGATCTTATGAGATTTCATAAAAGTTTTCCCCTGGCTTATAGAAAACTTTGTTTCTTCTAACTACTTTTTGGATAAGAAAAACTAGCTTCGCATAAACCAAATTCCAATTTTATCAAAATCAATTGTTTTACATTTTTCGCAAAACCTGTTCCTCGAATCTTTGTTCCCCCGCTTCCGCTGGGTGGACTGACATCGAACAGGTGGATGTCAACCACGGTGAAATTGGTTTTGGCCTCGTTCTAGAGACAACTGCTCTCCACTTGCCTAACCTATTTTATTTTCTACAGTTCCAAACCATCACCTCATTGTCAACTGTGCTCGGTTAGAGTTTTGAACCCAGGGGTGCAAGTTTCACCACAGGAAACCTAACCAACCAAGCTGTGCTCAACTCGCACATTGTCATCATTCTATCTAGCCTTGGACCATGAATTTTTCTGTTGCCATTCTTTTTTTGCTATTGTTCTCCTCTGTTTTTGCGCCTCTCAGCTGAACCGTTAAGGATATAAGGTTACTCTTCAGGTCATAGAGCTTATCATAATATTTTAGAAGCAAACTTTCTAATCATGAAATTTTATAAGCAAAGGTAAGTAGGTAACACCATCCTTTTCTTTTAAGACAAAATTTGTAGATCACCAGCATAATAAGTAGGTTACCAAAGAGTCAATTGTTGCACATGTCACGTATAAAGAAGAGTGCATCTATGTTTGACCTTTGAGAGCTTTCAACTTTTAGTTAAAACTGAAGTGTTAATTCTGGCTACTTGCCCTTCAGTTGCATTAAAAATTTGTGCTACTCCTGTTTGTAGACTGCAGCACAGCTGCACCCCTCGAAAGGGACAATTATTAAATTAAATGATGTATACCTATCATGAGTCTGATTGTATTCTTCAGCTTGGCAGAACAAAAGTTTTTCTCCGGGCTGGCCAGATTGCTGTTTTGGACTCCAGACGTGGTGAGATTCTGGACAATGCTTCCAGAATCATGCAGGGTCACTTTCGAACCTTTATTGCTCGCAAGAATTTTCTTTCAACGAGGAAAGCTTCTATCTCTGTTCAAATATATTGCCGAGGTATGACGGATCTTTGAGCATATCCTGATATTTTTCAGGAATTTGCTTTTTAATGTCATAACTAACCTGCAGCACCCTCCTCCATTTAATAAGCTTCTTTAAACATGTTATTAGGAGAAATCTTATTGTCCAATATTTTAGAAAAAATATCATTGTGGAGGTTCCATATTATAACTTCTTGCGTTCTGGCCGAATAAACTAACATGACATGAACCCAACATGGTTAATGATCGTGCGCTATAAATTTGACTTTCATGTTTAATGTGACAGTCATTACCTTTTGTTGCTCTGCTCTGCAGGGTGTTTAGCACGAAATGTGCTTGAAACCAAGAGACAGATAGCCGCAGCTGTTTCAGTTGAAAGATATGCTCGGAGATGGTTGTGTCGTTGTGCATATTTGCATCTTCGCTCTGCTGCTCTTTTGATCCAGTCTGGCATTCGATATATCTTAGCAGTTCAGAGATTGCTGCACTTAAAGAGAGCTAAAGCTTCTACTGTTATACAGGTATTTCTCATCCTTGATTCTCATATCCCCACCCCATATTTTATACTTGAACCCCCACCTCCCTCTTAAATTCTTAAGTCTGTGTGCGGTAAAACTAACTACTGGAGCAGGGGGGTGCTATTCTAATTGACTGTCAATATTTCTGGGTGCAATTTTACTGACCAACCCTGTAAATTTATTATATAGGCTTGGTGGAGGATGCGGAAACTCCATAATTTCCATCAGCAATACCGACAGGCAACTGTTCTCATCCAGTGTTGTTGGAGACAGAAGCTTGCTAAAAGGGCATTGCGGAACCTTAAACATGTATGATCTATAGAACTATCTACAGCCTGATTTATATTGAAGTATCTCATTGGAACCCTGGAAGTAACAAATAAATGCTTGGACATTCCTAAATTTCTTCTAAATAAAATATTCCTTTTTAAATTTTACTTGCTGATAGTTTGGTTGCTGCTGGTAAGCATAAGTTTCCTATAAAGGCTAGGCATAACTGTATGACTCTTTGTTCTATTAATACAATGATATGCAGTCTCCTGCGTATTCGAGAGAAAAAAAAAACTTGTCCACAAGACCTGTTCTTTTGCATCAAATTCTTATTTTTAACCAAAAATAGTTTTATCAAGAGATTAAGTGATGAATTGATCACGCCCTATCTTATAATCCGTTCAGGAAATCTGGAGCTGAAAAAGAAAAACCTTCCCATTCTAGATGAATATACTTTTAGTATCTCATTACTGTAGGCCCTGGATTACATATCAAGGTACATGGTAATAAACATTTATCCAAGTCAGTTTGCAACCTTGTAAATTATATTGCACACCTTGAATCAAAAGCTCAATCAAGCCTTTGGGTGACTTGTTGATGCATGAAACTTAGTGTGGTATTAGAGCCAAAGTTCTTGAGTTATACGATTGCCTAACACGGATTTCTTTTAAACAAATAATTATTACAGCTGAATTCAACATGGATGAACTAACGAGCAGTGCTCTATATTACACACATTTGCTCGACATATAAAGAATTTAGGTACAATAGTTGGTGCATGGAAGTTGAACTAAATGAATTAATTTTCTGCATGAATAATTGGAAATATATTCCACTGGTATGCCATTCCCTAGTTCATTCCATTTATCTTTTTACTTGTATTATTGATGATTCACATGTCATGCAGTATAATTATGTTGTACTCCCTCCGTTCCAAATTGTAAGTCATTCAAAGATTCTTGGAGAGTCAAACTCTTTTTAGGTTTGACCAAAATTATAGAGTGAATCACAAAAATTTATGGAACTAAATAGATATAATCTAAAAATATACTTAATGAAGAAGCTAATGGTACCTATTTGGTATCATAAATCTTAGTACTTTGTTATATAAATTTGGTCAAACTTGAGATAGTTTGACTCTCCAAGAATCTTGGAATGACTTACAATTTGGGACGGAGGAAGTATGATATTTTAGTTCCATTTTCTTATAGAGTTCTAGTACTGAATTTCTTCATTTTCAAGGCTGCATATGAAACTGGAGCTTTACGTGAAGCAAAAGGCAAACTTGAGAAGAGTTTAGAAGATCTTACTTTGCGGTTCACCTTAGAGAGGAGGCAAAGGGTATGCTTCTATGTGATCTTGATCTTTTAGTGTACAAATTATCAGAACTGAAGTGTCTTAATTACCAGAGATGCTAACACCTCATGGACTTAACTCTTTTAGACTAGGTAGAAAGCAATTAGCAGCAAAAAACCCAAAGTAGTTTAACATATTCTATATAAGCTTTCTTCATGTTTCTCAGTCCAGTTGAGGACTCTATTATCTTTGTTGTCGAAGATAACTTTTCTCTATATTGATCAATAGATAAAATCCTGTGTGTACACAGGTTGCTGTTGAAGAATCGAAGGCATTGGAGATTTCTAAGCTTCTCAAAATCTTGGATTCTGTGAAGTTAGAATTACAGGCATCAAATGAAGAAAATAAAAATAATTGCACGAAAATTGCCTCACTCCAACATCAGTTGGAGTTGTCATCCAAGGATCAAGAAGCTCTGCGTAACAGTCTCTCTCAAATAGAAGATGTGAAGAGGGAGAATATTTCACTGAAGGTCTTTCCCCACCTATAAAATTTAAAATTATTTTGTTTCTCTACTAAAAGTTCTATTTGTATTCAGCATTTCATGCCTTTTTCCAATTTTTACGTATGTGCCCACTCAACTCTTTAGCCCTAAACAATGTGATGTTAGTGACTGATTCTTTTGTTACTAATATTTTGATATATAGCTGTATTCTAGTTTGTTGTTTATTTTAATTTTCAAGCATTTACTCAAAGTGCCTTTTGCTACCTAAACACGGTCACAACATAAACATTCCTTAATGAATGATTCATATGCAATTCCAGTGCATATTATGTTACCTTTGATAGGTTTGTTAAATCAGTGTTCTAAAGGTGTTCCTGTAATGCAGGAAAAAAATGCAGAAATGGAACAAGAGCTATTAATAGCTCAAAAATGTAGCCATGATAATATGGACAAGCTGCAAGATGTGGAAAAGAACTATGTGCATCTCCGGGATAACTTAAAAAAGTAAAGTTGAACTTTTTTCACATTATTATCATAAAGTTCCAGTGTTAAATGCAAATATAAAGTTTTTTTCTTTTGGCTAAAGATGAACATTTTGTACTGAAACATTTTTATTGTATTTTTACTCATATAGCTATAAGAAAGAAAACTATACTGTGTGTGAGCACAAAGACAAACCCTTTTAACTAAATATTCTGTACCTTTCTTTTACAGCTTAGAGGGTAAGATCTCAAATTTAGAAGATGAGAATCATTTATTGAGACAGAAGGCCTTGAACTTATCTCCTAGGCACAGTCGAACTGGGGTACATGGATTTTTTCTTACTCATTCTAGAAACACATCTTTTCATTTCTCGTGTTCTCTTTCAATAAATGTGTATTCTGCTCAATTGAGTATTCTGGGTCAAGAACTACTATGTCCTCAATGTTCTAATGAATGCTCTTATATTTGCTCATAGAGCCATCATATCGGGGCTTCACCATGCAGCCCAAGGCCACTCTTTGTAAGACACATAGCCTCACTATCACTTCCGTTATAGATTCGTCTAGATTACTGATAAACGAAATTCTATCTGCCTTCAGGAATCTTCACCTGTAAAACTTGCACCTCTCCCACATAATCTTACAGAACCAAGAAGGTCAAGGATGAATTCTGATAGACATGAGGTGGATACATCTTTCTCTAAATATGAAAATAACATTACATACATTTTTCTTTCTAGATATTAGTCATCTCAAGTACATGTATTTTCTGGTATGAATTAGCATACTCAAGCAAAAAAGTGACGCTTTCAGGATTACCATGATGTGCTCCAACGGTGCATCAAAGACGATATGGGATTCAGGAAGGGAAAACCAGTTGCAGCCTGTATCATTTATAAATGCCTTCTTCACTGGGGAGTATTTGAGGCTGAAAGAACAACTATTTTTGACTTCATAATTCACACAATTAATACCATTCTGAAGGTTAGGACCCTGTTCTATATTCTTAATCATGCGACTGAGATGTTCTGGTTATTGGTTTCAACATTTTGATTTTCAGACAGAAAACGAGAACGACATTTTGCCCTACTGGCTAGCCAATGCTTCTGCCCTTCTGTGCATGTTACAAAGAAATTTAAGGTCAAAAGGATTCATCATGGCACCCTCTCGATCATCTTCAGATACCCACTTGAGTGAAAAGGCAAATGAAGTGAGTTCCATTCAGTTCAACCTATTCACTTTTCAGCTTGCAGATTGTCGGGAGGAGTTGAATAAAAATGCAGAGAATAGATATCTTGCTGGGATATGCAAGAAAACTACCAGCATTCTGGCATGGCATCTGGACTAGCAATTCTAAAAAATGGGAAACATGTAGTATGTTCTAAACATGTCATCAGAGGCAATAGTGAACCTTGGCGGGTTATTATAGAATTAATATCATTGCATATCTGATAAAACATCCGTCTTTAAATATATGAAATCATGGACAAGCTAATTAATTTAAACTAATTAGTATATAATTACTGACTGAAAATTGATTGTCTAACCTTCTTACAGACATTTCGGTCTCCTTTGAAAGCCTTTGGACAACGAACAAGCATATCACACATTGATGCTCGATACCCAGCTATGCTATTTAAGCAACAACTTACTGCTTCCTTAGAGAAGATATTTGGCTTAATTCGTGACAATCTAAAGAAAGAGATATCACCTCTTTTAAGCCTTTGCATTCAGGTATGTGATCTTTAGTCCCACTGGCTTGCTGATTGGGTCCGACACAATTCTCTGTAAAAGTTCTTTGCTGGAGGCTGTACATTTTCAGATTTTCTTATCATTCATATTGGAAAGCAACAATCTGAACCTTCTATCTATGTGATAAAAAAAGGCACCAAAACTTGCTCGAGGAGGCAGTGGAAGGAGGTCTAGATCACCTGACGTGGCCACACAGCAACCAATAAGTACTCACTGGGATCGGATTGTTAAATTTTTGGACTCGCTGATGGACAGATTACATAAAAATTTTGTGAGTTGCTCGATACAAATGCTAGTTGTATATACACCAAATGTGCAACGTTCTGATTGCATTCCACTTGATTGTTTTGAGGATTTTTTGTTGAGTCATCATTTTGGGAGTCCTACTGGCATAAGACAGCTGGTCTGTTTGACTTATGTTTATGAAGTGTGCGATCTAATTAAGAAACTTTGATATAGAGCATTAACTGTATATATGATAATTAAGTACATGAACACGTTTCTTAAGCAAGGCCTGATTTGCACAGATGCAAATGCTAGAGAAGCTTGTATTTAATTTCTCATTTAAACTTAATGGCCTCTTTTGCACCTGTCCATTGCTCTTGTTTTATAGGGAACCCACTGTTAAGGACTCTTACTTATCTTGGAAACGAATCTTTCTGCAGGTGCCTTCCTTTTTCATCCGCAAGCTAGTAACTCAAGTTTTCTCCTTCATTAATGTACAGTTGTTCAATAGGTTAGCTTATGCATATCAACTGAATTTCAGAAAGCATTCAGGTCAACAAGCTCTTGATTTAGTTTTTGCTTTTTATCATGTCCAGTATGCTCCTACGACGGGAATGTTGCACATTTTCTAATGGAGAATATGTGAAATCTGGGCTTTGTGTACTGGAGAAATGGATTGTGGATGCTGAAGAAGAGGTTCGCAGCAGGTCTTGTTCTCATTTGTGCCTTGATCAGGATTCAACAGGGCAGCTATTCTTTTCTTCATTTTAGCATGCAGGTACTGCTTGGGATGAGCTGAAGTTCATCAAGCAAGCAGTTGACTTTCTGGTAAAACTGAGTATTATTTATTGATAGCTAATTTACGGTATTGGTTTCATGATTTTTCTTATGCCAGTACATGGAATGCAGATTATTCCACACAAAAGCAAAAAGACCCTTGAGCATATTAAGAAGAATATTTGCCCGGTATAGACAAATTTCAACAGTGCTACTTCTGTATACTCGCTCCGTCCCAAAATAAGTGTCTTTCTCACTTCCCGAGAAAACTCTTCGGTCAATTATATATAAAAATATATTAAAAATTATCGTTCACTATAAACATTATTAGATAGATATTTAGATCTAGTTTTTTATAAAAATTATTTAAATATTTAAATGTTGCACGTATTTGCTACAAACTTAGTCAAACTCATGGCACGAACACCCAAAACGACACTCTTTCTGGGACGGAGTAGTACTAGTTAAGCTTTGATAGAATTTTCATTCTAATAAAAAAACTCTTATACTTTACTAATTTCTTCCAGGCATTAAGTGTGAGGCAAATATATCGTATATGTACGATGTACTGGGATGACAAATATGGTACTCATAGTGTATCAGCTGAGGTATGTTCCCATCTTCTCTCTCTGGCGTGCAGTTAGTTTCTGGCTTTCAGTTAGGTAAATGGGTTCTTTGCAGGTTGTTGCCAAAATGAGGGACATGGTGAGTAACGACGTGCAAAATCCTGTGTCTAATACATTTCTGCTTGATGATGACTTAAGGTTAGTTATCCCTGGAGAAGTTCATGAACTTATTAGTCTTTCTCTAATTTGCATGATTCATGCACATAAAACTCACATCTACACGGTCACTGGTAATCTCCACAATTGCAGCATTCCTTTCACAACCGAGGAAATAGCAGAGGAAGTACCAGACATTGACATGTCCAACATTGAAATGCCCTCGTCACTTCGTCATGTTCACTCTGCTCAGTTCTTGATGCAGCACCTTCAGTCGTCTTACTTGTCCCGTTGAATTGCCTAGGTTCTTTAACCTGGTAACAAATAGTGATCCCTTGGTAGCTTTCATCCACCATATGTTTTTTGTTCATTTTATTTTTGTGGCATGTTTCATTCCTTCCATGTCAAGCATCCATAGCAGTAGGCTACATTATTTGTAGGTTGTTGCAAGGACTAATCTGTTGGGTTTCAGACTCGTTTTCTGTGATTATAGTAATCGCGTAGTCTTTTTTTTAAAGCCTTTTATACAATTAGTAAAATGGAATATTTCATTGATGATTCTATTTTTCCATTAGAAATGCCTCAAAAACTGTCTAATGGGCTCTGTCACTGCAAAAGTTGGTCATATTATCTATCAGAAAAGGTCTATTTTTGGTCATCCAGCTATCACTTGAGTTTGATTTTGGCCATTTAACTCCAAAGCCGGGTATTCTGACCATCAAACTATCAAAACCGTTTATATTTGGCCATTCGGCCTGTTTTAAAAAGTAGTTTTGCTGATATAGATGACGCGGGGAGTGGAGCCCACATGTCATTAAAAAGTAGTTTTGCTGATATAGATGACGCGGGGAGTGGAGCCCACATGTCAGCAACTTTTTATCTATCTTTTTCCTCTTTCTCCCAACAAGCTCGCTGCCACCATCGCGCATCATCCTGTGTCATCGCCGCCTCTCAGTCTTGTTCCTCTCCTCCATGGCTCCATCACCTTCCTCTCCTTTGCCCCCTGCTGCCGTTGTGTTCCTCTTCCCTCGCCATGCCACGATCGACATCATGGCGTCCTCGCTGCTCCCAAGCCCGTTCGGGGCCTCCCTATTTGAGGCCTCCCTATTTGTGCATCCACTCCCCCACCGCCGCCGCGTACCTTTGTCTCCTCGGCTGCCAGCGTCACTAACCATCACAGGCGGCTCCGGCACTCTCTCCGCTCATCGACGTCACTGGGGCGACTGCAACTGCGGGCTCAACCCGATGCGTAGCGGTCGCTTGTCAACACAGTTGCGGGGCTCACGACGTTCGATCTCCTTGGTGTGGGCAAAAGAAAGCAAAGGAAGAGAAAGGGCGAGGGAGAAAGAGGAAAAGTAGCTGACATGTGGGGTCGTCCACATTCCTGAAACCACCCTTCAAAACGGTGGGATGACCAAATATAAATGGTTTTGATAGTTTAATAGTCAAGAATACCTGGTTTCGGTGTTGAATGACCAAAATCAAACTCAGATGATAGTTGGATGGCCAAAAATAGATTTATTTTTCCGTATCTCTCTAATGTTACTTCTTCTAAAAAAAAATCTGTCTAATGTTACTATCGTATTCTTGAAGCATAAATTTTCTAGGAGAAACGTGGTATGGCCACAGCTAACCCTAACCGAGACAATTACATGCCGTTCTTCCCAGGCCTAAAATACCATAGCGTAGCATGAGAAACGGTTGAAAAAAAAAAGTCCTTGCGTTTTGAGATAGGATAAAAAAGAAAAGAAAAGAAAAGGAATGAAACGTGCCACAAAAAAATCTCAGGTAACCATAAATGAGCTTTTAGCTTGAGTATCACGGGGCCCTTCTGTTCTTGGGAGTACATTTAAAAAAATCGCAACTAGGCAGCGATGGCACTCGCAATCTTGTCCATATCTGCGACAGCATATGAATCAAACGACGGAAGTCGCTGTAAGGACAATAGCAAGACGTAGAGAATCTTGACCAAAGTTGATCAGATGCAACTAACGTCAGTTGGACACTAATAATCGTATAAACAGTCTTGCTACTGTTTTCTCCCAGGCCGGCTTAAATCCTTTTTTTTAATCATTAGCGAGATATCCCGCTGCAAGGACGGCACCAGGATTACAATAATGTGAGGTGATCGTGCATTCGTGCCTAAGCTACGTCAAACAATTTAATTTGATTGGTTCGCAAAAAAAAAACAATTTAATTTGATAAAAATATTGCAATTGCCATAAGTTTAGGGGTCTAATGTAAAAAAACAAACGGGCATTATATGCGGGTGTCAACATTCCGCGAGGTAGTTGTAGAAGGCTACGGCATAAGCTTCATACAAAAGTATGATAGCGGTCGAAACTACAACCAAACAGCAGACAAGGAAAAACACAATACATGTCATTTCTGAGTTATGTAACATAGTTGTATTTACCGCCGCAGAGGTCTAACTCCAGTGCAAATTAGACGTATGCAACCAAATTAACCATGGGTATTCTGTGTGTCTTATATTTAAAAACAGAGGGAGTAAGTAACAATTACAAGCCACGCTATAATACCAATCTATACTAACATAGTAGAAGGCAAGTCCTTGTTGAAATTTTGAGTTTTTCAGTGAAAAATTAAGGATATTATGCAACGTTTAGTAGTAATAACATGTATAAAAATATTAACCTAAATAGACACTGTCATATATTATATGAAAGTATCTTTTAAGTAGATTTAGTAATACTATTATGGTGTTTTTTGTTGGAATATATGTGCTTTGCCCAATTATTCTTTTCAATAAAGAATTAAAGCCTACTTATAAAAACTAGATGATAAAATGGTTAGTTTCGAATGGGTAGTTAGAAGGATCTCACTTGACTTACAAGGTGGACCATAGCTACACCGCGTGTGAAGCCGATAAAAGGAGATTGACGAGCAACACATGTGCTTGAGCCCGACGTGATGTGTTGGATGCGAGGCCGAATCTGTTTTAGATTGAGTTAATTGGCCTAACGTCGGAATGATTCTCCACGTGAATTGGTGTAACGGCAAATTGATTCTCTGTGTGAATGATAGGTGCAATTGGAGTTATTTGTGAAAGAGCATCTAGGCCCCCTCAATTGGTTTTGATGATGAATATAATGATGATATAATCATTGCGACTAACGTGTGTTTTGCAGTGACAATTCTTAAGTTAGCGCAATGATGAGCTTTCATGGTATTTTTGGCCCCATCATGGTGAAATGATTGTATTGGTGTAAAAGATATGCTCGAATATTAAGGATAAGCTAGTTCTAAGTACCGTATGGATGATGAGAGGTACTTAGAGTAGTTAGGTCTTTATTTTCCTTTGGTCATACTATAAAGGGGAGATAAGGTTGGTAGCTTGACCTAGGAGAGCCTAGAGTTTAGGTGTGGTGCACACTTATGAAATTCTAGTGCTAGGTAGCTCAAATGAAGCTCAGGTGAAGTAAGGAAACTCAAAGAATTGGGTACATGGCAAAAAAACCCAACTAGAAGGCAGCTGCTGAATGCGTATCGCTAGGAAGAAATTGGTATGGCGGAACAATAGCATCAGGAACAGCTCGAGCTCATGGAATCATTTGGCCAGCTACAAGAACAAATGGCAACATGGGAAGCTGATAGGGAAGCCAAAAGGATAGAACATGCATGACAAATTGATGAAATTTAAAAGGCAAGGGAGGCTGAATTACAAACGCTTAGGCAAGAGCTCATATCGATGATGCAACCAGCACATGGACAGACAGTGTTTCAACAGGTACTAGTCAAGCTAGTTATTGAATGACTTTATTTCCTTAGGTTCTATATCTCATTGTTTGTATCGTTTCATAGGTTGGGCAACCAACAACATCTGTCTAGGCGAACAACAACATCACTGCATTTGTAGAGGTGGTGGCGGTTGTAACAAACATGAGTACTAGAGAAGTTGAGACAGCCCCTAGCATGTCGCCTCTTCACATCAGGTTGTTTGTGAACTAACAACTTTTTAGTGCGATCATTAGATACTTAACAAAATAGCGCCTAATTATTTCCTTCCAACTTTTTCGTTCACAGGAAAACCCTCAACGCAACCTAGAGCAATCTGGAGTTGCTGGTATACCAAGGGCAACCAGCATTCACACTACAAGAAGTAGTACATCAGCAAGCAAAATAAAAGCAAATATGGCCAGGCATTGGCCCATGCATTCGGTACTACAAAACAGCCAAAGGATAAAGCTGCTAAGAAACGACATGCCGCCAAAAAGACAAGAGGTGAAATTTTTGTTACTCCACTCCCCACTCTGAATGGTTATGTTTCAACCTTCAAAGTATTTATAGTTGCGTTAATTATTTTCTGTCATTCTGCTAATTATATGATGCACTGTGAAACTTTGGTTTACTGCTTGTTGTTGTTGCCTTCTTTTCATAATTTGAGTTTACTTCATGAAAAAAATGTCATTCTTTCTTTTCAGCAAATGAAGGCAGTTCGAATGGAGCAAACAAGTGATGAGACCATCTTGAAGTCACCTTTTGCTAATCAAGTGATGGGATCGTCCTAAAATCACTCTGATCAAAGTTGTTTATATCTTATCAAATTAGTCTACTATATGTGTTAAAACAATGTGGTGTTGCAAACTTATTACTATTTTAGTACTACATGTGTCATGGAATTATACAGTGAATGGTTGAATCTTGTTTCATGAATGATAAATGTATAATTATTGTCGATTCTATATTATATTGTTTTAAATTATTAATAATGTAAATCATTGAGCATGGCATAATAGATATGTGGCAATACCTATAAAAGTATGGAAGCAACAGCATTCGTGGCAACTAAGAATTTATCCTATCACAACCCATCTTTTTCAGTGTCACAAAGGGTCATGGTGAAGGGACCATGACACCCTAAGATGGGAGGTGAATTAGGTGTCTCTAAAAACTTTGGTGGATTGAGCACTCAAGAATGTGTAGAACACTTACCAATATCTTCCCTGAGCTCAAGCACGCTTCAAATAGCCGAGGCAACCCATATTTATAGCCCCAACCAAAGGAGCTAGCTATTGCAAGCCGTTGTAACCTTTCTGGTACCACCGACTGATTCGGTGGGTGCAGGAGGGGTACCACCGAATTAGTCAGTGGTGCCACCTCAGCTAGCCATTGAACTAGCCGTTGATCCACTATGTCACTGACATGTGGGGCTAGTCCAACCACCGACTGATTCGGTGCCCATGGCTCCTTCACCACCGAATGAGTCGGTGGTCTCTGAGTAGATCATCTTCGGTCTTCTTCAGCACCGACTGGTTCGGTGCCTCTTCTTTTTGTCCCATCGAATGAATCGGTGCTCACCAGAACCGAACAGCTCTTTCCAGGCTGAAAGACCGACTGGTTCGGTGCTGCCCACCGAATGAATGGGTGCCCCTCCGAAACTATACAGTACTGAACTGGTATTTCTGGGCATATTGACCGATTGATTCGGTGCCCTTTGATGATACTACCGAATGAGTCGGTGGTCCTTCTGACTGGACTTCACAGGGCTTCTGTTCCCGCCACCACCGACTGATTCGGTGGGCTACTGCACAGAGCACCGAATGAGTCGGTGTCTCTGCGTTTCCTGTTGTCTTCTTTGCTTCTTTGCGGGTCTTTTCTTCTATCTTTATTGCCATCCTTTGGATGTCCTTGGATATGACTAAAGACACTTTTCCATATATTTTGGATGCTCCAAATTATGGCTAAGGACACTTTTCCATGTGAATTGGATGGCTTCAATTTGGATAACCATTATTTGGATATTGGTTATATAAGCATTTGGATGGCTTCCAAAGTATCCTTGAGACCTAGAAATATTTACAAATATCATCTAGACAAATTGTTAGTCCCAATGATTGTGTTGTCAATCAATCGCCAAAATCACAAATTATGGCCATTTTCCTTACACATGGGAATACGAAGTTCCACGTGTAGCAACCCACTATTATGGTGGTAATAGAGGTATGAACTTTCACCTACCAAAACGATTTCGCAATAGTAGAGGTGATCACATCTAACAACCAATCAAGTTTGGTGGCAATAAAGTGCTCCACCTATAGCCTCAAAATGATTTTGGTGGTAACAGAATGTCCCACCTATAACGACCATCCCTAATGCGTGGCAACAGAGTTGTCCACCTCTAGCAACCAAACGCACCTGGTGACAATAGAGGACACCACCTATAGCACCGAAATCAACTTCATGGTAATATAAGGGAACCATATATAGCATCCAAAACACTTTAGTGACAATAGAGGTGCTTGCCCTACAACAACCACAGCTAGAGTGTAGCAATACAATGCTTTGCAATGCAAGATTTTACACAATGCAACAAGTTGGGCATGATGCAATTGAACCTCTGGCAACAACAGATGCGTTACAAAAGGATAATTCACTACTACAGAATAAGCAACACAGCCGGTTCCAAAACCTTTATCTCAGCCAGCTTTGAGACCCGTTAGATTTAAAGCGGCTGTAAATAGGATGTCGGTTACAGTCGGTTTATGACCCAGCTGTGTTGCTATTTTCCAGAAACAAAAAAAAAATAAAAAACCGTCACCATGCGCTGCTCCACCACCAGGCCTCGCCGTGCTGCTCTGCCGTCGCCACCGCACCGTTCCCTGCCGGTCGTCACAACGCTGCTGCTCCCCTGCTGGCCACCGCTCCGCTCACCTGTCACCGCCGCTGCTTCCTACCGGCTTTCATAGCGCAGCTCCCCAGCCGGCCGTCAGCGCTGCCTCCAAATCGAATCCTCTGAAAGAAGCCATTACTCACCACCCAAATCAAAATCACAACCCAAATCAAACTCACCACTCTCACAACCCCAAATCAAACTCACCACTCAAATCGAAATCACAACCCAAATCGAACTCACCACTCGAATCAAACTCGCTGCTCCCCCGCCGGCCATCCTTGCTGCCGCTCGCCCGCTTCCCGTCGTTCCACCGCTCTCCCGTCGTCGTTGTCTCCGCGCTGTTCCCCCGCCGGTTGTCGCCTGCTGCTGCTCCATCGCCGGCCGTCGCGGCACTACTCCCTCGTGCCTCTTCCTCCGCCTCGCTGCCTCGGCCCTCTCCTGGCCGCCGCTCCTCACAACCGCTGGTGAGGGGCGAACAGAGGGGGAAGGGAAGGGGCAGCAGATCGAAGGGAAGAGGAGGGGCAGCAGATCGAAGGGAAGGGGAGAGAGAGAGAGTGGAAAGACAGAGCGAAGATAAGGTTATGAGAGTGGATGAGATATGAAGAGGACCACGCTGGACGTGAGCTCGGTCAAAATTAAAATTGATAAAATTTTCGGATCCGGAGGTAGAAACACAGCCGGATTGAGTTATGAGCCGGCTGCAATGACCACGCCAAGGGGTGTTCAGCTGGCTGCTGCTGGCTGTGCTGCAGCTGTTCGGCAAAGGCAAAGCAGCCCAGCAGCAGCATGCTACACCGGGCAGCAGAACAGCAGCTGAGCAGCCGCAGTCCAGCGAACACCCCCCAAAGTATTACAGCCGGGTTGATAAATGAACCGGCTATGAATGGATCAACACAATCGGGTTTAAAGATTATTTAGACCATCTATTGTGGAACCGGTTGTGATGCCCTTTTACAGTCGGTTTACTTAAAAGTTAAAACCGGCTGTAAAAGGACTGCTTGATTAGCTTGCATCTGTAGTAGTGATTTACAACCAACACGAGCGGGCTCTTATATGCTAGTTGTAAAGCCTAATTGTGTTGTAAACTTTTTTTACGAAGTTGTTTGGGTGCAATTATGGCTATTGCATCCAAGAAGGGCATATTGCAATGCATTTCCTGTGTTGTATTGGAGGGAAATCAAGTAGTGTGATAGAGCAGTGCCATTAAAAATTAAACTCATCCCTTGTGTGCCACTGGATGGCATATAAGGAAATTTTTTTCTATCTATGACATGTGGGGCCAATCGCATATAAGGGATGGGTATGATTTCTAATGGCATAGAGGGCATTGTCTCTTGTGATGCCCTTTTACAGCCGGTTTACTTATACCTCTTTTGCGATAGAATAGTCACACAAACTCACTTCTAGATACTTCTAGATACATGGGATGAGTTAGCTTTCTTGTTTAGTACTGCTTTACTGCAATTAATTTTTTAGAAGCCTAATTCACTCCCTCTCCCCTCATAGACATCTTGGTCCTCTCAATTTGCTATTATATTCACCAAATGCATCCACCCTAAAGCCATGTGCTCCTCCTCCTGCTTCTTTTCCATGCGACCAGACACTCCTTCTTTCTTTTTCATGACCAACTACAGAACCCTCTCCTCCCGCTGCTCCTCTATCTCCCCATCGCCGGAGCTACGCGCACACCAACGCGCGAGAGCAGGTGCCTCTTAAACATTGCCTGCTAAGGTACTGCTTGGGATAGCGGGGCAATAAGGTTTTTGGGGAGCGCCTTAAACATGACTGCTCGCCTAGAGCCATGTTGCCCTCACCGGTGCACTACTCATCCTTCCTGTGTATACCCGTACAACTACGCCCTCTGCACACTTCGCTGACCCCTGCGCCAGTGAACGTCATTGTTCCGCATGACTATATCAACGGTTCACGTATGACTACTTCGACTCGGTGCGCGCACTTGTTTCATGGGACTACACACTGCATACACATCCCTGCATCAACCGAGAATGACTATTTCTAGCATGCTCGACTAGAAAGGAAAAATTAGATTTATACCATTAAAAGATCGCAAAGTTGGATATATACCATTGGACCCACATGTAATTGACTCATGTGAACCCCACATGTAAGTGAGATAGTAATGGTATATATCCAACTTTGTGATATTTTTATGGTACATATTCAAATTTCTCGACTAGAAATGCTAGGTAACGGCGCATCGCATTGGTCCCACCAGAATTGTCCACACCTCAGGGTATAGTGTTCATTTTTAAATCATGTCAATCATGATATGTACATGCTAATATTTCTTAGCTTTATGTTTATAATTTTAAAATTAAAATATGCGTACCAAATTTTTCTTAATGTCTAACATTTTTAAGATATATATAAATTTTAGATATCCATAGTCGAAGCTAAAACATAATTGGCTTTCACTTATATATAAGTTAGGAGGAAGTACCGTCTCAAATATCCATTATGTGTTTTCGAAAAAAAAATCCATTATGTGTTGTATGTAATCTGTTATTTTTCAATAAATTCAGAATTCAAAAAAATCGAAAGTGGCTAAAGCTCTCCCAATTCAACCCGACCCAACCAAACCATTTTGATTGGTTGACCGATGATGAGAGCAACTACTCCAACAGTTCAGCCCACCCCATAAAAACAACCACCACTCCTGCACACAAGCGAAGACTCCACACACACAAAAAATCCCTCCGCTTCTGATCATCAGCTGCCCACACGCGCGCGCATGGGGAAGCCCAAGTCGTCGTCGTCGTCGCCGTGGAGCTCCCTCTTCGGCCTGGGCTGCTTCAGCTCCTCCCACGCCGGCCACTCCGGCGACTCCGGCTCCGGCTCTGCGAAGGTGGCCTCCAGCTCCAGCTCCAGGCCGCCCGCTCCGGCGCCGCTGCCGCTGCCGTCGCCGGAGGACCTGTCGCTGTCGCTGGTGGGGTCCGACGTGCTGGCGTTCACGGTGGAGGAGCTCCGGGTGGCGACGCGGGACTTCTCGATGAGCAACTTCGTCGGCGAGGGCGGGTTCGGGCCCGTGTACAAGGGCCGCGTCGACGAGCGGGTCAGGCCGGGCCTTCCGCAGCCGCAGGCCGTCGCCGTCAAGCTGCTCGACCTCGAGGGCTCGCAGGGCCACAAAGAATGGCTGGTAATAAGCTACAGTTTTTAAGTTCACGGATAATTAATTGATTGTTATTAAGATCAAATTACTATGTTTGTATCATGGCGAAGCGAGAGTATAGTGATTAATGCACTGTGTTTTCCACCTGAAATGAGTTGATACTAATTAATTAATCCGATTTTACTTCTGAATGACTCGGTTTCGGCAGAGGTGGTTCAGTCGTTCGACACGTTGTTGGACTTAGTATAACAAGGGGATGATTTGTTTACCCGGTGTTTAATTCCATGGAGGAATGCGATCGCCAACGTCACTTTCTGCTTCATATTTTTGTTTTGCTTGAGTAATGAATTGGGTTAGACCAACACCATTGCATTCCTCATTATGCACACAATTAGTCTAAGCATGGTGTCTTGTCATCACATCAAAATTCTTTCGATCAACTTATCCATCAAGGATAATTTCTTTTCTTTCGTCCAACAAAACACCTTCTTACTGTCTTATCGAACACTTGGGACAATAATATACATGCTTGAGCAATTAGCTGGCCGAGACTGGGGGCTTATTTCCCATTATAGACGTATACTAAACAATTGGTATATACTTTTCAATCCGATTTCCTGGGACGTGATCTTGATGTGTTGACCGTGTTATGAGTATTATTTTACTATTTAATAATTTTGTTGACTTTACATGAAACTGTACTGAAGAATTGAACTGGAAAATTCAGAAGTTGTTAGTCACCGATACTGTTGTGTGTCTTGAAATGTGGGTTAGCAACTTCAGGAATTAGGATTATCCAACAAAAGTCAAAATTACTAAAACTTCAAGCTCTTTTCTGTTTTTTTTCCATTATTGTGCTATAAAGATAATGAGTGATTGCCGTTATGATTAATAATTCGACATGAAAAGTAAACTGTTATGCCCCGTTTACTTTTTTTTTACTTATAACAATCAAGAACTTGCTAAAATTAACTTAAACATAGTCCAAAGAAAATTGTAGTGTCGCCATCTATCTTAGCTGTGATCACAATGGACGAAAGTCATCGAGTCGTCTCTCCTCTTCAGACGTGATGATTTCCCTTCTAGCTAGAATTCTTTAGTCAACTTGTCAACCACCTGACCTACACTGCATTGTTTGGTCAAATAATTCAACTACAGTAAGTATCAATGGACAAAATATTCTTAAGATATTAGAAAATGGTGTGTATGTTGACTTGTATCCATTTGGGATGAATTTATTTATTTGTTTCGGCTGGGCAGGCCGAAGTCATTTTCCTTGGGCAATTGCGGCATCCACACCTCGTCAAACTGATCGGCTATTGCTA
Source organism: Digitaria exilis (assembly GCA_015342445.1). Classification (NCBI taxonomy): domain Eukaryota; kingdom Viridiplantae; phylum Streptophyta; class Magnoliopsida; order Poales; family Poaceae; genus Digitaria; species Digitaria exilis. The sequence goes on along the minus strand of JACEFO010001695.1, from coordinate 19,631 downwards.
CCAGGATCAGCACAGGCTTCTTGTGTACGAGTTCATGGCGAGGGGAAGCTTGGAGAAGCATCTCTTCAAAAGTATGGCGGAATCTTCTTAACAATAAAAATTATACCAACTATTTCTTTCATATTTCTCTTATAAAATCCTCTGGGCCGCTTCGCAAGAAGGTGAATCAACGTGGTTTATGCATTTTTTTTTTATTACTCATGGTTGTAGTTAAAGGCTAGAGATGGTAACCAGTTGTGACAAAAAGGACTATTGAACTCTCCTCTCCAGATATTTATTAATTAAAGAATCCACACACAGGTTATCGAATTCATGGACGAGCACTTTGTTGATGATTAAAAATGGCCTAGAGCTAAGGGGAACACATGTTTTGAGACATCCAATCAACATGAGTATTAAGGTTTATTGAATGTGAATTTGGATCCCAATTAATCATGATGACATACAAACTAAGGCCTTGTTCAGTTAATCCCCATGGGAAGAGGATTGAGGGGATTTGGAAGATAGTGGGGTGATTCTAAAATTTTCAGACATCATCTAGAAAACAAATTTCGCAGCCTTCCGAATTTACATTTACCTCATCTGGCTAACGCGTTGGTGCACAAATGCATTCTTGAATACTGCAGAATACTCTGCTTCCCTGCCGTGGTCAACGCGATTGAAGATCTCCATTGGAGCTGCCAAAGGTTTGGCCTTCCTCCACGAAGCTGCAAAGCCCGTCATCTACCGTGACTTCAAGACCTCCAACATCCTACTGGACTCGGTATGTACATGCTTAGATCAAGTAACCAATTGCTTAATTCAGTGTTGGAATAATGTGAGATTGTCACCAAGACCTCTCCTATATCATCACATAATATCCACTTCCTGTGATTCTTTCCCTTCTTTTAGGACTACACAGCAAAGCTGTCGGATTTTGGGCTAGCAAAGGATGGGCCTGGCGAAGACGAAACCCATGTCTCGACCCGAGTTATGGGCACACAGGGCTATGCCGCACCCGAATACATCATGACTGGTATAGGAATGCATACGCTAGAAAAATATAAAGATATATACATACAACTACTTACTTCATGTGACCATATTTTCTTTACTCTTTGTTATTAGGGCATCTAACAACAAAAAGCGATGTGTATAGCTTTGGAGTTGTGCTACTAGAGCTGCTAACAGGGCGGAAGGCAGTGGACAAGAACAGGCCTCCGCGAGAGCAAAACCTTGTGGAATGGGCGCGGCCGTGCCTCAACGATTCTCGCCGGCTCGACCGTGTCATGGACCGGAGGCTGAACGGACAGTACCCAACTCGCGCTGCCCAAAAGGCTGCAGCGATAGCTCACAAGTGCTTGAATGTAAGTCCTAAATCCCGGCCCCAGATGTCAGCCGTCGTAGAGGCCCTCGAGTCATTGCTTGCTCTAGACGATGCTACTATAGAACCATTTGTGTACACGGCGCCGCCGGAGAACAGATGAACGATCGGTGATGTGTGTAAGCACACATAATTCTCTACTCGTTAATGTGTAGCACTGCAGGATGCTCTACAAAATGAATCTAGTTTGCATCATCATGGATAAGATGCAGAATGTGATCGCGTAGAGCTATCTTGGGAGGAACAAAGGTTTTCTTGCAAGTAGATACATGGAGTCTCCTCCCCTGCGCGCTAATTAATGATTTATAAAAATGCATTGTGTTTCATTGATTTGAATAAAGGCAGACGTAAGTTTAGCTTAACTTTTGATAACATGTAAAACAACGTTTGGGTCTGAATGATTGTACTCCTGGTATTGGGTTAACCTTCCTTAACGGGAACCCTCCCTTCTCATTGTACGTGATTGAATTCTAAACAAAACCTACTTTTATAGGAAATTATTGAAAATTGCTTGCTACATATAAAATGTTTTTTTTTCGTTTTGTAAACTTTCAAACCTTATGAGATGGCCCCTACTAAGAGCATCTCCAGCAGAGTTACCATCACGCTGGCCATCGCTACTTTTGCCAATTCTGTTTGGAACCGGGTCTCCAGCGGACCAGGCAAGTGCATCGCCATTCCTGTTGACCGGCTATAGTGCAAGACTGAGCAGCCAAATTTGGCTGGTGCGCTGGCCCCGCCATCCTCCATGCCATGAGTCTGACAAGTAGGTCCTAGTGCTCATGCGTGACATTTTGCTTCAACTGCATGTTCTTTTCCCTTCCTTCCATAAATTCAAAACTCACTATATCTAACTCCAAAATTCATGCCACTTTTTATGCAGATAGAACAAACAACAGAGAATCCATTTTAACTAGGTTCAACTCAAAATGTCTTACAGGTTTTAAATTAAAATTCCCCAATGTTGAACCTTTTTTTGCTTGCTATTTGAACTTTAGGGTACCAATTTTGATTTCAAAAAATGAGGAAAATATTTTAATTTATGTGAAATTGAATAATAATAAAAAATATAGCATAATGAGATTTGGAGGGTAAGATTTGACTACTCTGTTGGAGTGTTGAGTAATATGGAGAGGGGATCTTTTGGAGTGGATAGCCAAATGAAGATATGGATGGTGAGATTTGCCGAGTCTGCTGGAGATGCTCTAAGGCTGGATGTGCTAAATCCACCCCATTTCCCAAGGTCAGGTTAGGTTTGGATCGAATAAAAAACATAGGTTTGGATCGAATAAAAAACATACCCGCTAGGCTTTTTGCTTGGCCCGACATGTGGTCGCGTAGGGTAAAACCCAATTTTTTAATACACTTTTCGGGTTAGATCAATTTTTTTTTTAGGTTTTGGGTAAAATAAATGGACCCGTTCCGTGCCCACCTGGCACATTGATCGAGCTGGGTGACCCATGATCAGGTCTGCTTTGAAAGTAATGTTAGCTTATGTTCAAGCTAAGCAAATTCAAATCAAATGCTTCAGCTCGAGTGTCTATATAAAAAAGTTAGTTTTCTAGCCTCCAAAAAAAGGTCATAACAATAATAAATTGTCAATTCAAAATTAAAACTTTCTTTGATGTGAAAAAAATATTTTCAGCCAAAGGAAAGTACCAGTTCATATGGGCAGATCCGATTGATAGAAAATAAAAATCTGAAAGATATATAGGGGAACCTCCTGTGCATTGTCTGATAGGAGCTTTCGAATTAAATGCTTTTACTATATTGTATATAGTAGGTAAACTGAGCAGGCTGAGCACGGGTCATATCATTATACCCAACGTTTGTACTTTTTTCTTTAATTTCTTTTAAAAAGTAGTAATTTAACTGCTTTGTACAACCATATTAAACATTTTAAATTTACTTGGTCAACATTGTATATAAAATATTGAATTTTCAAATGTTGAACATATTATATATTTTTTAAAAATATATATATTTAAGTTGGTTCTATTTCACTTATTGATTCTAAGCAAGATAATGGATCATACATATTTAAAAATAGATTTAGGTTTGAAAGAGAAAAATGCAATTCAAGTTCGACTCAAAGTGATTAATCACCCATCCTCTAACCAAACTATGGTTTACTCAAATATGTCCTGAAACACTAATCTAAAAAAATGTCGCTACGGAAGTTAAAATTAAGATTTTGTTTTTAGAACTATGAAACTTTACTTCTTTGATTTGGGCAGAATGCAATGTAAATTTGGGCTAACAATTTTTTTTTTTTGAGCGTATAAATTTGGGCTGACATGGGCCAGTGCACATTACAATTTTGGGCTGACAAATTCACGCGTGATGTATTCAACTATTGGTTGTTCTATACTGGTTGACCAGAGAAGGTGATTTGGCATCGCCATACGATTGAATTTGCACAAAAAAAAACCAAAAAAAAAGATTTTGCACAAAAAACTCAATCAAGTGCGGGAAGAAGATGATAGGGGAGCATGCGTGCCTTGCATTTTGCAGTTGTGCTTGTGCAGGCGTACACGGTAGGTACACGCGCATGCCGGCCAAAAGGCAGCGTGGTGTGTGACAACGCACGCAGCCTTTTCTTTTCCTTGTCCCAGAAAGGGATCCGGTCATCCGGAATGTACATCTAGCCAGCCCAGTCTGGTGGCCCATGCATCTAGCCGGTCACCATCGTCTTGAGTTCTTGACTCTTGAAGGGAAGCTCGTATGGAGGCCAAAGCAGCAGAAACGTTCAGCGTTGTATAACTCCAAATCTGAAATTCTGACGAACATGTCCAAAACATTAAATCATGTCAATACACAAGGCTTGACAGGCAACAAGGTAGCAGAGAAACCCTGCACAGCTTCAGGAGTACTATCAAGTAACAGAGTCAATATGAGCAAATACAGATTACAAGCCACATGGCTACGCCAAACGGCGGATTCATCTCAGGGTCACTTCATGCCTGCAAACATGGTCTACAAGGAAACGAAACCTCACATGTTAATATCACAAGTTTCATGCCGGACTTCCGAAAACTAGAGGCTAGGTCTGGCGAGTTACCGCGACCAACTAGGGAACAACAAACAAATACAGGTTTGCAGTCGAGAGCTCCACGCCGATTCTCTTTGTGGAGCGATCAGCAAACTACATCAAGCTATCTATTTTTCATCTGCTCCAAAGCATGATTAGGTACCAGGAAGATGAATTTACCGTCTTCACATCTTCCATGTAAAAGCAACCGGGCTGCGAACAACATGCTCTTGGTTGACCCAGGAAATCCACCCAAAATCTGGTTTCGTGTGGTTCTGAGCAGCCTTCGATGCAAAGGTGACATAGTACCTCTGCTTCTGGCCGACCTTGTTGAACGTCAGTTTCGCTGGAGTTACTGTGACACTAACAGATTCAGGGCTGGTGACCTTCACGTTGTAAACGGACGCGGCTGGGCCAACATTGGTTACCTCCCTCCTGAACCTCAGGATCCGCTTTGATTTCTGCTTGAACACTACCGAGAATGATGGGTAATTGAGATCACCAGGGCGGAATTTCTTTGGGCAGGAGATGTTGGACATCTTGGTGATCACTTGGATGTGTGGGAGACTGTAGTCCAGGGAGCAGAGGAAGGCAACATAATCATTGGTGGAGATATCATACACGAGACCTGGAGAAAGCGCCTTCTGTGGGTCAACATGGCCAGCGCCATAAGCAAATGCATTTGCAAGTGAGCCGTCTGCTGCATCCCGGAGAGAGGAGTTTGTGTTGTCAACGGTGTATGCAGTGGTCATCAGCGCAGACTTGATGGCGGCAGGGCTCCAGTTAGGGTGAGCAGCCTTCAGTAACGCAGCGACTCCACTGATGTGAGGGCAGGACATGGATGTCCCTGCAGGAATCAAAGAAGTAATTAATTGAATGATCAGATAAATGAAATGATAAATTAGAAAGACTAATTAGTCAAATGTAAGATCAGGTTGGCTCATAATGGCATAAAAATTGATATAGTAAAGATTAATATTATCAATCATGGGAGAAAAGTATTTATGCATCAACGTATGAGAAAAAGATAGCCGAGAGATACAGGAGTATGTGCCTGGATGTATAGATTAACAACTGAAAATAAAATCTCACTTGATTTCTGAATTTAGATTTTCTGTTATGTTACCCCCAACTCAGTTACTCCTTCCATTCTATCTGTTCTAACTTTTTCAAGAAAAAAAAAAGAAATCATGTATTCTCTTATCGTCATAAATGGCCCACAACATGGTGAAAAATACACATAGCTCAACAGCTCAAACACATGATCCAGGGGTACGCTGGAAACAACTTTATCTACAATTATTTTTAAGATAACGTTATTAAATAAACTTAAGTTTCTAAGAACATATCAATATCTCAGTGTTAACTCAGTATGCAAACATTGTTACAATTCGATCTACTCCAACTGGAGGAAACAATCAAAGACTATTCCAACATCAGTCAGACATATAGATCTCATATATAAAGTTGGAGGGTACTCACGATACTCCACACCTTCTTTTTCAGCTAGTAGTGAAAAAAGCACCACAGTTTCATCACAAGATCCAATCTATAAAGTTGGAGAGTACTCGGACACTAGTGTCTGCTTGCCTCATGCCTTTTTGAATTGACAATGAAAAGAAACAAAAGTTAAAAGTAACTTGTCCTAGCTGCTGTTGCCTTTTATGAGTTCATATCTTGCAAAGCATCACATGTGCATCCCTGACAAAAGGTGGTGAAAACCAATACAATTTCTTATAGGACAGAAATGAACGTTGGATGAAATGGCCTTTATGCAACAGCACGAGCACGAGCTTTGACTGACTGAATGAATTGAATGTGTGTAGGAGCAGTAAATCAGTAATTCGAAACATGCTAGAAGAACGACAAGATGTGAAATTTGAAAGAGGAGCAAGAGCCTAACACCGACGATAGCAACATGACAAGAGATGTGAAATTTTGAATGAATATGAGGAATACAAGACCCTGATAGTGACAGTGGGACGCTCACCGGAGATGATGTTGAAGTTGGTCCGCCGGCCATCCTTGGCGAGCCCCGTTGGTCCCACTACGCCGGACCACCCGGCTAGGATGTTTACCCCTGGGCCAATCATGTCCGGCTTGAGGATCTCCGGCACCACGGTGTTGGGTCCGCGCGAGCTGAACGCTGCCACCACGGGCGACGGCCGGACTCCAAGAACCGTCCCGCCGAAGCTCAGCATTGCCATCGGCCTCCCGCCGCGCGCCGCGTACTCCCGCACCTTGTCCCCGACCGTCCGCCCAACCGCCACGGCTGGAAGCAGGTGGCTGTCCGCCACGAGCTCCTCGCCGCTGGCCGCCGTGTTGGCCAGCACCATCCCGGCGCCACCGGCCGCCTTCACGACGGCGCCCTTCTCCACGCGCGCGTTGACGCCGCGGTCGCAGAGCACGATCTTGCCCCTCACCGCGGCTGGGTCGAGCGTCCCCGAGAGGCAGAGCTTGCTCGCGTTGTCCCGCCCGCCGCCGTAGACGAGAGGGAGCATGGCTGGTCGTGGAGACGAGGACGAAGGCCCCGCGTAGAGGGACACGCCGGCGAGGCGTGCGCCAGTGGGGAGCGTGACGTAGGCCGGGAAGTCGCGGTCTAGAGTGCCGGCACCGACGGTGGCGACCCACGGCGCGGAGTTGGAGACGGTGGCGGCGGACGGGCCGGAGTTCCCGGCGGAGCAGGAGACGAACACACCGGCCGCCGCGGCGCCGAACGCGCCGACGGCCACGGTGTCACGGAAGTAGGGCGCCGAGCCGCCGCCGAGGGAGAGCGAGAGGACGCCAACCCCGTCGGCGACGGCGGCGTCGATTCCGGCGAGGATGTCGGAGCCAAGGCACCCTTCCGGCCAGCACACCTTGTACGCGGCGACGCGCGCCCCGGGCGCCATGCCACGCGCCGTCCCCGTGGCGTACCCGAGCAGGCTCGCGTTCGCCACCGCCGCGCCCGCCGCCGTGCTCGCCGTGTGCGTCCCGTGCCCGTCCCTGTCTCGCGCCGACCTGAACGTCGTCTTCCCCAAGACGCCATTCGCCGCGCGGAGGCCGCGGGAGAAGCTGCGAGCCCCCACGAGCTTCCTCCCGCAGGCGCTGCGTGGGAAATCGACACCGGCCTCGCACGCCCCCTTCCACCGTGCGGGGGGTGGCGGAAGGTTGCCGCCGGCGAAGCTCAAGGGACTCCGGCCAGACGCCGGTGTCCAGAACACCTATGACCACGTCGTGCGTGGCCGCCTCCAGATTTCCGATGGCCGGCTGGTAGGACGCCGGAGTTAAAAGGCCCAAGAACTCCGGGGTGCGGGTGGTGTGGAGCTGGAACACCTCGTCGGGGACGACCTGGAGCACCTCGGGGCTGCCGCGGAGGAGGGGCAGGTGGTGAGGGAGCAGAGCCGCCGCGAATCCGTGGGCCGCGGCGGAGTAGGAGTAGAGCAGGTGGCGCGCCGGGTCGATGGATAGTGACTCGAGGTGCGACGCGTGCCAATGCGCCGGGGACGCGTGCACGGCCGGCATCCGCGCCGGGTCCAGGAACACGATGTAGGTCGTCGTGTTGCCGCCGACGGCATTGGCAGTGGCAAGCAGGAGGCTTGCAAGGAGGAGGAGCTCCATTGGAGAGGGAGCGTGACTGTTGGGGGGATTGAGAGTGAGAGGGTGGTGGAGATGATAATGGCGGCTGCCTGGAGAGCACTTTTGTGGCTCGTGGCGAGGTAGGGCCCTTCTGCAGGGGTTTAGGGAGGTTTTAGGGGCTTTTTGGTGGATGAGAATGTGTGATGTGGGAGGATGGAGATGGAGAATGTCTGTGGGTTTTTTTTATAAGAAAAATGGAGTGTGAGAGACATGGTTAGTGAGTACTAATTGATTAGCTAGTAATATTTGGTTAAAGTTTGGTGATCAAATCTTGTTCTCAGAGCATCTTTAGCAGGATGGCCATATGGATGGCAATGTTCATATTTGGCATTCAGCAAAAAAAAAACTAGCTCCAATAGAAATGCTATTAGAGCCATACATCCCTGTACAGCGACCAAACCATCGGGATGGACAGCCAAATCTGGCTGGTCCGTGCAACACGCCATCCATCTATTTCTATTCTTCTTCCTTTTTCATAAATTCAAAAGGTAACCATATAGAGCTCCTAAAATCTTGACAATTAATTAATGTCCTAAAAATCTCAGGGACATCTTGTTAAGATATGGGGGATATCCCTGAGATTTTTTGTTTTAAATAATTTGAATGCCAATAATTATGCTTAATAAGATATGGAGGATAAGATTTGACTATTATGCTGGAGCACCTAGTAATATAGATGGGGAATCTTTTTGAGAGGATAGCTAAACTGAAAAATGGATGGTGAGATTTGAAAGTGTTTGCTAGAGATGCTCTTAGGGTGTTTAGAAAACTTTTTTGCAAAACGTACATTGAGAAGTGTGCTATGTGTGAGGACTCACGCTTCCCAATGCAAAACATTTTTTTCAAAGTTTGAATATCTTTAATTTATTTTTTTTTACCAGTGAATTATGAGTAACGTATAGATGAATATATTTCATGGTTCATTCTTTTTTTAGTCACGCATTACTTTATATATTATGATTTGTATGTCTTTCTTTTTGTTAATCGTGAAACAATATTAGACAATGTCATGCTATAGTAAATAATACCTAATAATAGATTGATTCGACTTAATAGATTTTTCTCGCTATTTCAAATCATTTTATATAAGTAGTTTTATAATTAAACCATACTTAGTCATTCTAATTTTGATTTGAAATTGATAGTAAAAAGCATCAACCTTTTTAGGCAAATGGTCGTGTGTGTCCACGTAGACGTGCCGGTGGTTACCCACCGCTCTTCTAGGCAAATCGGGTGTGCTGATGCATACCGTAGGCCTAGGAGGTACACACCGTACACGAAGGCCGAGGAGAAGTTACCGTTGGATGGAATGGATCGGAGGGTGCGGTGGAGGCGTGGACAGTGTGAACAGCGTAACTGAATAGTTGGCCCACCGTCCCGACCCAGTCTGCTTCACGCTGCTGCGACTTGGGAGTGTGGCGACAGCAGATGCATGCAGCAGCGATTTGAATTCGGCATCGGCGCACGCGCACGCATCCGTCTCCCACCGCTGTTCCCGACGACGGATGCCGGGTTAAATAATAAATAAAAATAAAGCAAGCAACGAGCGGTGGAGGCCCGAGGCCGAGGAGGATGTCGTCGCGTTGCATTCGCACCCACCGCTGCTCATCCGCGACAGCGCGTCCATCCTCGGTCGCGGACACGCTCGTTTGTTGGCATCTTGTTGGTCAAATTGTGTTTAGGGCCATGTTCAGATTCCCAACTATTCACTATTTATTCTAACTTTTCACTATTTATTCCAACTTTTCACTATTCCTCTCTCACAAAACACGTTTTCCAACGAATGCTACAGTGTTTTTCTTATGCTACAGTGTTTTTTCCTACAATCTAAACACACCTGGATCGAACAAAACTGGCTGCCGTCGTCACATCGCCTTCGCACCCACAGGCCACAGTTCATCCGTTGCGCGAAGACAGCGCGTCCATCCTCGGTCTCGGGCACGCTTGTTTGGTGGCATCATGTTTTCGTATAGTCAAATTATAGGGAATGTTGAGATCCAAATGGAAAGAGTAGAAGTTTATTAGAGCAAATGGACAATAGAACTTTTACCCTTAGCAAATGGATAGCAAAACGTATTTAGAAGAGGCATGCATTGGTTCTAGCAGCTGCCGATATCGTTAGCAGAATAGCTAAATTCGATCTTGAACCATCACTAAAAGCTTATTTTGTTACTGGATTAAAAAAACGGTCTTTCTCAACCTCAAACTTTCACAGCTGGCTTAATTTCGTCCCTGGTCCAATATGGTGCGCCAGCTAGCTCATCGTGTCAACGTTGGGGGATGTGACGTACCGTTTTACCCCTTTTCACCTTTATTATATTCTTATAGTGAGTGAACTAAATAAGATTTCATGACTTATCAATCTCCTATAATCTCTTTCGATATTCTTGTAGCCTATGTTGGATAGCAAGGCTTTATGTTCGGGGAAAGAGATGGACAAAGGCAAGGGTAGAAATGGTGTTTCACAGTTCCAATGCTGACTAAGCAATGATACGGTGAGCCACCAGGACACCTGGTACTCCACATCAGACCAGGGATGAAAGTGACTCGGTTGCAAAATTTTAAGAACGACTGTTTTCATAGTTCAGGGACGAAATTGAGCTTTCAATAATTTGTTCGGGGATGAATTTGGCCACTATGCCTTTAATAGAAGTCTAACTACATCAATTAAAAGCAGATTTAGATGATTAATTTTGCAAAAGAATTTGGTGACTTTTGAGCTCTTTTGGGAATTGGAATTAAACACCCCTTTGGAAAGTTTGCAAAAAAAGTACTCTCACGTGTGCATAAAAATCAATGCATTTACTTTTTTTTGCAAAGTTTGGGGCACACTTCCAATACAAAAACTTTTTTGCAAACCTCATCATCTAAACATGCCCTTAATGATATAGACGTTGTATTAGATAAAATTTTTGTCAAAGGTTATCCTAACCAAACAAAATGTACTAGTTTATATTTGTATGTATCCAGTGACATCCAATCAAGGCGCTACACACCACTTTGTTTGTCTTATTTGTAGATGGAGGTAACTTTTGACATGGTCATAATGCTATAAAAAGTCCTCTAGCCTAGTGGGCTAGGGGTTTAGTGGTATGAAAGCGTAGCCGAAGTTCGGAAGTTTTCTACACCCAGAGAAGGTGTAGAAAATTGAGGAGCTCTTCTTCCCACCGGGTGTAGTTTTGACATGATCATAATGCCTTGGAACGACCTAGTTTTGACATGATCATAATGCCTTGGAACGACCTATGTATACTTTTGAGTTTTGCAACCTAGTTGCAATCCTACTCTAGCATGACAAGTCTAGAAATTGAAATGCGGAAAGTAAACTTGCTCAAAGTAAAGAGAAGAGTAGGAAGCTGATTTTTCCCGAGGTATTGAGGAGTCGGCAACTCCCCCTAGTCCTCGTTGGAGCACCCTCACAAGGGTATAACTCCCCCTTGATTTGCGCAAGGATCAAGTACTCTCGTAGGAGATATCCATTTTCCACTTTGGGATGGCGGATTCCCAAACCGTGTACACCTTCTTGGGGCTTCACACAATCTCCACGTGAGCTCCCAAGATCAATACCACCAAGCCGTCCAGGTGATGCCATCACCAAGAGTAAAAGCCTAAGATCTTCACTTGACCTACACTAGATCAAGAGCTAGATGGATGCACACCTGCTACTCTCAAGCACTAAAGAGAATCATTGATCTTCACAAGATCAAGAACACCAATCAAACAAAGTTCCTCTCTTTCCTGTCTCTCCTATCTCAGCTAGAAGCACAGTGAATTTCGTGTGGCAAGAGAGCTTCAAACTGGGAGAAGAGTGGCTATAAATAGCCCACTCAAATCCACTAGCCATTAGTGCTGACACAGAGGGACCGACTGATTCGGTGCCCACCAAAGGTGGCCACCGAACCAGTCGGTGCCTCCTTGGATTTGAACTCCCAACGGCTAGCCAGGAACCACCGACTGATTCGGTGGTAGAGAACTGTGCAGCACCGAATCAGTCCGTGCTCACCAGTGCCAACACAGGCACTTCCAGCCACAATGACCGACTGATTCGGTGCTGCCCACCGAATCAGTCGGTCCCCTCTGGGACTTCAACTTGAGCTGGATCTTGATGACCACCGACTCATTCTGTGGGTCTTCATGAGGGTCACCAAATCAATCGATCCCCCTCCAAATTCACTCAGTACTGAACAACCCATTTCTAGCCATAATGACCGACTGATTCGGTGATGCCCACCGAACCAGTCGGTCCCCTCTGGGACTTAGGCTGTAACATGGCCATAGGCACTGACTGATTTGGTGGGCCCTGCTGACAGGGACCGAATGAGTCGGTGCCCCTGTTTACTTCGCAAAGTAAGTAGGGCACCAATTAATTCGGTTAGTGAGCATCGAATAAGTCGGTCCAAGTTGAACTTCTCTGAATTCAAACTTCTTAAGGTTGAAGCTCGTCCAATTCAAATTCTTTGAGTTACCAATCTCTCAAGAGCTTCAACATAGCTACCTAGCACTAGATTCACAAGTGTGCACCACACCTAAACTTTAGTCTCGCCTACGTCAAGCTACCAACTCTCGACCCCCTTTATAGTACGGCCAAAGGAAAACAAAGACCTAGACTACTCTAAGTGCCTCTCATAATCCAAACAACACTTAGAACTAGCTTATCCTTAATCTTCGAGCATATCCTTTGCACCAATACACTCATTCACAAATGATGGGGGCCAAGAATACCGTGAAAACCCATCATTGCACTGACTTAATATTTGCCTCTGCAAAACACTTGTTAGTCGCAATGATTATGTTGTCCTTAATCTCCAAACCGAATTAGGGGCTTAGATGCTCTTTTAGATATGTTCTTTAAGATTTGTAGGATCAAATAAGTGGCCATGGCTTCCTTCTTTTATTGTATCCACCTTGGTTATAATCATATTTTCTTTCGATATACCCTGATTCCATCTTCAATATGCTAGGGTTGTGCTAACCAAATGAATATTTTATTTAAAAGGAGGGAGTATTTGTATTGAGTGATATATCCACTCAAACGTGATACATGCCACTTTATCTGTCTTCATTATAATTTACTACCATGAAAATAAATTTTGACATGGACATAATTAAGGATGCAAATGGATACCAAAAGTAATGTTTGGGTCAACTAAAGATTACAATGGAATGCCATTTCTATTTATTTGTACTTCTAAATTAATTCCTGCAATGCCCTGGTATTTTATTTTATCAAGTTTTTTTGTGTTGATCCAATGTATTTATCACTTAATTACATCCCTACTTCCCTAGTCATACTGCTTTTTCTTTTGGAACACCTAAGTCATACTACTTAACTACATCATCCAACGATAACACATTTTTTTCCCTTTCTTCCTTTTAGCTCCATATATCTATACTATAAAGGAATGAACAAATTGAGGACACTTCTCACCCAAAAACACACCCCTTTACCCCTCACAACGGACCCATCTACCAGGGCTAAACGGTGGGCCTAGGACGACCAAAAGGGTGGGGAAGATTGATTTGGTCATCCTATCCTGTTCAAAAACACCCATCCCACCTCCTCATCTCCAATCTTTTTTCACCATCAAATCTACCCCCACAGTAAACAAAATGGAATGTCCCCATGGCCAATATCCACCGTGGCAAAAAAAGAAAGAAAATTAATATCCCTCATGACAAACAAGGAAATAACCCCCATGTTGAATAAACCCTTTGATCCCCTGATCACATTGCCTGATCCCTTCCTTCCCACTGTAGGAAAAAAGGAAACAACATTAAAATAGAAGAAACCATTTGATCCCCTGATCACGTCGCCTGATCCCTTCATTTTTTTTTCCTGGTGTAGTTCCCTTCTGTCTCCTGTGGTAGAAAAAAGGAAACCAAATAGAAAAAAAGGAAATAAGCCACCACGCCCCATCTATATATGTCTCTTGTAGCCACTGCCTCAATGCCATCATGGCCCTTGTCTACCAGTACATACCTCGCCTCAAATTCTTTGAGATTTTTCTACGAAAGCTGTTCAGCAAGAGACCATGGTTTATTCAGCGTTTTTCGTGACTCTAGCTGATGGTCTTGAGATGGTTCATGGATACGAGGTCGATATATTTGCCGTTGTTGCTAGCATTGGGTCAGTAAGTCACTGATGTTCATTGCATTCATACACCACTAGGGAGATATGCTTGCAGGACAAAAGGTTCGTGTGTGTATCATCATTGTCCTTATTTTGTAATTTTGTTTGCACTCACTTGCTCTTAATAATTTAATGTATCTTGGTGTAGCCGCATCGCATTCCTTCGCATCATCACGGATTACTGCTAGGTTATTGGTGGTAGGCTGATTGATGCCGAGCATCAAAATAGCTACATGATGGCGACGAGAATTCGCGTAACTGCGATAGAGGTTCGTTGCAAAATTTGTTGGCTCTTTATAGGATAGAGAAGAGATGAAAGAGATAGATATAATATTTTTAAATGTTTAACTTCAATGTTTGGCAGGGTGCTTTGAGGGGACCGTTAACACTTCAATCACATTGATTAAAAGTGAGGTATATCCTAGGATTCCGGATCTCGAAGGTATATATATATGATTGTTCTTCTATAAAAATATTTAAGTATTTATTGTAAGTTTTTTTATTTATGGTTCATTCTCGTGCAATGGTGAGGGAAGAACTACGTACGGACGTGATGGTTGTTTACATTTACCCAATCTTATTAGGCTCTAAGGGAGAGTGGCTATGCATCCATAATTTGTCATCCTTGTAGAGAAAAAAGGAAAACAAATTCAATAATAATAAATCCTTTAATTTCTTTTCCTTTCCTGATTCCAGATCCTTTCCTTTTTTTCTAGGTGCACGAAGCTTCTCTTCTGACTCCTATAGAAAAAAAGGAAAAGAAAATTAAATAATTATAAACCCTGTAAATTTCTTTCCTTCCTGATTCTTGATCCTTCCTTTTTTTCTGGGTGCACGAAGCTTCTCTTCCTACTTCTAAAGAAAAAGAGGTAAGCAAAATAAAATAAGAATAAACCTTTTAATTTCTTTCCTTCCTGATCCCTTCATTTTTTTTTTCTTGTGCACGATGGAATCTTGTTTTAGCGTGTGAGTCGTACCTGTCCTCATGCAAGAACTGTACTGGCCCTTGCGAATCGGCGCAAATACTACCCTTTCATATACTTTATTTCTTCTTTTTCACCCAGTACTAATGCATGTAAGTACTGGCCCTGTGTGCACACTAATTTCTAAGCTTGGTTATTTAATTTTTGCCACCCTGCCTAATTTTGCACATGACTACGCTTCCAATTATCTTTATGTCATTTTCTTTATACCCCACCTAATTTGCAGTGGCCGCCATATAATCCAACCTTCATGATTGCATCGGCCGCACCTAATGATGCTACCTTTCGATTCTCTTTATTTCCTTTTTTCAATAAGAATAAACCTTTAATTTCTTTCCTTCCTGATCCCTTCCTCAAGATGATAATAAGAATAAAATCCTTTAATTTCTTTCCTTCCTGGTCCCTTCCTTTTTCTGTGCATAAAGCTTCTCTTCGACTTCTGGTGCACGAAGCTTTTTTTATCATGTGGACGCCGCCGCTACCCATACGTCTCGAGCCGACGAGCCATCTGCCATTGATGCATCACAAGTTCGTGGTAGGCTGCAGCGACTCGCGGATGCCGAAGATATCCATGGATGGCTCCGTATGTGACTCCGTGAGATGACCATGACTCGAGTAAGTTCTTTGTGCCGTCTTGGCCTCATTTTCTTTGGATTACCGAACAAAGATCAATACAGTCTTGACTATCATGTTTGTGTATCTAACTCTCCAATGTTACTTCTTTAATGATATCTCCTGCGTGATGCGGCCTCCGGGGAGTCAAAGGACTTCAGCAGAACAACAAATCAGGACCAGACATCGATATATTATGTTTACTCTTAAAATTTAGTATATAGTAGGTCACCACTTTGCACTACTCCATCGGTTAAGTGTGCAATTGTGTTTTCTTTAATTTTCATTCTTATGTCATCTCATGGAAAAGGTAAAAGGAAAATGAGAAGATTGAGGTTATAGAAACACGTAGATAATTCGCTTCGATAAACAAAAGAAACAGAGAGAAGCCATCCACAAGGTTTTTTTTTGAAGAGTAATATACATTGATGAGCAAACTGGATACTACTCTGACGACTACAGATCTCCATGTCTGCATTTTAGGATAACTATCAGTCGTAGCATTACTAGCCGAGAATAAGAAAGTAGTACTATCTTAAAGCTTTCATTTTTTGTTCCTCTAATGTTTGCCTTATCTTTGCAACACCACTATTTTTAGCCAAAGATAGAAGACGGAGAAGACAAGGACCTATCACATTCTTGAAGTTTATCTGAGGCTCTAAGCATCCACCACATTGCAGCACCTGGCCTCTAAGGGTTTTGTGCTATTAAATTCATCTGTGTTGTTTTAATTGCACATTTCTCTTGTGTTATTGCGCCTTATGAACATATTTTCTAACTGTGCCAGTTGGACACTCTAGTCCGTGGCTATTGTTCTGAATATAATATGAAAGTTAATATCTGCGCCAGTTGGACACTCCAGTCCATGATCTCAATGTGTCCTTTTTATTACTTAATTGGATATGCATAACCTTAGCCACAAGCTGATGCCAAACCAATAAGTCAGCTGCATGATGATCCAACACATTTGTGATAGAATGCTTATGCAGAAATATATGATATAGAGTGGCTTCATCTTCCATTGCTGCACTTTGCAGGACTGAGACACAAGAGTCAATAAAACAATGGATGGAAAAAGGCTGATATCAGAGAGGTGTCGAGGGATGAGCCGGAATTCCTCCTGAACCATGAGTTGTGTTTCTATGGATCAAAATATTTTTATATCATCTTTTTTATTCTCACCTTGAGTTTAATTTTTTTTTGTGTCGCGGAGATTTTTATGGAAGAAGCATAACTATGGAGTTAGGGAAGGGGATTGCAGAGAGTTTAAGGTAAAAGGCTGACATCTCAGATGAAGGGGAAACCATTGTTGGTAGACCCATCTTTGTGCTGTGATAAATGATGTTGTAATAAGATATTATTTTCATTTTGCTACCCGTTTTAAAGTTCTGGCACTACGGGATAGTCCGACTAAATGAGCATGCTCCTGTGACATCTCGGATGTCAACATAATATTAAAAGTGCACTTGAAACCAATGCAAAAAGAGAATTATGAGTTGAAAACTTAAAAATCCATCAAAAATTCAAATTTTAATTCAAAAACAAGGGTTGTTGACACTCAACTGAAAACTCAAGATTTTTGTACTAAACATGAAAATCTCCAAAAAATAAAGTTGTTGTTTTTCATCACAAATGAGCCCTAGTCACTGTTTGGAACTTTTGAAAATTTTGCAGTTTAGTCCCTCAAAAACTCAAAATTACCGTTCTGGGCACCTTTTTGTTTTTGGGTTGTTTGAGCTTGAAAAATTTGAAATTTCAGGTTCACCCCAAAAAGAAAGTTGTGTCCCATCTCCCAAACTCCAACTTTTATTGTCACACTTTTAAGTTCAGTTCAAATTTTTTGGAGAAAATTCAAAAGGAAAACGGAGCTCCACGGGAGCCAACAGTGCCCCTGGCGCGCCCCTGCGCTGGCCGGAGCTCGGCCTCACGTGGCCGGCGAGCGGCGCAGGCAGCGCCGAGCTGGCCGAGCCGCGGCGGACGCTGGCGTTGTGGTCTCGCACTCTGTCCCAGCCCCTCCCGAGCCATCACGTCGCCGCCGTCGAGTCGCTTGCCTCGCGCCGGCGGAACGCCATCATGCCGGTCGCGCGTGCCGCCGTGCCGCACGCCGCGCTCGCACCGTGCTGCGCGCTCTGCAGGCCGCGTTCTGTCCCGCTACGCTCCAACACACCCATGTAGACGATGCCTCTCTAGCTCCCAGCGCCAACCGAGCGCCTCGCGCTCTGTCCAGCTCCCAGCGCATCAATGGCGCGTCACGTCGGCCATTACTCCGCGCGCATGCTCCCGAGGCCGCACGACCCCGTCCTAGCGTGCCCAAGCCTCCCACCGAGCCATTCGCACCCTCCACTCACTCGCTCACTTCTCCAGTTCGTCTCCCCGCGCTCGCTCCGTCGTCTTCTTCCTCGCGCCGCACGCACCGAGCCGAGCTTCGCCGAGAAATTCGCCTTCCACACTCCACCCATTCCCCAAATCATCGCGCACGAAGCTAGACCTCTACCCTAGCTCCATTTCCCCACTCCTCCCGAGCTATTGTCCTTCTCCGGGGCGAGAAATTCGGATTTTCCCCCAAATCGCGGGATTGTTCGGCCGCCGCGAGCACCCTCACAGTCGAGACCCTGTACTCCGAGCCGTCCCAAGGTCCAACAGACACGCCATTAGCTTCCCTCGACTCCACTTGGTGCTCTAGGACCTCTTCACAACCCCGACGAACGCCTCCGACCTCCCCGGCGTAGCAGTCGCGGCTGGGCCGCACCGCCATACCGCTCGTCGCCGGCGAAACTCGAGCTTCCCGGCCCCCAAACCGTCATCCGCCAATCGAGTTCGTGGTGAGCCCTGGATCTCTTCCGCCCCACTTGCCCGACACTAGCTCGCCGCCGTTGGCCGGCGAATCCGGCGCAGCAGCCGAGGGATAAGCTTCATCGTCTTCGTTTTTCTGGTTCCTCCGTGCAAAAGTTAGGACTACTTTGAAGGTTTGGAAATTTCAGGGTTACCGGCGTAAAAAGGTTTCTTAAACTAGATTTAATTTTCCCGAATATTTAGTAAAATCCATTAAAAATCCTACAAAATCAGAAAAAATACACAAAAATACTCCCTTGGATTCGTGAGATTGTAAATCCAATCTCCTTTAGGCATGTGTATACTTTTGATGAAACCATTTTTTGAATTTAAAATTCAAACTGTGGAAATTGAACTTGTGCACATTTCAATCCAGAGCTCCGCTAGGGTTGATCTGTTGGATATTGTGGTTTGTAGTGACTTTAGCGACAGTTGTGTCCAATGAGGGGACCTAAAAATATGAAGTGTAAGCTTCAGTTATGGAATTATAAAATGTGTTTCCTGTCTTTTCGCAGTCCAGAAATTATTAAAATTAATCTTATGCAGTTGAAAAATCACCATTTCTCTCCAGAGGAATTAAAAAATTGTAGCACACCTGTTAAAAATGAAAAACATCAATTTTTGCTCTGTTTTAGACTAGCAATAAATAAATATGTGTTTTTGGATAGAAATTTATTGAGGACTATCCAAAGGGTTATTATTGAGCACACTTGGCCAAGCCTCCTCATGCTTATGACTAGCTTGGTATGAAAATCTCCTGAATTGGATAAATTTTACGATTTTATTTAATTTATTTCATTTTCTGCAGACAGCTGATTCGAATATATTTATATAAATTATGATTGTAGGCTCAGATTTAGCTAAATTTTGGAGTGAGCTTAGCATCTATTACTCAATAGCTGTCATAAAGATTATAGATAAAAATTTGATGAAGAGAAATGAGAGAAACAAAAATGAAGAAGTTAATCTAGGGGAAAATTGATTTATTATAAAGAATAAATTCTATTTCGTAATTAGGTTAAATAAAATTTAAAGGGAATCTGAAATTCCAGAGCACCACCC